>OY740792.1:32110447-32710447 GCA_963514005.1 Raja brachyura
CAATGGGTCCAGCACTGATCCCTGAGGCAAACCACTAGTCTCAGGCTTCTAATCCAAAGAACAATCTTCCATCACCACCCTCTGCTTCCTTCCATGAAGCCAATTATGTAAACACTGATCTTATATTTTATTCTCCCCACATTCCCAACAATTTGCCTTAGATTCTGCAACTCATCTGCAATCGTGGGGCAATTTACAATGACCAATTCATCTATTAACTCTGCACACAAGGAACCAACCCAATACTGTTATCATACCTGTAATCCAGTGAACTGAACCCAACTTTATCGCACACCTCTCCCTCATGCTGTATTTCCAAAACTAAAATACTAAAACCCTGCTTTCTGTAAAGGTTTCATTCTCTCGACCTCTTAGTCTCAACTGAGACTTTCATACCAGTGTTTCTGTGATGCTTTCCTTCAATCTTCCCTCTACCACAATTGACAGATCTGTCAACTGTATCTCCTCCACTTCCCATTCTTCCACTCTGATCCCAACTCCCAACAAAAGTAGGTTTCCCTGGTTCTCATATTCCACCCTCCACATCCAATGGTATATTCTCCCTAATTTCTATGACGAGAAACCTCTTTTCCCCTTTCAGCATTTTGAAGCAACCATTCCCTCCATGTCTCCAAGATTCACACTGTCATCTCCACAAACACTTACCTCCCCCCTCCCCCAACACCTTCTCACAGCACTCCCCCATATATTTACAGGGGGTGCAACATCTCCCCTTCCAATTCTGCTCTCTCACCATCCAGGGATCATCCTGGGACCCAAACGGCCCTTCAAGTGAACTAGTGATTCACTTGCATTTCTTCCATTTTATCCCACAGGCCATCACAAGGTTACAAACACCCAACTTATGGACATCCCTACTCATGAACGAGCTCCAACAATATCATTAAATTCAAAAGTCTGACATATGTACATATGTTTATACAAATGCAGAACTAGTTTCCTCTCTCTCCACATTTAGTTTTATCAGTGTTAAGAATTTTTGATGCAGTTCATTATAATGCTGTGGTGGTATGCTCATCATATTGAGTGATTCTTGTGCATCTTCTAACTTAGGAACAAAATCAACTTAAAAAACAGAACCTGTTTGTTACCAGGGACAGCCTGTATTGCATTTGGTGCCCATGATGTTTGTCTCCTCCACATTAGGAAAACAAAATGCAGATTGGGTGACCAATACTAGACGTAGGTTAGGTGTTGGAAGACTAGAGTGTGGCTAAAATCGTGCCTCTTTTAATAAGGACTGCAAAGAGAAATCTGGGAGCTATAGGCCAGCGAGTCTAACATCAATGGTAGGAAGGTTCCTGAAGAGGATTCTGAGGGATAAAGTACATTTGGAAAGACGGGTTGATTATGGATAGTCAGCATGGTTTTGGGCATGGGAGATGTGCCTCATGAATTTATTTGAGTAAGTTGAAAAAGGAAGCATGAAGGTTGGTGAGGGCAGGGTGTGGATGTAGTCTATATGGACTTCAGCGACGGCTTTAATAAGGATCTACATGGTAAATTGCTCTGCGAGATCAAACCGCATAGAATCAAGAGAGAGTTAACAAACTGGATTGGTGTTTGCTATCTAAATCAACGATTTGGATGAGAATTACAAAGCATGATTAAATAAGTTTACAGAAGACAATAGAGCAGAAGGTATCTTAGACAGTGAAGATGGTTATCAGAAATTACAGCGGGATCCTGATCAGTTGGGCAAACGGGCCAGGAATGGTTAGTTTAATGCAAATATGTGAGATGTTGTATTTGGGGACATCAAACCTGGAACGGTAGAGCCCTGGAGAATGTTGTAGTGCAGAGGGTTCTAGTACTACAAGCATTACAGGTGGATATGGTGGTGAAGGCGACTTTTGGCACACTGGTCTTCATCGGTCAGGGAATTGGCTGTAGAAGTCGGGACGTCATGTCAATTGAACAAGATGTTGGTGGTACTGTGTTCGGTTGTGGTCTCTCGGTTATAGAAACATCCCATTTTCCATCGGCATGGATGAGTTGGGCCGAAGAGCCCGCTCCGTGCTGTATTACTCTGTGGCTCCAGGCGGTATATGATTACAACCTTGAGTGAGTGACTCAGTCTGATTCATACCAAGCCCTTTGTTATTTGAAGGGGTATATTTTGTAATCCAGGTGAGGAGCAAACTTTGACATAACCACCTCCACTACCGGGAATGGGGCGGAACGCAAACTGGTGAACGGCTGGAAAAGACTACAGGGCCTGTCCCACCACCATGCAACTCTATGCGATGAACGCGATCAAACGAGAAGCGGGGTCCGCGCGGAGGTTGGGTGATCCCCTGTACAGGGCCGTTCCCACCAGCATGCGCCTGCATGTGGCAAGCGCAACCAAACCGGCAGTAGGGGCCGCTCGGAGGTCGGGTGAGTGGCGCAACGCGGCGCAAAGTGAGGCGAACTTGGAGCGAAGACCAAGGTAAGTTCGCCAGGACAGAGAGGGGCACACAGAGAGGGGCACAGAGGCACACACACACACAGGGCCACGGAGCCACACACATAGAGGGTCACGGAGGCACTTACAAAAAGGTTCACGGAGGCACGATGTCCCGGCGGTTTGTAAAGGGCCTGTCCCACCAGCATGCAAGTCGATGCGATTAGCGCGACCTAATGTGGTCGCTTGAGCCGTCCGGCGTCGCGGGGCCGGTCCCACTTCGATCGCCGGAGCCATGCGGAATTGTGCGGAGTTCGTCCCGAGTTCGTCCCGACGCCGCGCGGGGCTCCGAAAAACCGACAATGTCCAAAAATCCCGCGCGGCAACGGCTTGTCGGCTCGCAGTCGCCGCGACATTTACACACCGCCCGGACATCGTGCCTCCGTTAAACTATTGGTAAGTGCCTCCGTGACCCTCTATGTGTGTGGCTCTGTGGCCCTGTATGTGTGTGTGTCTCGGTGCCCCTCTCTGTATGCCCCTCTAAGTCCTGGCGAACTTACCTTGGACTTGCTTCAAGTTCGCCTCGCTTTGCGCCGCGTTGCGCCACTCACCCAACCTCCGCGCGGCCCCTGCTGCCGGTTTAGTTGCGCTTGCCGCATGCAGGCGTATGCTGGTGGGACCGGCCCTGTACAGGGGATCACCCGACCTCCGCGCGGCCCCCGCTGCTGGTTTGATCGCGTTCATCGCATATAGTTGCGTGCTGGTGGGACAGGCCCTTAAATGTCGAGGCGACTGCGAGCCGACAAGCCGTTGCAGCGCGGAATTTTTGGACATAGTCGGTTTATCGGAGCCCCGCGCGGTGTCGGGACGAACTCGGGACGAACTCCGCACGGCTCCGGCGATCGAAGTGGGACCGGCCCCGCGACGCCGGACGGCTCAAGCGACCACGTTAGGTCGCGCTAATCGCATAGAGTTGCATGCTGGTGGGACAGGCCCTTACGGTGTACTCTGGCGTGTCCACTTGCCCTTTCTCCCCCTCTCAAAGAGACGTACAGCGCAGATTCATCAGCCACTCACTCACCCCGCTAATCCTACACCAATCTCCCCCACTCTTCCGTCTTCCAATTAACCCGCCGCGATCTCCAGAAATTGGAGGCACATGGTCACAGAGAAAATGTTCAAACTACACGCAGACAGCACCTGCGATCTTGCATCACTGGGGCTCACTAGATACGCCACTCGTGCGTTCGGGTTAACCCAATCCCTAACCCAGATTTAGGGTGCATTCGCTGACAAGCATTCCCGTTTGGACCAGGTGAGTCTTACTTCACGTTCTGACTCGCCCAATACTTCACGTTCTGACTCTACGCACCAGTCTCCTACCTGCAGCCACTGGCTCTGGGAGTAACAGATGAAGCCGATGGTGAGGGCAAGTTGCACGGCGCTGACACACAGGATGGGAGCGAGGAAGCTGGCCGCGCAGGGGGCTGGAGAGCCGCGGCCGCTCAGCCGAGGAGTCGTCTCAGCCATGGCTCTGCGGCGGAGTGAGTGCGGGCTGCCCGCGGGAGTGGCAGGCGGCTGCCCTATCAACACCGACCGGCTGCCGACCACACCTCCCAGCCCCAGCGCCGCCTGGCCCTCGCTCGGACACCGCCGCCCTCGCACCTCGCACCTCGGCTCCGGCAACGCCGAGCCGCTCGCATCTGAAAACCTGGGCGTGAGAAAGTGTGCGAGGCATGGATGTGGTCTACGACTGCAACGTATGTATTTGTGATTATGCATGTGTCGTGTGGCTGCTAATACTCGTGGTTTGTGATTGGCATTGTGTGTCTACTTGTAATTTACAGTATGTGTAGATCGTGTGACTGCGATTGTAATTATGATTTATATAAGGCTCGTGTGACTGATTGTGTGTTTGCAATTGTAATTTCTATGTTGATTGTCTGACTGTGATCTTGTGATTTATAATTGGTATTGTTTGTATAATTGTAGTTTCTATGTGGTATGTGACTGTGAATATGCACGCAGTGCGTGAGTATGATTATATTAGCAATGTTACAAAACTTTGAGATTTTAAAAATCAAGTCTGCAATTTATCCCATCAGATAAAGCATGAAAAGAAGTTTAATTTGACACCTAATTCACTTTCATATCTTCAGTATTAAAAAAGTTATAGCCATTTTCATACTCGGAAATTAGCATCTTGTTCCCTATTGCGATTCCATTGACTGAACACAAAAGCTGTGATTGAGGACAGTCAAAAGCCCATAACATTCTTAAAAATTAAGAGAACTGAATGACATTTTCAGTTAATATAGATTGAAGCATTCTGAAACAAATATAAAATATCTTACTTGGATGACCTGGAATTAAAGCATGTAATTAATTAGTTACCTAATTGTAGTTAATTACAAAATTGACCGTTGTGACGGAAATAGTAATAAACATCCAGACTGCCTTGAAAATTCAAAAATGTGATATTCTCAAGATCAGAACTTTAATATTATTGTATTATATGCTGTAAATCCGTAAGAGATAGGTAAATAAATTGCAATTTCTAGCAATAGACCAAGTCTTTATGGAGAAGATTAGTTGCTAGCTGGTACATTGGCATATCATAATCAGTAGCATCATCATACTTCTCAGATTGTAACCAATAAGCAACTCTGTACACCTTGATTTTCCTCAACCTTTCCATTTTGGCATTGTAAACTACACGTTTTTGCTCTTCAAACACTTAAAATAGCCTAAGTATCCAAATAACAAACTAATCCCATTCAAACAAGAATTCACAATATAACATGATTTTTAAATCTCACTGTCATGAATTTATATGCTAGATGGAAGGAATTTAATGTTTAATTCCCATAAATTAATCTAGAAACATCCACTCAATATAATCAAAATTATTATTTCATTTCGGAGTCACGTGAGTGACTTCGTGAAGAACCCGCCAGCACGCATGCGCGACATATCGTCGCTCGCATTTGCAGTCGACGGCTGGAGGAGGAGCGCGGCTCACCACCAGCCCTCAAAAGGACCAACTCAGGTAAGTATAACCAACCTTGAGCTGGTTGGGTTTGTCTGTTTGTGTATTTTTCCCTACAGAAAACCATGGACAAAAGGAGTAAGAGCCGCAGGACATCCACTAGGACCTGTCGGCCACCGAGCCCGGAGCTCCCTTCTACAGCACCTGCTGGAAGGACCGGGAAAAAGGCGCGAAAATCAGGGAGCCCTGTAGTCACAGGACCCGAATCACCGACACAGCTGAGCTCTAGCGGAGTTCCCGCAGAGCAAGGAGTCGGAACAGCGCCGGAGCAGGTGGACCCTGACTCCATTTCTCTCTCGCCAACTGGATCATTGGCAGAGGTGAGCAAAAAGGGTTTACGTGCTGCTGCACGGCCCTTCTCCCTGAGCCCTCATAGCAGAGCCAGGGATAGAGCTCGAGAACCCAGCCCTTCACGGGCAGAGGGTTCACCAGGAGCCGCTAGATTGCGGCCTGGTGCATCAACGAGACCTGAGTCCACTGGCAGACCAAGGAGGGCCAGTAGAGACTCACCACCTAGGTGGGCCAGGAGCAGTCACACAGGTGGAGTCTCGCCACGGTCACCGCTTCCCCCGCTGGGGGCTGGACGGGACCGTACGCCGTCTGGGTCCAGGAAAAGGACAGTCGGCAAGCCCGCGCGGATGTCGGGTCACCACGCCGAGGCGTCGGGTGCCGACTTTTCGCCGCCTATGCCCTCAGAGGCAGCCGGATACAGCTCAGCCAAAAGAAGGCGTATGAGCAGATCCGCGCGGGAGTCGTTCAGTTTCGCTGAGGCGGCTGGTAGCGACTTATCGTCACGGCACCGACATTACCTCGATGAGGTACGGGCCGATGATAGGAGCCTCAGAAGTTCCTTCGGGCATGAGGACTCTAACCGCCCATTCACGCACGATGAAGGGCGCATAGACCGGATGGAGAGGATCATGGAACAACTCCTGCTCAATCAAAGACAGGAAAACTCACAGTTCCAGGGGACTCATGAACATATCCCCGTCATCTATGGGTAGCATGAGGCCAGAAGAGGAGGAAATCTTGGTACATGCCCCAGTTGCACCTGAAGTTCCCCAGGAAGAACTCCTGGACATGGCAGCCAAGTTTGGATTACCCATATCAACGGGACAACCCCTCGACATCAAGTTGGCCGCTACCATAGATTTCCTCACGAACCATCAGCTACTGGAGGAGGTCCTTGCAAAGGCCATGGATAGACATAAGGCGCCGGGCAATTGCAATTCGCTCAATGTGCCTATAGTCAACATGCCTATTTGGGGCAATATTAGCCCAGGCATTCGAACTCAGGAAGTTAAATTACAGAGAATCCTGAAGTTGCTTACATCTGGGATAACCACGTTTGCAAGGTCGGTGGATGGAGTGGATCTAAACACCGAACAGGAGGATGCCCTGGCTCTACTTTGCAACACGCAATATGAAATTAATGCTTTTAGAAAAAGCATTATTAAGCCAACATTAAACCCCAAATTTGCGGGAATATGTAGAGCACCTCCAACACCACCACCCAGACAGCTATTCGGAGAAGACCTCCCGAAGCAGGTCAAAGAGCTAGATGACCATGCAAAAACAGTGGGTCTGATGAGGTCACACACCATGACCAGACGGACGGCCAAGAAAACACCTTTTTTCAGGCCACGAGGTCACACCGAAAGGCCAGCAAGGACCTACGTTCCGGCGCCTCCTATGCACCACAGCCTCAACAGCCCAGGCCTTTTTTAGGGCTAGGCCCTCTACGGCCAGCATGGAAAATGCGGTTTCCGCATTTCCAGCGCAACCCAGCACCTCCATGTCCCACCAAAAACGTCAGGGACCACCGATAACCATGAAGGTAAGGGGGTCTGGTTTTCATACACTGGCATGTCTAACCTCACATGTTGGGGGTAGGTTACGGGGGTTCAAGGAGGCATGGGAAACCATCACCTCAGATGAGTTTATTTTACAAAGTATTCAGGGTTATGAGATTGAATTTACAAATGGCCAAATTCCTCCACCTCAGCATATGCCAAATCGCAGATTTGCACTTTCCAAGAAGGAAACAGCAGTAGGCTATGCTGAAATATTAAGACTCCTGGATAAAGGTGTGATAGAAAGAACTACACATGAGCCGGTTGAGTTTGTATCCAATATATTTACTAAAACCAAAAAAGATGGTGGATGTCGGGTCATTATAGATCTAACCCATTTGAATACCTTTGTACAATATACCCACTTCAAAATGGACACGTTTGAAACAGCCAAAACTTTGATTTCTGAGGGCTGCTTCATGGCATGCATTGACTTGAAAGATGCATACTATTCAGTATCCGTTCAGAAACATCACAGGAAGTTCTTGAAATTCATCTGGATGGATCAACTTTGGCAATATAAAGCTTTGCCCAATGGGCTTACCACAGCCCCTAGACTATTTACCAAATTACTCAAGCCAGTGTTAGCCACACTGAGGAGGGCAAATCACACGGTCATGGCTTATCTAGATGATATCCTCATTATTGGGCATACATTGGAATCAGCAAAATTGGCAGTTTCAGCCACTGTGGATATATTCCAAAAAATGGGATTTATTATCCATCCAGACAAATCTAAGTTCTGTCCTTCACAGATCATGGACTATCTGGGGTTCACGATAGATTCCAATCACATGATTGCCACCATACCAACTAACAAGGTTGGGGATGTCATCCAAACATGCAAGAACCTGGTCTGCACCAGTATGCCATCAATTAGACAAACTGCTAAGGTAATTGGGAAAATCGTAGCAGTTTTTCCAGCTGCTCAATTCGGACCTTTACATTATCAAAATTTACAAAGATCCAAGATTTCAGCATTAAAATTGAATGCTGGACATTTTGATAGACCTATGCAGCTGCCACTCAAGGCAAAAATTGAGTTACAATGGTGGATTGATAATATCCATAACTCATTTAAACCCATCATTGTGCCTCGTCCGGTGGTATACTTACAAACAGACGCAAGCTCCCATGGCTGGGGAGCTACGGACAACAACACAAGTTGTGGGGGCAGATGGGACTCACTAGAATCTACCCTTTTGTTAGCACAAGGGATAAATTATTTGGAGATGCTTGGGGCATTCCACGGACTCAGAGCTTATTGTTCAAACTTTACTGACACTCATGTCCGTCTCCAAATAGACAACACCACTGCGGTGGCATATCTAAATCATATGGGTGGTACCAGGTCAATTTCATGTGATGAATTGGCTAATACAATTTGGCTCTGGTGTATTCAAAGGAATATTTGGATTTCAGCTACCTATTTACCAGGTAAGCTCAACATAGTGGCGGACACCAGGTCACGGAAATTCAATGATAACATCGAGTGGATGTTGAATTCCCAAATATTCGAACAAATTACAGCCAAATTTGGTAAACCGGATATTGACCTTTTTGCGTCACGGTTAAACCATCAGGTACCAACATATGTATCATGGGAGCCAGATCCTGGGGCAATGGCGATGGACGCTTTCTCGCTAGACTGGGGGAAATGGTTTTTCTATGCATTTCCCCCATTTTGCCTCATCAGTCGGGTATTGCGGAAAATCCAGCTAGATGCTGCTAATGGCATCCTTATCATACCCGACTGGCCTACTCAGTCATGGTATCCGGTGGTCCTTGGTATGATCAGTCAACCATGGGTCCTCTTGGAGGGTTGCCCACTATTGGTGACGAACCCCGTTACAGGGGAACCACATCCCTGCCATAGTCATTTGAATTTATTGGCTTGCAGGATTTGAACAGGCCATTACTGCAGTATGGCCTATCATCAAGGACCATGGATACCATAGGAGCATCATGCAGGGAGTCCACAAGACGGCAATATTTATCGCACATCAGGAAATGGGAAACCTACTGCGGCCGCTTGGACATTGCATATGACTCCGTGTCAATCACAGATGTGCTGGAGTTCCTTGCGGGGTTACATCATGACGAACACCTCAGCTATAGTGCCATCAACAGCGCCAGGAGCGCACTATCATACTACCTCAATTTGGAGGTAGGATCCAATAAGTTGGTGTCCAAACTGATGCGGGGAATATTTAATTCCAATCCGCCTAGACCGCGTTACAACGTTACCTGGGATATTGGGAATGTACTGACCCTGCTCAGGACGTGGTCGCCCATGATTGGGCTTGAATTGGACAAACTCACCCTGAAGTTGGTGATGTTATTGGCACTTACTTCGGCACAAAGGGTACAGACTCTTCATAAGATCAAGATTGATAGAATGATCTCTACCCCAGAAAAGATTATTTTCTTTATTAATGAATTGCTTAAACAGCACAGGCCTGGATTTACAGGTCTGCAGCTGGTGTTTCCAGCATACCCCGCTGATGCCAGGCTATGTTTAGCCACCCACATCCGCCACTATATTAAAGTGACGCGGAAATTAAGGGGAATGGAGCAATACTTGCTAATCAGCCATAAGAGACCTCACCATAGAGTGACGGTACAGACTATCTCCAGATGGCTCAGAATCGTTTTGAACGAAGCAGGTATAGATACTAATGTATTTAAATCCCATTCCACCAGGGCTGCATCTACGTCGGCGGCAAAGGTCATGGAGGTGCCCATGGACCATATTCTAGCCGCAGCGGGATGGGCAGTGAAGCCACCTTTCAACGGTTTTACAATAAACCTATTACCGCTCCTGGAATGTTTGCAGAAGCTGTACTGAATGCAGGCCGAGGTCATTCGGCTGTTCCCCAGTGAGGGGTTTTTTCTTTTGTTATTATTAATAAATATTATTATTTTTCAGAACTAGCAGTCTGAAAATTTTTGATACTCCTGTCCATCCTTATCGTGGCGTGTGTGATAGCATGGACGTTGTCCAGGGCGTGTAACCACAGAGCTTTGAAGTCTTCACGAAGTCACTCACGTGACTCCGAAATGAAATAGTAAGATTAAACGAGAACTTACCAGTTTGAAGTTTGATCTTTATTTTATGAGGAGTTGCGATGAGGGATTTCGTGCCCTCCGCTCCCAACCCTCGATCATAAAGTCAACTGGTAACTAGAGTCTCTTCAATCTTACTATCACAAGTCATTTCCTTTGGTTTGTTGGTTCTGTGATTCCACACCGCTGCTTTGAAGAGATGTCGCGCATGCGTGCTGGCGGGTTCTTCACGAAATCCCTCATCGCAACTCCTCATAAAATAAAGATCAAAGTTCAAACTGGTAAGTTCTCGTTTAATCTTACTTTTTTTTGCACAATACATGGGACTAAAAACTGATATTTAGTATAAAAATATTGACTATGGGTAGACAATTACACAAAATATAGACAATTTAGATGCTCTTATGACATGATTGTCCAAAGTAAAGAGCATTTAAATCATCTTGCGAGTGGGTGTTTCTGGAACGCGATCGATTGAAACGTTGCCATCCCAAGAAGCAAGTTTATATGCAAACTAAACGACTTGCTCTTTGTTTTGTCCCGTTCTTGCGATCCGTCACGTTGTAGGCATTGAGGGCATTCAAAGTCGCTTTTTATTTTAATATAATTATTAAATTGTCTCACTATTAAACAAAAAAATTCAGGAACGGAAGTCGGATCGATTAATCTTCAGCAGCTAGCAGCTCGAGGAAATCCGCCGCCGACAGGCAGTAGAAAACATCATTTTAACCCCCCCCCCCCGCCGCACACGGCCAGTGGCAGAACTGCAGCGCCGCTGAAGGTACGTTTTGTAACATCGCTAATTATATGTGGTGTGATTGTAATTGTGATGTATATGTGGGATGTCAGTTATAGAGTGATGCAGTGTGGAAACAGGCCCTTCCTTCTCAACATGCCCACACCGGCCAACATGCCTCAGCTACACTAGTCTCAAGTGCCTGCGCTTGGTCCATATCCCTCCAAATTTGTCCTATCCATGTACCTGTCTAACTATTTCTTAAACGTTGGGATATTCCCAGCCTCAACTACCTCCTCTGGCAGCTTGTTCCATACACCCACCACCCTTTGTGTGAACGTGTGGTTGTAATGTGCATAATTGTGATTATACATTAGGTGTGTGATTATGATTATGCATGGTGTGTGAATGTATGTGCTATGTATGTGGATAGTGTGTCTATGACTACATACAGCGTGTGATTATGTGTGCTGTGTAATTGTAATTATTGTTTAATTGTGATTTGTTAATCATATATGTGATTGTGAACATGTCAGTCATAGAATCATACAGTATGGAAACAGACCCCATCTACACAAAACCTACCTGCCTGCATTTGGCCGATATTTTTCTATTCTATCCTATCCATGTTCCTGTCTAGATGTTTTTTAAATGTGATAGTACCTGCTCAAACAACCTTCACTCTAACAGGAACATGCATGTCCTGACACTTGTTAGCATACTTTTTTAAATGTCCCACTTTCTAGATGTTGTTCTTCCTTCAAACCACCTGCTCCGATCAAGAGCTCACCATACTCATGCATGGTGAGTAAAATGATGACTTATTTGATTGTGCACACCAGGTTGATAGCATTTGTCGAAACAGGGCGCACCATGTGAAGGTTGCAATCTCCCACCCCCATGGTTCTGAGTGTGTGTGATACTTTCGATATACAAAAGTTGGAAAATTGTGAAGGAAACATGTACCAGTGTGTGTGACATTGTCTCAACTTCACGGATGTTTGTTGGTGACACGTTCATTAACCCCTTATATCTTAAAGCTTCAGAATTCAAGAATTAACCTGGTAAACCTCCAGCACACTAATGCATATAATTGTATATCATCGATGCATAGAAGTTTACAACAGAAATATGCAATATTCAAACTCAACAGTTCTGATTCAGGGTCTTAACCCGAATTATCGACAATTCTTTATTTCCATAGATGCTGCTTGACCCACTGGATTTTTCCAATCTTTTGAAAAGGAATCCTTTCATTAATCTATTTAATACCCAAACTTTATAGGTTCTGACAATTCGGATGAATGTTAGCATCAATATAGTCTGAAAAAGGGTCTTGACCTGGATCATCACCTATCCATGAGATACTGCATGAGCTGCTGAGTTACTCCAGTACTTTGTGTCCTTTTGTGCATGGACCAGTACCTGCAGTTCTTTGTTTCTTCAATGTGGTTCCCCTTGGTTGGTTGTTAATCACTTTGTAAAATAACCATGCCCTGTCATTTCAACTATTTGAAATGAAAGGGTTTCTGAAAGGATGGTGATTATAAGGAATTGAAATAACAGCCATCTTTCACATTTTCAATGTCAAAAGTGGTTTGCATCCAATAAATTACTCCTAAAACATCAGCAACTTTGCAATTATACTTTCAAATGAATGGAATTTGAAATGATGGAAATTTCAGACAAGAGGGCCAGTGAGAGGGGCAAAGTTAAAAGGACCTGTGCCATGCAAATATTTACAGTGCCTGAAGTGCACTAATTTGGTTGGTGGTGGAAGCAGATACAATAGTGGTTTATAAGAGACTTTTAGACAGGCACATGAATATGCTTGGAATGGAGGAGTATGAAACCTTTGCAGGCAGAAGGGGTTAACTTAAGTTAATATCATTATCAACAGACATGATGAATATGCAAACTTAGTATGCAAACTTAAAGCACACGGTATTGGGGATTCAGTATTGACGTGGATAGAGAACTGGCTGGCAGACAGGAAGCAAAGAGTAGGAGTAAACGTGTTCTTTTCAGAATGGCAGGCAGTGACTAGTGGAGTACCGCAAAGCCCAGTGCTGGGACCCCAGCTATTTACAATATATATTAATGATCTGGATGAGGGAATTGAATGCAACATCTCCAAGTCTGCGGATGACACAAAGCTGGGGGGCAGTGTTAACTGTGAGGAGGATGCTAGGAGTCTGCAAGGTGACTTGGATAGGTTGGGTGAGTGGGCAAATGCATGGCAGATGCAGTATAATGTGGATAAATGTGAGGTTATCCACTTTGGTGGCAAAAACAGGAAAGTAGACTATCATCTGAATGGTGGCCGATTAGGAAAAGGGGAGATGCAATGAGACCTGGGTGTCATGGTACACCTATCATTGAAAGTAGACGTGCAGGTGCAGCAGGCAGTGAAGAAAGCGAATGGTATGTTAGCATTCATAGCAAAAGGATTTGAGTATAAGAGCAGGGAGGTTCTACTGCAGTTGTACAGGGTCTTGTTGAGACCACACCTGGAGTATTGCTTACAGTTTTGGTCTCCTAATCTGAGGAAAGATATTCTTGTCATAATGGGAGTACAGAGAAGGTTCACCAGACTGATTCATGGGATGGGATGGCAGGGCTTTCATATGAAGAAAGACTGGATAGACTCGGCTTGTACTCGCTAGAATTTAGAAGATTGAGGGGGGGATCTTATAGAAACGTACAAAATTCTTAAGGGGTTGGACAGGCTAGATGCAGGAAGATTGTTCCCGATGTTGGGGAAGTCCAGGACAAGGGCTCACAGATTAAGGATAAGGGGGAAATCCTTTGAGACCGAGATGAGAAAGACTTTTTTCACACAGAGAGTGGTGAATCTCTGGAATTATTTGCCACAGAAGGTAGTTGAGGCCATTTCATTGGCTATATTTAAGAGGGAGTTCGATGTGGCCCTTGTGGCTAAAGGGATCAGGGGGTATGGAGAGAAGGCAGGTACAGGATACCAAGTTGGATGATCAGCCATGATCATATTGAATGGCAGTAGAGGCTCGAAGGGCCCAATGGCCTATTCCTGCACCTATTTTCTATGTTTCTATGAGAGATGCTGCCTGTCCCGCTGAGTTACTCCTGCATTTTGTGTCTATCTTCGGTTTAAGCCAGCATCTGCAGTTCCTTCCTGCATATCATGGACCAAAGTGTTTGCTCATGTGTTTTACTGTTCTATGTACTTACCAGAGACATTGAAAAAGAAGGCAAAAACTCTAATCTTATGACATTAATCTAAATCCAAAGGATATATGTATAAAAATTAGAGACAGCTGTATGGAGTATAGAATGACAAATTAATATCATTTGCTTACTATATCCAGATTAATTCATTTACTATATCCAGATTAATTGATCCGGATATAGTAAGCAAGATACCTCATAACACAATGTGGACAAGGATGTAAGACCATGGCTGTAACCCTGTGATCAGAAGCTTTGCCTTGATAAAATATGAGAAAATAAGTCAACGTGTTGTTGAGTGTAAACAAACAGAACAGTACAAAGGCAACATGCTACGGGTTAAAGGCAACAATTCCCAGGACAGACGACCGAAAAGTGCTTTCAGATTGAATAAATCGCACAGAAAGATGGTTAATGGTCTGTGAAGTTCCCCAAATATGCTCAAAGAAATTGATCACAACTTTGTTGGATGATCTTTTACCTCTGTATATCTTTCCTACATAAACCCCTAATCCCTTTGCAAAAAACAAACTGCTGGAGGAACTCAGCAGGTCAGGTAGCATCTGTGGCGGGACCAAATGTGTAGGAAGGAATTGCAGATGTTGGTTTATACCGAAGATAGACATAAATTGCTGGAGTAACCCAGCGGGTCAGGCAGCATCTCTGGAGAAAAGGAATAGGAAAAAACGAAAAGAACAGATGGCTTTGTGGGTTAGGATCCTTCTTCAAAGTGAAACTGTAAAATGGATACACAAGAGACTGCAAATGCTGGAATTTTCAGCAAAAAACAAACCACGAGGAATACAATGGGCCAGGCAGCATCTATGGATGGAAATGGACCATTACCCTCCTCAGATACCTGCCACACTGAGCTGCTCCAGTGGTTTGCTTTTTGCTCAAGATTCCAGCATCTGCAGTCTGCTTCCCCAACCCCTTAATATTTAGGGACCTATCAGCACACTCATTGATTCCTGCATTGGGACCTATTCCACATTAAAGGAGTTATTCTGTCTTTATGTAGATGTTTAGTGGCACTAGGTTTGGAATGGTTACATGGTTTAGACATCTAAACTTTAAATTAATTTGAGTGTATTTGAGAAAAGTTAGTGAAAGCCACAACGATGATTCTGAATCAGATGACTTTTTCCGGATCTGGAAATTGTGACCTATTTTCTGTCATTAAGACTGATGTCTGTAAATAACTGGCTTCACAACAAATTGCAAAACAGGCACATCACTTGCATTAGTGGCATTGTCCGTTTGGTTCAATTCCAGCAGTTCACCCTTCTCATGGTTATCTCTTGGATTATTCATCAATGCTGCTATTATTCTTTCTCATTAAGTCACCATGCACCCATTTGTCAGAGTGGCACAGTGGCCTACCTCACAACTCTAGAGACCTGGGTTCAATCCTGACCTCAGATGCTGTCAGTGTGGAGTTTACATTGTTCTCCCTATGATGCCGTGGTTTTCTTTGGATGCTCTGGTTTCCTCCCACGTCCCCAATTTGTGTGAGTTGGTAGATTAATTAGCTGCTATAAATCTCCCCCGAAACATCAAAGAGTGGGAGAATCTGGGAGGAGTTGATCGGAATGTGGAGAGAATGAGAGTTCATGAGGATGATAGTCAATGCCATGTACATGAACTTGTATGGTTGCTTTATTGGTTTGGAGGAATTTTGTTCAGGTTTACTGGAACTGCAGAATGCAGAGACCAGAGTGTGTCCGTAGCTTGGTTTGAACAACCTTCAGCATAATCTTCAGCAAAACAAAGAATTTTACCCTTTGACAGAAAAAAAATCCCACATGTAGACACAGTAGATGAGCTACCGTTTATTTTTAGCAATTGCTTAAGAAATAAACATAGACATCAATATAGTGCAATTGCAGCTTATAATCTGGTAACAAATTGTACACTTGAAAGAACTGTCAACACATAAAATTGCTATAAGTTAAATGAACTTCATTGCTCTATTTTTGGCATAATTCATATAAAGGATTAGGGATCACAAAAAGCAGAAATTACACAATTGATATTTACCCTAGCATGTGAATTATGATGGGATTAACACTGTGCAGTAATAAAATAAGTACTATCAGAATAGTTCCATTTTAATGTTTCACATTCTGTCTTCAAAATGGTATCACTAATTACCAAGGGGATAAAAACAGAGATCAGGAACTGAGGAACACATACGCACGCATATACACGCACACACATACACGTGCACGTATACATGCGCACACACACATAAAGTGACTGAAGTAACCAAGAACAAACCTTCAATTTGGTTAGTCATGTGACCATACTAACAGCACTGTGTTAAAAGATCTTGTGTTAAATTAAAAGTAGTGGGGGAAAACCTATTGGCAAAGGGATTGAGACATTCTATGTCAGCTCCAGGATACAGTATGAGGCTACCTATCCATGGCTTGTCAAACAGTAGAGGTTACAGCCAGAATAGTCCAGCAAATAACAGGGCCACCTTTGTGGGAAATCTCAGGCAGTGTCTTGTGAATTGTACACAAAAAAATAAATCTGTAATGAATCTTACCACTGCAGGTTATTAGTGCAATATGCTGGAAATGCTGCCAACTCACAAAGCTACATGCATGCAGACTGGTGTGGACTTCAGGGAGTATAAGCAACGGGAACGATTCACAGTGACATTGAGTGCACCAGTGTAAGTTGAAATCAAAGCAGTTGTGATAAATACTAGTAATATACTGTGCAAGGAGCAGATAAAGTTATGCAACAAATCCAAAAACTGGAATGATGATTAAACCTACGGAAAATAAAGCAGTGCTGGGTGGATTCCACAAATTTTGTTGGCAAAATACAAATTACTATCACAGCATGATTAAGGTGGTCATGTACATTACAATGGCAAATATACAACAATATCTGTTAATATTTTCCCGAGAACTGCATTTCTGCAGCCATAAGCAGAAATCGGGTTAAGTTTCATGATGCGTCTCGCTGTGCAGCTGGTAAACATTTCTGCCATTACGGCATTAAGTTCTGTTCCTTCCTACAAGCTGATACTTCCCATCCTAACAGAAACAACCTCGAGCAGGATTTTCAAACCAAAGTGAATATTCAGGCATGATTCCACTACTGTCCCCCCCTCCAAAAGATCAGCTGGTAAGAATTTAGTTCTTATTTAATGCTAGCTGCAACATGCAGTGGCAAATTGTGTTTCTCTCGAAGATTTATTTGGTCCACTTGTAGGACATTAGTTAAACTGTCAATGTCTTTGTATTGTAACCTTCTGTTCATCATCACAACACCAAAGTGTTCTTTGTGAAACTGAAAGCTTGCGATTGAAGAGGTTGTGATCTTTAAAAAGAACCTGCTCCATTGTCTGACATTGCAGCACTCAACTCACCCTTTGCTAAGCTAAAGTATCCTTCTATTTTCAACTGTAATAAACACCAACTTCTGCAGTATTTGAACATCTTGCATGCAATGATTTTAACTGTGTGGGGGAATTATGGAGGTTAATGTTACACCATGTCTATAAATGGTCCTACAATGAACGGAGTGAAGAAACACAACGACAAGTCTGAGAGACATAAAAGGCTTCCTGATGGTGCTGATCTGCACTTCCAAATCTTACCGGACTGGTGTGCAGAGCTAACGAGTGAACAGAGAGTAGAAGTTCTGACACTCTGGTTCTGAAACGGCTGCCCATGATTCATCAGGTTAGTTAGTGAATGGAGGTTGGCAGCTTGAATACCACATCGATAAATTAGTAGGAATTGTCACACTTGGCTAGATATTGGCAATATGTTGGACTGTACAGCATGAGCAAATCTAGCTTCTGCATGAGCACAATCTTCATATTTGTAATTAATGTTTGTTTACATCATTAAAACATCAGGTAAATGAAAATCAGGAACCCATTTCAAAATGAATAATTCCCACCACCCAATACTTTCTCCCTCCGTTTCTTAGTCAGCTTGATTTGTGGCTTGATTTACTGCTTATAAAGCAGTCATTCTTTGAGAATGTTGCAGGTGACTCAACCAGATGGGAACATAAATCATCCCAAACAAAACCTGGTCAAGGAGCCTAATTCAGAACATTTTGAAATCTAGTTTTATAAGCTTCCTTGATCCTTCAGCTATGTATCATGTCATTATGAGCTACAGTCAGAACCCACATACCAACCAAAGAGTACCAATATTTGCAAGTTCAAGTTTGACCACAGCCAATGTATCAATGTCCAGAACCGAAAAGACACAAGGCGACGTCAGAACTCTGGGACTACGTGCATACAAATCCTAAATGGCTAGTCGGAAAGAGCAACTTTAAAACTAAAAATTAATTGGGAGAATGTAATATTCTCAGGAAAATTGCACTAATCCTTTATCTTGAAGTATGAACTGACAGAGCACAGCTGGGATTTTCCTTGAAGTTGCTCCTATTCCATTGCTACGAGTTTGTGGTCTTCCTATCTCAATTCACCTTGACAGTGGGAGCAGCTTTGAGGAAAACATAGGCCTTTTTTTTAAAATTGTATTTAATTTGGAGATATATAGACATTGTATCTATATATTACATATACACAATATTTATGCACACATAGTTTTGCCCTCATGGCAAAATTATTTCTATGTGTATGATACAACAGAATTTACTACCTGCCAGCCAACCACCATAAGGAATATCAAACATCTGGTTCAATTCTGTAAAGCAATTCGCACACTTGGTGGTACTTGGCGGTGCACAACCTTTCTTACACTGCCATTCAATGCTCTTTGCATGTGAACAAAGGCTTTATGTAGTTTCCAGTAACCAGTCAAAGAGAGGAGTGTAGTTGCAGTGAGCTCCAGCTGGGACTTGCTCTCTCATGCTGCAGTATTTCAACACTGCCTGAAGTAGGTCGCAGATTTTCCAATCCCTCAATTCCACTCTTTTCACCACTGCAAAAAACTAGAAAAATAACCACACACTGTGCAGATGAGTAAAGGTACATATTCAAAGCATAAAGTAGAAAGCTATCTGGGTATGCGTTGATTGACTACTCTACCATAACCTCCAGATTCTCCTCCAATCTGTACATCATCCTGAAATATATTGCTGTGTCTTTCGTGTTGCTGGAAAAATCGTGGAACACCCTGTCCCGTCTGTCTCGTCCCCATCCAACATCACTAAAGGATAATATTCAACAGAACCACTGCTGCAGTTTAAGAAGCATCCACTCAGGGGTAATTAGGGATGGGCTGTAAATATTGGCCTTGCCGGAAAATCTTGTACCTCGATAAATGAATATTTTTTAGTTTAATTTAGAGACACTGCATGGAAACAAGCCCTTCGGCCCACCAAGTCCACGTCGATCACCAATCGCCCGTACACACTAGTTCTACGTTATCGTTTTACTTTTGCATCCACTATCTACTAGGCGCAATTTACAGAGGCCAATTGGCCTATAAACCCGCACGTCTTTGGGATGTGGGAGGAAATTGGAGCACTGGGAGGAAACCCCTGCAGTCACAGGGAGAACGTGCAAACTCCACACAGGCAGTACCCAAGGTCAGGACTGAATCTGGGTCTCTGGCGTTGTGAGGCAGCAGGTCTACCAGCCACGCCACTGTGCTGTCCTGTACCTGCTTGAACTACCTCCTGTAGTAGCTCATTCTGTATAAAAGGTTGTCCCTCAGAGTCTTATTAAATCATTCCCCTCTCAATTTAGTGAGACTCTGGTTCTTGATTCCCCTACCCTGTGAAAAGGACTGTGCATTCACTCTATCTATTCCCATTATGATTTTTGTACAACTCTAGAAGTTCACTCCTTAATCCCCTATGCTCCAAGGAATAAAGTCCTAGCCTGTCCAATCTTTCTTTATAGCTCTGGTTCTTGAATCTTACCAACATCCTTGTAAATCATCTCTGCACTCTTTCCAGTTTAATCCTTCCTATAGCAGGGTGAGCAAAACTGAAAACAGTTCTAAGATAGTATTTTGGTTTAATATGTTGGTCAACCCGCGCTGTGGCAGAAAGTTTGTATTAGTTTGACAAGAGTTGGTTGCCTGGGTATAGTAGGAGAGAGGAAGGATAAGAAGAATAGAAAACCAAGAAAAAAGAATAGCAATGTTACAAATAATAGTACAGAAAAGTCTGTGATGAGATAGGAGTTAAATATAGTGGCAATAATGGAGCTATACGTAAATATTGGCTGAAGTTGAAACTACCATTTTTACTATGATGTATTCAGGAGGGTTATGGAATAAATGAAAAGGACAGTGGAGAGCAGATCCGAAGAAGGAGATTATTTGCACAAAAGGATACATTAATATAGTTAAATTTAAACTTCTTTGATGTTTAGCCTATCCCTAATTGTAATAAAAGTAAAGCAGTAATCAAGGAATAATTCAATTACCCAATATAAATGTTATTCATACTATTTATGATTATACTTTAGTATCACTGAATAAACAGTACGGAAAATAAACATTTGTTTAAGAAAGAACTGCAGATGCTGGTAAAATCGAAGGTAGACACAAATGCTGGAGAAACTCAGGGGGTGAGGCAGCATCTACGGAGAGAAGGAATTAGCAACGTTTTGGGTCGAGACTTCTTCAGACTGATGTCAGGGAAGGAGGTAGAACAAAGAAAGAATGTAGGCGGGGACTAGTGGGAGAACTGGGAAGGGGGAGGGGTGGAAATGCAGAGAAAGAGCAAGGGTACCTTAAGTTAGAGAATGTTCATACTGCAAAATATGAGGTGCTGTGCCTCCAATTTGCACTGGGCCTCATTCTGACAATGGAGGAGGTCCAGGACAGAAAGGTCAGATTGGGAATGGGAGGGCGAGTTGAAGTGCGGGGCAGCCGGGAGATTAGCTTGTTTAAGACAGAGTGAGCAGAGGTGTTCAGCGAAACGATCGCCGAGCCTGCGCTTGGTCTCGCCGATATAGAGCAGTTGACACCTGGAACAGCGGATGCAGTAGATGAGGTTGGAGGAGGTGCAAGTGAACCTCTGCCTCACCTAGAAAGACTGTTTAGGTCCTTGGATGGTGTCGAGGGGGGAGGTAAAGGAACAGCGGTTGCATCACCTGTGATTGCAGGGGAAAGTACCTGGGTGGGGGGTGGTTTGGGTGGGAAGGGACGAGTTGACCAGGGAGTTACGAAGGGAACGGTCTTTGCGGAAAGCAGAAAGGGGTGGAGATGGGAAGATATGGCCAGTAGTGGGATCCCTTTGGAGGTGACAAAAATGTTGGAGGATTATATGTTGTATACAACGGCTGGGGTGGAATGTGAGGACAAGGAGGACTCTGTCCTTGTTACGCGAGGGGGGTGGGGGGAGTGAGAGCAGAGCTGTGGGAGACCCTAGTGAGAGCCTCATCTATAATGGAAGAGGGGAACCCCCATTCCCTAAAGAATAAGGACATCTCCAATGCCCTGGTATGAAAAACCTCGTCCTGGGCGAGGTGCGGTGCAGACGGAGGAATTGGGAGTAGGGGATAGAGTCTTTACAAGAAGAAGGGTGGGAAGAAGTGTAGTTAAGATAGCTGTGTGAGTCAGTGGGTTTGTAGTAGATGTTGGTCAATAGTCTGTTTCCTGTGGTTTGATCACCTGAACATTCTATATGAAAATATACAAATTTGTGCCAACACATCCTTGAGGTGCACGATCCACAAGACTGCAAGTTGTCCATATTCATCTGCTATTATTTGCTTGTTACCCAATTCACCATATCTCTGTGATTTTGTAACTGTCTTGCATGCATCAGTGTTTCTCAACCTACTGGCATTTGCAGACTTGGACATGTAGCTCTCTACTCATTGGTAAATATTCTGAAAAAGTGTCTTGGAGCCCTGGAGGAAAACACTCGTGTCCATTAGCCAATTCGCAAAGCTTTCTTTATCTTTGCCCACCTACCAATTAAGTTTTGCTAATCTCTCAGCCCTCTGAACCTCCGTCATAGCCACTTCCAAGTACAAGTTCTTTAGCTCTTAGTGGTTTCCTCAGAGCATGCGATTAGACTGTGGAGACATGGCCTATTTTTCACAAAATCACATTGTCTCTTCAATTAAAACAGATACCAGCCCAGGTGCTCATTCAGTTACACTGCTCTCACAACAGATGAAAAATGTTCACACAACACACAATAAACGTGGTCATCAGGCTTTTCTCTCTTCCCCGATTAAATAATGGACTTATTTCTGTTACTTGCCAATTAAATGTTTGTAACTCATAAGTAATGCTGCTGTAACACTCATTTTTCACAAAAATATAATTTCTCCTGTGCTGTGAATTTCTTCTTTATTAATTTTAAAATGTATTACATCACCTTTCTCCACTTAATTTATTTTGGGTTACTTTAAATCCTCCTATTCTTCTTTCCCCAGTGTAAAAGTGGATAAATGTACTCATGTTACATTCCTGCCAATTCTTTGGTCTTTTATGGTTTTGCTAACATTTACTTTTAAAAGCATCGTATTCCCCTTTGAAATTATATTTCAACATTGAGTAATCCCGCTTTTAGTTCTGTAATAACTGCAAATATGCTGGAAAGACTTGATTGAATGGTCATTATATGCTCTGCGAGTGCGAAATCCACCTTAATTACATCCATTACAGCAAACTTACCTCAACGTAATTGAAATGGAAACTTAGTAAAAGATACACAAGGCAAATGTGGTAGGGATATGTGGAAGAGCAATTGAATGGCTTGCCAGCGTATAATTATTATGCACATACTTACATTCAATAGCTCGTCTTCAAATGGTTCCTTGAAATATACTAAAGATGCATGAAACTGCGATGCTGCTATCCACTGCAACACCATTCGTAGCTGCGGATCATGGCTACTGGTCTCCAGGTCCACATTTAAAATCAATAACGCTTCCTTTGCCGATATTAGATCTACAAGTGGGGAAAGAGTGCTAATAATGTAGATCAGAATTGATCACTAAAAGAATATGTTTTGTAAATAGAAACTGCCCATTTCAATAATAATAAAAAAGAAAATATTGCAAAGGCTATAAGAGTAAAGACAGAGTATAATACTTCAGATTTCTGGTATTTGCAGTGATTTTTTTCCCGTTATAATGTCGGGCTGTAATGAGGCAATCAGCAACCTGACGATTAACTTTCACAGACAAAAGCCTATATTAGAAACATTGAGGCAAATAAAAACCTTCTACGGGTTGTGGATCTACAAAATACAAATAAAATAATATGGCAAGCTGCACCAGCTGCTGACCTGTAATGTTTCCTGACCTGTAATGCAGTCCCCATCAACTCACCCACCCAGGTTCTGCTATTTGTGTGCATGAGGGACAATATACGGTGACCACTTAACCTACCAATCTCCATGTTTTTAGCTGTGAAAGGAAACTGGAGCACCCTTAGGAAACCCACATGGTCACATGGAATGCACATATACTCCACACAGGAAGCTGGTTAGCATTGAATTGTGGAAATGTGAGTCAGCAGCTTTACTAACTCCGCCAGTGTTCCCCCAATTTTGGCTCCAATGTACATTCCTTAGCACACTCCACGGTGTCAGTAATGCAAAATTTCCCTCCAATGTTGTGGACGTGTAAATGATCTTCCACCATTTCATCGGTGGCAACACTACTCAGTATTTGGGCGTGTTCGCATTTCAAGTGTCACATTACTCTTTCTTCATGGTCCTCAGGGCAGCATCTTATACTCAACTGTTTTTAATTGCTTCATAAATTGCTTGAATAAATGGCATACCTTTATTCAACAAATTGGAAACAGTTGCCAATGATTGCTGTATCTAACTTCATTGGACAATGAAGTAGTCAGGGCCCACAAAGTAGACAGTATTCAACAGCTCGGCTGATAAATCATAATTAATCTGTGCATTACAAACCCACCTCCAACCAAAGACTTACCATCTCCAAGCCTTCCATTAGAGATATTTTGTGAGGGGAGGGTTTATTAGCAACCAGAAACTGGATTCTGCAATCTCGTGAAGTCAATCCCCATGGTTAGGTTACTTTACAAGTTTTGCTTGTAGCATATTCAACATAGAGATGAGGAACACTGCAGGCGTTTCAGACAGGTTTAGCATTTGATGAAGCTTCACACAGAAGTATGGTAAATAATTGTTGCATACTTCAGTGGACCATGTACTTCAAACAGCAGTTGACTTTCCACAGGAACAAGCATAGGTGTCCTAATATTTGATGCTGAACGATATACATGCATCTAAGATTATATTTTTGAAACAAAGGTGGCATATAGGGGTAACCAAATTATTTGAAGGCTACAACCTAAAGGGTCTCAAACGAGACAAGGTGCAGGGAGATCTATAGAAATTAATAGACAAGTGAACTGATAGTGAAAAAAAATGTAACTGAATTGCAAACAAATGAGTCACCATAAAGTATAATGTTAAGTGCTAAAAGGAACTGATGCTGGGAAAGATGGTGAATCTGATGAATGTAGTTTTTCTACATGGCAATCCATATTTAGTGGTACAGCCAAGTATGATGGATCCAGCAATTATCAATGAAAGTGCCAAGTGAAAGCCAGTAATACTGCCTCAAACTCCAGCGACCTGGCTTTGATCTTGACCTGGGATGCTGTCGGTGTGGAGCTTATATGTTCTTCCCATGACCCTGTTTGTTTTTGTCAGATGTTCCTTTTTCCTCCCATACTCCCAAAGGCAAACTAATGAGTTCAATGGGTACTGTAAATTATTCCCAAGCATAGGCGAGCGCAAAATAATAAAAAGGGAGTTGATGGCCATATGAGTTACAAGGATACATAAAGGAGGAATGGGTATCAAGAGGAAGGGGTTGGACAAGCTAGATGCTGGAAGATTGTTCCCGATGTTGGGGGAGTCCAGAACAAGGGGTCACAGTCTAAGGATAAGGGGAAATTCCTTTAGGACCGAAATGAGGAAAACATTCTTTACACAGAGAGTCGTGAGTCTCTGGAATTCTCTGCCACAGAAGGTAGTTGAGGCCAGTTCATTGGCTATATTTAAGAGGGCGTTAGATGTGGCACTTGTGGCTAAAGGGATCAGGGGGTATGGAGAGAAGGCAGGTACGGGATACTGAGTTGGATGATCAGCCATGATCACATTGAATGGCGGTGCAGGCTCGAAGGGCCGAATGGCCTACTCCTGCACCTATTTTCTATGTCTATGTTTCTATGTACCGGATTGCTCTGCTGACAACCGGCATGGTTGAAGGAAGCTTGAGTAACGGATTCAAGTCTGAGGTTCTTTCTTAAAAAATGTTGATCTTGTCAGATGAACTAACAATGTTTTGTGAATAGTTAGTTTGGATTTAGTTTGTAACATGTGCTTTATTTACTTGAAATTAAATAAATAGTTCTTTCCAAGAGCAAAAAAACCACTGGATTGGCTGATGGCCTTGTTATGTGCTGCAAGAAATCATATACATTAGTGATTTATATTGAAGATCTGCCAATATTAATGATTGGATCGGGGCTTCGGATCTTGACGAGTGAGCTTGTCAGATCTGCAAGCATCCCAGCTTTTGTTACCATTGCCTCTGGTACTTGGTTACCATGTTTTGTGAATAATGTGGAACTTCATACTCTACCTTCAGAAACATCTTGCACTTCTTCCTCTTTATCTTCACTATTATCACTAAAATCATGGAAAATATATCATCATTTAGTGCTTACTTTAGCATTGAGTTAGTACAAACGACATTGCTTAGATTTAGAACTCAAATATAAAACTAATTACTAAATTAAAAAGGCACATGCATAAATGCATCTACAGTTAGCAAATAATTCAATTTTAAATACTTCTCATGTCATTTCATTGTTAATAATTTCAAAAGTCTGTGGAATGATAGTCTTCTCTGCCTCCACACTTGCATTCACCAATTTCCCATGTCAGGATCGCAGTCCAAAAGTTATCTTTCCGAACTGTAGGTGCCCAAAGGACCACAGCCAAACTCTTACTATTTCACTCTATAGTCCAGGTCTATTTGTTTTCTTTCTCCTCCAGTTGCCACAGAATCATTTATCGACATATTAAAAGTCCATGCTTTTATACATTTCTAAATATATAAGCATAAATAAAATATTGCAATGATCACCTACTAACTGATAACTAAAGTAAGCTGCAATTCAGTCTATTGTTTTCTTGTCCTGTTTGACAAGGTAATGTCATATTGTCCTGTTTCCAACTTATTGCCAAGCATTATTTCCAAACAATGTATTTGGCCTTTATTTTCGGCAAATTAGCAAATAAGCCCTGAAAAGGTGAGTGACATTGGGCCAAATTTCATGGTAATGACGAGGCTCTCAACATTCACTATAATTACAGGGTAAATGCAATGACAAATTCTATCATCCCAACAAGAGCAATGGAGCAAAGGTCTGCTTCTCTAGAGGATTATAACATTCTGGAATAAACTCAATATCAAAATAACTGCAATGGTATAACCTTGCAGTAAACATTCAATAGTTTCACACTGCAAAGAGAGCCAGGACTGGAACCATTGGAAAACAAGGCTTTTAATGCATCAAATAAGGCAGCATTTAAAAGAAATTCCACAAATAAACAACTTTCAAATTCACCTCTCTTGGGTTCCCTGTAGTGTTGGAGATAGGACTACAATCTAGTGTCAATTCTCCCATTGGTTTCCTTAGGAGGTATAAACCGTATTCAGTACAATAGGTAAAACCATGTATTTAGTTAGTTCTGATCACTTCTCACATCATGCTACTTAATCCCCAAGTTACCAGATATGAAATACCATGAGAAGTAAACTACAGGGGGAATCAAATGGGCAAACACTACAAGTCCCTACAAAGAATCAAACAGCGCATGCACTGATAAAGAAAGCAACAAGCTGAAGTTGGTTTGTTTGCAGGCGATTAATATCAAAAAACAATCTTTAAAGTTGTACCATGTTTTGAATTTACATGCATTTACTCCACAGACCTGTTTTTAGGCCTTTTACTGTTTGCACATGCATAAAAAGTGTGTGTCACTTCCAAAGCCATGCTCTCATGCAATCAATGAAGCTTCCTAACCCAAACCAGTTTTCATTTAGGTCGACCAACCTTTCTGATGGTGGAAAGGATATATTCTCCTCAAATATATCTCCTTCTAACCCCAGACTGCTCCAGCTACTGCTGTTGCCATTACTGCCAGAAAGGGGAAAAAAGTGGTGGATATTAAGTGCCTGAGTATAGTTTCTTATCCCATACCCTATCATCATCATATGGTCAAAATATGCATTATAAGTTCTAGAACAGAGATGGTGCATTTTCCATTGTTGATCTGAACCCATATTCAAGAGATTTTTTCCATGGTTCACGGATTCAAGCAACAAATTCCCGGAGTATTTGTTTTAAGCAAATGGTAACTTTGCCTATTTTTGACACTACTGCCAGTATGAATTTCCACTTGCAGGGAATCTTCACTTACAGGGAAGGGAGGAGAATGGGGAGGTCTGGAATCAGGTGATGATAATGTTTAGGTTTATTATTGTCAAAAGCTATGTGGGCCTGTCTGTTCAGCTGAGGCTCATGAACTTTGATACTACTAAGTTTAGTATGTTTGGTACCATTATCTATGTCTTTGTGCAAATGTGTTAAACCTTTGACCAACCTCTTGCACCAAAGCTGTAGTTGGAAAAGCATACTCGTTCATGACCTAGACTAAAAATAGTACCTAGTTATAATGTTACATTATTCAAAAGAAAAAATACTTGCTTTGATTCTTTGGAACTATTAAAGATATTACAGGCTAAATATTCTTACCATTAAATTTTAAACATTAACTTCACAGGCCTTCTTATAGTCAAAGATAAAAGAGAATGAGCATTTTTTTCATGTTATCTTACAGAAAGAAGTCAGCTACTGCAGATGCAGAAACACAAAATGAAGGCAGAAAATACGGGAGCTACATAGCAGATCAGGCGGCAACTGTGGAGAAGATAACAGAAATCTCGCTGGGTTGTTCCAAGCTCCTCCAATACGGAAGTGCCATTCACTGCCCCCAGGCACATGCACTTATCTGGACTGGATGCAGAGGGTTTAACTTCACTAACCCTCCACACCCTGGAGTCCAGGATCAGTGTCTAGATGGAGTCTGGCCATTGGGGGTTGTGTTACCTACCAAGGCCCTACCGAGAAATGCTCCTGGCAATTTTTGACATCCTGAAAAACTAGAAACAGAGTTGGTCTTCTCACGCTGGTGTTAAAAATGGATTATAAATATCTCTGAGATTCAGTAGTAATATGAAATCATTAAAAGTTTAGTAAATAATGCTAAAATATTAAACTCAAAAATAAAACATGAACTGTTAACACAAAATAACTTAGGAATAGTTAATGTAAGAAAACTAATTAGTGAATTAACTTGCCCCCAGAAATTCATACAGGAAAATATGGAGTTGTTTTAATACTGGGATAGGATCAGAATGGTTGGTTGCCAGGGAATCCCAGTTGAAATCGGCTCCACTGTTGACCCTATGTAGTGTTGAACGGCAGAGAGGACTAACAGATTAGGTCACCAAACCATGTCCCGGATGGACTTCAGTGCTTCAGTCTGGAAGACTGGAATTAATAAAGTGAAAACAGTGGCATATACAGTGGCCTCCACAATGTTTAGTACAAAGACCCATCATTTATTTATTTGGCTCTGTACTCCACAATTTGAGATTTGTAATATAATAGATCTTGGGCAGTTCCTTCTCTCCTCCATACTTTGCTCTTGCCATCATTCTGATATCAGTTAATCTTTGTCTCATCTGTTCATAAGACCTTTTTTTCAGAACAGTGGTTGCTCTTTTAAGTACTTCTTGGCAAACTGTAACCTGGCCATCCTATTTTGCGGCTAACCAGTGGTTTGCATCTTGCAGTGCAGCCTCTGTATTTCTGTTCATGAAATCTTCTGCGGACAGTGGTCATTGACAAATCAACACCTGACTCCTGAAGAGTGTTTCTGATCTGTCGGACAGGTATTTGGGGATTTTTCTTTATTATAGAGAGAATTCTTCTGTCATCAGCTGTGGAGGTCTTCCTTGGCCTGCCAGTTCCTTGCTAGCGTGTTTCTCTTCCACATATGCTTGATGGCTTGTTGAGTATTTCTAGTATCTCATGTTTCTTTTTCTGGGTGATCTGTCACATATCTTTAACCTTTCTAATTTCTACTTTAATACTATACATCTACGTTAATACTATACAAGGGTAGGTATATCAGAGCAAATCAAAATAGCAGTTATTGATCTTATTCAGATTGAAAGATACAGCATAGCCCACAGAGTTCACGCTAACCACTAATTACCCGTTCGCACTTGTTCTGTTATCCCATACTCGCATCCATTCCCTACACGCTCGGAGCAATTTAGAAGCCAACTAGGCTTGTATCCGGTTTCTTCCCCCATCTTTGGGATGGGGGAAGAAACCGGATACAAGGAAAGATTGAGCAGGCCGGTAATGTTTTCCCTGCAGTGAAACAGGCTGAAGGGTAGCATTATGGAAATTTATAAAATCATTAGGGACTTAGATAAGATGGATTGTCAGTCTATTTTCCAGGGTTGGCTGAGTTTAAAACTAGAGAGTATAAGTTTATGTTGAGAGCGAAAAGATTTAAAGGAAGCGTGCTTTTCACACAGGAGGAGGGTCGGTATATGGAATGAACTGCCAGAGGGAGAAGGGCTAAATGCAGACGTGGGATTAGATCAAGAAGGCACTATGGTCAGCATGGACTAGTTGAGCCAATTTTCATGCTGTATAAATCTGAGGCTCAATTTGTGAAAATATCTGAAATTGCCTATATAAGAATAAATAAATACAATTATTAAAGTACGTGACAAGGTAACAATATTACAAGAAACAACCTTCCCTGAAGGGAGTCCAAAACGAGGGAAGATGCTCTTAAAATTAGACTGAGCCTATTAGTCATCGCGTTTGAGCAGGGTAATGGAAATCTGGCACCGCCACTTTCCACAAAGCTGTTGCTGCTCAATTTAAAATTTAAAGATTAGTTGGAATTGCAATAGTAAGAGGTATTATATGTTGGACAATGGAGGCATGTAATTGGAGTTAAGATCTAGATCAGTTGTAATCCACAGAGTTGGCCACAGAGCGCAACAGATTATTGGGACACCGCTACCAGCCTTGGAGGGCATCTACCACACACGGTGCCTCAGGAACGCCGTCAGCGTACATAAAGACTCCTCTCACCCTTGTAATGGACTGTTCGAACTACTCCCTTCCGGCAGACGTTACAAGGCCTTCTACGCCCGCACTGCCAGACTCAGGAACAGCTTCATTCCCAGAGCTATGGAGGCTCTGAACCGGCCCTGCTGTGTACCCCCCAACCCCCATGGACTGTCTCCCCCGGCCTCGCACTTTAGTCTGTGTTGATGTTACTGGTCAAATGTTCGTTTTTGCAAACCTTGTTCTCAGGGGTTGCAAACCGAAATCTCGAAGTTGCAAACCAAATCTCGTTGCACTTATGTGTAATGACAATAAAATATATTATTATTATTATCTAACTGAATGGTAGAGTGGGTTCAGAGCTGAATGGCCTTCTCTGTCTATTTTTCTGAGAGCCCAAAAAATACAACAGCATTCAACCTTGAGAGCCACTGCGGTAGAGCAGGTCAACCCAGACCTTGGGTGCTGCTGACACAGAGTTTGTATGTTCTTTTGGTAACCCCAGGAGTGCCCTCTGGTTTCCTCGCACATCCCAACGATACGCTGGCAGGTTAAGCGGAAATTGTAAATTGTCCCTAATGTTGATGGGCTACATGAGAATCAGCTGGACATTGATAACATGTAACAATGAGGAGAGTGGGAGAATGGGTTTGCTCTCAGAATTGGCATAGACTTAGTGGGCCTAAAGGCCTCCTCAGTGCCTTAATAAAATGCAAGTGAAAGTTACTTGTTTATTGTTCTCCACCCCTCTTCAGGATGCACCCATTCCAAAATTATGAAATGTAAGTGATACCCTCAAGGCATGCTGAAACAGATTTAGTTTCAGGTTTTTAAATGGAATGCAATAACACCGTTTCAAAGGTACTTCACACTAATTACAGAGAGCTGTATCAAAACTCCTTTGGGTGCTTCTAAAGCGGCTCGATAGAAGTACAGTTGAAGACTTACATCAACCCATGTTTGTATGGCATGAACAAGTCTGGCAAGTAAACTAATGTGAGTCCATTAACATCTCAAACTAGTAAATGTTTTAAACCCCTGTCTCATGGTGCAAGTTGACCCACGAGTGACCCCGAGTTTTCACTCACGGTAATCACGTACAATCAACGTAGCGGGAACGTCGAAACACGCGCGAGCAACTTAGCGACTCGCGGCGCTAACGGCAGGTACCCGTGAGACTTGTTAACTTGTGAAAAAAATCAAACATGTTTGATGTTTTCCACGAGTCAAATTTACTGTTCAAGTTAAAAATGGAAACAGTTAAACTCGTTGTAATAACGTAGTGGCCTGTGCGTTTACCGTAGCGACTCGTGAGTCTACCGCGGGCACTCTTTAAATTATTTCAGTGCCATTCACCCTCGAGTCTTAATCACAAAATTTAATTCACCCTCGACTAAATTTTCTTTGTTTATTTGGTAATTTTCATCTTATTTTCCCTTGTGTACAATTTTATATATAAAGTATTTTTGTCACATGAGCAAAATATATGAATTAACTCATTTCTTTCGTAAGTGTTTATTTTATTCAGTTTTTTTAACATCCAAAAAATATGTTAAAAAAACTAGGAGTGAAAAAAAAGTTTAATTACCACTGGAGTTGGAAAATCATTCTATTAGAATGATTAAAAAAACATTCCAACGTCTAAACACTGGGCTTCAGCCCTATCCTACCCTTTCGGGCTTTGATTACTGCAGTTATTTCTTGGAAAATTAGCTATAAAAACCATGGAGTGTGTGATTTAATATATTTTTCTCCAACTAATATAACTTTCTATATCCCTCCCCGAAAGCTCACAAAACCACCAAATATCAACTTTGATAGCTACATTTCTACACAAAATAAAGTTACAGTTCAACAGTTGCATACGGCGATCCTCCAGTGTTGCCATTTATAAATGTATGATCACACTAGCTCGTCTGGTCTTCCCTAAACGGTTATATTACAGTAAATTTGGGAAAAATCCTGTTACTTTGAAATTAGAAAACCATAGGTATAGATTAAAAAAATATCAAAGTTCCAGCTCCACTGCCATTAAAACCAATGAGCTTACTAACCACTTTAATGGCGATGTCTTTTTTGAAGTATAGAAAACAAAATCTGGATAAATTATGTCATTCACCCTTCACCCACCCCTCTAGTTTCATTCACTCCATAAAATAATTTCATTCGCGCTTGGGTGAACCATTCACCAGTTTAAGAAGCACTGATATAGCGCATTGAATCCGAAAAGTGAAATCAAACTTCAGGAAGGGTGTCCGAACTTCCGGACAGCAACGGGCCGTGTGTCGCTGCTTTCTGAGATGAATCAATAGAAAATCGTTGGATTTTCCTGACGCGTAGATTTACAAACAATAGCGATTACAAGATGACAAGTTTCCTGATATACAGCCTGTAAACGATCACAACCATCGCCCGGTCCCAGCCCACGTTGATCAGTCCGAACTAACATCATCCAGCGTGAATAGAGTATTCACAAAGGGATTGTTTTTTCCTCTTCCAAGTACATTCTATAAATCGATTGCTGGGTTTTCTCCGCTCTATCTTTCGCTCAGGCGCCTTTCCTCCCTTTCCATCAGTTTACGATTCACTTCTCTCCGCTATCTTTCCTCTCAGATCACATTCTCGCTCGTTTTTTACTGAGCGGGCAGGCAGCATCACTGGAGAGAAGGAATTGGTGACGGGATGACATTGTGCTGTTTGATCGCCCCCAGTCAGCTCCAGCTTTTTGTGTCTATCTTCGGTTTAAACCAGCATCTGCAGGCAGTTCCTATCCTACATTTTATTCCTTTCTTGGCGTCTTCTGGGCAAATGTTGCCTTCTACACGAATAGTCTTGGATGATATTGTGTGTGTGTATGTGTGTGTGAGAGAGAGAGAGAGAATTAATGTGTGTGTGAATAGGCATATTTTAGGAGATGCCGCGGTTTACATTGCCATTGCCTTCTTGAGATTCCTTTGTGGCGGAGAGCGCTGACCGGTAACCCTGGATCCGGCCAAGAGGAGGTGACGTGGACACGGTTTCAGTTATAGTTCTAGAGGAACATTGCTTCCGATCGATGTCTCTTATGCACTCCTCAGAAGAACTGGGTGCGCTCTTCACCATTATGGCTCCCAGCCAACAGGTTTCCGATCTGAACAACGAACTTCTTCCCTATTTCTCCTCCACCCACCCCCTCCCCCCTCTATTTCCCTCTCCTCCTCAGCGCTCTTGATCACTCACACCTTCCCTCCCTCCCTCTCGCAGGGCTTGGTTCAAAGGGGGCAACGAGCCAAGCGGGGCGCGGTCTGAACCCTTTCTGAAAACGAGCGCAAAGAGAAAAAAAAGTATTGTCAAGCGCTCCAATCTTCGTTTAAAATAAGTAAATGCGACCTTGGCTAATAATTGGAAAAGAAAACCTTATACAAAACCAACACCCTGCAAACTCTCTGTGTCTCACGCTGCCTGTTATCTTGTGGGGAGTGTGTGTCGGAGAGAGGGGGTGTAGGTGTGGAGTGGACCCGATCTAAATGTTACCACTATAGGATGGCGAGGTTGGGCTCTGAGCTACAGTGAAAGAGAGCAGAGAGAGAGAGAGAGAGGGAGAGAGAGTGCGTGTGCGCGTCAGCAGCAAAGTTATATACAACGGGCTTGTACGCGGTGGCAAGAGAGGTTTCCTTTGTTCTTGTCCGGAGAGAGATCGGAGAGAATTAAACCTCCCTCGCACACCACTCCTAACCCAAGAGCCTTGTCACCCCAGACAGATTAATGACCCCCCCCCCCGCCCCTCAACTCACGCCTGGGCACCAAAGCAGCTCAGGATGCGAACCCTGAGCCCCGTCTCCCAACAATCTGATGTGAAAGAACAGTTATTAAAACACACCTTCATTCACGGTTGGCTCAAGAGTAACGGGAGAGGAACTTGGTAACTCGGGAGAGGAACTTGGAACATCGCAGAAATGACATACCTGTGGGAACTCGGTTAAACACTTGATCATAAACTTGAAATCTCGTACACAACCACTAGTCTGTTTTTTTTTCTTTCACTTGGGGTCACTCGTGGGTGGATTCGCACCGTGAGACAGGCCCTTTACTTTCATTGTCCAGCACCTTTTAACTGTCGGTTGTCTCAAATACTGAACAGTATTATTTAACATGCTGAGAGGAGACAGATTAGATTGCTCATTTCTATACAAAGGCGGGGCAGAAACTGATTATCAATTTAAGGGCACATCAGCCTTGTGTAGACATGCAGCCAAACAGCCACGTAAATGCAAAAAAAAAAATACTGTAGAACCTGGACATCTGAAATAAATACAGAAAATGCAGGAAACACTGAGCAGGTCAGGCAACACCTGTGGCAAGAATCAGTGCTAATGTTTCAGATATGAGACTTTATCAGAATTTAGGACGGCAGTGTATTACAGCGAGGGTTTTGTATCTTTATGTAATCAGTCATTTATCATAATTGCTTTTAGCACGTTGAGCTAGTGTCAAACAATACCAGGTTGCATAAAACTTTCAATCAATAGGTCTTTTATATTAAACTCGCACTGGAAATACTTGAAAATGTGACATTTATGTTATATAATAATCTGTTGTACATAACATTTCTGCTCTTTAGAAGTACTTATTAATTACTGTAAAAGCAAAAGTTTGTAGGTGGAATTCTATTTTAAAATAATCTAACCGTGGGAAAAACATGAGCTGCAATATGTACAACTGATATTTATTCATGTGGTTGCAGTTACCTGTCACTGAGATGCAGGAAGCTGCTTGTTTCATCTGGGTGCTCGTCTTCAAAGCTCAGATTTGACCAACTGCCAGTACTATCATCACCAGCACTCAGGCTAAGCTGTTGGCTGGTTGTTGTAGAATCAGTTGACCGCAATCCATCCTTGAAACCGCTGCTGCACACAACAAGCACAAAGACCTTAATATCTTATTTTAACAGTATTTGTACAAAAATAATCTCATTGACTTTTCAAAGAATCAACAAATCCAGTATTTTATCTTTCTGCAAATGCAGTTCAGGACAACATAACTTTCATAATGGCAAAACCGCCACATGCGTACACTACTTCTGAAAATGAAGAGCTTGTAATATCTTTAATGAATGATATGTCATAGGCACATCAGTTAAGATAGTACAGAAACCAAGTATTATTGTGTCAGAGATGGCCAAAAAAATGGCAGGTAGTTGTTAAATATTCAGTGTATTATGTGGGTTAATCTAAAAGTTGAATTTCTAGGCCAGTAAATTATCGGCCCCATTGTTTGGACATTTTACCATCACTGAATAGCTCCTAATGCCATTGTAAAAACTCCATAAAGATCAAGAGACAGATAGGTATCCTTGTTCCAAGGGCACCACAGATTAGGTTACCAACATGGTATTTCACATAAAGGATATTGAGTTAGTACTGGGGGAAGACAATTATTCATTGAAAATATTGCATTCCTTTTAATACATGTTGGCTACCCTGAGCGAGATCCTGCGGGACTGAAGTCAGGTGTTTCTGGTAGGGCAAGCGAGAGGTCTTAGTAAGAATGAGTATAGCCCGCAATGCAGGAAACTGTCCATTCCTTATCTGCCCGCTCTTCTGGTTCACAGAGAAGTGTTAGATCTTCAGGAGGACTGAATGACAATAACCTCCATAATGCATCAGTGATCTGTAAAGAATGGTGTGCAGTTACATATGGCTATAGGTCTACGAATGCAGATTTGTGGTGATTTGCCCTTTAAGGAATATTTGCCATTTTATTAGTAAAACCTAGATCCTCTGAGAGTGACCTGTCATTATTCAGATCTAACTGGCTGAAAATCTCGCAGGTGGCAAATTGAGGGTTGCGCTGCGTAACTCATCCAAATTGAATTTCCAACAGCCAATATCATTTAAATTAATTTAGAGCTGGAAAAACTGAGATAGGGAACTAATAATTTCCCCCAAACAGCTTAACTTACACTGTTAATGACTGGCATTAAGATACTCAAAGTTGCTTCAATGCTCAGATAATTCAATGTTCAATTTTGTAATGGTGCTGTATAGTGTTTTCATACCACAACCTAGTCCAATCAAAATGCATCACATGTGCAATAAATATTCCTTCCCACCATTATTTAAAATCTGATCTAATGGTCTTCAACAGCAGAAGGTTTCTGCTCAAATCTAGATAATGATTTCAACAATCCTGATTGACCTGGGTTTATCTGGTATACAGAGCCTACCAAGAACTCAGCAGCACAGCTGGTAGAGCTGCAGCCTCACGGCACCCAAGACCTGAGTTTGATCCTGACCTCAGGTACTGATTGTGTGAAGTTTGCACATTCTGCCTGTGTTGTGTGGGTTCCCTCCAGGTGTGTTTCAGAATAAACTGAAAATACCTTTTCAAAACATATAGCAACTCTAAACAAAGGTAAACACTAACCTCATATGGAGTACTAGAATGGCTACTAAGGCCCAAGGCCTGTGGGGGAGCAGAGAATTATCATCAGTTCTCATTTCGGGATGTGCTGTTGAAGGTGGGGAGGAGATTGGAATCAGAAGCAGGTCCCAAAACATTATTGGAGATTTGGGACACGAATAACAGTAAGAAATGTCTTATCTTTCTGTCTCCCTGTTTGGCATCAGAGTTTTAAGATCCTCTTTTAAGATCCTAACCTAAGTTTCCTTTAATTCCAAAGGTACTGAATAGAGAATGGCCATGCACTACTGACACATAAATCAGAGCTTCCTATCAGGAAAGCAAAGTGGATTTTTCCATGTGGTGGAAAACGACCACAAAATACTCAGGATGTTTCACTTCAATAGAAATGTTTTCAATTGTATAATGTATTACGCAATTAAATTATGCAGAAAGTTAATAATAAACCAATACATAAAGGTGCTTTTATAATATGAATACCTTGCCTGTCTGGGATGCAAATACAAATTTCTTAATGCTCATCAGTAATTAAACAGTAACAACTTAGATTTATTTGTGGCTAACACTGATATGCCATGGTTCTTCGTGGAGGCATTAAAAAAACTTGTCAGTGAGCTACAATAATATTAAGATGGGTGATCAAAATCCAATTATCTGACAAAATTAAACCATACTTTAAAGGAGGGGTAGTGCCACAAGGAGATTTAGGGAGGCAGTTCCAGACTTTGAAGCTTAGGAAACCGAAAGGGAGACTGCCACTGGTAAAATAGTGGATGCACACGAAGCCAGAAGTCATGGGCCAGTGATTTGAGAAGCCGGGGGAGGTTAGAGACCCGAGAGGGAGTCAAAGGTGTGAAGGGTTATGAAAACAATTAAGGGAATTTAAAAATGGAGACTTTTGGAGACAAGAACCCCACTTAAGTCATAGAGATGACAGATAAATTGCATGTAGTGTGCTTGAGAACATGGGCAGAGGTAATAAAAATAGAGGTGAGCATTTTAGCAGTACGTAAATTCAGACTGCACAGGGAGGGTCAATGTACGAATAAAATTTAAAGTCACAGTGGCTTGATGGTAAAGGTACTTGGCTATGCTTGGGCTATTGTGGTGATGTTAAGCTAGGTTGAAAAACATTTTGTATATTGATTCAAACCCCCAAAGCCATGCTTCTCAGCTAATGACTGTAAAGAATACAAAAGGGTTGGTGGGAGCAAAGATTTGCTCTCTGCTCAATCGCATTCCCTTCAGTCCACATGAAATCCATACAATATGGGTTTCAATAACTGATGACAAGATGGATAGATTTCCTACATTCCTGACAATCAGTGAAAATTGAGTACTATTCAACAAAACCAATGATTTTTTCCCACAAACTCTTATTTACTGTGTCAGTACGATTGAGGAGAAGGATAGGAAACTTGCTGACTGCTTTCCAATCTCTCAAAGTATCACGTGCTTGGGTGATATCACAAGAGATGATAACATCCTACTTAGCAGTTGGCTTTTGGGAGGAAAAGAACTGTGAATTCTACTTAATGCAAAATAAAAGCAGAACAATCTTCATTTACCTTGTGATTGACTGGCTGGCATTGATCATGGCAGATGTCATTATCTCCGCAGCAAGACTCTCAGTGAAACTTGCACCATCTTGTCCAATACCACTGTCCGCTGCCAGGCTTGTATTGCTCTTGGCTTTCTCAATGGAAACCGACATCAAGTCTTCTGTGAAAATTCCTCTCTGCTCCAAGTCAATGTGGATTCTAGGTACATTGAGTTGACAAGCTCCATTCACATAGTGCTCTGGTCTTGCAAATGGCTTGCTTGTGTGCCAGGGGGCTCTTGTGGCACTTTGTGAGTAAAACCCACCAGTCTGCCAACTTATCCTGTTAGTATGACTTCTTGATTCCTTTTCTGCAGATGAACACTGCAAAACAATTCCCGTCAACTTTTCAGCATACATTAAACAATCATTTTGCTTGCTGGTGTTTAAAGTTTTTCCATCATCACCATCTGTGTGCAGATGAAGAGTTTCATCAGCGCAGTGTTCGAGTGTACGATTGGTGCTCGAAAGACAGCATCCATATTCATTTAAACTTCCCATGCTGTGGTAGCGTTTGTTTCTCTGGATGATTGGTTGGATTGAGCAGGTCCAGGTCTTCTTAATGAGGTCCTCAGCCATCTGTTCCAGTTGGGACCTTTTGTAGAGACAGGAGTCCGTCAAGGACTTGGATAAGCCCTGCACTCCGGATGCTGTGTTTAATTTCTGTGTGACTTCAAACGTGATATTTTGAGCTACTGATTCCGCAAACCTTGCTAGATCTCTGGAGTTCCTTCTGCTCAGTCTTTGATCATGGCTTCCCCTGCAGGGACCTGTATCTTGTGTTTCCTCCCTTGTCAGAAACTTGAAAAGTTCTTTGCCCCCATTGTCACCTCTTGACTGTTGCGAGGACAGGAGTCTTCTCTTATACTTCTGCTTTATTCTCCTGGCTGCTTGTTCGAGGCCCACCTTCACTGTCCTAAAGGCAAGTTTACTAGCGTAATGATCAACTACTACCTCACCATTTCCTGCTTCTCTACTGATCATTCTCATAATGAATTCTGCATATTCATCAGTCACACTCTCACAGCTTGAGTGTTTAGACACAAGTTCACCTTGGGGTGAATGAAGCACAGAATCCAGAAGATCCCGCGACCACTGATCAGCCATGGTATTTAACTCTTCTATTCCCACATTTTCCTGCTCTCCAAAACTGGATTCACTGCTTTCAACCTGGTGGCCATCCCTTTTGAATTTCCTCACCCTGTGCTTCTTGGAGCCGAGGACTTTTTTGGCATCCCGTATGACCTCTCCTGCCACCCTGCCTGCGTAGTTCAACAAAGAACCCACAATTTCTTCCGGTACGATCCTCTCAGCTACCACGGACTTGGAGTGCAGCTCGCTCCATGTTGCCGATTTCCTCAGGTTGCTGGGGGAGACCCTGAAACACTTGAGATCTCTGCCGTCACACTTCCTGCTATCTTCTACACAGATCGCTGCAATTTCAGTTGCCATGGAAATGATGCTGCCTGCCAGCTGGTTGGCATACTGTAGGGCCTGCCTCTTAATGTCCAACTTCAATTCTTCCTTTTCCAAAATCTTTGTGTTCCGCTTTATGCTGGGGCTCATCTGGTCCCTCACCTCTGCCTGCCCCTCCACAAAATCAAAATCCTCCTCATTGTCCAGCACCTCTGCAGACAGCGACCTCATCAGCTTCAGCACAAACTCGGCCTTTTCCTCAGTGTCCTGTGACATCTCTGCCAGGTCTGGAACGGATTGATTGTGGGGGGTGGACGGAGGGGTTACTGGCATGAATTCTTTAGCCAACTCCCCCTTCAGCTTCCTATTGAAACTCCTCAGACTCTTCTCATGGAATGATTGCAACGGTGTTGGCGGTGGTGTTCCAGGAGATCCACTTAAGCTGCTCTCGATGCTGACAAGACGCTCCTCTGAAAATAGCCCATCTTTGTTCAGCCCAACTCTCTGCGTTCCAAGCAAATCTGCACTCATCTCTTTGCTCGATTCACTGACTTCTGCCAAGGAGGTCTGAAAGGTTGGCGTTGAGATGTGACCCTGAAGCTGCGCAGTCAACGATTTGAGAGTATCTGCGAGCTGTGGGTCGCCCATGCCATCCGCACTTTCTACCACTAAATTCTTGAGTGCCACAGTAGGACTTGGCGGTGGGGTACATGGAGGAAACTCTTCTGCTAAGTGCCCCTTGAGCTCTTGTGCAAAATGCTGTGGGATAGTTAAACTTTTTTTGGGAGCATATTCAGCTGGCGAAACAGGAGGCGTTCGCAGCATATCTGGAGACTGAGAGTACTCATATTGAGGCTGACTGCCTGAAACCATTTTCCCAACCATTAGCTGATCCTGCAACTGGCCCTCTGGAATCTCCCCAAGTTTCTTGAATGTTTCCTTGCTGCCGCTATTTTGAAAGATTGTTGGCAAACCTGTGGGGAATACCCCTTGAGGTTTCGCAATTTTCATTTTTACTTCATCCACTGAATTTGTTACAGTTGCTTGTGCCAACTCTGCTGCAAATTGGTTCTCTGGAATAGGCTCAATTAGTGTTTGTTGACTCGATTTAGCAGCATTATCCTTTACCACACATTCAATTGCAGATGGATTCACCAAGTCTGAAGGATTATTTCCCACAATATCAATCATTGCTTCTGTTTGCCAATTTTTCTGCGCATTGACAAGAGTGTTAGCCACCTCAGTGCACTGAAAGATGTTGTCACTAGAAACACGTCTGCTATAAGTAACATGGCTTGCAAAATCCCTGGGCTGAGGCACATAGTTTGTAGGCAGCATCCCATCTATTTTTCTGCTCCTTGAACATGATCTCTCAGGAGCAGTGTTGGTCATTTGCTCTGAATTCACCTTTAATAACTTCAGAGGGGAATCAGATGAACTGCAGGAAAATGCCTTGGCAGCATGAGGTACAGCCACACTGCTTGCAAAGCCAGAAACACAAAGTAGGGCTTTTTCTACTGTATACTCTTTCTCTGTCAAATCTGAAGTATCAAATGAATTACCTGTTGCAGCATTAGTCAAACAACCTTCAAGTTCTCCGAGTAACGTCCTCTCTTGGATATCCCTCGGGCCATGGACAGTCTTTATTGCCTGGGCTACATCTTTTCCACCAACATCTTTAATATTGTTTTGAGAAATGCTAATTGCTGCTTGTGCTGAGAAGCTCACATCCACTTGGGACAATTCAATGAAGGCTTCTTGCAGGACAGATTCGGACAAATCTCCGGCGTACGAGCTCACAATCTTTTCCTCCTCATCGAGTGACCAGCCTGTTGTTGATGTTGGTGTCGTTGGGTGCGAAAACTGACAAACTTCCATGATTCCCTCAAAAATAAGTTCCTCGGCCAGGTCGGTAGCAAATCGAGTAACAGCGTTGTTAAAAATTTGTTTCTTCACGAACTCCAGCTCTCTTAGTGCTCCTGTTATTGCATCTCCCACCAAATAGTCGGCTAAGTCATTAATAGCGCTCCTCTTCCGTGAGGAGGCTTGCCTTGCTCCAATATCTTGCAGCGCCATGTGAATGACAGAGGAGGTCAGCCTTGCAGCCAAGTGGCACAGGGCACTGGTGCATGAAGAAACCCCCTTCTGCAGGTCTTTAAAGGCACTACCAAAACTCTTCTCCACTAGTTCTGCAGCAATCTGCTGGATGCCATCTTTGAATGTGTTTGAATAAATCTGCTGAGCAGAAGTGTGAGCCACTGGAGGTTTCGAGTCAGAACTTTCTGTGCCTGACCAATAAACATCCTGAGGGCAACCAGTTGTTCTATTATGCTCAAAGCCAACAGTGTGTGGATACCTGAAGACAGAGCTAATAATGCTGTGAGAAACATCACCCGCATACCGTGAGTAATTATTAGAAAGTGCTCCATTGTTTTGTGCTTTAACAACGTCAATACTGGCGGCTTGCACTCTTCCTGAACACTCAGAGCCACTCAGAGTTGCAAGGGGACTGAATGCTGAATAATGGATGGGGCTGAAGAGCGGGCTATTCTCTTCTCCCGAACTATGCAGTGGGCGAGGTGAATCCGGGACATCAGACAGGCTATTGTAGGGAGATTCTGCTTTACGAGCAGTGGGTTTTTTAACGTCAGCGGGAAGGACTGGGTGGTCAAACCTCTGCGGATTCATATCAGCAACCGCAGTTTTACATTGTTTCAGTGTGAAGTCTGAAGTCAGCTTTGCCATGGGCTTCTTTTTCTGAGGTGCATTTTGAGGGCTGGACCCTTCCTCCATGGTGGCAGATGTGCTCGCGAACATTTGGTCTAGTTCGTCAAACTGGTCAAAGCTGTCAAAGAATTCACTTACTTCAGAGTCAGAATCTTCAACGTCACCCTTGAGTGTTGGGATTTGGGGTATTATTAGCTTGGCCTTCAGACTACGCTGATATCCTTCTTCATCCAGAAAGATGACTGGACTTGGACTTGAACCATCAGAATCTTCAGATTCTGATGGGGAAACAGAAGGCCCAGATTTACCACCGTTGTTGGATCTCAGTTCAGGGCCATTGCACGATTTGTAAAATGTCCTTTGCCTCCCAGGACCTGAGCTTAACGTCACGACAGAGGTTTTAGCAGGCAGTGACAACCCTAAAAATGCTGCATTACTAAGTAACGGTGGAACAGACTGGCCAAAGACTTGGCTCGGGGATGAGATTACAGGAACTGATGATTCTGTAAAGTCCAGTGCAAAAGTCTGCAGAGCAACATCTCGCTGGTGCTTTAGTGTACTGGGATCAAAGCCTACAGTTCACAAATAAAAAAAAAGTTTTATTTCATTGTAACGATTGTCCTTTAAAAATTAACCAGAGCTACCAATACAATTTTGGTGTGTTTTCTGTCAAGAGCCAACAAATGCATGTGGTGTGTTAATCCATTTGTCTGTCAGGAATACATTACCCATGTACCAAATCATCCTTCCTTACCTGAATCCACCCATCACTTGCCAGTTCTTGCCCCACCCGACCCTCACCTCTCTTTACCAGCTTTCTCTCCCCTCTTCTCCATCAGTGTTAAGAGGGGTTCCAACCCAAAATGTCATCTGTCCATTTCCCACAGTTAACTCAGCAGGCCACGCAGCTGAGTTCCTCCAGTACTTTGTTTTTTCTCTGCTACCTTGTTAGTTCACACCTTAGTACAATCCATTGAATGTACCTAAGCTCTTCTGATCCCTGTGGGGAACAGTGTACAAATTGATTGCAGTTTAAATATACCATTTGGAGCCCGACTACAACTTAACCACTACCTTTGAGAAGGAACATATTTGACGATTAATGTTTTAGCATGTTCCATTATACCAGCCATTTCCTGCAGCTAGCAAATTACGTTCCCAGAAGTAAAGCCAAGACAAACAATAGAAACTATTGGTGAGCCAGTTAGATCTAGTCTTTTCTAAAGATATGCAAGCCCTGGGCATATATGAACCTTGGAAGATTTTAATTGCAGTGACATTTTAATATATTTTTAATTAAAAATATATCAGTCAATCTTAGTAATATTTGAAAAATATTAGTGCCTCACTGTTTGCTGATCCTAAACCAGAATGATATTTATAATGAACTTAATGGAGAGTTTTATTAGAAAAACTGATATTGAAATGTATAATTGAATACCAAATGGAAATTATCTAGATAACTGCAAGAACACCAATTTGTCATATCCACCCCCATCAGCCCAAAATGGTTAGGAACAATTTAGAGCATCATCTTCATAACGAGGTTGTATTTTGTTCTCAAGATGCGGGGGTGACTATCTGTGCCCTGGTTTCTCCAACAAACTCAAGAGTTGCTAAAATACTTCAAAGACCATTAAGTGTACAGCATATGGGGTGGATTGTTCAAATGTAGACCAGAGTTAGCAAAGGTTAAGACTTCCCTTCCATGCAGGGCAAGTTTTATGAATAATATGACAGCTTTCACAGCTATTTTTTGTCCAAACTCCAACCCTCAGATTATCACATACACTGGCTGGGTTTGTCATGACCTAACAAAAAGGCACAAAGTGTTGGAATAACTCATTGGGTCAGACAGCAATACTACAACTGACTACAGCTGACAGGCAGTAGAATTCTTTGCCACAGAAGGCTGTGGAGACAAAGTCAGTGGATATATTGTGGAGGCAAAGTCAGTGGATATATTGCACATGTATAAGTCAGTGGCAGAGATAGATAGATTCTTCATTAGTACGATTGTCAGAGGTTATGGGGAGATGGCAGGAGATTGGGGATAGGAGGGAGAGATAGATCAACCATGAATGAATGGCACAGTGGACTTGATCGGCCGAATGGCCTAATTCTACTTCTATCACTTATGAGCATTCCTGAAGAACATGGACGGGTGACATTTTGGATTGGGAACTTTCTTCTGACAGCATCAGGGATGCTGCCTGACCCATTGAGTTACTCAGCACTTAGTGATTCACCAGGGATCCTGCCTGACCCTCTGAGTTACTCCAGGACTTTGTGACCCTCCGAGTTACTCCAGCACTTTGTAACCAACATCTGCAGTTCCTTATTTCTACATTGTCCTGACTTAGTTGCTCCCATCCCCACCACCCACAGTGATTGCCCATGGCCACACCACACCAACGCTTGCCTTGTCCTGATCCAGAGGAATTGTCTTGCTGGCCCAGTGTCCAGCGATATGTTCACAGGGCAACTCGGCCTTGAGTGGCACAGAGATGGTCAATCCCAAGGCATGACATTGGCAGCCAGGTGGCAATAATGGCAGGATTGGGGATGAGGTCTCACCGGCTGACCAGAATTGTCAATGATTTCAATCATTTTTAAATATTAAAATTGGTTTAACAAAAACATTTACACACAATTTTTAAGACTATAAAGCAATGGAAAAAAAAAGTATTTTCCCCTTTGCATCCTAAACCTCTGCACTACCATCCCCACCAAAATCACTGTGGTCTCGAATTCCATGCCAGTTCAGGAGCACAGGATCCAAGGTAATTCAACGATGCAAGGTGAGGGAATCCCAAGACTTGGTACCACTGTGCGACTCCTCCCCACAGAGGATGGGGGGTTAAATTATACACTTTGCAAAAACAGAGCAACTGCAGTAAAACACAAATCTTAGAGGATTTAATTCATCTTTCCAACCAAACAGATGGTGAATTCTCACTTACTCACTGCTCCAAATGCAGTTGTTGCTTCTTCTTCCAAGTGTTCAAAAGCAGTCACAAAGTCATCTTCAATGGACGATACTGACTGATTAGTGTCATCCTCCTCCACGAGGTATGCATCCATTTGATGTTTTTTTGTTGAGTGGGACTCTAGAGAAAACTGAATCCCTGTTGAGTATTTGTTAAGCAGAGAAAATACAGAACTACTGCAGTACAGGGATGATGGCGGGTGCCTCATCACACAGACCACCTGGCAAACAAAAAGGAAAATTTCAAATAGTATTTGTTCAAAAAGGCAAGCATCAATATAGAGATGACCAAGATAGAGGCCACCGAGTTACACATGTATGACTTACGGACAGAAGAACAAACTCCCATAATATATTCAAAGTCTGACGTTCGTACATACATTGGTTCCTACCAATGACAGAACTACCTTCCTCCCTCTCTCCTCACTTTTAGTAATTGGTCTTATTTTTACCACTCTTATGTGCTTTTGATGTCTTTCCTTGCTATACTACAGAGGTACTCTTCACCTTGTTTAGTCTTTCCATGCTTGCTACCCTGGAATTACTCTTAAGAGTCTTCAATGGACTGTTGCAGATTACCAGATGGCTCGCTGCATCTTTCCTTTATACAGCACCTTTAACTTAATATGGAAGATGATCTAGAACATGATCAAAGATGCAGGTTTTAAGGAACATCTTAGAAAAGTAGAAAGATTTAGGGAGGAATTTAGATCTGACAGCTTTGAAAGCAAAAGGTGCACGCATCAAATTTGAAATTACACCATCTGGGTGCCATCATGCGAGCCAGAACCTGATCGTTTAGGTACAATCGACTCTTACAGGATTGGAAGAGACTGCAGAGATATAGAGGCAGTGAGGCTATGAATGATACTATTTGTTATATCCATAGGCTGACGTCAGGTTTTATGTTGAATATTTTAACTGGCCCTACCCCCGAATTCTACCTCTGCTACATTGATGACTGCATTGGTGCTATCTCCTGCACCCATGCAGAACTCACTGACTTCATCCATTTCACCATTAACTTCCATCTGGCACTCAAATTCACCTGGACCATTTCCGACATCTCCTTACCGTTTCTAGACGTCACTATCTCCATTGCAGGTAACAGACTACTGACCGACATCCACTACAAACCCACTGACTCCCATGGCTATCTGGACTACACTTCTTCCCACCCTGCTTCCTGTAAGGTCTCTATCCCCTACTCCCAATTCCTCCGTCTACGCCGCATCTGCATCCAGAAAGAGGTGTTCCAAACCAGGGCATCGGAGATGTACTCATTGCTTCGGAAACAGGGGTTCCCCTCTTTGACTACAGATGAGGCTCTCATCAGGGTCTCCTCTATATCCCGTAGCTCCACTCTCACTCCCCATCCCCTCACTCGTAACAAGGACAGAGTCCCCCTTGTCCTCACCTTCCACCCCACCAGCCGTCACATACAACAGATAATCCTCCAACATGTTCACCACCTCCAACGGGATCCCACCACTGGCCACATCTTCCCATCTCCTCCCCTTTTGGCTTTCTGCAGAGACCGCTCCCTCCGTAACTCCCTGGTCAATTTGTCCCTTCCCACCCAAACCACCCCCTCCCCTGGTACCTTCCCTTGCAACAGAAGGAAATGCTACACTTATCGCTTTACCTCTCCCCTTGACTCCATCCAAGGACCCAAGTAGTCCTTCCAGGTGAGGCAGAGGTTCACCTGCACCTCCTCCAACCTCATATATTGCATCCGCGGCTCTAGGTGTCAGCTGCACTACATCGTTGAGACAAAGCGTAGGCTTGGCGATCGCTTCGCCCAACACCTCCACTCGGTTCGCACTAACCAACCTGATCTCCTGGTTGGCCAGCACTTCAACTCCCCCTCCCATTCCGAATCTGACCTTTCTGTCCTGGGCCTCCTCCATGGCCAGAGTGAAGCCCACCGTATAGTGGAGGAGCAGCACCTCATATTTTGATAGGGCAGTTTACACCCCAGCGGTATGAACATTGACTTCTTCAATTTCAGGTGGTCCTTGCTTTCTCCCTCCTTCCCCTCCCCTTCCCAGCTCTCCCACAGCCTACAGTCTCCGCCTCATTCGTTCTTCTTCCTGCCCCCCCCTCCCCAAGCCCCACATCAGTCATGACCCGAAACGTCACCAATCCCTTTACTTCATAGATGCTGCCTCACCTGCTGAGTTTCTCCAGCATTTTTGTCTACCTTTGATTTTTCTAGCATCTGCAGCTCTTTCTTAAACAGGGAAAGTAAATGATCTCCACCGGCCTCTATTGAATAAGTATTTAATTATATTCCTAATTGAGGTAACTCTCCAAGCTTCAATTTTGTTCCTTCTGTTGAGGATAATATATTAAACTCATCCCAGCACTGCTTCGTGCTGCTTGCTTTCACAACATGTGCAGCTGTGTAACAACTTAATTTTGCAATCATGAAATTATTTTCTGCCGTGGATAATATAACAGCGCTGCATGTCTTAATCAATGTATTGCAAATGGTAACAACGCCTCTGCCTCCTTCCTGTTTTATTACCTGGCTTACAGTTTTCTCTTTTGTCCTGGGGTGTTTCTTCAAATCAGTCAAAAGAGCAATTTCAGTATTCTTTAAGTTGGCAAGCTGTAGTGAACTCAGCCAGTCTGAAAGCTCCGGGTCATTATCAGCCAGAGCCTGCAAAAGAGAAGTACAGATTACAGAGCGAGTTAAACTGCTGAACATAGTTTTAAAGCAGCTCAAGACCATCAAAAAACTGATCCCATAGGCTCAAGAATATTAAATATGGGACTGTTTTGTCCTTGTACAGTCCCTTATGATTTTGAATCACAGCTACCAATCATACATTAGGCGAAAAGCTCAAGTGCTGAACATAGGGGAGAACATTAACACAAATAGATCAGAAGCCGAAGTAGACCACATGGCTGATCTAATTTCTCTTCATCATTCAGTGAGTTCACAGTTGATCTCATACCTCACCACGACTTCCGATCAGCTGGTTCCCTTAACACCGAAAAATCTAAGGCTCTCTTACTTGAACAAAGAACAATTGAGTCTCCAACATCCCTCTAAAGTATAGTACTTCAAAGATTTTTGGGTGAAACTTTGATCTTCTTATCACTGTCCTGAAGTCAGGGTGGCGCAGCTGTAGAGTTGCTGCCAAACAGCGCCAGAGACGCAGGTCCGATCCTGACTATGTGCTGCCTGTATGGAGTTTGTACATTCTCCCTGTGACTGCGTGGGCTTTCTCCAGGTGCTCCTGGTTCCTCTCACACTCCAAAGATATACAGGTTTGCACATTAATTGGCTTCCCTAAATTGTCCCTAGTGTGTAGGATAGAACTAGTGAGCAGGGTGATCGCTGATCAGTGAACTCAATGGGCTGAAGGGCTTATTTCTGCGCCGTATCACTAAAGACTAAAGATGACCTCTAATTTTGAATGTGGATCCTGGTCTTAGATGGAGAGTATCAACTCTGCCTCTAACCCATCAATCCTTACAGGAAAAGGCACAAAGTGCTGCAGTAACTTAGCAGATCAGACATCATCTATGGAGAACGTGGCTGGGCATCATCTGATATGTCCTCTCTCTTCAGTAAACCTGGTTTCTCATCCTTCTGTCTAGATGGATCCCTCATCTGTATCCCCTCTGCATCCCATAGTTCTGCTCCTACACCCCCTTCCCCCAGAGAGAACAAGGATATAGTTCACTGTTTCTTACCTTGCAAGAAGGTGGAACACCATTGAAAATATTTAGGCCAACTTAATCAATTTTAGTTAATGGAAAGCAAACAAAATGCTTTCACAACACTTTTTTGTAATAAATCCAGAATTTTCACAAAATCTTGTTTCAAAATAAAATCTTACTAAGAAAATAATTTTTTGAATTTAGAGTTGAAGCAGTTGTCAGTTTCAGCATTAATTAAAGTTTGCCTGGCTTTTACAGCTAATAGGTTGGTGTGGAAGGGAAAGGGGAAAACAGATGGGAATGTCTGCGGTTTGCCTGTGAAGAACAAGAGTAAATCGATTTCAGAGGTAATGATGATGAAGCAAGACAAAACCAAGCTCAGTGAGAAGATAAAAGATGGGTCCAGAGGAGATACAAATGGATACAGTCAATTGACAATATGGGTTTGATTATTAATTATTACAATTGAGGCAAACAAGCACACAATAACACCTTTATCATTAGTGTCAGCAAGATTCTCAAATATTTTTCCCGGTGGTGCTGCAAAGTACTCTTAGCTCTACCTTATTTGGCTATTCCATTACTGAAGTTTATTTTTTTTTAAACTATTCAGTTCTGCACCATCTTGCACTATTCTGCTGCTTTGCATGCATTGTTGGATTTGTTGTTAGATTTTATTTCGGTAGTCACGTGAGTGACTCCGTGAAGACCCCGCCAGCACGCATGCGCGACATATCGTCGTACGCATGCGGAAGCGACGGTCGGGAGGAGCGGGGCTCCTCCAGCGTAAGTTTAAATAACTTACGCCAGGTAAGTCTCACCGGAGGAGTTGAGCGTCGACGAGAAGCAAAGATCATTATGGAATCACGGAAGTCCAAGAGAGCGGCGAGAGCAGCTGCTATGGAGAGCAGCCAGCGAACCCTCTCTCCAGAGCCTCAGGTATTACCTGCAGCTCCCGACTTCTCGCCCATGAGGGCCGTTGGTACTCCACGGTCGGGCGGCAAATCCACCCGGAAGTCGGACGGGGCCGGCGACCCAGCTGGGTCCGGCCCCGAGGACACCCCGTTCGCAGATAGCGACGGAGGTCGTCTAACCCGCATGGAGCGGATGATGGAGCAATTGCTCCAACGTGACCTGCTAATGCAGGGGTAGAGTCACAGTGGGCCTCTTCGCAGGCCCACGGCAGGTTCCTACCAAGGACTGCCTAATGTCTCGCCCTCTTCGCAGGGGAGCATTGAGGGTCAGAACTGGGCTGACCCAGAAGAAGGGGAGCTGGCTGAACTACCATCTGTGTCAGGGGTGTGTGAAGAATATCTGGATATGGTGAATAAACATGCTATGCCGACACAGAAAGGCCTACCTATCCACCCTAAGCTGGCAGCCAGCATTAACTACATGGCGACAAACCAGCTACAGGAACAGGCCATAATTTCCACAGCTGAAAAATATATGGCTCCTGAAAACTGATAATCACTTAATGTCCCTGCGGTGAACAACCCTATTTGGGGGAATATGAGCCCCTCGAGTAGAGGGCAGGAAATCAAACTTCAAAGAATCCTAAAGTTCTTAACCGCCGGGATCACAGCAGTGGCCAGAACTGCAGTGGGGACAGAGTTGCCGGAAGAACTGCAAGATGCCCTGGCTCTACTGTGTAATACACAGTATGAAATAAATAATTTCAGAAAAAGCATCATAAAGCCGGCCCTTAACCCCAAGTTTGCGGGGTTGTGTAAGCCTGGGAAGACTCAGCCTCCAAGCTTGCTGTTCGGGGATAACCTTCCCAAGCAAGTAAAAGATCTTGACGAGGAGGCCAAGGCCTTGGGCCTGATCAAGGTTCCCGGGCCTACCAAACCTCATTACCCACAAAGACAGCACCCCTACACACCCACCGGACAGAGATACCATCAGAGACCTGCCGGTGGTGAAAGCTCGAAGGCCGGCCAACCTGCACAGCGGTCTTTTTTAGGCCATGGCCCAGCCCGGCCTTCTTGGAAGATGCGCCACTCCTACAACACGATGAATCAACAAAGAAAACAGGGACAGAAACCGCAACACCGGCAATAACCATGGAGGTAGGTGGGTCTGGTTTCCCAGAAACACATCTTGCCTAAATTCACTTTATGTAGGGGGCCGGTTGCACATGTTTTATGAAAATTGGCGCACTTTTACCTCTGATCCTTTCATACTCAGGAGTATTCAGGGCTACAAAATTGAATTTATTCACGAACTCTCTACCCCGGTCCAGCATTCACCTAGCCGAAAATTCATACTCTCTCAAAAAGAGAGGGTAGCAGGGCATGCTGAACTATACAGATTAATTGAAAAAGGGGTAATTGAGAAGGCTACCAAAGAACCACAGGAGTTCGTGTCTAATATATTCACCAAAAACAAAAAAGACGGCGGTTGCCGCATTATCATAGATTTGACCGAACTGAATACTTCTGTTCAGTATGTTCATTTTAAAATGGACACCTTTGACACTGCTATACAGTTAATAGATTATGGGTACTACATGGCATGCATTGACCTCAAAGATGCATACTATTCAGTACCAATACACAAGGATCATAGGAAATATTTAAAATTTATCTGGATGGGACAATTATGGCAATACAAAGCCTTGCCTAATGGGTTATCATCAGCACCCAGATTGTTTACCAAGATATTAAAACCAGCTTTGGCCTACTTAAGGAAACAGAATCATACTGTTATGGCCTATCTTGATGATATCCTCATTGTTGGGGAAAGTTTGGAAATGGCTACATTGGCAGTTACAGCCACGAAACATCTCTTTCAGAAGCTGGGTTTCATTATACATCCAGATAAATCAATATTAAAACCCTCTACCACCATGAAATACTTGGGGTTCAATATCGACTCAGTGCAAATGTCTATCATGTTGCCACTAAGTAAGGTGGAGGACTTGATAGAGGCTTGCAGGAGCCTTATTGGCATCAAGGACCCATCCATTCGGCAGGTGGCCAGGGTGATTGGGAAGATAGTGGCTGCTTTTCCCGCAGCACAATATGGGCTTTTACATTATCAAAACTTACAAAGAGCCAAAATTATATCTCTTAAAAGTCATGCAGGCCATTTCGACAGGCCTATGAAAATACCAGAAAAGGCAAAAGCCGAATTAAATTGGTGGATGGCTAATGCCCAATATTGTTCCAAACCCATCACTATCATCAATCCCTCGATCACCTTACAAACGGATGCCAGTGCCAAAGGTTGGGGAGCTACTAATACTACCTCTAGTTGTGGAGGTAGATGGAGTGCACAAGAGTTAACCCTATTCAATAATTTGGGAATTAACTATTCAGAAATGCTGGCAGCATTTCACGGCCTCAGGGCATACTGCACAAACATGCACAAAGTTCATGTTAGGATACAAATTGACAACACCACGGTGGTGGCCTATATTAACCACATGGGCGGAATAAAGTCGATATCGTGTGATGAATTGGCCAACAATATCTGGCTCTGGTGTCTGCAAAGGGAAATTTGGATCTCAGCCACTTACCTCCCAGGCAAGCTAAACACAGTGGCAGACACCAGGTCACGCAAATTTAACGACAACATAGAATGGATGTTGGATCGAAAAGTATTCACAGATATTGTAGAACGTTATGGGACACCAGATATCGACCTCTTCGCGTCCAGATTAAATCACCAACTACCAACATATGTTGCTTGGGAACCAGACCCTGGGGCAGTAGCGATGGACGCTTTCACGCTAAATTGGGGGGATTTGTTCTGCTATGCATTCCCCCCTTTCTGCCTCATCAGTCGGGTCTTGCAGAAAATAAAACAAGATTCCGCATCGGGTATTTTGGTGGTGCCCGACTGGCCTACCCAACCATGGTTCCCAGCGGTACAGAAGATGGCCACAGAACCTTGCCTTCGGGTCAATAAATGACCTAGCCTGCTCATTCATCCTGTCACAGGAGAACATCACCCATGTTATGACCGCATGGACCTGTTAATTTGCAGATTTTAAAACGGCCACTTCGCGGATTCGGACTCACCAGCAGAACGATAGACACCATCTTGGCGGCATGCAGGGAGTCCACCAGGAAGCAGTACCTTACCTACATCAAGAAATGGGAAGGATTCTGCGCTACTACCAACACTACATATGAATCCGCTACCATTACAGAAGTGCTGGAATTCTTGACTACGCTACACTTTGATGAGGGACTGAGCTACAGTGCCATAAACAGTGCCAGGAGTGCACTATCATCCTACTTGGGCCAGGGGAGTGACCAATTGGGAATTGGATCACATCCATTAGTGTCCAAACTAATGAGAGGAATATTCAATTCCAATCCCCCTAGGCCCAGATATAACCATACGTGGGATATCAGCACAGTCCTAACAATGCTGCGAGGATGGACACCTAACACGGGACTCACTTTGGCAAAACTCACATACAAAATGGTAATGATTATGGCACTTATCACGGCACAACGGGTCCAGTCTCTGCACAAACTCAATCTGGATGCCATGACTATCACCAATGATAAAATCACTTTTCATGTGCAGGGACTGTTGAAACAAGATCGACCCGGAGCGTCTGGTCATACCTTGGAATTTCTGGCATATCCAGCAGATACCCGACTCTGCATCGTCACGTTAATTTCACAATATATCACAGTCACCAAAAATCTCAGGGGCATGGAGACAGCTTTGCTTATAAGCCACAAGAAGCCCCATCATAAAGTCACGGTGCAAACCATTTCTAGATGGTTAAGGGTGGTTTTGGATGCGGCGGGGGTGGACACTAATATATTCAAATCTCACTCCACCAGGGCGGCATCCACTTCGGCGGCTAGGAGGGTGGAAGTACCATTGGACCACATCCTGGCCACAGCGGGTTGGAGTAATGAAAGGACTTTTAACCGCTTCTACAACAAACCCATGGCCACCCCTGACACTTATGCAGGGAGGATTTTGAGTACTGTCAAATAATTTACCCCTATGGGATATTTATTTTGTTTTGGTATGAATAAATACCTATTTTTGTTTTTCAGCCAGTGTCATGTCTGAATTACGTTCATCCTCTCATCCCAGCATAGCGGTGTGTGAGCATGGAGCTTCCAGGGCATGAAATCACAGAGCTTTGCAATCTTCACGGAGTCACTCACATGACTACCGAAATAAAATAGTAAGATTAAACGAGAACTTACCAGTTTGAAGTTTGATCTTTATTTTATGAGGAGTTACGATGAGGGATTACGTGCCCTCCGCTCCCAACCCTCTACTATAAAGATCACCTGGTATGAAAGTTCTCTCTTATCTTACTATATTAGTCATGGTAACTGTCTGTGATTTCACACCACTGCTTTGAAGAATGTCGCGCATGCGTGCTGGCGGGGTCTTCACGTAATCCCTCATCGTAACTCCTCATAAAATAAAGATCAAACTTCAAACTGGTAAGTTCTCGTTTAATCTTACTATTTATCATTACTATGTGTATGCTGTTTACTCTGTGATCTTCATGCGAACTAGTATTGCAATGCACCATGGCAATACATGTGACCATAAACTAAACTGAATCCTATCCAATAATGATTTAATACTAATAAAATGTCTTCTCTCAGAATACTTCCAGTTATGATAGGAAATATCTCAACCACCAGTGTCTTTTTTTTAGTTATATACCAAAGTTTGAAATTTCACTATTTTTCTCAAATCCTACAAAGCTATCTTTTATGTTGGCAGATGACACCAAGATTGCTGGGATTGCAGACTGTGAAGGAGGACGTCAAATGTACAACAAAATATAGATCAGCAGCAGAAATGGGTAGATAAATTATATATGGAGCTTAATCCAAGCATGAGTTGCAAGACCCTTAATAGCATTGATGTACCAGTGGGATCTTGGGGTCCAAGTCCATAACTCCCTGAAAGTGGTAAAGGTGGCTTATGGAATATTTGCCTTCATTGATCGGGCATTGAATATAAGAGTCAGGAAGTCATGATGCATTAGATGTTGGATAGTACATTGGTTAGGTTGCATTTAGGACAGACTTGGACTGCTTTCCCTGGAACGTCAGAGACTGAGAGGAGACCTAATAGAAGTATAGAAAATTATGATAGTCATTGATTGGCTAGACAGTCAAACCATTTTTCCCAGGAAGAAATTACAAAAACCAAAAGTCATAGCTTCAAAGTGAGAGGGACAAAGAAGATGTGCAGAGCAAGTTTTTTTACATAGAGGGTGGCCAGTGCATGGAATGCACTGCCGGGGGTCATGATGGAGGCATTTCTGATAGAGGCATAAATTAGACTTTTAAATAGACAGATAGTTATGCAGTGAATGGAAGGATATGGATTACGGACAGGCAGATATGGGGTGGTCTTGGCATCATGTTTGGCACAGACATTGGGTTTCAGCCCGAAACGTTGCCTGTCTCCTTCGCTCCATAGATGCTGCTGCACCCGCTGAGTTTCTCCAGCATTTTTTGTACCCTTGGCACAGACATTGTGGGCCAAAAGACAATAGGTGCAGGAGTAAGCCATTCGGCCCTTCGAGCCAGCACCGCCATTCAATGTGATCATGGCTGATCATCCCCAATCAGTACCCCGTTCCTGCCTTCTCCCCATTTCCCCTGACTCCGCTACCTTTAAGAGCCCTATCTAGCTCACTCTTGAAAGTATCCAGAGAACTAGCCTTCACCACCCTCTGAGGCAGAGAATTCCACAGACTCACAACATTCCGTGAGAAAAAGGGTTTCCTCGTCTCCATTCTAAATGGCTTACCCCTTATTCTTAAACTGTGGCCCCTAGTTCTGGACTCCCCCAACATCGGGAACATGTTTCCTGCCTCTAGCATGTCCAAACCCTTAACAATCTTATATGTTTCAATAAGATCCCCTCTCATCCTTCTAAACTCCAGAGTGTACAAGCCCAGCCGCTCCATTCTCTCAGCATATGACAGTCCCGCCATCCCTAGAATTAACCTTGTAAACCTACGCTGCACTCCCTCAATAGCAAGAATGTCCTTCCTCAAATTAGGGGACCAAAACTGCACACAATACTCCAGGTGTGGTCTCACTAGGGCCCTGCACAACTGCAGAAGGACCTCTTTGTTCCTATACTCGACTCCTCTTGTTATAAAAGCCAATATGCCATTCGCTTTCTTCACTGCCTGCTGTACCTGCATGCTTACTTTCATAGACTGATGAACAAAGACCCCCAGATCCCGTTGTACTTCCATTACCCCTGTTCTTGTGGTGTACTGTTCTATGTCTTCTAATATTTGTACTGACTACCATACACACACACACCTGCGTACCAAAGTTGCTTATGAAAAATAATACAACATATGTAGAAGCTAATTTTCCACAGTGAAATTATAAAGATTGGCACTTTCACAAGGGTATATAGATGTCATAGATACACAGACAATAGGTGCACGAGTAGGCCATTCAGCCCATCGAGCCAGCATCGCTATTCAATATGATCATGGCTGATCATCCACAATCAGTACCCCGTTCCTGCCTTCTCCCCATACGCCGTGATTTCCTGTAACAAAGCTAACAAAGCACATCCAGCTCACTAATGGCACTTAGTGCACCTTACACATGAGCTGGTTGCAGTAGATACAAGATTACAATCTTCAAGTTTGCAATGACATTACCTGCTCTCCAGCAGATTTGGCATCTCCCATTGAACTGGTGAATCCCACAAAAGTGACCTGCGGAATCACATAAAAGTTATTCAACACTAGATGGTGAGCACAGAATATCCAAAGAGTAACAAATAATTTAAAATGTACTAATCTGGGTAACAGGAAGTTTGGTGAAGTATATGTCCCAATCAGCATCAGTGGTACAGAAGTGGAAATGATGGAGAGCTTCAAAATCTTAAGCAGTAACATTACCAACCATCTGCCACGGAGCAACTACAATGCAGCAAAGGCCAAGAAGGCACACTCCCATCGGAGACTGAAGCAATTTGACATATCTCCAATTACTCTGATAAACTTCTACAGAAGCACCATAGAAAGCATACTAAAAAAAGATACAAATTGCTGGAGTAACTCAGCGGGTCGGTGAGCAACTCTAGAATACATGGATTGGTGATATTTCAGCTCAGAACCCTTCTTCTGACTGATTGCAGTCAGGAAGTGAAATCTGGAAGAAATTGAAGGCGGGACAAAGCCAGGTAAGTGATAGGTGGATGCAGGTGCACAGGGTTTGATCGGCAGATGGATGGACAAAGGCCAGAGTTGGGAAGATGACAAAAGGCTGTTGGATAAGGGATAAAAGGCGTACAACGTGAAGTCCAAAAAATTGATATAGATGAAAGGGGAAAGGGTTATTACTATTGGAATAAATTGGAGAATTCAATGTTCATACCATTGGGTTGTAAGCTACCACTACCCAAGTGGAATATCGGATGCTGTTCCTCCAGTTTGCGTGTGGCCTCACTATGGCAATGGAGGAGGATCAGAACAGGAAGGTCAGTATGGAAATGGGAAGAGGAGTTAAAATGGTTAGCAACCAAGAGATGCAGCCGCCTTGAGGGACTAGTCGCCTCGTCTACGCTTGGCCTTGCTGATGTAAAGGAGGCCACATTAGGAGAACCAAATGCAGTACATGAGATTAGAGGAGATGCACATGAGTCCGTGTCTCACCTGGAAGCACTGCTGCCGTCCCTGGATGGAGGTTAGGGGGGAGGTATAGGGAAATATTTTAAAATCTCCAGTGGTCGCAGTTGAAAGTACCTGGGGAGAAACTGCTTGCCACATATTCTCACATATTACTTGTGATTACACTTTACAACACCCCAAAGAAATGTAGCACATAACCACAAACACAACCACAAGCAAATGCAGACTGACTTCAGCAGCAGTTTTTCACCATAGACTTTAGTATCCTCTGCTGGCGAAACTGCAATTGTGATCTTTTGGTTAATTAGCAGAAGCCAGGAAAGTGGGTGTTTGTTTTGCTTATTGCTTTTAGTACTAACGTTTATCATATACAAAATATTAATAGTAACATGTCAATTTCATTTCGGAGTGACGTGAGTGACTTCGTGAAGAACCCGCCAGCACGCATGCACGACATATCGTCGCTCGCATTGCAGTCAACGGCTGGAGGTGGAGCGCGGCTCACCACCAGCCCTTCATAAGGACCGCTCGAAGGGCTGAAGTATAGGCAACCTTGAGCTGGTTGTCCCTGGTGTTTGAACTGTGTTTCTTCAACAGGGATATGGATAAAAGGAGTACGGGCCGCAGGACTTCCGAAAGGAGTCGTCGGCCATTATTCCCGGAGCTCTCTTCAACGGCAAGACAGGCCGGGAAAAAGGTGCAAAAGTCGGGGAGCCCTGTGGCTACAGGACCTGACCCACCGACACAGCTGTGTACAAGCGGGGTATGGACTTCCTGCAGAACAGCAAGTGGGAACGGCGCCGGAGTAGGTAGACCCTGACTCCATTTCTCTATCTCCCACAGGGAGAGAATCGTTGGCTGATATGAGCAAACGGGTTTCACGTGCTGCTGCACGGCCCTTCTCCCCGAGCCCTCGTGGAAGAGCCAGGGGTAGAGCTCAACTGCATAGCCCTTTCAGGGCAGAACACTCACCAGAGGCCGCTAGATTGCGGGCTGGTGGTTTACTGAGACCCGAGTCCACTGGCAGACCAGGGAGGGCCAGTGTAGACTCACCACCTAGCAGAGCCAGGAGGAGCCATGTAGGTGGAGTCTCACCACGGTCACCGCATTCCCCATTCACGGCAGGACGGGACCGTACGTCGCCCGAGTCCAGGAAAAGGACAGGCGGCAAGCCCGTGCGGATGTCGGGTCACCACGCTGCGGCGGCAGGTGCCGACTTCTCTCCGTACATGGCCTTTGAGGCAAGCGGACCTAGCTCATCCAAAAGGAGGCGAATGAGCAGATCTGCGCGGGAGTCGTGCAGTTACGCTGAGGCGGCTGGCAGCAACTTTTCGTCACGGCACCGAGATTACCTCGACGAGGTACGGGCCGATGATAGGAGCCTCAGGAGTTCCTTCGGGCATGAGGGCTCTGACCTCCCATTCACTCACGATGAGGGACGCATCGAACGAATGGAGAGGATGATGGAACGGATCCTGCAGCAAAGTCAACGGCAGGGTATGTCCAGTTCCAGGGGACTATCGGATAGATCCCCATCGTCAATGGGTAGCATAAGGGAGCCAGTAGAAGAAGAGGATAGGGGGTTACACAAAAAGCTGGAGAAACTCAGCGGGTGCAGCAGCATCTAAGGAGCGAAGGAGATAGGCGACGTTTCGGGTCGAGACCCTTCTTCAGACTGGTCAGGGATCAGGGAAACGAGAGACACAAACAGTGATATGGAGAGATAAAGCAAGAACAATGAGTGAAAGATATGCAAAAAAGTATTGGTGATAAGGGAAGCAAGCCATTGTAAGCTGTTTCTGGTGTGAAAATGAGAAGCTAGTGCGACTTGGGGGGGGGGGGGGGGAGATGGAGAAGGAATGTCAGGGCCCGAGGGCTGAGGGAGAGATGGGGGGGGGGGGGGGGGGGAAGGGAGCAGTCTGGGTTAACAGAATTGAGAAAATTCAATGTTTAAGCCCAGAGGATGCAAACTCCCCAAGCGGAATATGAGATGTTGTTCCTCAAACTTGCGGTGTTGTTCACTCTGGCCATGGAGGACGCCCAGGACCGAGAGGTCGGATACGGAGTGGGAGGGGGAGTTGAAGTGCTGAGCCACCGGGAGGTCGGGTTGGTTATTGCGGACCGAGCGGAGGTGTTCGGCGAAACGATCGCCTAGCCTCCGCTTGGTCTCACCGATGTAGATTAGCTGGCATCTGGAGCAACGGATGCAGTAGACGAGGTTGGAGGAGGTGCAGGTGAACCTCTGTCGGACTTGGAATGACTGCTTGGGTCCCTGAAAGGAGTGGATGGGGGAGGTGAAGGGACAAGTGTAGCATCTCTTGCGGTTGCAAGGGAAAGTGCCCGGGGAAGGAGTGGAGCGGGAGGGAAGGGAAGAATTGACGAGGGAGTTGCGGAGGGAGCGGTCTTTGCGGAAGGCAGACAGGGGGGGAGATGGGAAGATGTGGCGAGTGGAGGGGTCACGTTGGAGGTGGCGAAACTGGCGGAGGACTATCTGTTGTATGCGCTGGCTGGTGGGGTGAAAGGTGAGGACCAGGGGGACTCGGCCCTTGTTGTGAGTGGGGGAATGGGGAGAGAGGGCAGTGTTGCGGGGTATGGAGGAGACCCTGGTGCGAGCCTCATCGATAGTGGGGGAGGGGAAACCCCGTTCTCTGAAGAACGAGGACATTTGCGATGACCTGGTGTGGAACACGTCATCCTGGGAGCAGATGCGGCGTAGTCGGAGGAATTGGGAATAGGGGATGGAGTCCTTACAGGAAGCAGGGTGGGAGGAAGAGTAGTCCAGGTAGCTGTGGGAGTCAGTTGGTTTGTAGTGGATGTCAGTCAGGAGTGTGTCACCTGCAATAGAGATGGTGAGGTCAAGGAATGGTAGGGAAATGTCGGAAATGGTCCAAGTATATTTGAGTGCCGGATGGAAGTTGGTGGTGAAATGGATAAAGTCAGTAGAGGATATCTTGGTACACGAACCAGCGACACCCGAGGTCCCTCAGGAAGAACTTCTGGACGTGGCAGCCAAGTTTGCGTTACCCAAATCATCTGGGCAACCTCTCAAACCAAAACTGGCCGCTACCATTGACTTCCTCACCAATCACCAATTACAGGATCAGGTCCTTGCAGAGGCCATGAACAGGTACAAAGCACCGAGTAATTGTAACTCACTCAACGTACCGTACCTATAGTAAATATGCCCATTTGGGGCAATATAAGCCAGGGCATAAGAGCACAGGAGATCAAGTTACAGAAAATCCTAAAACTGCTCACGTCTGGGATTACCGCTTTTGCGAGATCGGTGGACGGGATGGATCTAAGCACTGACCAAGAGGACGCTCTTGCATTATTGTGCAACACGCAGTATGAAATAAATGCGTTTTGAAAAAGCACTATCAAGCCCACTCTTAACCCCAAATTCGCGGGGCTGTGCAGAGCATCTCCAACGCCACCACCCAGACAACTATTCGGTGAAGTCCTACCTAAGCAGGTCAAGGATTTAGACGACCATGCCAAGACAGTGGGTCTTATGAGGTCGCACATTTCGACCAGACAAACGGCCAGGAAAACGTCATATTCCAGGCCACGAGGTCAAACCGAAAGGCCAGCAAGGACCTATATACACCGGCGCCTCCACAATACCAGCAAATCCAACAGAGGCCTTTTTTAGGACAAGGCCCGCAGCGGCCAGCATGGAAGATGCGGCAACCGCATCACCAGCTCAACCCAGCACCTCCACGTCCCACCAAACATGCCAGGGACCGCCGATAGCCATGGAGGTAAGGCGGTCTGGATTTCATGCACTTGCATGTCTAACCTCACGTGTTGGAGGGAGATTACAGTTCTTTAAGGAGGCATGGGATACCATCACCTCAGATGAGTTTATTTTACAAAGTATTCAAGGCCATGAGATTGAGTTTATAAATGGTCAACTTCCTCCACCTCAGCATATGCCGAATCGCAAATTTGCACTTTCCAATAAGGAAGTAGCAGAAGGCTATGCTGAAATCTTGAGATTACAAGGAAAAGGAGTGATAGAAAGAACTATCCACGAACCAATTGAATTTGTATCTAACATTTTCACAAAAACCAAAAAAGACGGTGGATGTCGGGTTATCATAGATTTAACCCATCTGAATACTTTTGTAAAATATACCCATTTTAAAATGGACACGTTTGACACAGCCAAATCTTTGATTTCCAAGGGCTGCTTCATGGCATGCATTGATTTAAAAGATGCATACTATTCGGTATCCATTCAGAAACATCACAGGAAGTTCTTAAAATTTATCTGGATGGATCAACTTTGGCAATACAGAGCTTTGCCCAATGGGCTTACCACAGCCCCCAGATTGTTTACTAAATTACTTAAGCCAGTGTTAGCAACACTAAGGAGACAAAACCATACAGTTATGGCTTATCTGGATGATATCCTTATCATTGGGAATACATTGGAATCAGCAAATTTGGCAGTTACAGCCACTGTGAAGTTATTTCAAAAAATGGGATTTATTATCCATCCAGATAAATCGAAGTTCTGTCCTTCACAGATCATGGACTATCTGGGATTTACGATTGATTCCAATCGAATGATTACCACCATACCAAATAACAAAGTTGGGGATATCATTGAAGCATGTAATAGTCTGGTCTGCGCCAGTATACCATCAATTAGACAAGCTGCTAAGGTAATTGGGAAAATGGTAGCAGCTTTTCCAGCTGCTCAATTTGGACCTTTACATTAACAAAATTTGCAAAGATCCAAGATTTCAGCATTAAAATTAAATGCTGGACATTTTGATAGACCCATGCAGCTGCCAATCAAGGCAAAAATTGAGTTACAATGGTGGATTGATAATATCCGTAACTCATTCAAACCCATCATTGTGCCTCGTCCGTTGGTGTACTTACAAACAGACGCAAGCTATGGACAACAACACCAGTTGTGGGGGCAGATGGGACTCACTTGAATCTACCCTTTTGTTAGCACAAGGGATAAATTATTTGGAGATGCTAGGTGCATTCCACGGACTTAGAGCTTATTGTTCAAACATTACTGACACTCATGTCCGTCTCCAAATAGACAACACAACTGCGGTGGCATATCTAAATCATATGGGCGGTACCAGGTCAATTTCATGTGATGAATTGGCTAATACAATTTGGCTCTGGTGCATACAACGCAACATTTGGATTTCAGCTACCTACCTACCAGGTAAGCTCAATACAGTGGTGGACACCAGGTCACGGAAATTCAATGACAACATTGAGTGGATGTTAAATCCCCAAATATTCGCCAAAATTACACCCAAATTTGGTAAACCGGATATTGACCTTTTCGCGTCACGGTTAAACCATCAGGTACCAACATATGTATCATGGGAACCAGATCCTGGAGCAATGGCGATGGACGCTTTCTCGCTAGACTGGGGGAAATGGTTTTTCTACGCATTTCCTCCATTTTGCCTCATCAGTCGGGTATTGCGAAAAATCCAGTCAGATGCTGCTAAAGGCATTCTCATCATACCCGACTGGCCTACACAGCCATGGTATCCGGTGGTCCTTGGAATGATAAGTGAACCATGGGCCCTCTTGGAGAATTGCCCACAATTGGTGTCGAACCCTGTTTCAGGGGAACATCATCCCTGCCATAGTCATATGAAATTACTGGCTTGCAGGTTCTGAACAGACCATTACTGCAGTATGGTCTCTCGTCAAGGACCATGGATACAATTGGAGCATCATGCAGGGAGTCCACAAGACGGCAATACTTAACGCAAATAAGGAAATGGGAAACCCACTGCGGCCGCTTGGACATTACTTATGACTCCGTCACCATTACAGATGTGCTGGAATTTCTTGCTGGGTTACATCATGACGAACACCTCAGCTACAGTGCCATCAATAGCGCCAGGAGTGCGCTATCATTCTACCTCAATATCGAGGTAGGATCCAATAAACTGGTGTCCAAACTGATGCGGGGTATATTTAATTCAAACCTGCCCAGACCACGTTACAATGTTACCTGGGACATTGGGAGAGTATTATCCCTACTCAGGACATGGTCGCCCATGGCAGGGCTCGATTTGGACAAACTCACTCTGAAGTTGGTGATGTTATTGGCACTTACTTCAGCACAGAGGGTACAGACGCTTCATGAGATCAAGATTGACAGAATGGTCTCTACCCCGGAGAAAGTAATCTTCTATATTGATGAATTACTTAAGCAGCATAGACCTGGATTCACAGGGCTGCAGCTGGTGTTTCCAGCATACCCCGCTGATGCTAGGCTATGTTTAGCCACTTATATCCGCCACTATATTAAAGTGACGTGGAATTTAAGGGGAATGGAAAAATATCTGCTAATCAGCCACAAAAAACCACACCATATAGTGTCGGTACAGACGATCTCCAGATGGATCAGGATCGTCTTGAACGAAGCAGGTATTGACACTAATGTTTTTAAATCCCATTCCACCAGTGCTGCATCGACATCGGCGGCTAAGGTCATGGAGGTGCCCATGGACCATATTCTTGCCACAGCGGGATGGGCTAGTGAAGCCACTTTTCAACGGTTTTACAACAAACCTGTTGCTACTCCTGTAATGTTCGCAGAGGCCGTGCTGAATGCGGGTCAAGAACATACAGTTACTCCCCAATGAGGGGTTTTTCTTTGTCATAATTAATAAATATTATTATTTTTCAGTACATCCAGTCTGGAAACTTGATTACTCCTATCCATCCTTATAGTAGCGTGTGTGAGAGCATGGACGTTGTCCAGGGCATGAAATCACAGAGCTTTGAAGTCTTCACGAAGTCACTCACGTGACTCCGAAATGAAATAGTAAGATTAAACGAGAACTTACCAGTTTGAAGTTTGATCTTTATTTTATGAGGTGTTGCGATGAGGGATTTCGTGCCCTCCGTTCCCAACCCTCGATCATAAAGTCAACTGGTAATTAGAGTCTCTTCAATCTTACTATAACAAGTCATTTCTTTGTTTGTTGGTTCTGTGATTCCACACCGTTGCTTTGAAGAATGTCACTCATGCGTGCTGGCGGGTTCTTCACGAAATCCCTCATCGCAACTCCTCATAAAATAAAGATAAAACTTCAAACTGGTAAGTTCTCGTTTAATCTTACTATTATACTCCATGAAGTACTATTCTGAAAAACAACATTCTTCTAATTAAGTTAAATGTTCCTTATTTGCTCAGCCTTCACAGAGCTGTCATATTTTTCACAGCCAAATAAAACATGTGCTAAATCTGCTCAAGAGGCTTTACCTTTTACAATTAAATGTAATCAAAGGGAATGAATGGTTATGTGTCAGACACTTTAGCCCTTTGAATGGAAACCGAGAGCAAACAGAATATTCATACTCATGAATTTAATCATTAATCTCTAGTATCATTTAATCAATTTTAACCATACCACTTCCAAGGCTAATATATCCTTCCTGGGGTACATTGTCCACAATTGATGTCAAACTTTTGGCATTTGGGATCTGATGAAAGCTCTCTGCAAATGGTAATTCCTCACTTCTACTTCAGACAACTACTAAAAACTCAGCCTTCACTGGACCACACTCTCTCCCCCACCCATATTTTGGCTTGCAGTCTCCCTTTCTTTATTCATTGAACTGCGCTTTTCATATCAGACATTTCCTCACACTTTAAAAAATGTACCATCAATCCCTCTTGTCTTTGTCAGCCAGTATCAAAGCCCAATTTTCTTCCCTTATCACAGGTTTTTGAGGAAGCTATCTTGCACTAAATCTACATCTCTGACAGCTCTGTTTGAACCTCTTTAATCAGGCTAAACAAAGTACTCTCTTTGATTTTGCAATTGTCTTTGACATGGTTAAAGAAATAAATTACAGTGTTCTATCATCTCTCCTCCAATGTTCACCTCAATGGAACTGCCTCTGATAGCTGAGATAATTGCAGCTAAAAACAACTTTCTCCAGCAGGCATTCATGAAGCCTGCAGAGTTCTATGCGTTCCTCTCCTCCATGCATAATGGAACCCTTTGGTGAAATCAGCTGCAGGCCTAAATAATTAGGAGTTAAATTACGTCTGGGATTTGGCAAGTGATCATAGCTGGTTTGACAGAGGCTAATGAGCTATAAGCCCCCAAAGTAACTTAAGCAACATAATAGAATGATGTGGGCGAGCAAAAGAAAGTCCCATCCTTAAAACATCTGGAAATCATCAACATCCAAACCTTGGCCCCCAGCATTTCTCCAAGTCAAATCTACTGATATTTTATCCCCACACACAGTGAATGCATCCAGATAGACAATAGGTGCAGGAGTAGGCCATTTGGCTTTTCGAGCCAGCACCGCCATTCAATGTGATCATGGCTGATCATCCCCAATCAGTACCCCGTTCCTGCCTTCTCCCCATATCCCCTGACTCCGCTATTTTTAAGAGCCCTATCTAGCTCTCTCTTGAAAGCATCTAGAGAACCTGCCTCCACCGCCCTCTGAGGCAGAGAATTCCAGACTCACCACTCTCTGTGAGAAAAAGTATTTCCTCGTCTCCGTTCTAAATGGCTTACTCCTAATTCTTAAACTGTGGCCCCTGGTTCTGGACTCCCCGAACATCTGAAACATGTTTCCTGCCTCTAGTGTGTCCAAGCCCTTAACAATCTTATATGTTTCAATAAGATCCCCTCTCATCCTTCTAAACTCCAGATACTTTTCAACAGTTCTGGTTTACTGAATGGGTAAACATATTGCCTTTATGAGCTCACTATTCATACTTGCTTCTTAAAGGATAATTGAAATAGCCAAAGAGATCCAAAAGGCACATGGTGTAATAATAAGACTGCATTAATGTGGCAATCTACAGGGGGCTTCTGATGCTACATACTGAACTCCTGGAAAGGAAAAAAGGCAGAGAAACTTCTCATAGTTGGGTAAAGAAAACTTGGCCTAAGATACATTTTGAACTCATCCCATATCAGCCCAAGAAATAAATTGCTGACAATTTGATATGGGTATTGCAAGTGGTATTTTTAAGGAAAAACTGTACTTCTGTACTATTTCTGGAGGTGAATTCCTTTACTGTTAAAGCTATTCAATTTTATGTACACGTTTTCGCTAACAACAAGGCAAAATAGTACACCTAAAACTTTATCTCTGGCAATGTTCCATAAATTACAGTTGTATGTGATACAGCAGGTGGTGCTACTGCCTTAAAACACAAGTAACCTGGGTTCAGTCCCGACCTCTGGTGTTGTCAGTGAGTAGTTTTTTATGTTCTCCCTGCGCTGCATGAGTTACCTCGAGGCACTCCATCTTCCTCCCAATAATAAATTGGTGGTGGGTTAATTGGCCACTGTAAATTACCATTAGTATAGGTCGGCGGTAGTAAAACCATGGGTGGAGCTGGTGGGCACGTGGGAGAGAAAGGATGAGGGGAAATGTGGAGGAATGGGATTGATCTGACAGCGGCGAGCACTCAATGGGCAGAATTAATTCAGATTATGAAAATATATAAAATATAATTTCTTGAGGTAGTAACATCAGGCATTGGCTAAATTGTCATTTCCAGTTTCCTTCATGTATTTACTTCCTTAACAATACATTTGATTGGATAACATAAACTGTTCAAAATGCTTTTTCCTCTTTTCAACAGAAGTACTTGGTTTCATTTGTTACTTGTTTGGAGCTCGAGTCTTCCACTGCTATCTTCTTCCTCAGAGTTCAACTCCAGTCCAGTCAACCCTCCAGGTTTGTGAATTTAACATTTAATCCCTTCTTTGGCAGCAGCTGTAAGACTATGAACTAAAACTGATTAAGCATGATCACCTTGGCCCAAATACTTGTACTAAAATAGCAGATCATTAAACTGCTATACCCATTCCAGATACTCTTTATTTAGATCTCCGTTTCAGTGACAATGGAGGGTTTTCATAAACACCTCAGAACTTGCATCAGCAGGTTTTTAAACCCAGCCATCTCTGAACCTTCTCCTATCCAAGATATAATGTTTCCATTGCATTCCGAGGTTCAGCCTGTTTCCCTTGAGAAGATTACCGAAATAACTAGTTCAGATCAAAAATACAAGCATCCTTCTTTAATTTTAACATCAGTCAGTTACTTTCAAATTGCAAGACAAATATTTGAGGAGGATTTCAGATAAAGTAAAGTAAATCTTTTAAAGAGCTATTGTAAATTCACCAAGAACATTCTAATGTTTTTCTTTGTAATCAATGATATATAATCACTGAAGGAGTATAAGGAAATATGGAGCCTGGGGCAAATCAGAGCTCAAACAGCAACAGGATTGTGGAAGACTCATTGTCGACTTTGACATTGGGGAGATTACATGGTATTATTTGTGCTTCAAATAGCACAACATATTCTTTTTCATAGTCATGTGGACAAAAAGGCCTAAGTTCAACATCTAATCTGAAGGACAGCATCTCTGACAATACACATTTCCCTCAAGCCGGCACAACAAACGGCATGTTGGCACAACAGTGGAACAGCAGCCTGACAGTGCCAGAAACCCAGGTTCCATCCTGACTACGGGTGTTGTATGTACGGAGTTTGTATGTTCTCCCTATGACTGCGTGGGTTTTCTCTGGGTGCTCCAGTTTCCGCCCACATTCCAAAGACATGCAGGTGTGTAAGTTAATTGGCTTCTGTAAACTGGCTCCAGTGTGAAGGATAGAACTAGTGTACAAGTGATCGGTATGAACTCGGTGAGCCGAAGGGCCAGTTTCCATGCAGTATCTTCAAACTAAACGATATATAAACTAAACGTACATAATAGGCTTCAAACTTTGATTTTCTCACTTAGAGTGTGAGTGCCAAGTTGGTTAGAAACTAGGGTGCTGGAAGCTAATTACTTCAGATGCTTTATTGTTCAAGTAACATTTGAGATGCTGCTATTCTTTGTATTATCTTTGAGATGCTGGAACTGTTTTCATTAATTTTACAGAACCTATGTGATAGCTCTAGAGGGGATGCAGCAGAGATTCACCAGGATGTTGCGTGGGATGAAGCAGTTTAGTTACAAGGAATACAAAAATGGAGACGCTAGGTCTGTTTTCTTGGTGCAGTGGTTAAGAGAAGACATCCAATACAATAATAATAGAACACATCCCTCTTGTACAGGTTACCTCTGCCCCAAAAGAGACCTCAAAGGTCCAGAATCTGTATCCCTGACCCATCTTATCAGCCATTCCCACCCTCATCTGCATCGGAGTAATATGGAGCTTACTACCAGCCAGGGTCCGCTTTTTAACCTTTTGCCTAATTCCCTATATTCACTCTGCAGAATCTCATTTTTTCCTACGCTTATCATTTGTGCCAATGTGCATAATTTCTGGGTGCTCTCCCTCCCTTGAAATTCTGTAGCAGCTCAGACATTCTGGACCTTGGCACCAACAAGGCAACACACCATTCTGGAGTCCTGATCTCCTATCTGTGACAATAACATAACATTGAACCTCACCAACAGTATCAAAAAGGGTACACGTTTTGACAGGAATAGCCACAGGGGATTTCTGCATTCTCTGCCTACTCCAATTCCCTTTGCTGGTGATCACCAATTAGACCTATCTGTGACTCTCTTATTCGTCCGGATTATCTCAAGATCGCCCATTTGCAGCTCCAGTTCCGTCACATGATCAGTCAGGAGCTGGTGGGGTACCGCAAGGCTCAGTGCTGGGACCCCAGCTATTTACAATATGTATTAATGATCTGGATGAGGGAATTGAATTCAACATCTCCAAGGTTGCGGATGACACTAAGCTGGGGGGCAGTGTTAGGTGCGAGGAGGAAGCTAGGAGGCTGCAAGGTGACTTCGATAGGCTGGGTGAGTGGGCAAATGTTTGGCAGATGCAGTATAATGTGGATAAATGTGAGGTTATCCACTTTGGTGGCAAACACAGGAAAGCAGACTATTATCTAAATGGTGGCCGATTAGGAAAAGGGGAGATGCAGCGAGACCTGGGTGTCATGGTACACCAGTCATTGAAAGTAGGCATGCAGGTGCAGCAGGCAGTGAAGAAAGCAAATGGTATGTTAGCTTTCATAGCAAAAGGATTTGAGTATAGGAGTAGGGAGGTTCTACTTCAGTTGTACAGGGTCTTGGTGAGACCACACATGGTGTATTGCGTACAATTTTGGTCTCCAAATCTGAGGAAGGACATTATTGCCATAGAGGGAGTGCAGAGAAGGTTCACCAGACTGATTCCTGGGATGTCAGGTCTGTATTAAGAAGAAAGACTGGATACTTGGTTTATACTCTCTAGAATTTAGGAGATTGAGAGGGGATCTTATAGAAACTTACAAAATTCTTCAGGGTTTGGACAGGCTAGATGCAGGAAGATTGTTCCCGATGTTGGGGAAGTCCAGGACAAGGGGTCACAGCTTAAGGATAAGGGGGAAATCCTTTGAGACCGAGATGAGAAAGACTTTTTTCACACAGAGAGTGGTGAGTCTCTGGAACTCACTGCCACAGAGGATATGGAAACTCTGCCACATAGCTATGGAAACTATGAGATTGAAAGAGGAGGAAGTACTGACACTTTTGCAAAATATAAAAGTGGATAAGTTTCCAGGTCCTGACAGGATATTCCCTCGGACATTGAGGGAAGTTAGTGTAGAAATAGCAGGAGCTATGACAGAAATATTTCAAATGTCATTAGAAACGGGAATAGTGCCGGAGGATTGGCGTACTGCGCATGTTGTTCCATTGTTTAAAAAGGGTTCAAAGAATAAACCTAGCAATTATAGATCTGTTAGTTTGACAGTGGTGGGCAAATTAATGGAAAGGATACTTAGAGATAATATATATAAGCATCTGGATAAACAGGGTCTGATCAAGAACAGTCAACATGGATTTGTGCCTGGAAGGTCATGTTTGACAAACCTTCTTGAATATTTTGAAGAGGTTACTAGGGAAATTGGTGAGGGTAAAGCAGTGGATGTTATCTATATGGATTTCAGTAAGGCCTTTGACAAGGTTCCCCATGGAAGGTTGGTTAAGAAGGTTCAATCTTTGGGTGTTAATGGCGGAGTAGCAAGATAGATTCAACAGTGGCTAAATGGGAGATGTCAGAGAGTAATAGTGGATGGCTGTTTGTCAGGTTGGAAGCCGTTGACCAGTGGGGTGCCTCAGGGATCTGTGTTGGGTCCACTGTTGTTTGTCATGTACATCAATGATCTAGATGATGGGGTGGAAAATTGGATAAGTAAGTATGCAGATGATACTAAGATAGGTGGTGCTGTGGATAATGAAGTAGATTTTCAAAGTCTACAGAGAGATTTGGGCCATTTGGAAAAGTGGGCTGAAAGATGGCAGATGGAGTTTAATGCTGATAAGTGTCAGGTGCTACATCTTGGCAGGACAAATCAAAATAGGACGTACATGGTAAATGGTAGGGAATTGAGGAATGCTGTGGAACAGAGGGATCTAGGAATAACTGGTGTGCTGGCCTTTCTAAATCAGAGCATTGAATATAGGAGTAGGGAAGTAATGTTAAAATTGTACAAGGCATTGGTAAGACCAACTCTGGAGTATGGTGTATAATTTTGGTCGCTTAATTATAGGAAGGATGTCAACAAAATAGAGAGAGTACAGAGGAGATTTACTAGAATGTTGCCTGAGTTCCAGCAACTAAGTTACAGATAAAGGTTGAACAAGTTAGGTCTTTATTCTTTGGAGCGCAGAAGGTTAAGGGGGGACGATTGAGGTCTTTAAAATGATGAAAGGGATAGACAGAGTTGACGTGGACAAGCTTTTCCCATTGAAGGTAGGGAAAATTCAAACAAGAGGGCATGACATGAGAATTAAGGGACAGAAGTTTAGCGGTAACATGAAGGGGAACTTCTTTACCAGCTGTGTGGAATGAGCTTCCAGCAGAAGTGGTGGAGGCAGGATCGATTTTAACATTTAAAAGTAAAGTGGATAGGAATATGGACGGGAAGGGAATGGAGGGGTATGGTCTGAGTGCAGGTAGATGGGACTAGGGGAAAATAAATGGTCGGCACGGACTGGAAGGGCCAAGAGAGCCTGTTTCCGTGCTGTAATTGTTATATGGTTGTTATTATATGGTAGTTGAGGCCAGTTCAGTGGCTATATTTAAGAGGGAGTTAGATGTGGCCCTTGTGGCTAAGGGGATCAGAGGGTATGGTGAGAAGGCAGGTACGGGATACTGAGTTGGATGATCAGCCATGATCATATTGAATGGCGGTGCAGGCTCAAAGGGTCGAATGGCCTACTCCTGCACCTCATTTCTATGTTTCTATCCATTTCACCACTAACTTCCATCCAGCACTGAAATTCCCCTGGACCAGTTCCGACATCTCCCTACCGTTTCTAGACCTCACTATCTCCATCGCAGGTAACAGACTCCTGACCGACATCTACTACAAACCCACTGACTCCCATGGCATTCTAGATTACACTTCTTCCCACCCTGCTTCCTGTAAGGACTCTATCCTAATTCCACCATCCATGCCGCATCTGCACCCGGGAACAGATATTCCAAACCAGGGCATCGGAGATGTCCTCATTATTTAGGGAACGGGGGTTCCCCTCCTCGACTGTAGGTGAGGATCTCACCATGGTCTCCTCTATATCCCATAGCTCCACTCTCACTCCCCATCCCCCCCACTCATAACAAGGACAGAGTCCCCCTTGTCATCACCTTCCACCCTACCATCAGTCACATACAACCGACAATCATCCGACATTTTCGCCACCTCCAACGGGATCCCACCACTGGCCACATCTTCCCATCTCCTCCCCTTTCGGCTTTCCGCTGAGACCGCTCCCTCCGTAACTCCTTGGTCATTTCATCCCTTCCCACCCAAACCACCTCCTCCCCTGGTACGTTACCTTGCAACCGTAGGAAATGCTACACTTGTCGCTTTACTTCCCTCCTCATCTCCCTCCAAGGACCCAAGCAGTGTCTTTCCAGTTGAGGCAGAGGTTCACCTGCACCTTCTCTAACCTCATCTATTGCATCCGCTGCTCTAGGTGTCAACTGCTCTACATTGGTGAGACCAGGCGCAGGCTTGGCGATCGCTTTGCCCAACACCTCCGCACAGTTCGCATTAACTAACTTGATCTCCAGGTGGCTCAGCACTTCAACTCCACATCCCATTCCGAATCCGACTTTTCTGTCCCGGGCCTCCTCCGTGGCCAGAGTGAGTCCCACCACAAATTGGAGGAGCAGCACCTCATATTTTGCTTGGGTTGTTTACACCCCAGAGTTATGAACATTGACTTTTCCAATTTCAGGTAGTCCTTGCTTTCTCCCTCCTTCCCCTCCCTTTCCCAGTTCTCCCACAACCTACTGTCTCAGCCTCTTCCTTCCTTCTTCCTGCCCCACCCCCCCACCCCCACATTAGTCTGAAGTCTGAAGAAGGGTCTCGACCCGAAACATCACCTTTGCACAATAGATGCTGCCTCACCCGCTGAGTTTCTCTTGCATTTTTGTCTATCTATAATCCCAACCAAACTCATCTCCAAACTTCTGGATTCACAAGTCAGTAACCCTCTCTTCCACTGGAACCTCAAATTTCTGACCCAGACACCACAGTCAGTGAGGATAGGTGACAAAACATCCTCCTTAATTCTCAATATTGGTGCCCTGCAAAGATCCTTTCTCAGCCCCTTTACTATACATTCCCTATACATTCAAAGAGTATGTGGCAAAATCATACTCCATTTACAAATCTGCAGATTACACCACTGATACCACTGTCATGGGACAGGTCTTGAACAATGACAAGATGGAATACAGGAAGGAAATAAGAGAGCTTAGTAACATGGAGTCACCTCTCCCTCAATATCACCAAGATGAAGGAGCTAATTAATGACTTCATGAAGCAAAATGGAATATATGCCCCAATCAGCATCAATGGTGCCAGAGTAGAAATGTTAAATCCTAGAGGGCATTTAAACCTCATTATACAATGTTTAATCAAAAGGGAGGAAAGCGATTTCACTTACACACCTCAGTTAAATTGTCGGATCTTTTCCAGTGTTGGCCAAGTCTTACATTACACAGTGGCCTTGTGCTCTGCAGTACAGTCTTCATTGAAAGCTGCTGCTGACCAGTGAGAATCTAGACAAACAGAAAATAGCAATCTTCAGATTTTATGGAAAGTACATGAGAGGTCGCTTTAAGTGAGATCACCAATTTATTAACATATGGAGGCAGGGGAAGACAAACGGGGAACAACTAAATTTAATGTCCTATGCTTGTTCTCATTTTCTCTTCCACTGTCTACAGGATGGAGCCTCAGGTGACGGTAGAGGAAAAATATTCTTTGGTTGCAGCACTGTGGGGTGGTCATCACAATTAACTAGTGGGAGAGAGGTGCGTGGGACCATGACTCATTTGAGGTCTGGTGGTCATTGGGATGGGGAGAGTCACATTAAGGAGCAAGTAATGATTTAAAAAGAGACTTGGTTAGGTGGTTCCTCTTTAAGTAACGCTGAGGCAGACTTCACGTGCTTTGAGAAGGCCTACTTCTGCATAACTGTTCTGCTCTGATCATGGGCTAGGAATAAATTTAAACAGCAAACTTCACACTATTTAAAGTTTGACACTAAAATGCTTATTGCACTGTATATAAAACGCTGCATATGTTCAGACGTCACTATGCTACCGTGTCACACACATGCAGGACTCAAAACCAATGCAACATTGTGAGCAATCCATAAAATATGGAAAACCAGATGGTGTTCAGATTTTTGATGAACTTACATTGTTGCCCTATGCAAAAAGATTCCCTGGCAATTTTGTTTAGTGCCTCTGTGGCTTTTATCTACAAATTCAACAGAAAGCATACTCACAGAGTGACAGTAATACGGCAACTGTTGAATAGGTATTAAAATGTTTAGTATCAACACTCCTGACATTTTCCAAGTGACCCCTCCTTTAATTGCAATACCCGGGTTCGATCCTGAATAAGGTGCTGTCTGTGTGAAGTTTATACGTTCGCTCCGTGACCTGCGTAGGTTTTCTCTGGGAGAAAACATACACATTTCTTCATACACTCCAAAAATGTACAGGTTTGTAAGTTAATTGGCTTGGTAAAACTATAAATTGTCCCTAGTGTGTGTAGGATATTGTTGGTGTGCATGAATCGCTGGTCGACACAGATTTAGTGGGCCAAAGGGCTTGTTTCCCCGCTGTATTTCTAAACTAAACTAAAATTAAGAAAAGTTATCAGACTAGTTGGCTCTGTCACTTAGGAAATTCAAGCAAACCGCTAAACGATCCCTTCTCTAGATGAAATAGAACAACTTCCACCGTGCATAGCTAATATTATTTGTCTTGCCTGCTGGATAATACTGATTGCCAGCTCATTGAGTACTACAGAATGCTGCATTTCCTTTCCCTTAATCTATAAACCCAAGTATTATTAATTATGTGAAATCAATCTTAATCTTAACCAACTAGTCCATTAGACTCTGGCAACCCTCAATGATGCTGGATAGTAAAGCTTTTACTATATATTGGTTTCCATCCCATCATAGACCCAAAATGCTGGAGTAACTAGTATAGAACACCTCATCTTGGGTGCAGATGCGGCGTAGACGGTGGAATTGGAGGGAGGGGATAGTCTTTACAGGAAGCAGGGTGGAAGTGGTTGTGTGGATAGCTGTGGGAGTAAGTGGATTTATAATAGATGTCAATCAATAAAAATCTTAGTTGTTAATAAGTATGATGAATAGCTGTGGGAGTAAGTGGATTTATAATAGATGTCAATCAATAAAAATCTTAATTGTTAATAAGTATGATGAATAATTGCAGCCCAATACAGATCCTTGCAAGTTTATACATTCTATCAAACAGAATATCTGCCTGTTATTCTCATGTCTCTGGCTACTCACTCGATTTCTTAATTTGGTCAACATGACTTCTTGAGCAACTTTAACCGACAGTGCCATGTAAAAAAACATTGACAAATCCTTTCTGGAAATCTTTATAAATAACACCCACTACCAGCAAATAGGCAAGACCAAGCATAGACTTGGCGATGGATGGAGTTGAGGGAGGAGGTATAGGGACAGGTGTTGAATCTTATAGGCTGTCCCTATACCTCCTCCCTCAACTCCATCCAGGGACCTCAACAGTCTTTTTAAATGAAACAGAGGTTCACTTGCACTCCTCCAATCTTATATACTGTATCCGTTGTTCTCGGTGAGGACTCCTATTTAACAGCGAGGCCAAGGGTAGACTGGGCAATCGTTCCTATTTTCAGTCCGCCTTGGCCTACACTTACAACCCAGCGGTGTGAAATTTGTTCTCTTTCATTTCAATGAAGATCTGCATTCCCCTTCTCTCCGCCCTTCCCACTCTTTTGTATCCTGCCAGTTCCACTGTTCAAATGCGTATATCCCTTTGTTATCACCTCTTCCACAGCCAACAATGGACCAATGGGGGTTTCACCTTTCCTTGGTCACCGGTGCCGGTTCTGATTCGTTCTGACCCTTTTCATACTTCTAGTTTCTCTCTCCCCTGACACTCAGTGTGAAGAAGGGTTTGATCCAAAAATTCACCTATTCCTTTTCTCCAGAGATGCTGCCTCGCCCTCTGAGTCACTCTAGCATTTTGTGTCGATCTTCACCCTTCATTCAGTATGATCACCTTCATTCAATATGATCACCTGGAGTAACTCAGCAGGACAGGCAGCATCTTTGGAGGGAAGGAATGGGTGACGTTTTGGGTCGAGACCCATCTAGGGGCCACAAGGGGTGCCGCATGATGGCAGCCTCTGCTTACAGTCTGTCTGTTTTTCCATCTTTTTTTAATTTTTAGTGTTTAAAAAGTATGTTTTTTTTTAGTATTTGTATGTGGGGGAGGTGGGTAGGGTAAGGGGGAAACAGTTTCCCAGTCACTTCTTGGCGAGGATGTGACTATTCTCCGAGTCGCATCTTCGCCCCCCACCCCCCCCTCCCCACCGCCTACCATCTGGATTGGCGCAGCCTTTCCCGGCCAGAGCTTCGGCAGCGGCGCAGCGCTGATTTGCCATCACAAAGCAGGTGATGCCTTACTGGGGATCGCCGTTTGAAGCTCCGGAGTGTTAGGCCTGCTGCTTCGACATCGTGGAGCTGTGGTGTAGAGCTCCCAGCCGCGGGCAGCGCTGACACCAACATCGAGGAGTCCGGGGATCCCTTTGCCGAGGTCTGTGGACTTCGAGAGCCGCAGTCTCCGGTAGGAAGTGGCCAATTCGGAAGTCCAAGCCGCTGAGGGTGTTCTTCCGTTCCGACGTTGGAGTTCCATCATCCCGGCGAGAGGGCCGGAACATCAGGCTGCCCGTTGCGGCGACTGCAGGGGGGCTCGGGAGGCCCCGACCACGGGTGAACAACAAAGAGTAGGATGGCTGAACTTTGGTGCCTTCCCTCACAGCGGGGAACTTTGATTCTGCTGTGTGAGGATGTTTATATTAAAGTTTATCGTGTGCTGTATTCTTTTTTATTCGTATGGCTGTATGGTGACCACAAATTTCACTGTACCAATTGGTGCATGTGACAATAAATGTCTCTATAATCTTCAGTCTGACATCAGGGGAGTGGGCAGGACAGAGATAGAATGTAGATAGAATGTAGACTGGAGGAAGAACCACCAGTCTTATTGTCTCCGACTACATTCTATCTCTCTCCTTCCCAGTCCCCTGACCTCAGACTGAAGTAACCCGAACTGTTACCCATTCCTTCTCTCCAAAGATGCTGCCTGTCCCGTTGAGTTACTCCAGCACTTTGTGTCTACCTTCGATTTAAACCAGCATCTGCAGTTCTTTCCTACACATTAGCTTAGTGAATCTCTTTTAGACTGATTCCAATGCCAACATGTACTTTCAAATAGGGGAGGTGCCAAATGATGTCCAGTATCTGTATTAAGTTTTTCCATAAGCCATATGATAAGGCAATAGGCAAAATCTTAAAATGTCTGAAAAACTCATCAACAGTGTGAGTGAAAACTATTACAGGTTAAATCCACTGAAAATAAATAACAGTCGCCTGTTAAGTAGACACATTCCAATACCTCTTTCTGCAGAGACACTCTGGGTTTGGAGGAGCCACTTCTCATCCTTTTGTCCATTGTAGCTTGATCTTTGTATTGCAGGATCTGATGATGATAATTAGACCAGGGTCTACTATAAAAAAACAACAACACAGATAAATGGTTACTGAGGGGGACAGTAGCATGGAACAGACACAGAAAAATTATTCCAGAAGATACATTTTCTTTTGATTTTATTTTTAAGCTGTAGGCAAAACTAAATGCATAATATCTTACTGGGGCACAAGAAGTTGCAAACGCTTAATTTTTGAGCAAAAAACAAAGTGCTGGAGCAACTCAACGGGTCAGATGCTCAAGCACTGTTTTTTGCTCTGGTCAGACTGCTTTGGGCTTTGTGTGTGTCTACAGTATTTTTCACTGTGTTTGATGAAAACTGCAGTTTGAAAATATGTATAAGAATTCATATGTAGCATTGAAATTTTGAAACTATCATTAATTTAAGTTAGTCTTTATGGACAGGCCTGACGTATCTCTAACAAAGAAGCAGAGGGACGTGTATAGAAAATGAAATACTACCCCAAATGTGCTTCACTCTTATTTCTGATGAGTTTAAAAGATAAATATTTAAAGAAATTACTACATAAGCACAAGCAACATCCTCGACTGATCATACAGCGAAGGTCTAAACCTTCAAATCTCACCAGAGTTTGTATGGGTAAATTCAGGGATGGACTTCCAGGAATGAGTGGAGTATGTAATTGCTATTCAGGGGCCCCTTCATCAAATAGGACCACATCCATTCAACAATCATTCTGCTTTTACTATCCAAGGAACATCAAGCTGTAGAAAGCTAGACAATCAACTATACTTACATTTTATTTGCTACTATGATTTAGTGACAATGAATACCAAATAGCAAAACTTAGTAGCACTGAAATGATGACCACTAAAAAGATGCAACTGTGGCTTCCACTTTACAAAGCAATACCTAGGGTATTTTGCATTGTCAGGGGTGCCAGCTTTTTGATAAACCATTAAAACAAGAACCTATCAGCCACGATAACTTTAAAGAGCCTGCGGCCTCAATTAAAGAAAAACAAAAACAAAAACCTAATGTCTTTGTTATTATCAATCAAGCAATTCTTCAGTGGATTATCTGTCCATTATCATTTTACTATTTGTGAGTTATTTTGTATAAAATGTTTCCTCTGTTATAACATATCGAAAGTAAACTGGCTCCAAATAAATGCTTCTTATAAAACAGCACTGGAAAGTTGATGACTGAATAGAATGTATCAAAACTACCTAACTGGAGCATTGCAAAATTCAACACAGTAACAACATAAAAGTATTCCAACATCACAAGCATAACATGAAATCATAAGCACTTTCCCAGAAAAAAAGATAATGACTGAGAAATGATGGTTTAATATTGCAAGTACACTCCAAAGAGCAGGATGTTATTTACATTACTAAAGTTGATTAAAAGTGAGCAGGATTATGGTGTTTATGAAATAATTTAATGCTGATTAAAAAAATATCTGGTTGATGACTGTCTTTGCAAATATCTGCAATCTCTACCCGACTAGGACGGTATGTGATTCCAGATCCCCAGAGTGCTTTGTTCAAGGGTAATGAAGAACAACAATCAACACTGAAGGAACAAAAAATATTAACACACACACGCGCTCATATGCTTGCAAAAGTGAACTGTGCAGGTATTTTACAATCAGCTCAAATAGTATAATGGGAAATGTAAACAAAGTTTTTAACACAATACTAACATGACACCCGGTAATTAGGAATGGCTGAAACAAGGAACTGCAGGTGCAGATTTACAACAAGTGCTGGAGTAACTCAGCAAATCAGGCAGCATCAGGAAAATGTGGGGGTGGGGGCGTGAGGGTGAGCAGGATAATTTCAGATCCATTTCCTATACAGGTGTATGCCAAGAATCACAGGCTTTGTTTGATATATTGTTTGCAATAATTCCTTTCAATAAACTTTGTCCCAGACAGAACAATGAAATTCTTACTAACAATATAACACACGGCAATTAGGAATCCTACTCATTATTCTATTTAAATAAAAAGGAAAGGCATATTTGTGTAAGAAACAACTGCAGATGCTGGTTTAAATCGAAGGTAGACACAAAATGCTGGAATAACTCAGCGGGACAGGTAGCATCTCTGGATTGAAGGAATGGGTGATATTTTGGGTCGAGATCCTTCTTCAGACATTAAAGGCATTATTGTGATTGTAGCTGCTTATATTCTTATGTTTCAACTGATTTCAAATGCTTTAAATGTGATTATATGTGTGAAATACGGACAGACAATTTAAACTAATACCAAGAGATAAATTGAAAACATGGAGAAGATAAAACAGTTATTCAGTTGATACAATCCATTTAAGCAAGAAAATATTGTCAGTACTGAGTTTGTACTCCCTGTGACTATGTCAGCTTTGTCCGGTTGCTCCTGTTTCCTCCCACATTCCAAAGACATGCAGGTTTGTACATTAATTGGCTTCTGTAAATTGTCCCTAGTGTGTAGGATAGAACTGGCATATGATTGATTGCTGGTAGACACTGACTCGGTGGGCTGAAGTGTTTGTTTCCACACTGTAACTTTATTTTTTACTTTAGTTTAGAGATACAGCGAGGAAACAGGCACCTCGGCCCATCGAGTCAGCACCAACCAGCGAATCCCATACATTAACACTACCCTACATACACTAGGGACAATTTTGCATTTATACCAAGCCAATTAAACTACAAACCTATGCATGTTTGGAGTGTGGGACAAAACAAGATATCAGAGAAAACCCACGCAGGTCATGGGGAGAACGTATAAAATCCGTAGACAAGCACCCGTAGTCAGAATCAAACCCAGGTCACTGGCGCTGTAAGGCAGTAAGTAGCTCTACCGCTATGCCACCGTGCCGCCCTTTATCTCTAAAACGAAAAATTATAACTTATGGGCGGAACAGTGACGGTAGAGTTGCTGCCTTACAGCACCAGAAACCCGGGTTCGACCCTGCCTAAGGGGTGCTATCTGTACGGAGTTTGTTCGTTCTCTGTGTGATAGCGTGGGTTTCCCCCGGTTTTATTGTGAGTAACATCTACAGTGCCAGATCCCTGTACACAATGCATTGGAAACAATTAACCTTCATGCCCTGGTAGGTTATTTCGCAGGCTTTGAATATCCTTCCTGTGAAATTGCCAAAAATTGATACACATAAATATATGACCCAGGAGGCCATTTTTCCCATACCAATTGAAAATGTCTCTTCTCTCTCCTCCCCCCCCCCCCAACACGACTGCAATGCTGAAGGTCATTTCTCTTTGAGATCATTCTAAAGCACCACTGAAATAGATTTAACGTTGGTTCCTCAACCATACTTTCAGGCTGTGAGTCAGCCTCTGAATGAAAACATATTTTTTCATTTCCTCTCTTATCATTCTCGAATTCCGGTTTGATCCTCTGCTGAGGAAAACAGGTTCTTCCTATTGACAGTCTATACCCCTCCTAATTTTAATGGTCAGGTTTCCCCTCAGCCTTTTCCATTCTGAACAAACCAACCTTACGCAATCTTTCCTCTTGAACACAACATCCAGTACTGCCAACATCTTTATAAAATTCCTCTGCATATTCTCCAGTGGAATCATTGTTCTTATGTTACATCAGAATAGTTCACGCTCTGGCCAGACTGTATACAGTTTTAGCATGACTGCTCTGGTCTTGTATACTATTGCTCAACTAATAAAGTGCAATATTCTATGTCTTTTCAACCACCTTATTGACCTGAATATGCTTCACTCTATTTTTGTCAAGCTTGTGATTACTTCTGAACCACTCCTTTTCTACTAATCCTTCTTTTCTTTATCTCTTGTACATTTCCATCCCTCTGTTCTGTTTTGTGTCATACCCAGTTTCAACTAATTGAACTCTGTATTCTTCTACCGCACTGTCTTTCTTATTCCCTTTCCCTCTTTCAGAACACACATGTCACCTCTGTACTCTCTATGTCTATTTCTTCATGTTTTCTCCCCTTCATCTTACTCCTGTCTCTCTTTGGAATATTTTCTTTCTCTGCCATTCTACTCGCCTCACCCAATGTTATTCTCTTTGTTTACCCTCTCTCCTTCCTCTGTCCCACAAGTTTGATGGTCTCCATCTCTCCATTCCCAAATTTAAATAAATGTTCATTTTGTATGGCTACTCGCCTGGCTTAGTTCATCCTTCTCTCTCTATCTATGTGACTATCTCTCTCTCTCCCTCACCCTCTGCCCCTCTTTCTGATTCTCTCTCCAATTCTTCTCCAAGATTGCATCTCTCTGGCTCAGTTTTCCTTCACCATCTGCCTGTCTGGGGTCTGGGAAACCACCTCCTCAATGCACTTGCACCACCCCACCTGGAACTGGGCCAGAATTCCACACATTATAAGAAATCAATGGATTTGGGTCTATATTCTTTGGTTTATAAGAATGAAAGCGGATCTTATTAAAACATACAAGATCCTATAATGGGCATAGAAACATAGAAACATAGAAAATAGGTGCAGGAGTAGGCCATTCGGCCCTTCGAGCCTGCACCGCCATTCAATGTGATCATGGCTGATCATCCAACTCAGTATCCCGTACCTGCCTTCTCTCCATACCCCCTGATCCCTTTAGCCACAAGTGCCACATCTAACGCCCTCTTAAATATAGCCAATGAACTGGCCTCAACTACCTTCTGTGGCAGAGAATTCCAGAGACTCACCACTCTCTGTGTAAAGAATGTTTTCCTCATTTCGGTCCTAAAGGAATTCCCCCTTATCCTTAGACTGTGACCCCTTGTTCTGGACTCCCCCAACATCGGGAACAATCTTCCAGCATCTAGCTTGTCCAACCCCTTAAGAATTTTGTAGGTTTCTATAAGATCCCCCCTCAATCTTCTAAATTCCATCGAGTACAAACCGAGTCTATCCAATCTTTCCTCATATGAAAGTCCTGACATCCCAGGAATCAGTCTGGTGAATCTTCTCTGTACCCCCTCTATGGCAAGGATGTCTTTCCTCAGATTTGGAGACCAAAACTGTACGCAGTACTCCAGGTGTGGCCTCACCAAAACCCTGTACAACTGCAGTAGAACCTCCCTGCTCCTATACTCAAATCCTTTCGCTATGAATGCTAACATACCATTTGCTTTCTTCACTGCCTGCTGCACCTGCATGCCTACTTTCAATGACTGGTGTACCATGACACCCAGGTCTCGTTGCATCTCCCCCTTACCTAATCTGCCACCATTCAGATAATAGTCTACCCTCATGTTTTTGCCACCAAAGTGGATAACCTCACATTTATCCACATTGTACTGCATCTGCCATGCATCTGCCCATTCACTCAGCCTATCCAAATCACCCTGCAGCCTCCAAGCATCCTCCTCACACCTAACTATACCCCCCAGCTTGGTATCATCTGCAAATTTGGAGATGTTGCATTGAATTCCCTCGTCCAAATCATTAATATATATTGTAAATAGCTGGGGTCCCAGCACTGAGCCTTGCGGCACCCCACTAGTCACTGCCTGCCATTCTGAAAAGGACCCGTTTACTCCTACCCTTTGCCTCCTGTCTGCTAGCCAGTTCTCTATCCACATCAATACTGAACCCCCAATACCGTGTGCTTTAAGTTTGTATGCTAATCTCTTATGCGGGACCTTGTCGAAAGCCTTCTGAAAGTCTAGATATAACACATCCACTGGTTCTCCCTTATCCACTCTACTAGTTACATCCTCGAAAAATTCTATCAGATTTGTCAGACATGATTTACCTTTCGTAAATCCATGCTGACTTTGTCCAATGATCTCACCACTTTCCAAATGCGCTGCTATCCCATCTTTAATAACTGACTCCAGCAGTTTCCCCACTACCGATGTTAGACTAACTGGTCTGTAATTCCCCGCTTTCTCTCTCCCTCCTTTTTTAAAAAGTGGGGTTACATTAGCTACCCTCCAATCCTCAGGAACTACTCCAGAATCTAAGGAATTTTGAAAAATTATCACTAATGCATCCACTATTTCTGTGGCTACCTCCTTGAGTACTCTGGGATGCAGACTATCTGGCCCTGGGGATTTATCGGCCTTCAATCCGTTCAATTTACCCAACACCACCTCCCGGCTAACCTGGATTTCACTCAGTTCCTCCATCTTATTTGACCCCCGTTCCACTGCTATTTCCGGCAGATTATTTATGTCTTCCTTAGTGAAGACAGAACCAAAGTAGTTATTCAATTGGTCTGCCATGTCCTTGTTCCCCATGATCAATTCACCTGTTTCTGACTGCAAGGGACCAACATTTGTTTTAACTAGTCTCTTTCTCTTTACATATCTATAAAAACTTTTGCAGTCAGTTTTTATGTTCCCTGCCAGTTTCCTTTCATAATCTATTTTCCCTTTCCTAATTAAGCCCTTTGTCCTCCTCTGCTGGATTCTGAATTTCTCCCAGTCCTCCGGTAGGCTGCTTTTTCTGGCAAATTTGTATGCCTCATCTTTTGTTTTTATACTATCCCTGATTTCCCTTGTTATCCATGGATGCACCACCTTCCCCGATTTATTCTTTTGCCAAACTGGTATGAACAACTTTTGTACTTCATCCATGCAGTCTTTAAATACCTTCCATTGCACATCCACTGTCAACCCTTTAAGAATCACCTGCCAGTCTATCTTGGCCAATTCACATCTCATACCTTCAAAGTTACCTTTGTTCAAGTTCAGTACCCTTGTTTCTGACTTAATTTTGTCATTCTCCATCCTAATGAAGAACTCAACCATATTATGGTCACTCTTGCCCAAGGGGCCACGCACAACAAGACTGCTAACTAACCCTTCCTCATTACTCAATACCCAGTCTAGAATAGCCTGCTCTCTCGTTGGTTCCTCCACATGTTGGTTGAGAAAACTATCCCGCATACATTCCAGGAAATCCTCTTCCTCAGCACCCCTGCCAATTTGATTCACCCAATCTACATGCAGATTGAAGTCACCCATTATAACCGTAACCGCATGGCAGGATAGATGTAGAAACGTTTCCCCTGATCACCAAATTTCAAACACGATTACATATTTGCAAGATAAGAGTTGTGTGGTAATGCCTTCTTTCAGGGGGTTGTGAATCTCGCAAATTATCCATCTCAGAGGATTATGGTGATTAGATCATCATAGAATATGCAGATACAATTTTTTTTTAAATATTCGAGAATTGAGGGCCATGGGGAACTAACATGGGGTAGATCAGCCGTAATCATTGCAGATTGCTGGCAAGTCTGAAGGACCGGTTGCTCCCACTTACTTGTGTTCTTGAAAGGAAGGTTGGAAATAGACTAGTAGCTTGAAAGGATTAAAGTGAGTTTTTTTAAGAGAGTTAATAGTATATTAGTGAAGAAGGGACAATGTCTGAACAATGTGAACAGGTAATAATACCAGCGCCAGGAGAGTCAGAACGGAGGGTTGGGTGGTTTGTGGGTGCACCACAGGGCCAGGTGTGTCTCAGGCACAAAATCCGCTGGGAGAAGGCACGGCCAGGGAATAAAAGAATGGTCAAAACATGGTTTTGAGTCAACTCACTCTTCACCCACCAACCAGTTACCAATCATCCTCTCACACTCTCCTCATCCTACCCCGCTCCCCCCACCACACCGTCATGATTGTGCAGCCAAATTATGCTCTAACTCTATTTACAAGTTTGTTTATGACATCGCTGTAGTGGATTTTGAAAAATGACAAGACGGAGTACAGGAAGGAGATAGAAAGCTTCATAACATGATGTTAAGACAGCAGCCTCTCCCTCAATGTCAGCAAGGCAAAGGTGCTAGTTATTGATTTCAGGAAGCAGGATGGAGTACATGCCCCAATCAGCATCTATAGTGCCAAAGTGGAGATGCACCGTACACCGTAAATAGCATCCTATCTGAAGCATCAAAGCTTAGTTTGGCAACAAGACCACAAGAAATTGCAGTTGTGGATGTAGCCCACTGCATTATACAGACCAACCTCTTCACAACTGACACGTCACATGGTGTTGGGAAAGCAGACAATATAATAAGGACCCTTTTCCATCACAATCATTCCTTCTTCTCCCCTCACTCATCCAGTAAACCAACACTAAAATGCATTTCGTTGTCTCTGTACTGTACACTGACAATGACAATTAAAATTGAATCTGAATCTGAATCTAATACCAATACCTAGCAACCCTAGCACTTCCCAAATCAAACATCTCAGATGTTTGCCAACACCATCACTGAACAATCGCCCTCCACAATCACCTCTCAGCCCCACCCCTGCTCCAGAACCCATGATTCTCTACTCTCAGGCCTGCAATCCCAGATCCCTTCACAACAACCCACTCCTCCAAGGCTCCACTCTCTGATCCCCTTGTCCAAGTCCCTGTTTTCTTCTCGGGTCCTTCCATAATCATCTCCGCTCTAAAGCCCACACTCCTCCCTGATCCCCTTCCCGCAGAGTCCCATTCTCCTCCCTGGTACTTCAACGATTCCCTTCCTCCAGGCCTCCCACTCCCCTCCCTGATCCACGCTCCCACCACCCCAGGACGCTGACCCCCATCCCTCAATTCTCATCTCCCTCAACAGGGCCCTGATCCCCTTCCCCCAGAACGTTATTCTTCTTCCCGCAGGGCATTTTAACCCCTTCTTCTCCCAGGTACTTCCTTGATTCCCTTCCGCCTAAGCTTCGAACTCTCCTCTCTGATCCCCTCCCCCCCCCCCCCCCCCACTAGGCCTTTTGTCCCCTTCATCCACCCCTCAGGTCCCCCCTCAGCCCCTGATATCTCCTCGTCCCCAAACGCCTTATCCCTTTACCCTCCCGAGCCGTTGATCCCTTCTCCCCAACTTCTTGACCCCCACTCCACCCGCTATCCTTTACCCCCCCCCCCCCCAGTTCCTGATCCTTTCTCCCACCTCAAGCCCCTGATGGCCGTCACTCCCCCAGGCCTCTCATCCCATCCCATCCCTCCCCCAATCCCTCTCTCCCAGGCCCCCGTCCTTTCCGGATCCCCTTCCCGCAGGCCTCGATTCTTCTCCCGGATCCCTCACCGGCTCCTTTCCCCAATGCCCCCGCGCCCCAGGCTTCCCCTGCGCTCACCGTCCGACTCCGGAGCCGCCTCATGCCAGCGTTGGGGGGGAGACAGGCGGCGGGGGCTACGACGACGGACGAGGCATCGAGCGCAGAGCGGCGCCGGCCGCCGCAGTGACGCAGCGCTGCCAGAGGAGGCGTAGAGCGGCGCCGGCCGCCGCAGTGACGCAGCGCTGCCAGAGGAGGCGCAGAGCGGCGCCGGCCGCCGCAGTGACGCAGCGCTGCCAGAGGGGGCGCAGAGCGGCGCCGGCCGCCGCAGTGACGCAGCGCTGCCAGAGGGGGCGCAGAGCGGCGCCGGCCGCCGCAGTGACGCAGCGCTGCCAGAGGGGGCGCAGAGCGGCGCCGGCCGCCGCAGTGACGCAGCGCTGCCAGAGGGGGCGCAGAGCGGCGCCGGCCGCCGCAGTGACGCAGCGCTGCCAGAGGGGGCGCAGAGCGGCGCCAGCCGCCGCAGTGACGCAGCGCTGCCAGAGGGGGCGCAGAGCGCGCAGGGCAGAGGTCACAGAAGCGTCAATGAGTGACAGCTGGGATTGGCATCAGAGTTCAAGGGGAAATTTGATTGAAGTTTATAAGATGATGAGATGGATGGATTGGGTAGAAATGTCAAACACTAAATATCACATCTTTAAGGTCAGATGGGGAAAGTTTAAATGAGTTGTGTGGAGCATGTTTTTCCACTGAGAAGTATATGGTGGAAGTATATACAATAGTAGTAGCAATGTTACAACCTTTTGAGTTTTTAAAAATCAAGTCTGCAATTTAACCCAACTGATAAAGCATAAAAAGAAGTTTAATTTGACACCTAATTCACTTTCATATCGGTATTAAGAAAGTTATGACAATTTTCATACTAGGAAATTAGCATCTTGTTCCCCATTGCCTTTCAATTGACTTAACTCAAAAGCTGTGATCCAGAACAGTTAAAAGCCCATAACATTCTTAAAAATTAAGAGAACTGAATGACATGTTCAGTTAATATAGATTGAAGCATTCTGAAACAAATATAAAATATCTTACTTGGATGACCTGAAATTAAAGCATATAATTAGTTAGTTACCTTCTCTTAACTTTCTTAAAAATTAAGAGAACTCAATGAAATTTTCAGTTATTATTCAGTGGGTGGCCGATTAGGAAAAGGGGAGATGCAGCGCAACCTGGGTGTCATGGTACACCAGTCATTGAAAGTAGGCATGCAGGTGCAGCAGGCATTGAAGAAAGCGAATGGTATGTTAGCTTTCATAGCAAAAGTATTTGAGTATAGGAGCAGGGAGGTTCTACTTCAGTTGTATAGGGTCTTGGTGAGACCACATCTGTAGTATTGCATACAGTTCTGGTCTCCAAATCTGAGGAAGGACATTATTGCCATAGAGGGAGTGCAGAGAAGGTTCACCAGACTGATTCCTGGGATGTCAGGACTGTCTTATGAAGAAAGACTGGATAGACTCGGTTTATACTCTCTAGAATTTAGGAGATTGAGAGGGGATCTTATAGAAACTTACAAAATTCTTAAGGGGTTAGACAGGCTAGATGCAGGAAGATTGTTCCCGATGTTGGGGAGGTCCAGGACAAGGGGTCACTGCTTAAGTATAAGGGGGAAATCCTTTAGGACCAAGATGAGAAGGACTTTTTTCACACAGAGAGTGGTGGGTCTCTGGAACTCTCTGCCACAGAGGGTAGTTGAGGCCAGTTCATTGGCTATATTTAAGAGGGAGTTAGATGTGGCCCTTGTGGCTATGGGGATCAGAGGGTATGGTGAGAAGGCAGGTACGGGATACTGAGTTGGATGATCAGCCATGATCATATTGAATGGCGGTGCAGGCTCGAAGGGCCGAATGGCCTACTCCTGCACCTAATTTCTATGTTTCTATTATAGATTGAAGCATTCTGAAACAAATATGAAACAATCTTACTTGGATGACTTGAAATTAAAGCATATCATTAGTTAATTATCTAATTGTAGCTAATTACAAAATTCAATGAGTAGATCTAAACATCTATCCATTTCTTAAGTAAAGATAAACTTTTTTTTAATTGCCTAAGTGTCCAAATAACATTCACACAATAATCCACAATATAACATAATTTTTAAATCTCATTTTCATGAATTTCTAGGCCAAATGGAAGGAATTTAGTTTAATGCCTGTAAATTAATGGCCATTTAAATCAACTAGCGAGTGGGTTTTAGTGGAATGCGGTGGATTGGAACGTTGAGGTTTGCGGTGAAGTCAGGAGGAAAAATACTGTTGGTTCATACATTTTTTTGAACCCCATTTCGCAACATGAAAATGTGATTAAAACCTCCCTAAAAAACAACTTTTAATATAAAAATAAACTGTGTACCTTTTTTTCTCCCCTACGCAAAATCCTTCCCGGTTTCGGCGCTCATGGCTTTTGAAGGTGATTTTTAAATTACTCTAGTTAATAAATAATCTAGCGTAATTTAAAAATACTTTCATGAATGAAATGTCGGAGCGATTTTTCTTCCGCAACGAAATTGCCCGACATGGATCGATTTTCCCAGTTTGCAGAAAAACGGCACTTTAAGCCCGCCCCCCTCTGAAAGGCGCCAAAGTCATGCACACGGAGAGCGGCAGAACTGCAGCGCTGCTCAAGGTAAGTTTTATAACATATCTAATAGTAGCATTTAAGAGGCTTATAGCTGGACATAGATACATGCAGGTAATGGAGAGATATTGATCTTATGCAGACAGAAACATTAAATTAATTTGGCATTGGTGCAGATATCATGGGCTGAAGGGCCTGTCCCTGTGCATTACTTTTTCTATGTTCTATCTCAGTGTTCATTAAAGTACAGTAGCACCAAGACTGAACAATGTGGCTGAGGCTTAACAGACACGCGCACCTAAGTATGGAGCAGGTCATCAGGGAACTAACGCAAAGGATAAACATGCATCACCCCATTCTCATTAGTGTGCCTGTTGCAGAACATTTCCAATGCCCTAAAAGTGGACATCAGGTCCTCTGGGCCAACAGCAGGAGAATAACCATAATCAGTGACCTCACAGGCCTGAGGTGTCATTCACTCCAACATTCTTCTCAAAGAAGCAGATTAACTCTGGTTCAGTGTAAGTGTGGAAGAGAATGCTGAGAACAGCAGCAGCAGGAGTACTTTAAAAAAACAAGGTGCAAGGTGCAAAGTTCTAAGCAAAAAACAAATGGAGGGGTATGGTCTGGTGCAGGTAGATGGGACTAGGGGAAAATAAATGGTCGGCACGGACTGGAAGGGCCGAGAAGGCCTGTTTCCGTGCTGTAATTGTTATATGGTTATATGGTTAAATGGCTGGAGGATTGCAGTAGGTCAGGCAGTATCTTTGGAGGTATGGTCGGGACCACAATTGGGTCGGGACCACAATTTATCCTCATACCTTCTCTCCCAATTCTGACAAAAAGTCTGAAACTTTGACTGAAACATTAACTCTGCTTTTCTTTCCACAAGATCCTGCCTGGCCTTCTTCTTCTTTCGTGTGGCGTGCACAGCCTAAAGTTGTAGGACATCTTGTTCTATTTGATCTTCCGTTTGTGCATGTCGAGTTGATTGCATTAGTCGAACCAGGGCAGACCACGTGAAGGTTGCAATCTTCTACCCCCTGCCTGGCCTGCTGAGTGTTCATATAACTACTGAGCCTGACACCAGGCGAAGCAGGTTAGCTCGCTGTGTCTTTGCTGGTTTAAACCATAAAATACAGATCATTCCAGTTCGGAATGGACACTTACAGCCACCTCAAAAAACGAATGAACTCCCATGATATGAACAATTCAAAAGTCCGATATACATAGTTCATTCCTAAAAGTGGCAGAACTGGTTTCCTCGTTCTCTCTCAATGTTTGGTAATTGCTCTTATCTATCTTATCAGTCTTATGTGGTTTGGATATCATTCATTACAATACTCTGGTCGTATAGTTATCGTATCCTGTTTTTTTTTTGTATTTTATGATTTATGGACAAAATAGACTTACCAATGTCTAAAGATAGAACTGTTCATTACCCGGGGATGGCAGTAAGGTAGAATTTTGTAAAGCCTATAACAAGAGAAGTGAAACAATACACATTCAGAAATACATCCAGTTCCCACTACAGTACCATGTGTCACAGGAGATTCTGTGGTTGTACACAAGGATGGTGTGTTGCCTCCCTGGTGCTAGCATCCAGAATGTTTCAGAGCAGCTGCAGAACATTCTCAAGGAGTAGAGTGAGAACTCAGAAGCCACTATACACCGGTACCAACAACATATGTAAAAGAGCTGAGGTCCTATGGTGTGAATATAGGGAGTTAGGAAAGAGGTTAAAAAGCAGGAAATCGAGGGTGATAATCATTGGGTCATTCCCAGTGCCACGTGCTGGTGAGGGAAGGAATAAAAGGCTAGACCAGATGAATATGTTGCTGCGGAGCGTGTGAAGGTGGCAGGGATTCAGGCTTTTGGATCATTGGGACCTACACAAGGGTTGCACCTGAACTGGGGGAAGGAACAATATTTTGAAAGGGAGATTTGTTAGTCAGGATGGGTTGGCAAGGAATAGCAGAAAGGAGGCAGATGATAAATTGGTGGCATACACTGTAGCTAACGAGAGCAGGATTAGCAGACAGGACAGGCAGGTACACGGCAATGTGAGAGGAATGGTTGGTGCTTTAAATTGTATTGATTTCAATGCTAGAGACTGAGCAGATAGGCTGACAAACTCAGGCTGTGGATTGGCCTGGGGATGGGAATGTTACGACCATAGCAGAAACATAGCTGAAAGAAGGCTGGACTGGCAGCTCAACGTTCCAGGGTATAGATTCTAATGGTGTGATAGAGATTCAGGTAAACAAGGAGGGCGTTGCCTTTTTAATCAGGGATTACCTAACCATCATGGTCAAAGAGGATATTTTTAGGGGGTTGCCCAGAGGCCACATGGGGAGAACTTAGAAACAGGAAGAAAATGATTACTTTCATAGGACTGTATTATTGGACTCCCAGAAGTCGATATGAAGTACAGAAGCAGACACAGATAGCTGAAAAATAGTAGGGTAGTATTAGTGTGAGATTTCAAATTTTTAATATTGACTTTAAGGTGAAAGTAGTAAAGTTTAGAGAATTATGGGGCAAGTTTTTTACACATAGTAGGTGCCTGAAATGCATTTCCAGGGATAGTGTTGGAAGCAGATATGATAGAGGCGTTAAATGCTTTTAGATATACACATGAATGTACAGGGAATGGATGGATATAGATCATGTGCAGGCAAATGAGATTTGGTTATCCTGGCATCGTTTGGCACAGACATTGTGGGCTGATAAGCCTGTTCCTGGGCTGTATTTTTCTATGTTCTATGACTGGGTTTACAATAGTATCAAGAGCTTGAACGAGCTGAAATTTGTTTAATATATTCAAGAAACCACCTTTGTTCAATATATAGAGAGCCATACTAGCAGGGCCGGATTTAGATGAAGAGAGGCCCTAAGCTATTTTGCTTGTGAGGCCCCCCCCCCCCCCCTCCCAATCCCCCCACCCCCACGACTAAAGGACCATGACTACCCAACAGTAACAGTGTGACACTTTTAGGTCCTACTGTATGTTGTCATTAAACAGTTGGTTTTAAAATACATACTGGATTCACCGCGGAGCAGGCGATGCTTTACCTGAATCACCGTTTGAAGCTCTGGAGTGTTGGGCCTGCTGCTTCAACATCATGGAGCTGTGGTTTACGGATGGTGAACGCACGGCAGGGATGGGGATTGGGGCTGGAGGAAGGCAGGTAAGTGGACTGAGGCCAAGGCAATAGACAATAGACAATAAGTGCAGGAGTAGGCCATTTGGCCCTTTGAGCCAGCACCGCCATTCAATGTGATCATGGCTGATCATCCCCAATCAGTGCCCCGTTCTTGCCTTCTTCCCATATCCCCTGACTCCGCTATTTTTAGGAGCCCTATCTAGCTCGCTGTTGAAAACATCCAGAGAACCTGCCTCCGCCGCCCTCTGAGGCAGAGAATTCCACAGACTCACCACTCTCTGTGAGAAAAAGTGTTTCCTCGTCTCCGTTCTAAATGGCTTGCTCCTTATTCTTAAACTGTGGCCCCTGGTTCTGGATGTCCGTTGGAGGGGTGGTCAGGGGGTCAGGGGGTAGGGGGGTATGAAGACTGAAGTGTGGGTGGGTGGGGAGGAGCTGTGGTCACATGGTTTGATGGGAATGGGGAAGACCCAGTGGAACAGCCACTGAGATTACCAGGCTGACTAGCACTGGGACCCAGTGGAGTCAAACCCGGGGGAGTGGGAGTCTGCAGCGTGGAAACTTCAGGCCCGGTGCTGGCTGCAGGTAAGGCGACAGCGACAGCTGCGGGCTGCTGGAGGGCGGTGGAGTGGCCAGGGTCAGTGGGCAAAGAGTAGGAGGTCCCGGTGGGCAGATGGTAGGTGGGGTGGCGAGGTTCGACGGGTCCGGTGAGGCAGCGAGGTGAGTAGGCCCCCTTAGATCTCGAGGCCCTAAGCTTAAGCTTGTCTAGCTTATACGTAAATCCGGCCCTGCATACTAGAGAGGGCATGATACTGGACGTCGTCTGGGGAAATGGAGGTGTGTAAAGTGATTAAAGGGTCAGCAGGGAAGCACTTTTTGATATGGCAATTATTCTATTAGTTTTAAAGCAGTTATGGAGCAGGATAAAACTGGCCCACAAGTTGAAGTCCTAAATTGGCCAAGGAATGGCAAATCTAATTTAATTCTGAGAAATGCGAGGTATTGGACTTTGGTATGTCATACCAAGGGAAGATTTACACAGTAAACGGTAGAGTGTTGCAGAATAGAGAGGTCTGTGAGTTCTGACTACCTGGTTCCCTGACAGTTGTGAGTTAGATGGACATTGTGGTGAAAAGGCATTTTGCATGCTTGCCTTTGGGAACAAAATTGAGTACAAAAGTTGGCACATCATAATGCTGCAGTACAAGTCATTGGTAAGAATACACCTGGAGTCTACCTATAGGAAGTGCATCATTAATTTGGAAAGGGTGCAGAAGAGATTCACCATGTTATTACCTGGTCTTGTGGGCTTGAGATAGAAAGAAGTTGGATAGAATGGAACATTTTTCTTGAGAGCATAGGAGGCTCAGGGGTTACCTTATTGAGTTGTATGATCATGAGCATGGATAAAGTGAAAGTTCATCGTTTTTTTCGCAGAGTAGAGCATTGTAAAACTAGAGGGCATCGGTTGAAGGTGATAGGGGAGAGATTTAAGAGACTGGGACAACTGTTTCACTCCAGGGTAGTCTGTATCTGGAATAATTTGCCAGAGGAAACTATAGAAATAGATAATTATGACATTCAAAATTGTTTGCACAGATCTATGGAAAGGAAGGGCTTGGAGTGCTATGGGTCAACTGCAGGCAAATGGGACTAGCCCTATGCCAACTTAGTCTGCAATGGACAAGGGTGGTCAACATTCTGCACTGACATTCTGTACAGTTAGAGGTGAGGTTTTCAACTGAGTTAATACATTTGTGTCATCCCCAGAGTTTTTAGTCAGTGCAAAGCCTGTTGAGTAACTCCATACTTTAGGCCTTGTGTGCTGCAGAACAGAAGTACTAACATCGTGAACTGACTGACAATTACTGACAGGTTAGTAGGCATTCCTGTTCTACAGAGACCAGAATGGCCTAATAGATTCAACCTTTATTCAACTATTTATAATGTTTCTAAATATCAAAAACATTTAAAAAGTAAAAGTTATCATTGACATCAGTGAGTTGAATAGGGCAGTGTTAGAGAAGAGGCTCAGTTTCTGGCAGATGAGGTCTAGTTGCCACTCTTGGTCCATTCCTTCGTGTGAGAAGCCCATGCATTTGGAGGTCTAGAACACGGCATCCTCAGCAGGTAGGCACGGTTACAGGATCTGCATGGAGGCTACGTGGGTGATGTATCGGATCAAGCAGGCTTCGGCTCGTGCAACTGTTATGTCTGAATAGCAGTCTCAGATGCTGCTCAATGCATCATATCTCAGTGTAGATCTGCTCTCCCTATATGTTCACCAATACTAACACACACATGTTACACACCACTTGGATCTATAATTCAGTCTGGGTTTTACCATACAGTCAGCATTTAATACTAACGTTTCCAGACGCCAGCTGTCAGCCATGATGCAGTTACAGTGATGTCAACATGCTGAGTAACTTTATTATATGCCAATAAACTTGTTGGATCTTTACTTGGAGTATGTGTTAGTAGCTCTACACTCAGTCTGTCCCACTCCAACAATATCTCGGTCAGAACTGATATCTAACATTCACCATCGCCTCTCCCGCTGAGGACTGTTGCACGTATCATAGCATATCACAATAGTAAATATCACAACTTGTATACACTCCGATTACTGGCATCAGTGGTCTATAGCAGGAAAGGTACCAGGGAGTGAGTTCACTCTCTTCTGCCTTTGCCTGACACAGTGGGAGGCAGGGTAAGGTGAAATGAAAGTTGCATTCATATATCAGTGTGTAAATCTGAAGAAGCTGTTGGATGAGGGAAAGTAGTGTCCCCAGTGCTGCCTGGAATATTTCCCAATATATGTAACACACCCTCTTGTGGGATTAGGCATTGTGCCAGCTACACTGTACCCATGGGGGAGGGAGAGTGCAAGTACATGAACAATGCCGTCCCATTGAATGAGAGTGCTTCCCATAATTAGAGCAGTCAAGAGAGGTGAAGGTGAGGCCTTTGACGATAATCATACATAATCCTCCACCTTCCCCGTAGTCTATAGCCTCGTCTGATTTACTAGCTGTGGATATATCGGTACAACTTTTAGCGCTGCACCCTTTTAAAAATCGCAGCCACCAGTTCAGATTTTTATAGACAATAGACAATAATCTTTGGATGTGATCTGCATATGGTAAGTCATGCCGGGTCACCAGAGGATGAGGTCATGCACCTTTTCGGAGGCCTCATACGAAAACTAGAGTGGAACAGGTTAGAGAGGAAGGTTTAATGGGTCTGCACAGTGAAACATGAGGCTTGCCAGAAAGCCTGTGGGCAATATTAAGAATCTTTGCTGCTTGCAGGGGCTTGATGTGCACCTACTGACATAGAATCATAGAATCATAGCAAATAGGTGCAGGAGTGGGCCATTCGGCCCTTCGAGCCTGCACCACCATTCAATATGATCATGGCTGATCATCCAACTCAGTATCCTGTACCTGCCTTCTCTCCATACCTCCTGAACCCTTTAGCCAAAAGGGCCACATCTAACTCCCTCTTAAATATAGCCAATGAACTGGCCTCAACTACCTTCTGTGGCAGAGAATTCCACAGACTCACCACTCTCTGTGTGAAAAATAATCTTCTCATCTCGGTCCTAAAAGACTTCCCCCTTATCCTTAAACTGTGTCCCCTTGTTCTGGAGTTCCCCAGCATCGGGAACAATCTTCCTGCGTCTAGCCTGTCCAACCCCTTAAGAATTTTGTAAGTCTCTACAAGATTGCCCCTCAATCTCCTAAATTCAAGCGAGTACAAGCCGAGTCTATCCAGTCTTTCTTCATATGGAAGTCCTGCCATCCCAGGAATCAGTCTGGTGAACCTTCTCTGTACTCCCTCTATGGCAAGAATGTCTTTCCTCAGATTAGGAGACCAAAACAGATTAGGCAACATTACCACAACAAATACATTTGTAAACTACTTCATTGGGTAAAAGTGAAAGTTTCTACATAAAATCATCTTTATTTTAAAAGAGTGGGTAGGAAGCCAATGCATCAAGTGGAAATGGAAAGTAAATATGAACAAATGGTTTGATAAGAGTGGATGGAAAACTATTTATTTTGTATTGTGCACAGACAACGGAATATATTTTACTTCGGAGTCACGTGAGTGACTTTGTGAAGACCCCGCCAGGCAGGCACCAGCGACATATCGTCGACCACATGTGAGCGACAGGCAGGGAGGAGCGTTGCTCCTCTACTGCAGGGACCTGCAGGTAAGAAAACTAACCTGCGGTCCTTTTTTCATTTCAGGGCTCTGTTACAGAGCACTCCAGGCTGCTTTGCACTGACTGCGGACCGCGGGATGCGGGCAGTCAGCGGCGGCAGCAACAGACTGCAGTCGGGGAAGCCCGTTGACCCAGGAGGGTCCGGGCTCACAGGCTCGCCGGTCGGACGGACGGCAGAGGTAGCCCGACTCTACACCCCAGCCCGCAGGAGCACGGGCTGACGGCATGTATGAAGGAGTGGGGCTTGCAGGCTCGCCGTTCAAAGTTAGCAACGGCAGAGCGGCAGCCCTGACTCTACGCCGCAGCCCGCAGGAACACTGCGGACTGTCGGCATGAATGGAACCAGGAAGTGGGGCTTGCAGTCGCCGTTCAAAGTCAGCAACGGCAGAGCGGCAGCCCCGACTCTACATGAGTGGAGCATTGTAAAGTGGGAGTGTGCCAGCTGGCTGGGAACTACCCCAAGGAAACTTTACAAACTACCGCAACCCTTACACCTGTTCCAACTTCTTGCATGCCAAGGAGAGGCAAAAATAAAGGAATTTTCATTTTATAATTGTTCATGTTTCTCCTATAGGCGTGGGAAATAAATTAGAAACCCCATGATTTTACAAAGTTTGTTAATTCAGTAATATTATCCTTTCAATTTTGTTCAAAAAACCCTCCCCGGAAGTCGGGCAAGCCCGTGATCCAGGAGGGTCCGGGGTCGGAGACAGCCTTTGCAGCCCAATACTAGGGGCCAGCATAGACTACCTCACCACACACCAGCTGCAGGAACAGGTCCTTACCGAGGCGATCAACAAATACAAGGCCCAAACAACTGCATATCGTTGAATGTACCGACAGTCAACACGCCCGCCTGGGGCGCAGGAGCTGAAGTTACTAAAGATCCTGAAATTGCTGACGTCGGGGATACTGCCTTTGCCAGGTCGGTTGATGGTACGGAAATGACGGCAGAGCAGGAGGATGTTCTTGCGTAATTAGTCATGGAATTACGCTTCCCGTATTATCGCCATTAAACCGACTCCAAACCCCATATTCGACAGGTTGTGCAAGGCATCTGCGACGTCACCACCGAGACAGCTGTTCGATGAGGACCTGCCCAAACAGGTCTAGAAACAGGACTAGGAGGCGAAGGCAGTCGGGTTGATGAACCCATCTCCCTCCAGCTGGCTGGCAGTGCGCAGACAAACACCATATGTAAGACCTCGGGGGCCACCTGAAAGTCCAGTAAGGACCTACACGCCGGCAGCACCTCAACACAGCCCAGCAACAACGGAACACCAGAAACCAGAACATCAGGCCCACCGGTAACCATGGAGGTAAGGGGGTCTGATTCTCTTGGAAGTGCTGCATGTATATCCTCACAAGTAGGAGGTTACATACATTCTGGGATGCATGTGTTCTGATTGTCACTATCCCAGGGAACAAAGCAATAGACATAATAGAGGCATGTAACAGCCTTGCTTGCACCAGGAAACCGACTATTAGCCATACTGCTAAGGTAATTGGTAAACTTGTAGCTACATTCCAGCCACATAATTTGGGCCGTTACACTATCGAAGGTTGCAAAAAGCAATAATCTCGGCATTAAAAGCGAATGCTGGACATTTTACGGGCCTATGCAGCTGCCAATCAAGGCATAAATTGAGCTACAATGGTGGATTAGCAATGTTTGTGATTATTAAATCCCATCATTACATCAAACCCATTAGTCATGTTACAAACCGACGCAAGCGCCAAGGGCTGGGGAACTACCGACACCATTCCAGTTGGGGCGGTAGATGGGATTTGCATGAGTCTACTTCACTTCAATCACAAGGTATAAACTGTTTAGAAATGCTGGGAACATGCCACGGGCTACGGGCTTAATGCACTAATCTGCAGCATATGCATGTCCGTCTTCAATAATACCACTGAGGTGGCATATTTAAACCTTATGGGTGGTATCAAGTCAATATCTTGTGATGAATTGGAAAAGTTAATTTGGCTCTGGTGGATTGAAAGAAATATTTGGATATCAGCTACGCACCTTCTGGTTAAGCTCAATACAGTGGCGGACACAAGGTCACGAGTATTTAATAACGACAGCAAGTGGATGTTGAACCTCCAAATATTTGCTAAAACTATAGCCTAATATGAAACACCAGATATCGACCTCCTTGCATCCAGGTTGAGCCATTGGATACCAACATATGTCTCTTGAGAACCAGATCCTGGGGCAGTGGCGATGGACGCGTTCTCGCTACATTGGGGGAAATGTGTTTTTCTATGCTTTCCCCATTCTGCTTCATCAGACAGGTGTTGCAGGAAATGCAACCAGATTCTCCAACAGAAAGGACCATGGACATCATACAGCATCGTGCAGAGAGAGTCCACTAGGAAGCAATACCTCACCCACATAAGGATATGGGAGGTTTCTGTAGTCGGACCTAGACCATCTACATATCTGCTACGATCTCCAAGGTGCTGGAATCCTCACGGGCCTGCATTATGATGAGTCCCTCAGTTACAGTGCCATATACAGTGCCAGGAGTGCACTGTCATCCTATCTCGACATTGGAGTGGGATCTCACCAGATGGTATCCACACTATGAAGGGTATGTTCTATCCATCCCTCCCCGACCACGATATTATATTACCAGAGATATAGGGGTGGTGTTGACCCTACTCAGGTGCTGGCCGCCTTTACCGCTGGACTTACTCACCTTCAAAGTGGTGATGGTAATGGCACTGAACACAGCACAAAGGGTCCAGACTCTACCTGGATAGAATGGTTTCGACCCACTATAAAGTGACTTCTTTATAGAAGAGTTGCATAAACTACACAGACCTGCGACTACAGGTCTGAAAATGGGTGTCAGGAATATGGAAACGGATTTGTTATCAGCCATGTAAACCCACATCACAGGGTGCCGGTGCAGACTATCTCCAGATGGCTCAAGGTGGTATTCGCTTCAGCAGGTAAGACACTAACATTTTAAAATGTCATTCTACCAGGGCTACATCCACATCAGCAGCGAGGACCATGGAGGTGTTCATGGATCATGTCCTCGCAATAGCGGGCTGGGTCAGTGAAACTACATTTCAGCGGTTTATAACAAACCTGTGGCCGTTCCCGCAACGTTGCGGAGTCCATTTTAAGTGCTGTTCCCTAAACGTTTGTCCCCGAGTTCGGGGTTTATTGTTTGTATTAACAAAAATGTTATTATTTTCAGTTTGTTCAAGTCTGAAATACGTTAACATACTTCCTCTATCAGTATTATGGCAGTGTGTGAGCATGGACGTGATCCAGGGCATGTAATCACAGAGCTTTGAAATCTTCGCGAAGTCACTCACGTGACTCCGAAGTAAAATAGTAAGATTAAACGAGAACTTACCAGTTTGAAGTTTGATCCTTATTTTATGAGGAGTTATGATGAGGGATTTCGTGCCCTCCGCTCCCAACCCTCCATCATAAGGTCAACTGGTATATTAGTGTCTCTTAATCTTACTATCTTCAGTCATTGTTGTTATCTGTGATTCTACACCGCTGCTTTGAAGAATGTCGCGCATGCGTGCCTGGCGGGGTCTTCACGAAATCCCTCATCGTAACTCCTCATAAAATAAGGATCAAACTTCGAACTGGTAAGTTCTCATTTAATCTTACTATTAAAGCAAGTAAATCATCTGTTAACTAAAGAATCTATTTACTTTGACTAAACTTTCATGTTAGGAATCCTTGAACTAATTGGCACTAATTATTTATTTCAAACATTGTATACTATATATACATACTGTATGTATATATTGTACACACCTTAGCTTGTGGTGTTTCAGCACCCTATTCACTCTAGAATAAGATTGCTGTGTCTGACTGCTTCATACTGCCCTCTTCAGACAGATAGACCTTCTTCATTCATCCACACGTCAGCTTCACTTGCAAGCCAACATTTATTGCCCTTCTTAGTTGCCTTTGAGAAGGTGGTGGTGAGCTGGCCTCATGACCAGCTGTTAGGTAACGAGTTCCAGGATTATGGACTGGTGACGATAAAACAATGGTGATATTCCGAATAGGCTGGTGTGTGATATAGAGAGGAAGTTAACATCGGTGATGCTCTAATGGACTGCCTCATTACTCATACATTCTCTTTTGTTGCAAGAATTGATCTGCTAATATGTCAGTCAGCTACCTCTTTGAAGAAACTTACATGGTTTGATGCAGAGATTCACCATTCCTGATTGCTGGCCTCGTTAGATTTCCCTGCTTAACCAATTGATTGAAAATCTTTTTCTAGCTGTTGAGTGTACTCAATCAATGCCCATTATTTCAAAATGGATACACAGTTTTTGACTTGAGGGTGGCAATTGTAGTGAAGGAAAGGTTAAAGTAATCAACTATCAACTATAGCTCAGCTTTCAATACCATTATCCCAACAAAGCTCATTTCCAAACATGGAGCTCGGAGTTTTCGCTTCCCACTGCAACTAGATCCTAAACTTCCTGACCAACAGACCACAATCAGTAAGGATAGGTGACAAAACATCCTCTACAATAATTCTCAACACTGATGCCCCATAAGGATGTGTTCTCAGCCCCCAACTTTACTCCTTAAACACTCATGACAGTGCAGCCAAATACTGATCCAACCCAATTTACAGGTTTGCAGACAACACCACTGTAGCGAGCTGGATATCAAATAATGACAAGACAGAGTACTGAAAGGAGATTGGGAACATTGTAACCAAGTACCTGGTACCAAGTCATCAACCTCTTCCTCAATGTCAGCAAGACAAAGGAGATTGTGATCGACTTCATGCACAACCCGCTATACATATCCGTCCAGCTCGGCCTGTGGACTTCGGGACACGCGGTCTCCGGTAGGAAGCGGCCGATTTGGAAACTCCAAGCCACTGAGAGTGTTGTTCCGTTCCAACATCCGGGTTCCAACATCGTGGCGAGAGGGCCGAAAACATTGGGCCATCCGTAGCGGTGACTGTGGAGGGCTCAAAGGCCCCGACCACGGATGAGCAATGAGGAAGATGACTGAACTTTATTGCCTTCCCTCACAGTGGGAACGTTGATTCCACTGTGCGGGGATGTTTATGTTAAACTCTATTGTGTATTGTGTTCTTTTTATTGTATAGCAACTCAAATCTCACTGTACCAATTGGTGCATGTGACAATAAATGTAACTTGAACTTGAAATTGATGGCACCGTAGTGGTATCACCAACAATTTATCTTGGACCAGCCACATTGAAGCTATGGCTAAGAGCTATGGCTATGGCTATACCACGCCTCTACATCCATTGAAGGCTTCAGAAGTTTGGCATGTCCCCAACAACCCTCACCAATGTCTACAGTTGCGTTATTGAAAGGATTTTATAAGGATGCATCACAGCCTGATTTGATAACAGCACTAACCAAGACTACAAGAAATTGCAGAAAGTTGTGAACGTAGACAAAACCATCTCGGAAACCAACCTCCCTTCCACTGACTCCTTCTACACTTTGCGCTGCCACGGCAAGGCCACCAGCATAATCAAGGACCACCCCAGTCTCACTCCAGTTGCTTCCTCTTCTCTCCCCTCCCATCAGGCTAGTGGTACAGAAGTTTGAAAATCCATGCCTCCAGATTGAGAGACAGTTTCTTCCCAGCTGTCATCAGGCAACTGAACAGTCCTCTCATCGGCTAGAGTGCAGTCCTGCCCTCCCATCTACGTCATTTGAGACGTTTGAACTATCTTTAATCGGAGTTTATCTCGCACTAATTGTTATAGCTTTTATCTGTGCACACTGGATGGCTTGATTGTAATCACGCATAGTCTTTTCATTGACTGGGTAGCACGCAAACTAAAGCTTTTTACTGTACACATGATGATTGTTTACGAAACTAAACTAAATTCGGCTCCAACTCCATCTACATGTTTGTAGTGGACCAGACATGTGACAATAATAAACTAAACTGATAGGTACAGAGTGTAGTGCAGCTGTTCTATAGCTCCAACCATCCTCTGAATTTCTGCTGTTTACATGTCCGCCCTGTCAAGGTGGGCTCTGGCTTCCTCTCATATGTGAAAGGCATGCTGGTTATTAATTGGCTGCTGTAAATTATCCCTGATGTAGGTGCCTGGTGAGAGAATCTGTGCGCATGTGAGAGAGAATAGGCTACAGGGAAATAATTGGTGCTGTGGGACTGATTGTGTTGGCTGAGAGCTGACTTGATAAGTTGGACAGCCGTCTATGCCGTGTGGAAAGATGACATACAAGCAGACAAAATAATTTACAGTAATAGCAGAAAAAAGACATCCTCAAAACCTTTATCGTGGTAGTTTTACAATAGATTTTAAAAAGTAAAGTTACATTCCAAATTGACATTTCAGGTTTCTATGGGATCTCTAGAAACAGGAATATCATTAAAATAAGTTAATTAATAAGATGATTTCATCTTTTTCTGAAGAAACATAAAGGAACTGAAATATACTCCTCCATGTATGTTCTGGGCCCAACCTTTCAATTGCATTGTGTCATGAGAAGTGTTGTCGTGGCATTAACATGTTCATGAATTGTGAGATCAGAAGATCTGGCCTTTAAACTTAGGATCGCAGTTCAGAGAAAATTAATAGGAAGAGGTAAGAATAAGGCTGGAAATCAGCTGTGCTCTCGGTGGGTAACTATTCCACCGCTGAAACATACATGTGTTCAGGCTCCGACACACCTAGTCTGACACTCCAATGCAGATCTGCATTGCCAGTGATCTCTCCTTCTAAATCTTGTCTGTCTACTCTGGTGTTGCAAAAGATCCTGCATTGCAAGAACAGCAATGAACTGCTCCTGATCTTCGGGCAAATATTTCTGCTTCAACTAGCTTCAGATAGAATTTAATACATTCCTGTGTGGGGGAACAAAATGACTGCTATATTTCACTGCATCTCAGTAAAAACAATGTGTCAAAATGATTTCATTTGTTTGTAAAGTCTCCTTGGACATTTTTTTAAAAACATTTTTTATTAATTAGAAGCAATTACATAATAAAAAAGGTGCGTGTTCATTGTTGATATAATAAAAATCATTTGGACATTTTGAAGCCATTAAAGTAGCAATGTTACAAAATTTTGAGATTTAAAAAATCAAGTCTGCAATTTATCCCATCAGATAAAGCATAAAAAGAAGTTTAATTTGACACCTAATTTACTTTCATATCTTCAGTATTAAGAAAGTTATGGCCATTTTCATACTCGGAAATTAGCATCTTGTTCCCCATTGCCTTTCAATTGAATTAACTCAAAAGCTGTGATCTGGAAAAGTTAAAAGCCCATAACTTTCTTAAAAATTAAGAGAACTCAATTAAATTTTCAGTTATTATAGATTGAAGCATTTTGAAACAAATATGAAACAATCTTACTTGGATGACCTGAAATTAAAGCATATAATTAGTTAGTTATCTAATTGTAGCTAATTACAAAATTCAATGAGTAGATCTCAACATCTATCCATTTCTTAAGAAAAGATAAACTTTTTTAAAATTGCCTAAGTGTCCAAATAACATTCACACAATATAACATAATTTTTAAATCTTATTTTCATGAATTTCTGGGCCAAATGGAAGGAATTTAGTGTTTAATTCCTGTAAATTAATGGCCATTTAAATCAACTAGCGAGTGGGTTTTAGTGGAATGTGGTGGATTGGAACGTTGCGGTTAGCGGTGAAGTCGGGAGGAAAAATATTGTTTGTTCATACATTTTTTGGGACCCCATTTCGCAACATAAAAATATTATTAAAGCTTCTCGAAAAACCAACTTTTAATATAAAAATAAACTATTTACCTTTTCTTCTCCCCTACGCAAAATCCTTCCGGTTGTCGGTTCTCACGGCTTTTGAAGGTGATTTTTAAATTACTCTAGTTAATAAATAAGTTAGAGTAATTTAAAAATACCTTCATTCATGAAATGTCGGAGCGATTTTTCTTCCGCAACGAAATCGCCCGACATTGATCGATTTTCCATGTCTGTTGAAAAACGGCACTTTAAGCCCGCCCCCCTCTGAAAGGCGCCAAAGTCACGCACACGGGGAGCGGCAGAACTGCAGCGCTGCTCAAGGTAAGTTTTGCAACATACCTAATTAAAGGTGCTGTAGATTATCAGATTCTCTCCTGAATAGTTTTCAGATGTGGCATCACCAGCAATGATGTCACGGTACAGCTGTTGTCATCTATTGTGTGGCCAGATCTATTATTACATCCTGAGTAGGAGTGCTTATATGGTGGGGTAAGGGGGTGGGATGGTCTTAGTGGAGAAACAGGGACCTGGTAGAACAATAGACAATAGGTACAGGAGTAGGCCATTTGGCCCTTCGAGCCAGCACCGCCATTCAATGGGATCATGGCTGATCATCCCCAATCAGTACCCCATTCCTGCCTTCTCCCTATATCCCCTGACTCCGCTATTTTTAAGAGCCCCATCTAGCCCTCTAAAGCATCCAGAGAACCTGCCTCCACCGCCCTATGAGGCAGAGAATTCCACAGACTCACAACTCTCTGTTCTAAATGGCTTAGTCCTTATTCTTAAACTGTGGCCCCCAACATCGAGAACATGTTTCCTGCCTCTAGCGTGTCCAAGCCCTTAACAATCTTATATGTTTCAATGAGATCCCCTCTCATCCTTCTAAACTCCAGAGTGTAAAAGCCCAGCCTCTCCAATCTTTCAGCATATGACAGTCCCGACAGTCCCAATAAAGGGATATGAAACCATGCACTGCTCAAACAGGCATTTAAAATAGTGGATAAAGGAAATAACCTAGGCAAGAAAGAAGTTATCAAGAGCCAAGATAAGAGTAGCTAGCAACAGAGAGTCCAACTTGGTTGTTCTTGATGGAGATACCAAAAGGGTTATGCAGGATGATAATCCGTCAAACATGCAGAGGAAATTGGCTGCAAACAGGTCATGTATACAAGAAGGACAGCAGGGATAAGCTATATATTTCCTTTTATCTTTTCTTGGTTTGCCTCTGGAACTGAAATACCAACCCACAAATACATGTCCATGAAAGAAAAAAACATTTCTGCCTGAAACAGGCAACCTCTTTTTTTAGATTCTCTCAAAAGTGTCAATATTCTTTTCAGATTCACCCCAAAATTATCTTGTATGTTTCAATCTGGATCTCTCTTTTCAGAGACAACTCCAGCCTCTCAAATGTTTCATCATTGGTCACTAGTGAGCCCAATGGTTTTGATGGTGGGGGTCTCAGAAATGGTATTGCACATGAATGTCAAGAAAAGGTGGGTAGATATTGTGTTGTTGGACACGATCATTACCTGCTAAACCTGACTGTTCTCGACCTCGTGCATGCAGGCATGAATTATTTCATTTGCTATGCTGGAAATGAATTGAACCCTGCAATTATTATTGAACATTCCCACATCTGATCTTGAGATGGAAGGAAGGTCATTGATGAAGTACCTCAAGGTGGCTGAGCCGGGGATACTGCCCTAAAGACTTTCTGCAGTAGTATCTTGGGCCTGATGGTTCACCCCTAAAAACCACAGCTGCCTTTATTTATTTCTGCCTTTAAGTGTTTCAAGCAACTCTAATAAAACTGAAAACTATGGGCATTTGGGGAAAGGAAAAGTAAGGGGAACGAGCGATATAGACGAGACTCATGAGACATGAATGGCAGATATGCAAAAAGCAATGATAATCAAGGAAATGTGGGGCACACAATAGACCATGGTTGGCTGTGGAATAGGTGACAATGAGTAAATCTCTTAGGTAGCATCCAACTTTATCTCACTGGCAGAAACTGTGGTGTCAAAGCACGCTGTGTAAATTTAGATGTAAAATATTGAAAGGTAAATTGATGATCAAGGCAAGCATGTGTTTACTTAAGGAAGATTCCCTGGAGGATAAGTAGAAAAAGGCTGTATGGCCTCTTAAGCCTGTTCTGCCATTCAACAAGATCTTTGCTGATCTTTGGGCTCAACCATTTTTGCACTTGATCTCGATAACTCTTGGTTCCTGTGTGGCCTAAAGATCTACCTCAGTCCTGAATATACCTAGCGACCCAGAGGTTGCAGACTGTTGTCAGAGAATGCATATAATACATATAAATGAATACCAATTGAGCAGTGAATGCATTTGGATTTATTGAGTATTTTAGTATGTTCGGAAGATCTTAACAGACTGCCTTTCCCCAAGGCAGCTCATAATGTACAACAAAAATGAACCACCAATTCCAGCAATATACAAAAATACACATCTGAGTAACTTCCTAAATAATAAATATTCAACCATGCATTTAAACATAAAAGGCACAGAAAACAAAATCCATTCTAGTAGTCATAAAATTACCAACTACATAAATAAATCACCCAAATATCTATATGTAAATGTAACATTATATTCAAAGGGTGAAGTACATAAAACATCTTTAGTTCCCCAAAAAGTATGCAATAAATACTCCAAATTTTGTTTATTAAAAATAAAACTGTGCTGTTGTAAACAGTATGTAAACAAAGACGTTTCACTTTTGCCTTATATTTTATCAGAGTACATAAAGACAAATCGTTGCCTATGGATTGGCTTTTAAATGACACTGGAAGGGTATTGGGCAGTTTAGAGCTTTACTCATTTCCAAAGCAAAATTAGTCCACAAATTCAGCATCAAAGAAACCGTTCAATATAGGGCATTGATAATGTTATTTTTACGGAAAATAAGAAAAATATCAAAGAACAGCAAGAAGCTAAAGAATGCAATCAGGATATAGATAGTAATAATTCACACAGAAGATTCATCTTGGTTATACGAGCGTCTGATTCATGCGGAAACCCATCACCATTTCAACAGCCTGTACAGAAAGTTGCTGATTAATTCATAGACAAGCTTCTGCTTGTCCAGATGCAGAAAGTACCCTTTCTCGCCAAAGGGTTATTGCCAGATTCGAAAGTTGATGTGGGTTGGCTGAGCAATAGTGGAGAAGAATCAAAGCAAAGTAAAATGGTGCACACAGTTGTTGTGGAATAACGCTTGCATAAATTTCCTAGTAGGTAATAAACAAAAACATTTCTTAGGCCAGCAACTGAAGCCAAAGGCTGGTCAATTAAGGTTTGGTTTACAAGTTATCCATGTTTTATATATTAATATAATAATATTGTACACACTTGTTACCATGTTTTACCTCGATTTCATAATCTTTCTCCTTAATCTGATGTTAGAATTGTGCAACTGCCTCTGAAAATTCTAAACTCACTATTTCATACCTTAATAAGCACTGTCAGGATAAGAAGATTGTTCAGGAATGTATAAAAGCCTCATGAGAAGGTGAGGCTTGGAAGTGTAGCGCTGCTGTTGCTGCAGAAGTAAGTAATGATTTAGTAACACCAATATAGCTTATAAATTTCATTTAAGGACAACCATAAATAGAACTAGAAAACAGTTTGTCTTATAAAATAACTAAGTCACAGTATTTTATGCTCCACTACCACAAATACCAGCACAATTGAATACATTTACAAGTATTAAAGGAGGTTGCTCCAAGGAGAATGGACAATCCAAACCATATAAAATACATCCCAAGCAGGAGGAAAATACTCGAGGTACATATACAGATTAGTGTACTTATTACAGTGGTAAGTTGTATTAGTGCAACGTAGCCCATTGAAGATCATAAGCAAAACTTTACATGCACATTTTGCTTGTAAACACACCCTGAAAAAGCAGCTGTGTCAATCATATCCCATTTCAGTTAAACTCAAGAGATGGTTAGCCAATGGTGATAAAAATGAAATCATCACTGCTTTGCTGAATAACTACAAACAGGAGTTTGTATCCAGAATTTTAAAATTCCTCATGGCACGGTCTTTTCTGTCATTTCTGATACTGTGCAGTATTCTGAGCTGGGCTTTGTTTTGTGTTCCCAGTTCCCACGTACTGACCAACCGTTGCAGCAGGGACTTGGGGTAGTGGTTTGGGAAGGCTGACTTCTAATTAGTGTGCAAGGTCATAAAGGATCGTGATATTGTTGATTCTCATTTTTTAACCAGAGGAAGCAAATAAATGTTACTTCTGTCCCTGGGGAATCATGTAAAAATTGTTTTAGTAATAAGGCTTCATTCTTCAAAGTGTCTGCATAGAATAGTTAAAACAAATTAAATATTGGTGTAGATAAGTGCAAATTTGACGGAGAACCTTTTAGGTACTGCTTCATAAAATGCTGTACAATATGAAAACTCAGTGCAGTTATCTGCTTCTGACCCAAAGCTGTGTGCTGCTGTAAGGAAAAATGTAATTGTTCCGTTTTAGGACATTTCACAATTAAACACTCTTTACTCTTGACGAGATGCAGAAATGTCCTATTTTTCCTCAGAATTTAGTTATGAATGTGTTGCTATCTCACGAACATCTTTCAAAAAACATCTTTAATATCTTTCAACAAAGTTTTGTAACGGGTAGATCAGGATTCGAAAGCTTTAGGTCCTTTTTCTCCATTTGTCTCATTCACACACTCAACAATAACAGATACATTTGCATATACATCCACTTAGTACCATAGATGCTTGACCCTGCTTCAGTCAGATGACATATTTTGTCTTTGAAAAAAATACTAGTCTCTGGGAATGCAGCATTTGATCCAGGTTCCTGGAGAGTTGGGCGTTGAAATGGTGTATATTCAGGAATAATTATGATGGTGATCCTTTTGAAAATAAGCTGCACTTTATCTTCCCAATAATTCCCTGAGTCACACCTTTTAAATGTTGTTACATTGGGCCAATGCAAGGAAAGCTCATCAAACAGGTTCTAATGATCACGGTATCTAATAATAGCCATTCCTGGTTCCACAAAACTTTTAATGGTTCATCCTTTTTGGCAACTTGTTTCTGGAAAGACCACTTGACTAACAACAGGATATTGTATGATTCAACCATAAGAAGGTCATGTGCAAACAATCTGCGCAACACTAATATCTGAGATTCTTTACATTAGCTGGAAAGGTATAACATTTTGTCCTTTACTCCAAATATTTAAAGCAAGCTTGCACAGGCAGAATGGAGGTCAATAGTATAGTGAGCTCTGAGTGGCGCTTGCCTCTGAAACAGAAAGTTGTGTTTTCAAGTTGCACTCCAGAGATATACAGAAAGCACATATTCTGCACAATGTCAACTGAGATAAAAGAAATAATGCTCCATTAAAGAAGCAGTCTTTCAGATGAGATGCTAAATGTTCCTTCTCAGGTGAATGTCAAAGCCCATGGCAGCACTTTGAAGATTTGGGGTGATGTGGTCAGTACTTGTATTTCCTCCAGAACCATTTAGCCAGATGGTTTGTGTAAGAAGGAACTGCAGATGCTGGTTTAAATGGAAGATAGACACAAAAAGCTGGAGTAACTCTGCGGGACAGGCAGCATCTCTGGAGAGAAGGAATGGGTGACGTTTTGGGTCGAGACCCTTCTTCAGACTGGTTAGAGATAAGGGAAACGCGAGATATAAATGGTGATGTGGAGAGATTAAAAAGACAATGAAAGATATGCAAAAAAGTAATGATGATAAAGGAAACAGGCCATTGTAAGCTGTTTGTAGGGTGAAATGAGAAACAGAACAGAGTGCAACTTTGCCCAACTTTACAACAGTAGAGGAAGGTTGTTTGTCTAAGCTTGTTTGTTCACTCTCTTTGGAAGGGATAGCCGATTAATCCCACTCTTTTCATAGAACCCCATCCCCACTGGCAACAGAATCGAGTCTGACTAGTCTCAAGATTCAATCAAGTCCACTGGCCATTGCTAGTGGAAACATTTCTCCTTATCGATTCTACCAAAACCCTATTTTCCATAGAATTTTCAATTAAATTTGAATATTTCTAGTAAATCACATTTTTGTTACTATTTAAGTAATTTCTTTTACAGGTTAGAGAAAAAAGTATAATATTTAGCTGCCTCTCATGCAAGGGTTTATATTTGCCATAATTTTCTTGCTTTGTACATTACCCCCCTGTTTATGACGCTAATGATCCCATTTTTTTGGTTCACCTGCGGAACAATTGCCAACTATAAAGAAGCACATGTGTGAACCTCTCAACCCTGTTCCAACAATCACTTTAAAATGTAATTTCTATTATATTATCTCTCCTCACCAAAATTCTCAACATTGACAGTCATCGACATATCTGATCATTCTGCCAGAATTTATCCTCAAGTCTAGTTCTGTCCAATTACTTCTGTCTGGTTAATAGTCCATTGGCCTGCAGCTATTTACAGTATTTTCCAGTTTGGTATAATCTGAAAACTTTGAAATTATGCCATGAACACCTAAATACACCTAAATACATATATTTTTCAAAACAATGGATGCAATATAAGCTCAAGGGTTACACCGTTATTGATGAAGAACTGCTCTCTACATTCTGCCTTAAGATAATTTTGTATCAACATTACCACTGTCCTTTTAGTTAACAAATCCATTATAAGAAACTTTATGAAATGCCTTCTGAAAAATATATGCAGCCACAAAATCATCAGTTCATTAATTCATCAGTGATTATTGGTGTTTTCGCCAAAGTTCAGTTGTTTATCATGTATCCATCATCAGCACTAGTGACTGTGAACATTAATTTTGGCCTGGATTACACTTTCTGAAAATTTACCCATTGCCAATGTTAGATGAATTGGCCTTTGATTAATCTCTCCCATTCTTAGTCCCTCCTTGACCCAATCAATTCTGTTCCAGTCCAATGGGCCATGTGATGTTTTTTTCCTTTGAGCATTGCTTGCTATTCAAATGCACTCATCTTTATCCAATCTGAGTAGGAACTGTAACTAGTGTTCAATCAGTTTCTGGAAATGCTCACAGAATAATATTACAACATTTTTTTGTTGCTGGAGTATGCAGATACTCTAAATAAGTTTTCTATGCATAACTACCACAGGGGCTATGGGATAAAATCCAGGAAAATCCTTGAAAGAAATATACTAAACAAAACCACTAAAGGATTTTGTGATACTATGTCTTGATAACAGAGATGCTTGAGATATCAGATTCTACTGTTTGCCTGGCACACTGTTCGTGCCACCTTTATATTTTCTTTTGGAAGGGCAACGTGAATGTCAAGCTTGCCTTGCCTTTAATTTCTTAAATTGTCATGTTTCCCACCTTGCGTAAACTGCCCTCTACAGCAGTTTGGTTAATCTAGTGCAATGAGATGTGTCTAGGAGATGCAGAAGCCTAGGATCTCGAATGAACCAATGCAAAAGATGATTTTTGGGGTGAAATACTGTGGGAGGTTGGTGAATGGTGTTACATGTTGTATTCTCAGTTATTACTCTGTCCAACAGCATTGTGACTGGTGTTAGCGCTGGGTTCTGCACTATGCTGTACTATCTATTTAAGGGATAGCTCGACGAGGTTCAGCACTGTAGTGGGGATGTGATCACTTGTTCACACAAGATTAAAAATTATGCTTTTCTTCAGAAGCTCTTCCTTCAGGCAAAGAAGGGGACCATTTGATCCAAGCATATTTCAGTCTTTACTCTATTCAACTTAGTATCTAATGCTCTGAGACATCCTTTGCACCATTATTAACCTATTTACGGTTACAGCTCTCGGTGACAGCTGTAAAAAAAAAATCAAAGTCAAACTCTGCTGAACCTCCCAGCAGGATCTCCCAGAGATTGCTAGGTGGAATCCTCTGTGGCAAGATCTTGTTCTGCAGAATGAGCTTTTGCATTGTAGTGGGATTACTACAGGTGGACAAAACTAACTTTGTGTGCAAAAGGCCCTCAGACAACCAGCAAAATCAAAACCCTTGTTCAAGTCCTGCCAAATCTATCGAAAGGTCTTGGAAACATTCCAGATTTGAAAACATAAAAATAACACACAATAAATGCTAAAGGCACCTTAATAAAATGTATAAATACTGTAAAACTTGAAAAGACTCCCTAACATTTTAAATAATCAAAATCACCAACTCATCACTTAGAAAGATTAAAAAAGAGTAAACTTAAACCTAGAACCTTGGTAAAAACAGATCTTATGCTCTCCCTTCCATTTAAACGCCAGTGGCCACTCTTCACACCCAGTGCAGGATTGTTTTGTGAGTGCAAGTATAAGGCATTTAGAGCAAGTCTGTGCTTCTACACTGCACCTGACACCATCATCAGAATGCAACTGGCTGCCACTGATAGCAACCGAGAGCAGCTGCTAGCTTTCCCATTGAAATGTAGAAACTGCTAACAATTAATATCCTGGCATTTCTCCACAAAATCTGGATTTACAATCTTAGGAAACTTCTGATTCAACTATATACACATAAGAGTGCTGAATTAACAATGTACTGTAGAGCTTTGTGCATTCTTTATCAGATTTCAGGAATACTTTTGCAAGAAAATGCAGGTTTTGCTGCCCATATTCAACTTTAATATACAAACAAGAACATATTGTGCAATCTCTAGATTGCAACAACCACTCTCTTATTTCATGACTCAAAGCTACTGGTAACAGCTCCAACCTGCCTTTTTCCCCACACCTCCTCCCAATTTCTGCCCTGTGGAAGACCAAGTCTCTGTCTCTCCTGTAAATTTCAGTATCACTGGATGTACAACTAATTCTTCATTACCACTACTATGGGCCCAATTGTTACTAAGTATGGATAACCTGATAATGGTTTAAGATCATGGCCTTGTTAACAGTTCATAAGCAAGTAATCTGATGATGGTAAAGAGCACAAGGAACAAGAGATTTCCTTTGAATACGATCCAAATCTAGAAAAGGGGTAAACAACTCAAATAGATTCAGGCATATGCTTTGCATGGCATATTGTGAGAACAGAGTGAGCTCTTTTGTCAGGCTATGCAGGAGACCCAAAAAAGGGAATTAATTTTACATGCCAGTATGAGCAAATAGCATTTACAATTCATTCATGGAGAAAAGATTTTGAACGTAGGTGGAATTAAATGACTGAGCATTAAGACCGATATTCATCCCTATTCAGTTTCCTATTTTCTTTCATATATATATATAAATTCTATACAAGTACAACACCTTTCAAAGAGAGCAGCACACATCATTAAATATAGTGATGCAGGTCAACGACATATTTTAAATGTTAACGCACAATGCAATCACGCTTTGTGGGCAGATTAATCAAGATTGAAATAAGGATTTGTTATTCTTGTTGCAAAACAAATTAACCACTCTGCGAGTTGGATTACGTTAAAGACTAAAGACTTGTTCTCTCGGGTGCAGCTTGTGTCTCTGAACCATGTTGTCCCTTCCAGGTAAAAAAATTCAATACAATTCCAAAGCCAGTATTGCAAGATAATCTTATTGCGCATTTGTGGAAATGTAAATAATGGACAAAACCAGTGCTATCATTAACATACAAAATGGCTTCAGGGAAATGTAAGAGAAAAACGGATGCTTAGTTTTGGGAAGACAATTTCAGATGGAAGGACCTCCACTGTTAAAAATAAACAAAAATTGCAGATGCTGCAAGTCCAAAATGAAAACAGAAAATGCTGGAAATACTGAGTAGGTCAGAACCACCCATGCGAATAAGAATAATGTTAACGTTTCTGGTCGAAGACCCATCATCAAAAGGTATGTTGCTTATGATGGAACAAAGGGATGAGTGGAATGGGCATAGAGGAGTCATCAATCAATCAAATAGCTATGGTATGATGGTAACAATTGGTGTTACAAAGATAGAAAAAAGTAATCTAAAGAAAAGAATGGAGATTTTAAATTTCAGATGTTGCTTTAGCAAAAACAGAGTGAGATTTAGCAAAAATTACAATTTTGGAGGCCATTTAATAAAATCAAGTCAAAAGGTTTCAGTGGAAGAACTGAGGTGGAGTTGGTATTGAGGTGTAAATTGGAGATGTAAAATGTTGGTCTTTGTGGTGAAAAATCAAGGATGTTGGGGTTATAAAGCATTACATTCTGCTAGAGAAGATAGTCGGATGCAAACAATGGTTTTCGCCGTTTTGATATTAACCAGGCATATGTGTGGGCTCATCGGAGACTTGACCAAAGGAACGTTTAAAATTATAATGATAATAAGAACAACGATGAAAATGAAGATCCAGTAGTAAGTTTCATAGAACTATATTCTAATGCTTTTAGATTTAAGATAATTGACAAAAAAGTGGAAGATGAAAGAACTTTCTCTTTTTAACAAAACTAACTGTGATTCAATAATGTTAGCTGAAACGGGAGAAGATGTAGATAAAATAACAACTTTCAAATGGCAAATGAATATGATTTTTTTTAAATAGGTAAGTACCAATTGGATGGTTCTGTCAAAGAGGTAGTACAGATACAATGGACTGAGTGGTCACCTTCTGTGCTGTGGAATTCCAATTGCACAGGTTGAATCAGGCCTCCTTGTGGTTTTGTTAAATATTTCCATTATTTTCTATTCAGCAGAGGTTCACAGAGAACTTGGATGTTTAAATAGCTGTGGCTCACCCAGAAATATGGTATCTTGGTGTTTGGGGGAGGAGGGAGGGCAGGGGCCTGTGTGGCTAAGGTAAAAAATATGATCATTGCTTTTCATGCCCATTAAATTCCAGAATTATGTATTGCCAGTGAACTTTTACACACTTGTGTACACACACATGTGCATACATACACATTCACAAACTCACATAATGTAAAAAATACATCCATCACAGAGATAATTGTGATGAGTACTACCCTGTCACCAACACTCCTGTTCATCATTAATCATATAGTCACTGAATTACCCGCAAACGAGCAAGCGAGTTGTTTGCCAGTGTCTGAATAAGGCGGCATAACTCCTATGAACCAGTCCTTGTCAAAGAAATGTGCTCATGCAAAGTTTAACACAGAGCAGCAGAAACAACTTTTCATTAACAAACACTTCAGTAGTAATAAGTTACGGACTATTAAACAAATATAAAACTTGTTCAAGTGTTTCTCTTTTAAAAAGCATTAGGCATATATCATGCAATCCTAGAAAGAGTTCAAGCAGGCACACCATGCGGGAGAATTTACATGCATGCTACACTGCATGTGTTTCCTACTTCAGTCTAAATTAAACTCCTTGGCCATCAAGTGATATGTTCCACAGACCATATTCATAGGACAAGAAACACTGATAACAAGTCCACTCCAAAAAACGTATAGGATACAAATCAATACTGCCTTCTAAAGAAATTAAAGGCAATTGTCTGCATTAAATCGATATGTAAAGCGAAAACAAAAACAAGCCATTTTTGGATCTACGGCCCTCGCGGAAGGAAGTCCTGAAATATTATGCACCTGTAGTTGCCATTTTGCAGCATCCTTGTATCCAGGAGGGTTACGCAGGTTTACCAATGCATATTAGGACTTGTCATGTTAACAATCTAAAATGGCTGTGGAGGGTTAATTGCATTGGCACACAACCCTCAAATTAATTCACAACAGTTTAAGGTTAGAAAAGACACATTAATCGAAGCAAACACCTGAACATTGCACCCCGTGACAGCTCTGAAGTCACAAATCCTGCTGAGCGTAAAGGCAGCAGAAAGCCATACAACTGTGGGACTTGTAAGTGAAGTCCAAACAGCGCTCCCCTATTTTCTGAAATAGCACCAGAACAGCTACACTTCTGGCATGGAAATGTTTTTGCCAAGATCCTTAATTCCCTGGAGAATTCGCTTCATGTGGCCCACTTTCGTTATCCCCAGATCCTGAAAAATATTAAACAATAAACAAACTCATTAGCATTGTTAACTCTTTGTTACATTTCTTATTTTATCAGCAACCACAACACACTCATGCCAGCTAACTGGTTGATCAGAGTAAAATATCAGTACCATGGACAGCAAGGACAATTTTGGACTGATTAGTAGAATCTAAATGCCTTATCTTTGTGGAATTCTTCAATAGAGTTCACATTCCACCTGCAATCAGTTATGTCAAAGGAAATCACATAATGCTGGGCTTGGAATCTTTAACTTGCATGTTTATGATAAACTTATCAGTATGTGAAGAAATGATTACCACTACCAACATCAGAACATTAAGAGACGGAAGGGTTGAATACATTCCTACATCCGCTTTCATTTTCAAATTTTTTATAAATACTGTTGTGATGTACGAAACGCAGCAGAGAATATGTGCACAGCAAATTCCCACAAGCAGTAAATCAAAAAGGATTGGGTTCTAAGCATTTAAACACAGAAATCTAAGCGCAGCAGATAACCTATTTCAGGCAATGATGGGTAAGAGATAAATATTGTACTCAGGCAACTGAGAGAAGCGCTATCTTCTAAACAATGTCACAGTGCTCTCTTATATTCACCCGAAGGCCAGGTGAGGTTTTGGTTTAATAGACAATACCTCCAACAGTATAACACTCCCTCATTGCTGTACTTAGATTTCTGTGGTTAAATGCTTGGAGTGCAATTCAAACCCAATCCTTTTTGATTCAAACATCAGAATTACATGAATGAGTAACACAATCGAAAATGGCCACTGAGTGTTAACTTGCATTGGCATAAAGACACAGTAAAACTGAACTATAATTTAAGATTTACAATACATTTAAAAAAGGAAAATGTGATTATCGAAATTCTATAATTTAGATCTGGCCAAGCAGAAAATTTGCAATACTATTGTGTTGTAAGCAGAAACCCTTACACTGTACAGGGAGGTAGAAGCAAGGAACTGCAGATGCTGGTTTACACAAAATGACACAAAGTGCTGGAGTAATTCAGCGGGTCAGGCAGCATCTGTGGGGAACATTGATAGGTGACGTTTTAGGTAGGGACCCTTCTTCAGACCCTTCCTCACTCCAAAGTAAAAGCTTCACTCCAAGCATTAAAGAAACAATTTAAACTGGTTTGATTCAGTGTTCTGTTGCCAGTGGAGTAGCAGAGATGCCAATTTCAGTTACTGTATGTTTAATCATTTGTTTAGGTTCTTGTAGAGATGAATATTAAACTTTTAATGGCAGATTTGAAGGTCCAGTGCCCCGATGTACATTCCCTTGCTAAAATCAGATTAACACAAATGTTATTTGCAGGATCTCATTATGCATAGAATGATTGCTGCTGTTCCCAGATAACATGTGAGGTGATGCAGAATATTCATTCTTTCTTAGAGACAAGGAAAGAACCATATAAATACATTCAGTCGAACCTTGCTGGTGCTGGCCATGGTACAGTTTGCTCCGTTACTCAGATTGTATTACCCTCACTCCTTACCTCAAAAACAATTTTGCATGGTAAGTAAAACAAAATTTAAAAAAATACAGATTCCAAATATCTAAAATATAAATAAAATATGTTAGGAATCAACATTCACTGCACCAGCATACTCACTTACCTGACTGAACCTGATCTCACACTTAATAACTTTTCCTTCAACTCCAAACATTTTCTCCAAGTCATAGGTGTAGCTATGGTAAATCGCAGAGGACCGATCTACAGCTGTCTTTGTGGGATGTATGAATCCGTCGTTGCTTCATTTCTGCATGGGCCCATTCCCTCATTAGTGCAGTTAATTTCCATCCCTCTCATCTTCGCCTTTTCCTACTCTTTCCTTCCTTGCTGAATCTGAACTCCATCTCAGGCTGGCAACAAACATCCATTACAAGCCCACATACTCCATAGTTATCTGAAATATTCTTCCCACCCTGCCTTCTGTAAGGACTTTCCCAATTCCTCTGTTCTGTCCTATCTGGTTTAACAACAAGACTTGCTGCATATTTTGCCTCTGAGATGGTTACCTGAACTGTGGCTTCTCCTCCATCATAGTTCACAGAGCCCTCGATTACCTCAGCTATTTCTCGCCCCTTTGCTCTTACTTCCTCTCCTCCAGCATGGACAAAGCAGAGATAGAGTTCCCCTGATCTTCATCTACCATCCCACCAAACTGCACCTTCAAAGCATCATCCTTCGTGACTTCTGTCATGTTCTACAAGATTCCACAAGAAGATGCATCTTCCCCCACCTCCCCAACCAGCCAAAAGTCTGCTCTTCAAGGTCCACCAATTTTTTTTTCTTGTATAATATTCCCTAGAAACCATAGGAGATGCAAGTCCTATCCTTTTATATCTCCCCTTCCCACAATCCAGAGGCCCTTCCAGACAACGCAGTGATTTACTTGAATTTACTTTGAATGCAGGAAAAATGTTCCCCATATTGGGCGAGTCCAGAACCAAGGGCCACAGTCTTAGAATAAAGGGGAGGTCATTTAAGACTGAGGTGAGAAGAAACTTTTCCACCCAGAGTTGTGAATTTATGGAATTCCCTGCCACAGAGGGCAGTGGAGGCCAAGTCACTGGATGGATTTAAGAGAGAGTTAGATAGAGCTCTAGGGGCTAGTGGAGTCAAGGGATATGGGGAGAAGACAGGCAAAGGTTATTGATAGGACGATCAGCCATGATCACAATGAATGGCAGTGCTGGCTCGAAGGGCCGAATGGCCTCCTCCTGCACCTATTTTCTATGTTTCAATGTTTCTAACACCATATTGGCTCAGCTTTTCATTGTCTGACTTGCTCTACATTTTACAACTTTTATGTTGCCTTGTTTGTACTCACACTCTCTAAATTCCCTCACCACACAGCTTTTATATCCCTTGTTCAAATTTTGCCTGCCTACCCCACAAAAGTTCTTTCCTCACCCTTTCAGAGATATTCTCTTTGTCCTATTCACCCCTTCCCTGCAACACTGACATATTTTCTCTCTTTTCCAGTTCTCGCGAAAGATCCTCAACCTGAAACTTTAACTTTGTTTTTTCACAGTTGCTGAGTGTTGAATGTTTCCAATATTTTCAGATTTTATTGCTTTGCAACTAGCTGGTAGTGCAACCCAAATAGAAGGATAGCAAGAGCCAGAGCACTGTGTGAAGAGCAGGACTAACCATCTGTATCCTTAACTAAGTATAGAAACAAGAAACTGCAGATGCTGGTTGATCCATTAAAAAAGTGTTGGGGTAATTCAGCAGGTCAGCCAGCATCTCTGGAGAACATTATGGGTCATCTTTCGGATCAAGACCCATCTTCAGACTCTTGAAGAAGTCTGAAAAAGGATCTTAACCCAAAACATCACCTATCCATGTTCTCCAGAGAAGCTGCCTGACTTGCTGAGTTATTCCAGCACTTTATATCCTTAACTAATGAGGTTTAAAGATGAAATACACGTCACGCGTACCTAGAAAGGGAAATATGGTGATCAGAAAAAGAGGAAAAAAGATAAAAGCAGGAAAGACGTAAATTTTGACCTTCAATACATCAATGATTCACTGCCAAAGAAATCAGACTTCACATTTTTAATTGTTTTCTTTCTGGGTGACAGATTGATTTGACATCACTAACAATTATTACTGTGCAAGCTGTTAATAAGTAAAATTAACCTTCTCTGCCAAATTAATTAGTCAATTAAGGTAGAAATGAAGCCTACAGGGAGAATGAGGACAAGATGGTTTTTTTTGTTATGTGAACAGTGCATGTTGTCTGTCAACATATAATTCATGCAATGTCTCTTCCTCTCTACAAACTGCCAAGCAATTACTAAGCAATTTTGGTATTAATTACAGCATGCACAACCAGGGGCGGATCTACTGTGAAATTAATGAAGCTTACGCTTCAGGGCCCCTAATCCCGGAGGGGCCCCAGAAGCATATTCTTCCGATTTAAACTGGGAAGGGCTGCGGCCGCCGCAGGCGGGCTCTGGCTCGACGTCAAGGTCAGTGTGCATGTGCCTCTCCCCTCCCACAGGCTCTCTCTCTCTCTCTCTCTCTCTCTCTCTCGGGAATGCGCCTGTGCCGCTCTCGGCCCCGCCCCTCCGATTGGTCCCGTTCCGCTCACGTGAGGCACCGCCAAAGGCCGGGGGGGGCATAAATAGCGGGAGTGGGAGAGAAGCGGCGACTAGTCGAGGCGCGGATTAGGTGTGAGGTTTAGTTAAATTGAGGTGGGGTTAAGGTGTGAGGTGAGGTGTGAAGTTTATTTGAGGGGCGAGATTTAATGAGATACGGTTTAGTCGAGGCGAGGTTTAGGTGTGATAAGAAGTTTGGTTGTGAGGTATCGTCGAGGCGAGGTCATTAGTGAGGCGACGGCATTAGTCGAGGTGTATTTGTGTAGGTGAGGGGAAGTGGGTGTCTGAGCTCAGGAAGGGAGACCGAGGAGCTGCTGAAGGAGACGAGACCACTATCTTCTGTGGCAGAGAATTCCACAAATTCTCTACTCTTGGTGAAAAAGTTTTTTCTTATCTCAGTGCTAGGCAAAGAGACATTTCAGGTAACATATTTTTGTAAAGATTTTTTTAGCTGTATGAGGCCATTTATTGAAACATTATTAAGGGTTTGGACATGCTAGAGGCAGGAAACATGGTTCCAATGCCAGAACCAGTAGCCACAGTTTAAGAATAAGGGGTAGGCTATTTAGAACTGAGTTGAGGAAAAACTTTTTCACACAGAGAGCTGTGTATAGACAATAGACAATAGGTGCAGGAGTAGGCCATTCGGCCCTTCAAGCCAGCACCGCCATTCAATGTGATCATGGCTGAACATCCACAATCAGTATCCCGTTCCTGCCTTCTCCCCATATCCCCTGACTCCGCTATCTTTAAGAGTAGATTGGCAGTGGAGGCTAATTCTCTGGAGGCTTTCAGGAGAGAGAAAGATAAAGCTCTTACAGATAACAGAATCAAGCAATATGGGGAGAAGGCAGGAATGGGGTACAGATTGTGGATGATCATAGAAATGTCTATTGTCTATTTCATGAAATATATATCTTTTGGGGGTTATTTTACTGCTTATGTGTTAGAAAAATTCTAAGCTTCTGTTATGTAAACTACAAACAGAAAGCTTGAGAATCACTTTCAAATTATTGAAAATGCAGGTGCTTCAGGGGCCAGGGGCCTAGCCAGCCTGTCGTGGAACAACCCCAGTGAAGATGATAACAGTAGTTACCCAGACCTCGTTGCTGGTTGTGAAGGTGCCCCCATAACAGTTCAAGCTTCAGGGCCCCAAAAATGTAGGTCCGCCACTGAGCACAACACACACATTTTCTACAACAGATCAATTGCACGTCCAATTTAGTGTTCTTCACCTGTTGGAATAGACCCAAAACAGACCCACTATATACGTTTACCTAAGGCTGGGTTGGAGAGCAGGGAAGCATCTGACTTATGGGTATATCATTAAATCTAGAAAACAGCTTCCTTAAAAAATAAGTGCATTCACGTTACCATATAACAGAATTGTGAACACAATTGTGAACAAAAATAGGGAACCGATCAACATGTGGCGTGTTTGATTCTCATTCCTATCTAGAAAGGAACATTGCTTTGCTTCTCATTTATTACCTCCTCAGGAAGTCTATGATAGCTTCATGGAACTGACTATTTTGGGTACTTTGCACAAGGACTAACTTGCAGATAGTGCATGGAGACAACAATGATTTTGGCAAAGAGATGTTTTTAAACAAATGAACGTTTGCAATGACTCCTTGTTTCTGTGCAGTGTAACATGTGCAAGCCGTCATGGAATTCAGTTGGTCAGTCACTGAATGTGATCAGTGGGGAGTCATGTGAAACCATGTATCCAAGGATATAAAGTTGCACATAATCCAAAACATTCTCCAACACCAAATCATCACAAGGCCAGAACTATGCAATGATATACAGCGCACAATTGAAAATATACAACTTATAAATGTAGGGATATGTAATTGGGGAAAAACATTATCCATCCACCTACAATAATTCTGTCATCCAGTTAGATCAGTGCTGCTCTTAACTTTATTTACAACTAGTACCTTGGTTTTGTAACCTTCAATAGCTTTTACTTAATCTAAATCTATCAATAAAAGTCATGAATTTTTCAATTCCAGCCTCAGAAGGTTTTTTTGAGGAGACACTTCCAAATGTTCTCTGCCCTTTGTACTCTTATACAATATCCCTGAATCCTCTAACTCCCAACAGAAGAAAAACAATCTAATTACCCCGTTAAATCCTTTAATCATTTTATAAACCCTTTAATTATATCCCTTCCTATCTATATTTAAAGAAATATAATTGGTCTACATCATGTGCTTGGATTATCTAACCTCTTGCCGGAATCAGAATAGCTCTTCATTACTCGACAAGGTACTGTAAGGAAAACGTTAAGGTATAAAAGTAATGGAAGAGTCTAGGACTAGAGGTCATAGCCACAGCATTAAAGGATGGTTTTTTTCGAAGGAGATGAGGAGGAATTTCTACAGTCAGAAGGTGGTAAATGTGTGGAATTCATTGCCACAGATGGCTTTGGAGGTAAAATCAATGGATAATTTTAAGGCAGAGATATATCAATTCTTTGTTAGTACAAGTGTCAGGGGTCATGGGGTTAAGAAGAAAAGATAGATCAGTCATGATTGAATGGTGGAGTGGTCTTGATGGGCCGAATGGCCTAATTCTGCTCCGTATCACTTATGAACATGAAGTAGGGGATTTAGTATATAAACATGCAAGAATGTAGTGACACCAAACAAGTGAAACCAAGACCATTTAATCAAAGAGCTTAATTCCACATAGGTTCCTTCTCAACTTCAAAGAAAAGTTTGAGAGGCATAGTGACAATGTCTATCCAGCCCCAGGGAAGACTATGCCACTCTGTTGAAGACTAGATGAATTTGCCTTGCAGATGATTTATTAGGAAAGTCGATCTCTGATCACTCAGGAAAGTAACAGAAAGAGAGCCATGAGAATGCAACTGCAAAGCAGCACTTGTCCCACTGAAACATGTTCATTATTGGGCCAAGCAGGAGATGACTTGGACTCCTGACAAGGGTATTACATGGACCTGTCTGTGCAGGACTTCAGAAGAGAAACAAAGGGCAAAATGGGCAGAAAAACTGAATTATTATGAGAAAATGTGTTCGAATATACGGAATGCAGGCAGGAACTCTTGCCTTGAAAATGCTGCTCAACCTGTGATCAAATTAAACTTTCACTTACAGAGGTAAACGTTATTTACTAAATTAGCATGAGAGATTTGCATTACTCCTGACTAAATAGAATCACACCCTTGGCTGCTACCTGAACTGATTAGCAGTGTATTGTGGAGTATTAAAAATACCATTTGCAACTTGATATGATGAATTATGTGGGAAGATGTGTAAACCTGATAACAATGGAATGAAAATCTGAATTTTATAATGAGACTTTGACAGGAACTTGTCTTTTTTTATCAAAATACCATCTCAAGCAATATCCGATGTAATATGAGTATCACACCAGTCCTTTTTTAGAACAATATGATCCGGTGTGGTGTATAAGCACCTCTGAAAACTTAAAAGCTAGATTTAAAACATTTAGAATTTTAATTTTTATATGCTCTTCCATTTTAAATGAGCAGTTTTAGTACAAAAAGATTCCTAAAGTTAAAAAAAAAAAAATGTATTAATTAAAATAGGCAGGCAGGCCGGCCCTTAAATGGTTTAAGCAGCTTATAGGATGATGATCTGCCATGTGCACAAACAACAAGGAATAAAGTAATGTATTACCTCTAATGAAAACAATTTGGAACCTTTTCATTGACATTTGGTCGCCCAATTATAGGAAGGATGTCAACAAAATAGAGAGGGTACAGAGGAGATTTACTAGAATGTTGCCTGGGTTTCAACAGCTAAGTTACAGAGATAGGTTGAATAAGTTAGGTCTTTATTCTCTGGAGCGCAGAAGGTTAAGGGGGGACTTGATAGAGGTCTTTAAAATGATGAGAGGGATAGACAGAGTTAATGTGGACAAGCTTTTCCCTTTGAGAATAGGGAAGATTCAAACAAGAGGACATGACTTTAGAATTAAGGGACAGAGGTTTAGGGGTAACATGAGGGGGAACTTCTTTACTCAGAGAGTGGTAGCGGTGTGGAATGAGCTTCCAGTGGAAGTGGTGGCGGCAGGTTCGTTGGTATCATTTAAAAATAAATTGGATAGGCATATGGATGAGAAGGGTATGGAGGGTTATGGTATGAGTGCAGGCAGGTGGGACTAAGGGAAAAAAGTTGTTCGGCACAGACTTGAAGGGCCGAGATGGCCTGTTTCCGTGCTGTAATTGTTATATGGTTATATGGTTTATATGGTTATATGGTTATTATAGAAACTCAATTTGGTAAATTTTGTGCAGGTAATTAAAAAAATGTAATTTTTTTAATATGTGTTGATTATATACTTTTTAGTTATTAGTTTATTAAATTAGAAGTTGATTGATCACAAAACCAAAACAGAAGATGAGGGGGTATGCCGATGGAAAAATGTGTTGATGTATATGTAGTTTAATTTTTACTTGATATGCAAACCGGCACATTTTGTCACCAATGGTCCACAGCTCGGAATTCGGAGGCACGAACTGCATGTTATCTGAAAGCTTTGTGCTGTAGTGTTTATTTAGCTCCCTCCCATATCTTGACATCTACACCATGCATAGCACAGTCATGGCATTGGTTAAAGTCAAAATGCCCTCAAAATTGGATTATGTAGCATTACATTTTTGTGCACTACATTTCCAATTTCTGTGGAAACACAAGTGTCCATGAAATTGTGGGTTTAGGGCATGGGTTGTGTTCTGCTGGTTGTGACTTAGATCCTCCATATGTTTGACATACTATTGTAGGGGCTCAGGAAGGGTGCAATGGTATTTAATGTCTCGGCAAACAATTTCCTGTTACAAATGCTTGGTGGATGGAAGTTCTGTGCAGAAGCATGCTTCAATAAAGTCTGCAAAGCTCACCTGCAGGAATTAAAAGGGGAATGTGAGGGCTTGTCCTAGGGGAACACAACTCAAGTTTGACCTCGAGGGTTACACAAAAAGCTGGAGAAACTCAGCGGGTGCAGCAGCATCTAAGGAGTGAAGGAGATAGGCGACGTTTCGGGTCGAGACCCTTCTTCAGACTCAAGTTTATCTCCTCAAGTTTGACCTCTTTCAGTGATTTACTTACCAGCCTTGGAGTGGAAGATTTCAACCCTCACGTGGTCCGCCCTGTTTCGACGAATGCAATCAACCCGGCGTGCACAATCAAATAAGATCAAATAGAACAAGTTGTCCTACAACATTAGGCTGTGCACACCATACGCAAGAAGAGGAGAAGACTTACCAGCCTCTTATCTCAGTTTCTCTCACCATCATCTTTAACAGGGCAACCCACAACTTCCATTTCACCCACATCCATTAAAAATCCAATCACCTCCCTTACCCCCAAATTCTTAATATCTAATAAACACCCAGTACCCATCGCATCTCCGACCACCAACAACGAAAGACTGACATACAACAGCTAAATACCAATCCCTTGACTCTACCTGTGACCTACCTAATCACATTCACATGTCAATTCCACCAACCATTATCACATCCCCAGCCTCACACTCCTGCAAACCCCCTTCTGGCACCCAGCCCTGATCACAGTCCCCTCTTCAGTTCCCTGGATAATCTCAAACTCTTTGCTTCCTTATTTTTGTCAACTATGTGTAATGGTTTAAAAAAAATTGCATTAGTCTCCATTTCTATGGTGGTAACTCCCTGGATGTTTGATTTGGTTATCGCTTCACTGAGCTATATCATCAAGTACTCTGATGTGAATTGTCGGATGATGCAGATGCTGCCACAGCTGCATCTTAGCAAGGTTGAGACCATGACTTATTGAGCCACTGGCCTCAGTTCATGTGAGCTCCTTGCCTGCTATCTCAAGTAGAGAGGCACACCTTCACTTCTTAGTGCTGAGCTCAATCTGCACCAGTCTTCAATTTCCGCACACTTTTGGTCCAACTCTCCACTTTCGATGTCAACATCCTCTTTCATTCCTTCCAACACCCAGACTCTCAGCTTCTCACATCATGTCTTTGCTAGCCTCTCTAGATTCAGGTCATTTAGATTATGTTTCTAAAATCTTGTTCCATGTTGGTAGTGCAGTGTCTCCAATGTGTTAAGTGTAGAATTCCCATGCTGTTGTTCGAATATCACTGTCAGCATATCTAACTTTTCTAACTTTATAAAGCAAATAAAGGAATGATCTGATAGGGAATTAAAGGTGATTAAAGCGTTCGATAGGGTCAATGGAGGGAAATGTTTTCCTTCTGTGATGGAACTCACACACGAGAATATTACGCTAAGATAATTTCTAGCCTATGGGAATTTTATCAAGAAACACATTCACTCAAAGGAATCTGGAACTCTTTTGCAAAAGCAATAAAGGATGCATTAATCGAACATTACTAAACCTGCTATATATACTTTTGCATTAACAACTGAAGATCTAAAGACACATCATGAAGTTAAGATACAGATCAACCATGAACTTTTTGATGGAGCTTTATAGGAATTTGGTTCATGTTACAACTTTACAGGACTTTACAGACAACTGGTTAGGCCAGTTTTGCAGTATTGCGTGCAGTTCTGGTCGCCTCACAGGAAGGGTGGAGGCTTTGTAAAGTTTAAAGGAGATGTGCGGGGCAAGTTTTTACACAGAAGGTGGTGAGAACCTGGAATGTGCTGCCAGGCCGGGGGTTGAAGCAGATACTTTAGTGGCATTTAAAATACTTTTGGATAGGGATATGAATGTGCAGGGAATAGAGGAAGTATGGATTATGTGCAGGTAGATAAGTGATGGTCTTGACATCATGTCCCGTACAGATATTGTGAGCTGAAGGGTCTGTTCTTGTCTTGTTCTTTGCATAGACATAGAATGTACTGTTTTATGTCTATGTAAAGCAAGTTTGAAAAATCCAATAGCCTGATCCTGTTCTTGACTCATCTTCAGTGACACTTCTGTGAGCAATCCTGGACATTATCTTACATGCTTTGGTGTTGCAAAATGATGCAGCTTGTAAACCTGCTGCCTCATAGTTCCAGCAAGACAGGTTTAATCTGGTGCTGTATGTATGAATTCACATTTTCCCTGTGGGATTATTCTGGGTACTCTGGTTTCTTCCTATATCCCAAACTCATTGGGATGTGTGAGAAACTGCAATGTGCCCCGAGTATGGAGGTGAGTGGTAGATTCTGGGGAGAACTTAGGAACATAGGAAGAATAGGCTACAATGATAATTATTGGAGGAATGGGGTTACTCTGTTACGTGTCATAGTCTTGATAGGCCAAATGGACCAATTTTATGCAGTGAGGAAAATATTAAATATACAAAGGATATATTGGAGGTGCAAGGAATACACTGTGGACTACCAGAATTACACATGCTTCTGAGGGTGAAATTACAAGGTGATTATTGTGAAGGAATAGGGTCATATTCTGTGGAATTGAAAAGGTTGAAGGGGTATTTGAATGATTTTTTTTTTGTTGAGAGGAAATGAGAGGAGCTATTTCTATAGGTTCACCCCCTCTCCCCCCCACTCATCTCCCCCCCTCCCCAACCACCAACCTGCTGAAGCAGTTTCTCCACAAATTCTCCAAGAGGCAGATATCGGAATAACTGCGAAACAAATGGTAGCTCCCTTCGATAAATCATAACTAAAGCCAGGTCAACTGTCGAGTTTAAATCTGAAGTTAATATTTTTGTGTTAGGCATTAAAAGATAGGGAGCTAGGTCACAGAGCAATTATAATCTCGCTGAATAATGGAACAGGTTCAAGAAGACAAATAGCCTATTTTCAGTGTTACATACAATGCCTGATCTTCACAAACTGAATTACTCACCCATCAATCTTCACATCCGCCTTTTTTACCCACTTTGCTCTAACCATTAAGATAGGTCATCCAGTTCTCTCTGTCTTGCGAGGTTTATTTCTGTTTTCATGGAAGTCCCTCAGAATTCTACTTTTTACCTTCACCCTCATTTGTGCTTTTGAGATGTCTTCCATTCACCAAGCAGCAATATTTATATGCTCAATGAAACAAAGACAGGAAGTGCTCTAAATGCTCAGCAAATCAGGCAGCAGCCATGGAGAGAGAAATCAATAATTTCAGGTCAATGATCATTCAGAAGACTGATGAAATGTTCATTGACCTGAAACTTTAACTCTGTTTTTGGCGCCACAGGTGCCTGATCTTCTGAGTGTTTCCTGCATTTTTTGTCCTTATTTCACATTTACAGCATCTGCATTTTCTGGTCATAAATGGAATCACCTATTGTAATTACAGATTTCAGCTGGGACACATTGTTCCTACATCTCATGTTTTCTTCGGCAAAAAAAGAGAGCTGCTGCAGACTTCCGGTGGCGCTATGGAGTAGGAGGAACTAGCGCCGACCAGCTCCGCAAAAATTGTATTAAAAACGGGAAAAAACGGGGTTATTTTTAGCTACTCACCAGAGAGGAACGTTTGTGAACGGCACCGGCAGCTAGATAAGGTCCGTGACGTCATCAGGCGCGCGACTTTTAAAGCAGTAATGTCGATGAAAAGAACTCCCCCTCCCAAAGAGAAAAAATCTGTGCTGAAAAAAGAGGTCGGCCCAGTTGAAGCCTCGACCTCGAGTTTGACTGGCTCTCTGGAGGATATCCCAAGGAAGAAATCTGAAATGGAGGATCTGAAAGCCACCATGATGGCTGAGTTTAGAAAAATGAAAAAAGAATATAAGGAAGAATTTAAACTGCTCAGAGCTGACATTGAAGTATTCAAAGAGCAAGTTAAAGAGTTGAAAAATGAAGTTGTAACCACAGTAAAAATTATGATGGATGAATGGAAGATAAAAGCAAATGCTGATCTTAAACAACAGATGGATGAAGTTAATCAGAAAGTTGGTGGTTTGGAACTCGCGGTCGATCTAAAGTTGGAACCTATTCAGAGAACACTTGATCAACAACACGAGGCAATAAAGGAACTGACTAATATTGCTGATTCAAGTGCTAAGGCGAATGACAAACTTCTCTCCGAGAACAAGCGTTTAACAGATTTATTGAATAAAATAACTGAGAAATGTATTGACTTGGAGGGAAGGCAACGGCGCAAGAACTTGCGTATTCTGGGTGTGCGTGAAGGCAAGGAGGGAGCCCAAGACACCAGAGAATTTGCAGCAAATCTCTTGAAGAATGTTTTGAATCTGGATCAAGCACCCCTACTTGGCCGAGTGCTCAGAGCACTGAGAAGACGTTCAAAGACGGGTTCGCCACCAAGACAACTGATTGTGAAAGTAGTCTACGATCATGTTTTGGAAGATATGATGAAGATAATAATTCGCAAACAGAATCTGTTTTATGATGGTGACAAGATCAGCATATTCAGAGATTATCCTGCGGAAGTGGCCAGGAGAAGAGCTCTTTTTACTGAAACAAGGCACATCCTCAGGAATATAAAGGGCGTGAGATATGGTCTGATGTACCCTGCCACATTACGAGTGAGCTACGACAATAAAGAGCACCACTTCACTAAACATACCGAAGCTCTGAAGTTCGCACGTAAAATCGAGAAGGAGTTGGATGAGGAAGAAGGAGAAGCAGAGGGAACACAGAGAGAAGACGATGACGATGATGAGGACGAAGAGTAATGAATTTGAATTATACTCAACACCTACCTGATGTCGATCTACACCCAACATTAAGGAGGAAGAATGATGAACTTTTAAAATTTTCAGTACTAACCATTATTAACCATTATTAACAAATATATGTGATACCTCCTTAAATAATCTAAAATGATAGCAGCAAATTAAAACAATACAGTATTAATAAGAATGGAAATGTACCACCCCGCCACTAAATATATTGCCCTTAAGGCATTTACGGAACTGGAAATATAAACATCTTTTTTTTTCCCCAACGGAAGTCCGTAGTTTAACAGCCACGCTAGTGTGGCTTACACTAACACCACGTTACATAGCTTTAAACACTCTTTTTTTCCTGCACTTTTCTAACAATATTACTAACCTTTTTTTCTTTCTTTTTTATATATTTTTTTTAATATATTATATGTGGAATTATATTACTTTACTTTTGAATGGTATTATGCAGTAGACTGGAGGGGATATGTATGTCAAATAATGTTATTAGTATTAGTTGATCATAAACTAGGGTACGAAATTGGGATATATGTGCTGAGACATCTACCTCATTATAATCCACCATAATATCCATGCAAGACTTTAATAAGAATAAGGGGGGTGATGGAATCACCTTCTGTAGTTGGAATGTAAAAGGTATTAATGAACCAATTAAAAGAGGTAAGGTTTTGGCGCAATTAAATAGAATGCAAGCTGATATAATCTACCTTCAAGAGACACATCTAAAAAAAGAGGCACAATATAGGTTAACGGCAAATTGGATTTCTAGGGTGTATCATTCATCATTCACTCATAAATCTCGAGGAGTGGCTATTCTTATTCGTAAAGGTATTCAATTTAAACATAGTTGAATAATAGAGGATCCTGAAGGTAGATATATAATAGTTACGGGTGAACTATATTCGAAGAAGGTTGTACTTATGAATATATATGGCCCAAATTTTGATAATCCGCTATTTTTTAAGAAATTTTTTAATATTATTCCTACAGTAACACAGAACAATCTAATAATTGGGGGCGACTTAAATTGCACTTTGGATAACTATTTGGACAGATCTTCAACAAAAGGAAGGCTATTTCTAAATCCAGCGAATTTATAAATTCCTTTATTAGATCAGCTAATGTCAAAGATATTTGGAGAAATGTAAATCCTAATGGTCGAGAATACTCATTTTATTCCCCGGTATTTGGAACATACTCCAGGATAGATTATTTTCTAATAGATTCAAAACTTGTCCCATTTACGTATGATTCAAAATATCATAATATTATTATTTCGGATCATGCTCCATTAACATTCAAGATTAATTTAAAGGGTATAACTAAAGGATATTCGCAATGGAGACTTAACCCTCATATATTAAACGATAAAATGTGCTCAGATTATCTGGTTAAACAGATTGAATTATTTTTTGAAACCAATGATAAACCTGGAATCTCATCATCTCTTTTATGGGACACATTTAAAGCTTTTATACGGGGTGCTATAATCTCAGCGCAGGCACATCTGAACAAGGAAAATAGAAAGATCCAACAGAAACTGGAAAATGAAATAAGGCAGTTGGACATGGAAAATGCTATGTCTCCGTCTAGGGTTATACAAAATAAAATAGTAACATTAAAATATAAATTAAATGAGATACAATCAAAATATGTTATTAAACTTTTTCAAAAGACCAAACAAGTACATTTTGAATTTGGGGATAAACCGCATAAATTGTTAGCTCGGCAACTAAGAAAATCAGAAGAAGAAAAAATGATATACAAGGTCAAATCTGAACAAGGAGAAATATTAACTTTACCAAAAGACATTAATGATAGATTCCAACAATACTATCAAAAACTTTATACATCAAAAGTGATGGATCAACCCGAGACATTAGAAACGTTTCTCCAGAAATGTCACATTAATGGATTAGATCGGGAAGGTAGAGAATTATTAGATGCTGAAATATCAGCAAAAGATAAAAGGTAAGGCTGCAGGACCCGATGGTTTGGGGGTTGAATTCTATAAGAAGTTTCATGATTTGATCGTCCCACGGCTACAAACTATGTACAAAGTTGCCTACGAACAAGAACAACTTCCAGAAACCTTAAAAGAATCCACAATTACACTTATTCCTAAGGCAGACAAAGATCCAGAAGACCCAGGATCATATAGAGCAATAGCTCTTTTAAATACAGATCAAAAAATATTAACAAAAATTTTATCTCAAAGGTTAAGTTTAGTGATCAATAGATTAATACATCATGATCAAACTGGTTTTATTCCTAAACGTTACTCTCCTTATAACTTAAGACGTCTATTTAATATCATTTACTCGAAAAGAATGACTGATATTGAACTAGCAATTATATCCCTGGATGCGGAGAAGGCGTTTGACCAGGTTGAATGGCCTTACTTATTTAGAATAATGCAGAAATTTCAACTGGGAGAAGGATTTTGCAAATGGGTTAGAATTTTATACTCTGGCCCAACAGCAAGAATCCTAACAAACCAAATGTTATCAGCAAAATTCAATCTTTCTAGGGGTTGTAGACAAGGCTGTCCGTTATCACCTTTATTATTTGCACTCGCTATAGAATTATTGGCCGAAAGGATTAGAGTAGAACCAGAAATTTATGAATATAATACCAAAACTACAATTAACAAAATATCTTTATATGCAGATGATGTTTTATTATATATAACAAAACCAGAGATTAGTATCCCTAAAGTACTTGAAGTGATAGATGAATTTAGTAAGTTCCCAGGATATAGAATTAACTGGAATAAAAGTGAAATTATGCCTATAACAGGAATTAAATTGAATAAATTACAAAAATTTCCATTTAAAATAGCTAACAATCAAATTAAATATCTTGGAATTAATGTATCAAAATCTTATAACTCTTTATTTAAATCTAATTTTTTCCAATTATTAAATAAATTAAAAAATAATATTTTATATTGGAAAACATTACCGATATCAATGATCGGTAGAATAAATGCCATTAAAATGATCTTTTTACCTCAATTACTATACTTATTTCAAGCCATTCCGTTATATCTTCCTAAAATTTTTTTTTTTTAAATTCAGTCTATAGTTAATAGCTTTATTTGGGATTACAAAAATCACAGAATAAGTAAAACACACTTATGTAAATCTAAGATAAATGGTGGCTTAGTTTTACCTAATTTTTTATATTATTTTTGGGCGGTTCAGATTAAGAACTTTAATTATTGGTTGATACAGATGGAACAGGACCTGGTTTGGTTAAGAATTGAAAAGGAAGATTGTTTCCCATTCGACATAAGCACAATACTCCTTGCCCCTGGGGTGGTACAAAAAAAATCATATAAGGAAAACCCTATAGTTTTAAATAATATACGTACCTGGAAACAAATCATTAAGACTTTACATTTAGAAACTATGCCACTTTGTTTACCAATTATGAATAATCCTATGTTTAAACCTTCGACATTGGATGTGGGGTTTAGACATTGGAAAAATTTAGGAATAATAAGGATAGAACATCTTTATAGGAATGGGAAATTCCTCTCATTTCAGGAGTTGAAAGAGATTTATGGATTGCAAGCAAATAATTTATTTAGATATTTACAAATTAGAGATTATGTTAAATTCAATACGCTAAATTATAGAAATAGAGATCCAGGTTTACTGGATGAAGTACTTAACAAGCATCCAACAACAGAAAAATTAATAGCATATATATACAATATTTTTTTGGACAGGGAAATGTCAAAAACTGAATTATTCCGACAAAAATGGGAAAATGAAATTGGTTTACCTATATCAGAAGATTTTTGGGAAGAAAGCTTACAACGAATTCATCGCTGTTCGTTAAATGCCAGACATACTTTGATACAATTCAAAGTAATACATAGATTACACTACTCAAAAAAGAAATTAAATAGAATCTTTCCTAATATATCACCATTATGTGATAAATGTCAGCATGTAGAAGCTGATTTAACTCATAGTTTTGTAAAATGTACAAAACTTAATAACTATTGGACTGAGATTTTTAGAATTATTTCCATAGTTTTAAAGATCACATTAAGCCCTGACTTAAAATTAATTATATTTGGGGTTTTAGATTCGAACCTAACTTTAACAGTAAATCAAAGAAATTTTCTAGATTACTGTTTAATAATTGGAAAAAAAATAATATTACAATTTTGGAAGGGACCATTATCCCCAACAATTAAAATGTGGACAGTGGAAATGTTGGAAACATTACAACTGGAGAGAATTAGGTTTATCCTAATGGATAAACTTGAGCTTTTTGAACAAATATGGTATCCATTCACTGATTATATGAAGGGGTAGATGGGCTCGGCATTGAAACTCAATAAGTACCTGGTGGAAAGATCAAATAAAAATGTTTAATTTCAGATTTATATACTCGTCTCTATATATTACATTTAGAAATTGCTCCATTCATTGATAAGATGTATACTGTTTTCTTTTCCACAAGTATAATAACAGTTTACTAGTTATATGTTTTTTTTTGTTGTTTTTTTTTGGTTTTTTTTATATTAATCAAATATAATCATACTCTTTTAATTATCCACTATTCTTTCTTTATACTTTTTTCTTATTCTCTTTTTCACTCTATATAAAAAAGTGAGGCCTATATATATGGTTTGCTAATATTTATATAATTTTGGAAAGATGTATTAATAATATCTGAAAAAAAAAATTGCTATAATATTTGTAATATGTATGGCCTCTAATAAAAATATATTTAAAAAAAAAAGAGAGCTGCTGCAGGACCTCAGTGGTTCAGACAGCATCTGTGGAGGGAAATGGATTGTCAATGTTTCAGATCAAACACACGATCTGAAACATCAACTGTCCATTTCCTCCACAGCTGCTGCCTGACATAGCACACTAAAGGTGGTGACACAGCTAGACGGTGGTGAAGAAGATGTTTAGCACACTTGCCTAAATCAGTTAGGGGACTGAGTACAAGAGTTGGAATTTGTTGCAGCTCTACAAGACTTTGGTGAGATTACACAAAGAGGAGTGTATGCAGTTCTGGCCGCCTGGCTATAGAATGGATGTCATTAAGCGGAAAAGGGTGCAGAAAAGATTTACAAGGATGTTACTGGGACAGCATATAGAGATATAAGGAAAGACTGGATAGGTTGAGATTGTTTTTCGTGGAATGTAGGAAGCTGATGAGTGAGTTTATTTATATAATGAGGGGCACAGATTAGGTGAATGTCATAGTCTTAATTCTAGGGTACAGTTGTGTAAAACTAAAAGCATTGGTTTAAAGTGAGAGGGGAAAGATTTAAAGAGGACCTGCGGGGCAACTTTTCATACAGAAGGTGGTGGGTATGTGGATCGAACTGCTAGAGGAAGTCGAAAGGCAAGTACAATTACAAAATTTCAAAGACATATGGACAAGCACATTAAAGGAAAGGTTGAGTGGGAGATGGACCAAATACAGTCAAATGAGACAAGCTCAGGTAGGCATCGGTCATCATGGACAGGTTAGGTTGAAGGGCCTGTTTCCATGCTGCATAACTCTTGAAATCATAGGCAGTTTGAGATGATAACAAGAAACACACATCCACAAAACATTGGTGGAAATCTGGAATTCCGCTTTCCAAAAAGTTGTTGAGGATGGGAGGGTGTCATTTGAAAACCTCAAAACTGAGAGATCTAATACTTAAGAGTATGAAGGTTTACTGAACTGAGGCAGTTGAGATACTGATCAACTGTGACCTAACGGTATGGTGCAGCAGACCAAAGGGGCTGAATGTACTACTGCTTGCCTCATGTTTCTGTTATTTGTCCTTACTCCTGGAATTAGTGATTTTTTTGTGTTTTGAGCACAGAATTAGCTTCACATTTTTGGTTGGCATCAAAAAAAAGTGTTGCCGGTCTCACTAACAGTTTGTGAACGTAACATATGACACAAAGAGGATTATGAAATTCTTCTGTGCGGTTCACAAAATGGCGTGAATGGGTTTCTCGGGGACACCTACATTGTCACTTTCAGCTCAGCATTCCCTACTGATGAGTTACAGGTTTTCTCAGCATCTAACCCAGCAGGTAGGATGTTTGCAGGCATGTCCCAAAGAGATGTGTTGTGGGAAACATTTCCAGAAACAGGTGGATGTTGCTCCAGAATGCCTGAGGAATAAAGTGGAATAGTCATCCAAAGGACACTGGCTGGTAAAGAACAGTGCCCACAGGAGGAATGGTCCTTGTGAAAGGGAGTCTTGGAGATCCTTGTGGACACAGCCAGGCATTCCCGTTGGGATGATGTAATGACATACGAAGAGTCTCCGAATGCCTGAACTTCGGGAAAGCTGGAGTGCGGACAAATGCACAAGTCCACACCACCTGCTCCTGTGGGCTGGAGGGAAAGTTGATGAACTTGTTTAAGTTTGGGTGACCTGACTAAAGCAGTGAGGAGCAACAAACTGTCAGATGTGGCAAATGTCAACAGGAAAAGTTTGAAATGATCCTGAGGTTATTGAGAATACTGGGATCCTGAACTCCATGGGAAGGCAACAGAGTCAATGCACAGGTTGAATTTTAGCCCTCAAAGATAAAAACGAAATACTATTTGAGTGCTGACCATTTAAAAAGTTAGCAAAATCTGGCTGTTCTGGGGACTTTCTGTTTCTGTTTCAGGCAAGCAACATGAAAAAATTACACTGCATCACCGATGTTATCATTTGGGAGATCTTTATATCTGGAGAGAATATGACACCGGTTATACCACAGAATACACAGAAAAGGGAGGTGGGCTCTGAAGCCACAAATGTGCACAGAATTACTCTAACCCATGATCAACAGAACAACAACAGTTTTGGAGGAACGGTGTGAATGAATTTCTGGTGCCTGCCCTCCATTTCATCAATAAACATAGAGAGACATTGCAGAAGGTGAAACATTCACAAGGAATGTGCCACATGTGAGATAACACTACGATGAATATCGGGAAAACCAGGCAATGGCATTTTCTGTTCCTGCAGGTCTTTAAAATTTACACAGATGTTTGATAGTTTGTAGAGATCTTTCCACTTTTGGTGGATGTTAATATAGGAGTTATATGTGGAATATAATCACTAACAAATCCAGTGAGAAGTTCAGGAGACACTATCAGTGAATGGCAGGTGAAATTTGCTATTGCAAATATAGATCTAGGTTGGAATTAGATGAAGGGAGATTGGAAGACTTGTTTGGAGGATGCCATTGCACAGTTGGACCACAACTTTCTCGATGTAAATTCAATTGGACTTTCCACAAATTGATTTAAAAGGATTAATATCTTTGGCTTCTATGGTGTACATTAAAGTTTTCGCCAACATTCTGAATCTAGATTGTGAAGCACTGTCTAATGTCATTGTTGGAAATGGCCCAACTCATTCTATCCTGATGAATTTGTTCAGGAACCGTACCAGCGACTCCTGAGCATTCAGCCAGACCCAGCAAGTGAAGTGGACACAGTCAAGGGATGAGAGACTACAAAACAAAAGGAGAGTGAGAGGTAGGAAAAGCACATACAACAGGTAAAACACATTTATATTTCTTCTATACTCTGATCAAAGGAAGATCACCGCAGGACAGTTTGATCATTTGTTACACATATAATGTGAAGTAGAAAGAAAAGTACTTTCAGGTATGATGTATAAAATGCCTTGTGAAGAGGCATGTTCAGCTGCTTAACATGCAAATATCAAAAATTAGTGACAATCAGTTTTGCTGAAATAAATTTGTTTCATCAGATGATAGAATACAGCAAGCCAAGCCAAGCACAGCAGAGAATAGAAAGGGATGAATTGCAGGGGGTTGGGCAGGGCAGGTGTCAGGGAAAGGAAGGGGTGATGGACGAAAGGGCGCAAATACAAGGGAAAAATGAGCACAATGGTCTTTAAAGGAAGTACCTTCAGATCACGCCTTTCCAGGTGCAATAGCTCAGAACCTCGGATGTCATGACGGATGAAGCGTTCTTTGTATTCTCCCAAGCTGAGCAGCTCCAGCCAAGAAGCAACTTCATCTGTGCCCCATTTCTGAACTACCAAAGTCAAGAGCAAAAGCCCCTTAATTCCTCCATGCTTCATAAGCAAAGGTTAAGCAAGAGTGGGAAAGAGCAGATGAGCTAGCAGTGCTGGCAAAGAGGGTGAGGACAATAACAGTTACATTCATCTACCCCATCACTAGATCCCTCTTTCATGCAGACAATTGTTATTGTGTTTACCCGTTTAAGCACAAGACATCCTTGGACTTCTGAAGACACATATCTGACAAGGTCATGCATGTAAAGCTGTAATCTGAAGCTGAATCCAGTAGTTTATCAAAATATGAAAGCCAGCCCCATTGGACAAGCCCAATAAGACATAGCATACAGATAATTTGTGAGGCGAATCCTTTGTGAATTCTCAGCAGATCCTATCAGAATTGGCACAAAATTGAGGTTAAAACTCAGAACAACCTATGCTCTTGCTTAGTGTGGCTTTGCATTAGGAATCATTTGTCTCCTATTATGAAATTCTGGAATGTATGTTAGTTTTAGCGATAATCTGAAATTGCATTGGAACAATGATGTAACAAGTGTATGAGTGTCTTTCACCCCCTGAGATGCAAGCTTGTAATTCCTTACCATTTAAAGGATCACTGATCATAAATAACATCAATATCTTAAGGCATATTTAAAAAAACCAACAAATAAGATGCTAAATGACCTATGAACCTATGTCAGCAAGATTTAATGTTCAGAACATGTAATTCTACAGATCTGACAGACTCAGGTCACAGGCCCAGGTGTTTGCAGGAAATTCGGATCTTTGAAACTTGTGAATCATTCATGATGTGCCTCTGGAAAGGCAGGAAGAAATAATAAAAACAGGCCAACATCTCTGTTACTGATACTCCTAACAGGAAAATGTGGTCAAAGTTAGTGGAGAAAAACTTGAACATCACTTTGGATCGAGTCAGACACTGTAGATATTCAGTACAGTGATGGACAAAGCCAGGAAGGAATGAGGAAACAGACGATTGAAGGATTATGATCGTGTAGGTGGGATCACGAAGATATAGTTTAAGTTAGTGAAGAAGACCCAAGATATCCAATTTGAATTTTAGTAAGACAATTTAAATGTTTTCGCACAATGATTGACTGCGGGGATAAAAGAGGATTTGGGTATTTAATTCTTCAAGAATCACCATAAACTAGTGTGTAGGAACCAAAAAACATCTTGCAGTCTCCAATTATAAAGGACACACATCTTGGCACCAACGGAAATGTTGGCACGAATATTCAAAATGCCCTTTTGATGAATAATCAGACTTAAGTGACTGACCAGAACAGAATAGCTAAATTTTCTAAGGAACATATCTAAAGTGCATGAAATCCAAAAAAAGAGTACTCCAGTAGTTTAACATGTAGGGAGAGGTCCAAAAGGTAGAAATGTCCAGACCCACGTTGCTATTATTGTCCAACTGAGGCACGATGTGTCACAGCTTAGATTGTACTGAATCCAATTAATGTCACATAGTAAAAATCTCCTGAAATTATTGTTGTAAAGTCATCTGTTGCCATGAATTTCCACGTGGCAATCAGAAAATATCTGATAAGGTTTTACACAAGAGGTTACTGGCAAAAATTAGAATTCAAGCAATTGAGCTAACATTGTCTTTTGTGTTGGTAATTAAATTGGAAACTGGAGACAGAGAATAGGGCGGTCACAGTGGCACAGCAGTAGAGTTGCTGCCTTACAGCGAATGCAGCGCTGGAGACCCAGGTTCGATCCCGACTGTGGGTGCTGTCTGTACGGAGTTTGTACTTTCTCCCCGTGACTTGCGTGGGTTTTCTCCGAGATCTTCGGTTTCCTCCCACACTTGAAAGACGTGCAGGTTTGTAGGTTAATTGGCTTGGTAAATGTAAAAAATGTCCCTAGTGGGTGAAGGATATTGTTAATGTGCGGGGATCGATGGTTGGCGCAGACCCAGTAGGCGTGTTTCCGCGCTGTATCTCTAAACTAAACTAAAATAAAGTTAAAGAGAACATTCTCTGTTTGTGGGACATGCCAACTGGTGTTCTACAGGGATCTGCTCTGCAGCCTTAATTTTTCACAATGTTTACTAAGGTTGTTCAAGTACAAGTGAGTTTATTGTCATGTGTCCCTGATAGGACAATGAAATTCTTGCTTTGCTTCAGCACACAGAACATAGTAGGCATTTACTACAAAACAGATCTGTCCATATACCATTATATAAATGTATACACACATGAATAAATAAACTGATGAAGCGCAAATAACAGATAATGGGTTATTAATGATCAGAGTTTTGTCCGAGCCAGGTTTAATAGTCTGATGGCTGTGGGGAAGTAGCTATTCCTGAACCTGGTCGTTACAGTCTTCAGGCTGCTGTACCTTCCACCTGAAGATAGCAGGGAGATGAGTGTGTGGACAGGATGGTGTGGGTCCTTGATGATGCTGCCAGCCTCTTTGAGGCAGGGACTGCGATAAATCCCCTCAATGGAAGGAAGGTCAGAGCCGATGATGGACTGGGCAGTGTTTACTACTTTTTGTAGTCTTTTCCTATCCAGGGCGCTCAAGTTGCCGAACCAAGCCACGATGCAACCGGTCAGCATGCTCTCTACTGTGCACCTGTAGAAGTTAGAGAGAGTCTCCTTGACAAACCGACTCTCTGTAATCTTCTCAAGAAGTAGAGGCGCTGATGTGCTTTCTTGATAATTGCATTAGTGTTCTTGGACCAGGAAAGATCTTCAGAGATGTGCACGCCCAGGAATTTGAAGCTCTTGACCCTTTCAACCATCGACCCGTTGATATAAACGGGACTGTGGGTCCCCATCCTACTCCTTCCAAAGTCCACAATCAGTTCCTTGGTTTTGCTGGTCACAATAACCTGAGGGCCAGGTTATTGTGCTGGCACCATATGGACAGTTGCTCGATCTCTCTTCTATACTCTGACTCATCCCCATCAGTGATATGTCCCACAACAGTGGTGTCGTCAGCGAACTTGATGGAGTTCGCACTGTGACCGGTTACGCAGTCATGAGTATAGAGTGAGTACAGCAGGGGGCTGAGCACGCAGCCTTGAGGTGCTCCCGTGCTGATTGTTATTGAGAATGAGGAAGTCGAGGATCCAATTGCAGAGGGATGCACAGAGACCCAGTTCTGCGAGTTTGGTAACCAGCTTGGAGGGGATGATTGTGTTAAATGCCGAGCTGTAATCAATGAATAACAGCCTGACATATGAGTTTTTGTTGTCCAAGTGGTCCAGAACGGAGTGGAGGGTTAGCGAAATCGCATCCACCGTTGATCTGTTGTGGCGGTAAGCGAACTGCAGTGGGTCCAGGTTTTTGTCGAGGTAGGAGGTGATTTGCTCCATGATCAACCTCTCAAAGCACTTCATCACCACAGGCGTTAGTGCCACTGGTCGATAGTCATTGAGGCACGTCACATTACTCTTCTTGGGCACTGGATTAATTGATGCCCTTTTAAAGCAGGTGGGGGCCTCAGACCTCAGAAGTGAGAGGTTGAAAATGTCCGTAAAAACTCCAGCCAGTTGGTCCGCACAGGATTTTAGAACATGACCGGATAAACCATCAGGTCCAGGTGCTTTTCGAGGGTTCACCCCTCTGAAGGAGGGGTGTAGTGGAAGGAATAGTCAGAGATTCATAGAGTTAAGCAGCACAGAAGCAAGCTCATCAGTCCAACTCTTCCATGCTGACCAACATGTCCATCAGAGGCCGCCATATTTTCTTCTATTTGGTTCGTATCCTTCTACGCCTTTTCCATCCAGGAAGCTGTGTAAATGTCTTTGAAACAATGGAAATTTTCCCTCTTCAGTTTTTCTCCCAGCTAATTTCATATACCCACCACGCTCCGTGTGAAAACATTGTTCCTCAACTTTCTTTTAACTATTTCTCCCCTCACCTTAAATCTATGCCCTCTAGTTTTAACTCTCCCACCCTGGTTAAAAGACTATGAGCACCTTCCTTATCTACACCTCTCAGGATTTTATATCTATCTATATTATTATTATTACTACTATTATTATAATATATTTATATTACTAAAACTCTCATCTTGTTTGTTTGTTTGTTTGTACATATATACATATATTTGTGCGCAAACCCCCAAAAAACGGTACATGATAGCGCTACAATTTTTGGCTCACCTTACTCACCAGTGTCTTGCGATGTGAACTACCAGGTTTCGTTCAGATTGATGTTATATTTTACAAGTTATTGACATATAAAACTTAAATTAACTTAAAACAGAGCACCCACTTGCTGGCCACGCCTGCGCAGTTGGAGAAGTCCCGCCAGCTGCGTCACAATCGCAAAATGATGCCGTCTCCATGCACGTGCACAGTGGGCCTTTGCAGATTTTCAGATCGCCATTTTTTTTTTGTCCGCTTGAACTTGCCTGGCTTCATAACGGGGACCCAACAGCTTCAAGGGTAAGTTTAATTCTATTTTACAAACAGCTCCACGGGTCCTCTATTCACTTTATTAACTTTAACTTAATTTCTACCGTCAAAAGCACATCTTTGAACGCGGCAGTTGGGGGAGGATTCCTGGGCCGGGATCGCCATTTTGACTGAACATCGCGTCGTGTATGGGTGAGTATTGGAATATAGTGTTTGTGGACTGGGACCCAAAGGGTCCGCACATGGTCTAGTAAATCTATAAGGTTAGCCCTCAGCTTTCTATGCTCCAATGAAAACAGTGCCAGCCTATCTAGCCTCTCATAACTCAAGCCATCTAGTCTTAGTAACATCCTCATGAATCTTCTTTTCACCATATCTATAGCTTAATCGCATTCTTCCTGTAGCTGGGCAACCAGAATGCACACAGTACTCTGCGTGGTATCACCAATAACTTGTACTGTGATAACATGGTATCCAAACTCCTATACTCAGTGTTCTGGCTAATGAAGGCAAGCGAGCTAAACACCTTCTTCAGCACAAAGTGCTGGAGAACTCCAGCACTTCATGTTTTGCTCAAGATTCCAGCATCCATAGTTCCTTGTGTTGCTTTCTTCACCACTCTGTCTAGTTGTGTCACCATTTTCAGGGAACTATGTACCTGCAGATCTCTGTAATACAGCATTCTCCAGCGTCCTATCATTAGATGATAGCTCAACATTGCAGGGTTTTGATATTTCAAACACGATGGAGAGAAAGATAAAGGAGGTGGAGGAATTCCATTACTAATCAGAGAGAATATTTCAGCTGCACACACTGGAGGATTCAGCCACTGAAGCAATATTGGTAGAGTTCAAAAATAAGAATGCTGCAATTACTCTGATGGGATTATACCAACAGCCAGTGATAAAGAAGATAAAGGAACAGAAATGTAGGTAGATTATGGAAAGATGTATAAGTAACAGCAAAAAGCAATGTGCTGGAGGAACAGCAGGACTTGCAACTGTGAAAGGAATAGACAGACTTTGTTTTAGGTTGGGAGCCTTCTTTAGACTGATGGATGCAGGCGGGGAAGGTGGGTGGTGGGTGGGAAGAGGGGTGCAAGAGAGGTGGAGGTGTGGCCAAGCTAAGCACATGACAGTGGATAGCGTCAGAAAAGGAAAGAAGAGGAGGAATGAAATATAAAGCTGGATGGTGGTATATAGGTGGAAGTGGACTGGGGGGGGGGGGGGGGGGGCGATGAAAGTTGGAAGAAAATCATTTTAACTCCCCATCCCATTCCCATACCGACCTTTCCATCAGCGGCCTCCATTGTTGCCAGAGTGAGGCAACCTGGAAGAACAGCCCCATATATTCCATTTGGGCAGCTTACAACCCCATGGTATGAACATTGAATTCTTTAATTTCAGGTAGTAGAAGGATTGATCACAGCAGTCCTTAGCATTTACTCCACACCCCCTCAGGCCTTAGAGCATTAGATTGAGCTTCCTGTTGAATATCATCAGCTGGATGCCTCCCTGAGGTGATAGATCATTACTCCTTCATGGTGAAGACCATTTAGAAAAAAAATGCCCTCTCTTTCTTTGTAGGTAGTTCCTCAGGATTGAGGCTTCCACACTTTCCAAGTTTTCCCATGCATGGACTAAGGATCGCAGTGCCAATCCAAATGCTCTTTCTCCATTTCCAGTGGTTGTGGACCAGGGATACAATCAATAAAATTAATCAGAAGGATAGTGAAACTAGTCGGAGATATTTTGTTTGGGCAGCTTACAACCCAGCGGTATGAATATTGATTTATCTAACTTCAAGTAACCCTTACTTTCCCTCTCTCTGTCCCTCCTCCTAGTTCTCTGACTAGTTTCACTGTCCTTCTGATTAATTTTATAGATTGCATGCCTCCTTGTCACCTTCCCCTTAACAATTAACTATTCTGCACTTCCTTTTCATTGTCTGCTTTGATCTGTTTTCATTCCTTACCCTTCCATATCTCTAGACCCCCTCTCCTCTGACTCTCTGAAGAAGGATCTCAACCTGAAACATCACCCATTCCTTCTCTCCAGAGATGTTACCTGTCCCACTGAGTTACTCCAGCATTTTGGTTCTATCTTCAGTGTATAACCAGCATCTACAGTTCCTTCCAACACATAATGGATTTCCCTATCTAGGCCTGTGCTTGAAGTGGTCTTCAGTCAACTTGATGCACTTAACATGATGGTGCGAAACCCCAGAGTGCATTGGATGTAGCCCATTACCCCAGCAAAATCCTGTTGCTATTCTGAAGACTTAAGCTTCAGGACCTGATGTGTCTCCAGTAAATTACAACGACAATACTGTTACTTTCCTGACAGAACACTGTCCCGATTGAGTCTGAACACAAAAATGATCAATCTAAACTGTACAATTACACCCCATGAGTTGGCTCTCTATCATTAATAAGGGCCATGACCGCATTAAATTTTGAGATAATAAGTAGCAAGTAACATCTATGGCACGCCAGTGGCTTTGACCTTCCCCAACAAGAGGGAGCTAAACAACATGCCTTTGACATTCACTGATATTACAAATGCGGGATGCACCACCATCACCATCTGTGAATCAACCAGCTTAAGTACATCACATAAATACACATACACATAATTAATCACATAAATACTGTGACCTGCAGGTCAGGTCAGAGGTTTGGTGTCCTACGGTAAGTGACTCACATTCCATTTTTCCATAGCCTTTTCCACTATTCTCAAGGTGAAAGTCAGGCATGTGATTGACTCAATAGTGTTTTATTTGCCACATATGCAACTGCACAGTGAAATTACATTTGCATATATTACATATTTGCATACATTTGGTGCCTTATTTGAAGTCCAAAGCCCAGTCAGCCTGCCTGGTCAGCTTTGTATCCTGGGTGCACCTCCTGCAGTTGGCCTTGAAGGCACTGGAGGCATCACCCTAGTTCACCCACGTACCGGCCCACGCTCCTAACATCTGTCATCTCCACCTACCTCCAGGTCCTGCTGACTGATGAGCCTTCGGTGAGTTCCAGGTTCCACTGTTCGTTGAGCAGTAGGCCCCAACGATCCTCATATGGGTTCCTGGTCCTGCTAGCTGACGAGCGTTTAGGGCGGGTCGTGCGATCCGACAATCCTTTGGGCAGGTTCTCAGTCTCGCTTACCGATGAGTCTTCGAGCGGGTTTTCGGTCCCACCGTCCGACGATCCTTCATGCGAGGTCCCATCAACCACCGAGCCTTCGGACAGGTTCCCGGTCAAGTCGACCGTTGAGTCGATGGGCGAGGTCCCATCGACCAACAACCCTTCCAGGCAGGCATCGCGGCACCTCGGGGAGGACTCCGCCATGAACGTACAACAATGTACATGCTCCGTACAGACAGCACCCATAGCCAGGATCGAACCCTGGTTTCTGGTGCTGCAGGGCAGCAACCCTACGGCTGCGCCACTGTGCTGCCTCTAAACATCTTCCGCCTTCTCAGCCATCGGTGTGCTCCACCCGCTGATCAATCACCATCCTCTACCTGTTCCACTCTTGAGGTCCTTTTGGCAATTTCTGCAAATGTCCCATTGAAAGCATCCTATCCGGATGCATTAATTTTGTATGGCAAATGCTTTGGCCAAGACTGCAAGAAATTATAGAGTTGTGAGTACAGCCCAGTCCATTTATGCATACCAGCCTTACCCCTCAACTGCATCTATATATTACATTGGGAAAGGAAAGGATCACTCCAGTCATTCGCTAATCTCCCCTATCCTATCAGGCAGATACAAAAGCTAGAACTCCAGATATAACACCACTGTGGAGAAAGCATTTCCAATGCGCAAATGTAGTGGATTAGCAAGGCAATTTATTACCACCTTCCTATGGGCAATAAATAATGACCTTGCCATTGAAGACAGATCTAATGAATGATAGTATTTAGTTTTTTTTAAATAATGCTGTGATTGTGTCTCCTCCCTCGGATGCCGCTCCGATCCCTATCACTGGCTGACAGGCCAGGAGAGGCCAATTCCCAGCATCACTGCTAACAGCTGATATTGGTTTGACCACCTGAAGTTTAACCCAGAGGGGAGAAGGAAGACAGAGAGGAAAACAGAAGAAGGAAAAAAAAAGAGAGGGGAAGAATGATGAAGGAAGAGAAAAGAGAAGGTGGATGAAGGAAGAGAGAGGGGAAGAAGGAAAAAAGAAGAGAGAGAAAGGGAGAGAAAGTGGAGTGCTATGGTTTGTGGAAGATTGAGCCACTGGGACAAATGCGAGACCACCAGTGCCACTTTACGGTCAAGACTGAGCGGGCAGTAAAAGTTTGAGATGCCAATACATCCTGCCCATGGACAACAAGGGACCTCACATGCACACACACAGAGACCGCCAACACTGGGTCTTCAAGCCCAAAGCTGAGACGGCAGGATAAACCTCATACCACAAGCACCTCCTCTCGAGGCAAGGGTGATCTTCTGGGAGAACCCTGAGATCTCCATAACTCCTCCTTCGAAGACTGAGATCGCCAGTTGACATGCACATGCACCCTGACAGGGAGGGACAGAGCCCCGATGTGGTCCTGGACTTTACCACTGTAAATAAAATATATCTCGTAAGTTCACCCTACTGCATGTGTTGGTGTGGCCACTGCCAAACTTGGTGTCATCCCCAACGCCACGATGCACTGAATGTAAAGTGATATGGGGCATACTGAAGATGTAAATAGTAGAATACACACTCGGGCTCCTTATGGTTTTATAAGGATTTAAATTCGGTGCAAGTTAAATCAATAGCTATTCTTAATGCGAGTCCCAAAGTCTTTAATCTTCATCCATTGAAATATAGCAAAATGGCAGAATCTGCGAACTTATTATTGTTAGATTGGGATATCGGGGGGCTTTGCTTACTTGGGTAGAGCGACCTGGAGTTTGTGGTGACATTGCAGATTTGTAGTAAAAATTCGATTGCACAGCCGTCTGGAGCGCGTGACGTCATTTGAAGATGGACACAAAATGCAGGTGTAACTCAGCGGGACAGGCAGCAACTCTGGAGAGAAGGAATGGGTGACGTTTCGTGTCAAGACCCTTCTTCCATCTAAAAAAGGATCTTGACCCGAACCGTCACCTGTTGCTTCTCTCCAGAGATGCTGCCGGTCCCGCTGAGTTACTCGAGGATTTTGTGTCTATCTTCAATTTTCTTGGCCCCACTCTGGAAGTAGAAGTGGGGCGGATCCGGACCGCAATGGCTGTGAGCCCCAGGCCAAGCTCGGCGATCGTTTGCCTGCTTCTGCTGCTGTTGGAGGTGAGACATTGCATCGCGCCAGAGTCTTGGGCCTGTCCCACTTTGGCCGTCAGTTACGCGACAGGCCGTTGGCGCTCAAAGATTTAGTTCGCTACAAAAATTTCGGAGCCCCACGCGATGTCACAAAACTCCATACCCCTCCGCGCTTCTCAGTGGGACCAGCCCTGCGAGGCCACACGATGCCCGTACGCCTCAACGCGACGACGAGATCGCGTAATTTGCGTGCCAAGGACACGTAAGTGGGACAGGCCCTTAACATGGAACTAGGCTTGATACTATTGAACCAGAAGTTCAAGTGTTTTTACAGCATTGAAGAGTTCTGAAGGGGAGGAGATGGTACACTTGAGATTTTGTAGTTTAATTTGGCATCACTCAAGTGGTGTTCTAGGGTGAAGAGTATTTTTGTCAATACTGAAGGAACATCTATACATATCTAAAACTCTGATCTTGTTATCTTCTGGTTTGTGCGGTCTTTCTATTTGCACAAAAACGGTTCGCAATAGTGCTATGATTTTCGCCAGTTCACTCGCCATTCTTCTAAGCTGCGATTGCACCACGTTTCTTTCCGATCGGTTGAATGTCGTAGAAGTTAGCGAGGTTTAAAAAATCTTAAAAACTGCACCTGTGTAGATCGATCTTTCCGCCATTCAGCGCCGCGCGGATTAGTCTCTTCCCCTGTCACTCACTGGGAAGGTCAGCCCCTTCCAGTGCCATCACATCTTTACTGGAGCTGAGGATGGCCAGCAGAGGTTTCCGACCGGACACAATTTTCGGAGGGACCCGAAGCAGCCCAGCCCCAAGCAGCCCAGCGTCGGAGACCCAGCCCAGCATTAGAGACCGTGTCCAGCCCAGTCCAGCATGGGAGACCCAGCCAAGCCCAAAGTCGGAGACCCAGCCCAGCGTTGGACTGGAATCGGAGATGTCGCCAAACGGAAAGCGGAGATTCTGATCGCGGCAGAGGAGAACGACCAGCACCTGCTGTGAGTCCGCCAATTCCAGCCACTACCCCTCTGGTCCCCCTGGCTGGCTCCTCCCCGCCTCCCCTGTGATACCCCCCTCTCGTCCATGGCTCTTCCCCGTCTTTTCTCTGAGCTCACTCCCCCCTCCCCACCCACAGACCCCTATCCCCCCACAACTTCCCCCCACCCACTTGTGAGGGATATGGACCAAGCGCAGGCAGGTGGGACTAGTGTAGCTGGGACGGTGGGACCTGCTGGTCGGTGTGGGCAAGTTGGGCCGAGGGGCCTGTTTCCACACTGTATCACTCTATGACTGTATCACACAGTTATATTTTGTAACATTCTTGCACTGTACTTGTTGAAGACTGACTGTGATGATTACTGACCCTAATGCTGGAACAAAAACGATATCAGCATACACCAAAGCTCCTAAAACAAGATGGCAGTAATGGGATAAGTTGGAAATCTCAGGAAATAAGGTAAAACACACAAAGTATTTAGTAGTTACTTGAAGTGTTTGGATGTGTTCTTCAGGACATATTTCATAGTTGAAAGTTCAGTTGCCATTTGGAGATTACACTGAAAGCTTGCCTAAGAAATGTAGCAAGGCTCTGTAATATTAGTAGGGGCAATTCCAGCTGGATACCATCTCACAGGAGCAACCATAGAGATGGGAAGACTGATGGTCACATTTACAAGAGACAGGAGGTGCTGCTACTGATGTCAGGAAGACCACACAACTTCCACCTGTCCACTAAAGTAACCTGCTGTTATAACCGTAGTAAAATTAAATGTCCAATGTCAGTCATGCCGCATGGAAACAGGCCCTTCGGCTCATCATATTTATAGCAACCTTAGGGCACCAATTTTCTCACCCCCCCCCCCACTCCATTCTTATCAACTCCCTCAAATCTCCTTCCAGCCACCCTCATCAAGAGCATTTACAGTAACCAATTACCATATCAAACAGTTCACATGGGAGAAAACCAGAGCACCTGAGGAAAACAGGAATAATGTGTGATTTCCACAAATACAGAACCCAGGGTCAGGATTCAACTGGTCACAGGTGCTGTGAGGCAGCAACACTAACTGACGTGCCTGGAGGAAAATTCAGCAAATTCCCCGCAGAGAAGAGTTCTGAATATATTGACATTGAGGAATCCATGGGATGACATCTAGCGGAATGTCAGTTGAAAATGGTGGATATTTGCGCCAGTTTTTACAAAGATCTGAACTATAGGAAAAGGCTCAGAGATCTGAAAATATCTTGATAACCCAGTGGCTGCAGTAACCGCGGACCAGATTGAACGAGAAAGGAAGTGGAATATGTGTATTTCACTTCTTGGGAGCATTTGTAGTGAAATATCAAGACACATGATCAAAGAGCAGGAAGACAAAAGTCAGTGTGAAGACACAGGAGCAAGAGAGGAATCTGTATTAGGAACTGTGAGAGGGGCGATCTTCTGGCAGTATTCATCTGAGATATCAGAATGGTACTTCTCAAGAATGCTCCTTATAGAATCTGTTGAGATTGGAGACAGGAACCAACATGGCAATCCCAGGATTACACAAAAAGCTGGAGAAACTCAGCGGGTGCAGCAGCATCTAAGGAGCGAAGGAGATAGGCGACATTTCGGGTCGAGACCCTTCTTCAGACTAAAGAAGGGTCTCGACCCGAAACGTCGCCTATCTCCTTCGCTCCTTAGATGCTGCTGCACCCGCTGAGTTTCTCCAGCTTTTTGTGTAACCCTCGATTCTCCAGCATCTGCAGTTCCTTCTTTGGCAATCCCAGGAAGTGGCTGTTTCAGCTAAATTCGAGCCTTCAGAGCTGAGGGTTGGGAACGATGTGGAGAGCAGCACTGACAGCAAGGTCGACCGAGATCATGTATATAACTCAAAGCAAGACCACTATAAGTGCCAGAGTTAGAATTAGGTATCTGCTTCATGGTATGTGGTCAATGTTGAAATGATCCTCTGCAATCCAATTGTTGTGAATGACGTAGTCAACTGGATGAAAAAGGACAAATTGACAGAATGATGTGTGGCATCAAGTTGACAAGCAGTGAATCACTTCAATGGGACCAGAGCTGTTTCAACACAGATACTGTCTGCTCAAGGTGTCATTAACAAACATGGCTGAATCCGCTTCCAGGGTTTTGGGGAAAGGGTCAGAGGAGAATACTGAGTGAGGTATATGAGAGGGAGAATGCAATGAATTCAGGAAGTTCAGGGTGTTTCAGAAGCAGTGTAGGAAGAGATCAAAGCACAAATGCACTGGCTGGACAGAATTCTCCAAGAATGTCCGAAGAGACAGGAATGTTTGCGCACATATCATTCTATATATAACCAATGTAGATCAGGAACACAATCTACTTGAAAATCCAAAGGAAGAAGGAATGTTGGGCAAAGGGTTGCCACGGGAAGGTCTCCCAGGAATAACAATCCAAATGGGTAACTGTTTGATAGGTGGGTATAAGTCCTTGAATGCAACTACATTAAAAACATTTGAATGGTATCTCCGTGTTTCCAAATGATATGTATTAACTTAGCAGTCAATATAAGACTCCAGTGTAAGAAATTTTTGCCTTTTTCTACACTATTGTTCATTATGTTTAAAAAGGATGCCCTGTGGTGTCAGTCTATTTACTTCGAAACACATCTTAAGTGGATTGCTACTGGCTTCAGGCACTGCATCTTGTAAGACTGTTGTATCATGCATGTGCTGAGTTGAAGACCAACTGCCAAGGATAAAGATTGTGTTTACTGGGAGACACAAGACTGCAGATGCTGTAATCTTGAGCAAACTGCTGGAGTAACTCAGCAGATCAGGCAGCATCAATGGAGGGAAATGGATAGGTGACATTTCAGACCCAATATGAAGAAGGGTTCTGACCAGAAACATTGACATTCCATTTCCCACCACAGATGCTGCCAGACAATGAAGGGTAAAGAATAGACAGAGCCACAGTGTAATTTCACACTGTGAAATTGAGTTGGTGAAACTTGGATGATATAGTTTAGTTTAGTTTAGAGATACAGCGCGGAAACAGGCCCTTCGGACAACTGGGTCCGCGCCAACCAGTGATCCCTGCATATCCTGCACTATCCTACACACAGTAGGAACAATTGTTATATTTACCAAGCCAATTAACCTACATACCTGCACGTCTTTGGAGTGTGGAAGGAAACTGAAGATCTCGGAGAAAACCCATGCAGGTCATGGGGAGAATGTACAAACTCCGTAAAGATAGCACCCATAGTCGGGATCAAACCAGGGTCTCTGGCGCTGCATTCGCTGTAAGGCAGCAACTCTACCGCTGCGTCACTGTGCTGCCCTATACAGTATATTCCTGGTCTACCGCTGTACATACCACTGTATATTCCTGGTAGACCAGACTGAAATTGTGGTTATAACTCATAGGAAGCAGGTAGGAGATCATGTCCGGACCAAAATTATCCAGGGGCAAGAGTAGCTCTTCAAGTGATTTTTCGAATCCCTCCAACACAGTAAATAATATCAGGACATTGCTTCATTGATCTTGGTAAACTGCTGATCAGATGCCTCATGTGCTTTGATTTGGAAGCTATCAGATTACATGGCCAAATCCTGCATTCTCCATGTCAACTCCCTGTAAAGTATATTGGATATTATCTCTCGCAAGATTGTAAACTGCCTCCCAATATATTCAATACAACTTCATTAGTAGCATGAATTATGAACTAATTAAGGATACTCACCCTGCAAGTATTTTTAAAAGCCAAATGGCATTTGTCACGATGTCATGGCAGGCATTTTTGGACTACATTCACCTTCCACAATAACAGACTATCAAATGGAATATAATAGTGGCACCTTTCAAATTGCAATATTATTGAATTTCATGTAAGAAGCGTAATCCAGTTATGAAGCAGAACTACAGCATTGAGACTGTACCTGGAATATTCTGTACAGTTTAGAACTTACTTCGAAAGGGAAATACTTGCCAGGAAAGGAGTGCAGTGAAAATGTATGTGTCTGGTTCCAGAGATGGTAAGTTTGCTTTCTGTGGAGAGATTGAGTGGCTTGGGACAGTGTTCATGAGAGTTTGGTAGATTGGGGGGAGATCTCATTCAAACTCTTACAGACCTCGGCAGGGTGGGTGCAGGCAGCATATTTCTTCTGGCAGAGGTGATAGAACCAATGGCCACAGTCTCAAATTAAGGAACAGGTCATTTAGAACTGTGGTTAGGAAACATTTCTTCATGCTGAGAGTGGTACATTCGTCGAGTGCTCTATCCCCGACGCTCGGTCATTGAGTTCATTCCAAATAGACCTGGATAGTGAGTGAATCAAGGGATATGGGGATAGTGCTGAAAAAATGATGCTGAGGTAGATGATTAGCCAAGATCTTGAAGAATGACAAAATAGTTTCAAACGGCTAAATGGCCTCTTCCTCCTCCTAAAATATTTCTTACTTTATTAATAGGAATTAGGAGAGTGCCGACAGGTTTATTTTCTGCATGGTCTTTGACTCTGGTGATGTTTCTTTTCACACCCCAAAAAACATACAGGTTGGTGAGCTAACTGACCATTGTAAATCCCCCCTAGTATGTAATGCCCCTGTCCCACTTAGGAAACCTGAACGGAAACCTCTAGAGACGTTGCGTCCCACCCAAGGTTTCCACGCGGTTCCCGGAGGTTCCGGGAGGTTCTATAGAACATAGAAGAAATAGAAACCACTTTCGACCATTAGGGAGACTGACAAAAACCTCCGGGAACCTCTGGGAACTGCACGCAAACCTTGGGCGGGGCGCAAAGTCTCCAGAGGTTTCAGTTCAGGTTTCCTAAGTGGGACATGGGCATAAGGGAGTGATAGTATCTGAGAGGAGTTAATGGGAAGATGTACAGAATAAAATGAGAATGGTAGGATTAGTGTAAAAAAAAATGTGTGTTTGGCATTTGGCGTGGACTTAATGGTCTGCAGAACCCATTTCTGTCCTGCATTTATGGTCCTATGGCCTAAGACTTCCTTCTTGTGGACTTTTGCCAGCCTCCAAAGTTAAGTGCAACCAGAGGCAAAAGTAGTTGATTATCTCTTTAAATATTACGTGTAGTTTAGGGGGGACCCTGTTAAAAGCTGATTCCCCAGCAGTGATTCATGCTGTTTCTTCTTCTAACAAAATACAATTTCAGCACCAAATTTCAAAAAAAGTGCCAAAGAAGGATTGGCCTAAACCAGGGTTCGGCAACCTTGTTCTGCATAGGGGCTGGGACGCATGTCTGTGAGCGGATGGCGGGCCACACCTTTCACATTGTACAGATGGATCACGCCCCGGATGGCAGGCATCAAATCACATGTTCACAGAAGGTAGACAAAAACGCTGGAGAAACTCAGCGGGTGAGGCAGCTTCATGCAATCTTTGCATGTCTCACCAGCTGAGTTTGAGCATTTTTGTCTACCTTCAATTTTTCCAGCATCTGCAGTTCTTTCTTAAACGTGTTCACAGAAGGTGCGTGGTCATGCCAGCGGCCTTGTGCAGGATGCGGTACAGCCAGAGCTCGGCCGGGCGCTCGGCGGGCAGGATGATTACGGGAAAAAAAATCCGCCTGCGGGCCGGATGATTTTGGGTTAGGGGCCACATTCGGACCCGAGGGCTGTAGGTTGCCGACCCCTGGCCTAAACAATGTACATTTCACAAATTGTGTACGTTTGCATATCACATGCACAGAAATGGTAGCAAATTTTTGAATGCTGTGCTTTATCTGATGATAGTACCACAAACGTGCTTGTACAGACATTTAAATGTCTAGTACAGAAAATTATGCAAGCTATGACAGAAATTTCTAGCCTAAAGTGTTTTGCCAGGAAAATCCTTCACTATTTTTAAAAATGTTTTACAATGTTGATTTAAGTTGCAAAACTATCATAGTAAAATTGGAATGACCCCAAAAGAGATATTTACAGACTTAATTAAATTTACCAACTTATGGAAATCTATATTAAAAAGTGAAAAAAAAAATGCAGATGGTTTAAAACCTAAAAGAAAAAAAGAAAATGCTGGAAATAATCAACAGGTCAGGCTGTAGCAGTGGGAAGACAAAGTTAATATTTCAGTTTGATGACCTTTGTTAGAATTGGTAAGGACAAAAGAAGCTTGTTAAGCTGTTCTCCCTGCAACCCACGGATGCAGATTGACCTCTCAAGTATTTCCAGCATTTTCTGTTTTTCTTTTAGACTCCCAGTTTATGGTTTTCATTGAAATGGACAACTGCAATATCAGTAACTATGCCATACACAAGGCAAGGTAACCAGAAGATCTCTTGGCAGTTAGATTTCACATTCAGGTTTTATAGAAGATAAAGTTTGAAACATCTTCCTGTTGTATTCTCCTCATGATCTAAGGATCACATGCTGGTTATTGCAATGCTGCTGTTGGTCTCAATGGTCGTATCCCTCATCAGGTATTCCAGTGGGGTGTAAAATCATATGGGGCACATTGTCTATTATGCTGGGTTCAGGAGGCAAGTCACACTGTCTGCTGGGAAAGCTGACCACTGAGTCACCACTTTTGTACATTTTTCAATTTCAGCCCTGAAATACCCATACATTTTGATAACCAATAAAAGTTCCAATGACAATAAAGCCTGTGATTAGAAAACACTTTCTACTGTTGAAGTGACAAACATTAAATAGACAAGATATGCAATGCCTTACCTGGCTGAGGGGCTGCCTTATGCCTTTGGGTTTTTTCTTTCTTAAACTTTGGCACAATTCGGAACATAGCACTTCGACTGTTTCTTTTGGCAAATTCCAATGAATGGTCCTGTTAAAATTTAGATCACAAGCTAGATTTCTTATAATTTGAATGCTTCATGACGCATGAAGTCTTTACATTCCGGCTTGCCAACACTATATGGCAGAGCATTTCTCCGATGCCATGTTTTAATTCAAAACACTATGTGCTGGAGTAGCTCCGCGGGTTAGGCAGCATCTGTGGAGGGAATGGACAGATGAACTTTTGGATCAAGTCCCTTCTTCAGGCATTCCAGCATCTGCAGTTTCTTTTGTCTCCAAACTGTTTTTATTGTTGCCAACAGATCACAGAAAGGTTATATTACAAAAGGAGACACAAGAAACTGCTGATGCTGGTAATCTTGAGTGAAAACAAGTCCGCTAGAGGAAGTCAGCACGTCAGGCAGCATCTTTTGAGGGAATGCTCGTGTGATGTTTTGGATTGGGACTCTTCTTCAGACATTACAGAAGGAGGCACTGTGTTTTATAAAAGTTGATAAAGACTGACTGGATTTATTTCTCCGAATTAAATCCAGCGGAGGATTTTGATCCGCAACATCACCCATTCCTTCTCTCTAGAGATGCTGCCTGTCCTGTTGAGTTACGCCAGCATTTTGCATCTGTGCCGCTTCTTGTTGGGTCAGAAATCAGGCAAGAAGGTTCCCCTGAACATACTTCAAGAACTCCTCCTCTTTGCTGCTTATTTGTTGTAACTATCCCAGTCTTCCTTCAGCTATCCTACGGTCACTACTTTATGATTTCTCCGCGTCTCTGCAATTTCCCTGCAAATTTCAACAATCTTCTCTCCAGACAGTAGCCGAAGAATAGATCAAGTTAAAGTTGTATAAATTTAAACTACTGTTTCCAAATTCTACACAGATAAGGGCCTGTCCCACTGTGGCGACCTAATTGGCGAGTTTAGAAGAGTTTGCCTTCGACTCATACTCGCAGCATGGTCGACACGAGGTCCTAGGAGGTCTTTGTAACTCTCCTTCATGCTCGAGGGTAGTCCCCACGTACTTGAGGCCTCAGTTAGGTCGCGGCGTTTTTTTCGGCCTGCTGAAAAATGCCCGCAAGTGAAAAAAGGTCGCCATGGAAAAAAAATAGATATTTTTACTCGTAGGTTTAGTCGAAGTAGGTCGTAGTTGGTTGGCATGTTATTCATAGGTAATCGAAGGCAATCGAAGGTAGTCGTAGATAGTCTTCAACATAGTCGAAGGAGATCGAAGGAGGTCGTCTTCACTCTCCACTATTCGGTGTCCAATTTTCCCAAAGCTAGTCGAAGCTAGTCTTCAACATAGTCGAAGGAGATCTTCAACATGACACTTTTTCATACTCTCCTAAACTCTTCTACACCCGCAAATTAGGTCCCCGCAGGCCCTTTAATCTGTCCTTTAATATTGTCTTTTTCCAGCAATGCAATATTTTCCTGAATCAAATCTACCATTCCCATAGCGGATGGAAATCATTGTACTCGGGAATTAACCTATTTATGTTGGCATAGACTAATCATGTCATGAGCAGCCTTTGCTCCCTCCAATTTAACATGACTATAAAAAGCTTCATGGTGCAGCGCTGATGCATGCAGAATTCCCACGTTTACTTCTAATCAACCAGGACAGGACAGTAGCATTGTTAGTAGAGCCATTGTCTCACAGCACCAGAGACATGGGTTTAATTCTGACTTCCGTCATTGGCCGTGTCAAGTTTGCATTTTCTTGCTGTGAATGGGTTTAAATTTATTCTCACATCCCAAAGGGTGTGGGTTGATTGATTAATTGGCTGCTGTAAATTGTCACTAGTGTGCAGGAAGGAGGGTGGTAGAATCTGGGGAGAATTGAAGAGGGGAGAATGAAAATATGGGATTAATATAAGGTTACTGCAAATGAATGATTGGTGGACAGTAAAGACTCAGTGGGCTGAAAAATCTGTTTCTGTTCTGTATAACCGTGACTCTCTCTTTCTCTCTAATCAGTCAGGTTATTCTAACAATAGGGTAGAACACACATTAATTTTATTACTGCCATGTAGACTTCACAGTTACGAGCTGACTTGGAATAAAACAAGATCAATTAACCACTGTGATGTGCCTCATCCCAAGGGAAAAGCAGAGTGTAAAATGGATACTACATCTAATCCCTTGCTCCTTTGTACTGCCCTGGGATTCTGAGAGTGGAGACGAACAATGAAACCTTGTAAAGTCCACATCAAATAGACGTGGAAAAGCCCTTCCATTGTGTTAGGGGTTGAAGCAACCGTCCCCACTGTACTATTTCCCTTGTAGAGCTAAGTAATCATTTGGAAGTTTGCCCATTGAGAGGGCCTTATACCTTGCACGTGGTACCTCTCAGACTGAGGAATGTGCACAGGCTGGGTACCATCTACTGAGCCAAAAAATTATATTTTTTCCCCTTGAGTGCAGTGTGGCTCCGGAAGTGGCCACGCTGGCTGGCAGCTGCGGCTCACCTGCAGTCTGTCTGTTTTTTCTTTTTTTTTGTGTCTACTAGTGTTTGTTCTGTAGAATTTTGTTTTATTAGGTTGTATATGTGTGGGGGGGGGGGGGGGGGGAAGAAACAGAGTTTTAGTCTCTCCCTTCGGGGGAATGCGTGTCCCCCGTCACCGTCTCTGCTGAGGCCTAATGGTGGAGCTGTGGTGGCGGCCTGGTTTGGAGCTGCGGTGCTCCAGCGGCGGCGGCGGCCCACTTAGAGCAATGGTGCTCCAGCGGCTGCGGCGGCCTGGTTCGGAGCTGCGGTGCTCCAGCGGCGACGGCCCAGCTCAGAGCTGCGGTGCTCCAGCGGCGAAGGCCCAGCTCAGAGCTGCGGTGCTCCAGCGGCGAAGGCCCAGCTCAGAGCTGCGGTGCTCCAGTGGCGACGGAGGCCTGGATCACCTCAGCACAGAGGGAGAACTAGGAGGGAGGAAGACAATGACTTAAGACTTTTGCCTTCCACCACAGTGAGGAGGTGCCTGGTGAACTCATTGTGGTGGATGTTGGATATGTGTTTATTGTGTGTTTTGTTTTTATTATATGTATGACTGTATGGTAACAATTTTGTTCAGACCGAAAGGTCTGAATGACAATAAAGGAATCTAATCTAATCTAATCTAAAATGTGAAGGGATTGCATTTCAGGAAGTATTTACTGTGCCAACAACCTCACAGGGCATGTGGCCCAGGCAATTCCTACAGCAGCACCAGCCTATCTCCAAACCTTGCTTCCAGATGCAAATCTGCATCATCTGGGCAATTTGAAACTGACCCATGGGATGTCGATCAATTCAGGTGGAGGATGGAAGAGGCAGCAAAGATTAATTAGCACTGAGTTGTTAGCTTTGCCCAACGTTTGCTCGACTTGTTTAAAGGAATATCTCAGGTTGATACACTTTTTACCGTAAAACAATGTTCCTCATTTCATTTCTCATGCATTCTCTCAAAAGACAGCTTGTTAGATAGGCAACCCAACATTAATACAAACATGATAGCTAAACCGTAGATATCTAGGACCAACCAATAAAATTCCAGCCTGAAACCTCTCTGTTGTCTTCTTCTAAGTCTCTCCTTACTGCTTTGTATGGAGCAAGAATCAAACTGCTTGAGGAACTCAGCAGGGCAGAGAAAATCTATGAAGGGAAAAGAACGGATAACGTTTCACGGTGTGACCGTTCTCCTCCTCTGCTTTGAATGAAGTTTTGGACCAACGAAGAGCGCCTTGGGATTGGAGAGATTTGGGTTCAAGGAGTTTTGGCTAATAGAGCATATGCCTGGCCGAGGTGCATTTGATGCTAATGTTGAAACACTAGCAGGGCACCGTAATAACTAGGAAGATCATCAAGTATCTGGATTTGGCTAAGTATAGAAGCCTGATTTTTGAGGGAGTAATTTCTGCTTATATTGTATAATCACACAGAGTATGCATTAGCCACACATTACACATAGAAGCTCAATCGTACCTAAACTCTCACATTGTTTCACCTTATCAGAGAAATCCTTTTATTCACTCAAGTCTCTTCCCCACTTCTTTAATACCTAATCTAATTGATTTCCTCTTTTTCCCAGTTCCGATGAATGGCCCTAGACCTGAAACATTACCTGCTTCTCTTTCCACAGGTACTGTCTAATTCTGAGACTGACTCTTTCCAGAATTTTCTGTTTCAATGTTACACCTCATTCAAAAATTGGAACCTGACATAGCAGCACTTCCCGAGCATTACTATGAAACATCATTCTGGATTTAATCTTTGGATTTGAATCCATTGTCTTCTTACACAGGATTATAATTCATGCCAGCTAAGGAACAAATGATGCAACAAGTAAATGGATTCAAGAACTTGTAACCCTCAGATTGTTCTTTTGTCAAGGTTTCTTGCTATGAGTGGGTAAAGATAATGCTTTGATGAACCGGAGGCAGCAATTGCCACTCTAAATACTTTCACCTGCGATACCAAAAGCCACACGAGGGGCTGCTTTCTTCACCTGAACACCCTTTTACTAAAATGGGATCCCTAATATCTGCCTATCCCATCAACGTCTCGTCTCATGTGATATAAAAACATTACCGGATTCAGGAACCATTGCAAACAGTAACAGTGCCTCTTCATACCTCTTCAGCTGTTGGCTGCAGCACATGGTAAAGCCATGGAATTTCTGCAAGCTTTTGCAGTTCAATGTCCACAAGATTCAACGCTGTAGACAACTGCTCTTCCTGAGGCGAGTCTAGTTGCTGTTAGAAGTGCAAAGTGAAAAAGCAGTTAATACCTGAAATCATGACGGAAAATACAGCCGCTAGTTAAATGTGCACAATATCTTTAATTAATTAATTAATTATGGCTCAACAGTAATGCATCATGTATGCAAGGTATCATAGAATGCCTGGAAAAAATAGGATGGTCACAAATTTTTATGCCTGAGATTTGGAATACATGTAGCTGAAGGATGAAGAGGCCTCTGGTTTATCATAACTTTTCTAGCCATTTGCAACTTCACCCAAATCAGATCCACCCTCGCCTCTATCTCCCAGTTCCATTATGGTGTGGGCTCCACTCCGCAGAACCAAATATGTTTGCTCCCTCCTTTTCATTGTGCATGTCTCTTTGATCAAATGAATTGTGTTGGAGCCATTAAGCTTAAGTATGTTTATTTTAGTCATGTCTAGTTACCTTTAATTATTATCTGCCAGGAACAGTCAACATGGATTTGTGCCTGGAAGGTCATGTTTGACAAACCTTCTTGAATTTTTTGAAGAGGTTACTAGGGACATTGATGAGGGTAAAGCAGTGGATGTTGTCGATATGGATTTCAGTAAGGCCTTTGACAAGGTTCCCCATGGAAGGTTGGTTAAGAAGGTTCAATCTTTGGGTGTTAATGGCGGAGTAGCAAAATGGATTCAACAGTGGCTGAATGGGAGATGCCAGAGAGTAATGGTGGATGGCTGTTTGTCAGGTTGCAAGCCGGTGACCAGTGGGGTGCCTCAGGGACCTGTGTTGGGTCCACTGTTGTTTGTCATGTACATCAATGATCTGGATGATGGGGTGGAAAATTGGATAAGTAAGTATGCAGACGATACTAAGATGTAGATAATGAAGTAGATTTTCAAAGTCTACAGAGAGATTTGGGCCATTTGGAAGAGTGGGCTGAAAGGTGGCAGATGGAGTTTAATGCTGATAAGTTTGAAGTGCTATATCTTGGCAGGACAAATCAAAATAGGACGTACATGGTAAATGGTAGGGAATTGAAGAATGCTGTGGAACAGAGGGATCAAGGAATAACTGTGCATAGTTCCCTGAAGGTGGAATCGCATGTAGATAGGGTGGTAAAGAAAGCTTTTTGTGTTATGGCCTTTATTAATCAGAGCATTGAATATAGGAGTAGGGAAGTAATGTTAAAATTGTACAAGGCATTGGTAAGACCAATTCTGGAGTATGGTGTACAATTTTGGTCGCCGAATTATAGGAAGGATGTCAACAAAATAGAGAGAGTACAGAGGAGATTTACTAGAATGTTGCCTGGGTTCCAGCAACTAAGTTATAGAGAAAGGTTGAACAAGTTAGGTCTTTATTCTTTGAAGCGCAGAAGGTTAAAGGGGGACTTGATTGAGGTCTTTAAAATGATGAAAGGGATAGACAGAGTTGACGTGGATAAGCTTTTCCCATTGAGGGTAGGGAAGATTCAAACAAGAGGGCATGACATGAGAATTAAGGGACAGATGTTTAGGGGTAACATGAGGGGGAACGTCTTTACTCAGAGAGTGGTGGCTGTGTGGAATGAGCTTCCTGCAGAAGTGGTGGAGGCAGGATCGATTTTAACATTTAAAAGTAAAGTGGGATAGGTATATGGACGGGAAGGGAATGGAGGGGTATGGTCTGAGTGCAGGTAGATTGGACTAGGGGAAAATAAATGTTCGGCACGGACTGGAAGGGCCGAGAGGGCCTGTTTCCGTGCTGTAATTGTTATATGGTTATATGGTTAATGTGGGGGGGATTTAATACGTAGTCTGGGGCTTGTTTTTGGCTAGAGGATTCTGGCGCAGACACTCAGATGATTAGTTTCAGTTTAATGTCGGGCATGGATTGAAACAGTTTTCTACCATAACCATGAGCATGGTCAGGACATATATATGTTGTCAGATGATGTACTTTTACAGGAAATTGGATTTTAAGAAGTTGTACAAACTGCCGCTACAAATTGTTTTCCTTCCTCTCATGGGCTGAGGGGTTGTTAAATGGTTGCAATTTCTTTTATTCCTGGCCATAAAGTTCCAATTATCTCAGGACTTCGAGCACCAAACCAGGACAGGCTCAAAAGAGGCTGAAATGGCCTGTTTCCATGCTGCAGCTCTAAACAAAATTAAACTTAAAAATACTAATTAATGAGTGAAGAATATTAATCCCCCCCCCCCGCCACAAGCTCCTGTAACAACTTGCCAGGTATCCAAGTGAGAGTGGTAAACTGGATCCAAAGTTGGCTCACTGGCAGGAAGCAAAGAGTCATAATTGGGAATAACATGCTGTCGTGCTTTGGAATACTTTGACATGGATAATGGAGAACACAGGGAAATAGGATGAGGGGTAGGCCACCTGGCACCTCAAACCTGCCCATGGTTCAATATGATCATGGCTAATCTACCCCAGGCCTCAATTGTCTGATCTTTCAAAAATGTACATAGTCATAAAGTTAGCGAGTCACAAAACATGGAACCAGTCCCCTTGGCCCAATCACTCCATGCCAATAAAGATGCCCCATCCCATTTCTATTCAAATACCTGTCCAAATCTATATATTATACTAAAAGTGTTGTTTTGTTTGTCTGTCTGTCTCTCTATCTGTGAGATCAAGAAACTCCTCCAAAACGGTCTACAATAGCTATGAGAGTTGATGGAGTGGGGGATTGCAGGAGAAGAAATGTTATTTAAACATTGTCTTGAGTGGGGGAGTGGAAAAGGGGAGAGGTTAGCGAGTGACAGAGGCTAGGGAAAAGGAGAGGGAGAGGTGACAGGGAGACATTGGGATCAGCAGCTTCAAGGAGAGAAAGCGAGAGAGAGAAGGAGAGATAGATAGAGAGAGAGAGAGAGGAGAGAGAGGAGAGAGAGAGAAGAGAGAGAGGAGAGAGAGAGAGATAGATAGATAGAGAGAAGGAGAGAAAGAGAGAGAGAGAGGGGAGAGAGTGAGGAGAGAGAAGGAAAGAGAGGGAGAGACAGAGAATGAGAAAGAGAGAAAAGGAGAGAGCAAGGCAGAGAGGAGAGAGCAGAGAGGAGAGAGGAGGGAGAGAGAGGAGAGAGAGAGGGGAGAGAGAGGGAGAGAGAAATGGAGAGAGAGGGAGAGAGAGGAAGAGAGAAAGAGAGAAAGAGAGAGAAGGAGAGAGAGAGAGGCAGAGAAGCAGAGAGATAGAGAGATGAGAAGGAGAGAGGCGAAGGAGAGAGAGGAGAGAGAGAGAGAGAGAGGGAGAGAGAGGGAGAGAGAGGGAGAGAGAGGGAGAGAGAGGGAGAGAGAGGGAGAGAGAGGGAGAGAGAGGGAGAGAGAGGGAGAGAGAGGGAGAGAGAGGGAGAGAGAGGGAGAGAGAGGGAGAGAGAGGGAGAGGGAGGGAGAGGGAGGGAGAGGGAGGGAGAGGGAGAGAGACGGAGAGAGAGGAGAGAGAGGAGAGAGAGGAGAGAGAGGAGAGAGAGGAGAGAGAGGAGAGAGAGGAGAGAGGAGAGAGAGGAGAGAGAGGAGAGAAGGAGAGAGAGGAGGGTGGGAGAGGGAGGGAGAGAGAGAGAGAGAGAGAGAGACAGAGAGAGAGATTTGGTTGCATTGGGGGAACGGGTGAGTGGTGGAATATTGCCCACTCCCCACTTCCCACAACATTTTGAGAAACAGAGTTTTGGTGATGCCTCTCTCTGGCACTGGTGGCCCAATTGTTGAGCAGCATCACCATTAGCAGAATCACGTGGGTTTATTGCAAGGTGTTTGGATTTACGCATTTTCAGATGATCCCAGCGCAGTGGGGCTGGATCTCAAACAATGATGAAATTAAATGCAGGAAGGAGAAAGAAAGCTTAGCAGCATGGTCAAAACAACAACTCTCTCTCAATGTCAGCAAGATGAAGGAGCTGGTCATCGACTTCAGGACGCAGGGCAGAATAGATGCCCAAGTGTGTATCAATGGAGCAGAAGAGGGAACGGTGGAAGGCATCAAGCTCCTAGGTGTAAACATCACCAATAATTTGTCTTAATCCAATTACCTTGATGCTACAACCATGAAAGCATACTGACACCGCTACTTCCTTAGAACACTAAATAAATCTCTAATTTCTACAGATGCACAGGTGTGATTTGCAAAGCAAGGTTTCACACTGTCTCAGTACTCAAGACAATAACAAACCAATACCAGTTCCAAATTCCATATTAATCCCATTTTTTCTCTCCACATTCCCATCAATTGCCTTGGATTTGATCACTCACCCATACACTAGTGGCAAATTACAACGGCCAATCAACCTACCAACCACAAGCCTTTGGTATAGGAGAGGAAACCTATATACAAAACCTCTGCATGGACAGCACCCGAGGACAGGATTGAACCCGGGCCCCTGGCTCTGTGAGGCAGTGGCTTTACTAGGTGTGCCTTTTCAGTGTGTCCAACGCCATAACCTTATGGAACATGATGGCGTATTCCTTATATCTGCTGTGTCTTTTACCTTTGGTGGTCAAAATGGACTTTTCTCAAGAAACTTTCCCAAATGCTTACTGAAGTTTTTTTTGTCTTTCTGAATGCATGTGGAACCTAAGGGAGGGACAATTGGACTGCAAATGCAGGCAGCAATTAAAATATCTATGTTTAGATTGCCTTGCATTTCTTTTTAGATTTAATGATCTGCTCTGGTTCATAGTGTGGGGATGTAAAGAAATGTAACAGTGATGTTGTTTCTTTGACATATGAATCCAACGTCAGCCTTTTTGGCTGGCAACTACAGATGTTTGTCAAAGAGATGGGGAAGGATGTGAAAGGCATGTTAGATGACGTTTCCTTCTTTTAAGAGTACTGAGCCTCTATGCATACATAAGCGAGAAGGAAAAGATTCAAAGGGGACTTGTGAAGCAACTTTTCCCAGAGTGTGGTGGTGGAATGAGATGCCTGAGAAAGCTGTAGAGGTGAGTACAATTACAATGTTTAAAAGACATTTGGACAGGTACATAAATAGTAAAGGTTTATAGGGATGTGGGCCAAGCCACTGGCAAATGGGAAGTCTTGATCGGCATGGAAGAGTTGAGCTGAAGGGTTTGTTGCTGTGTGGTTTAATTCTATGACTCAATGCTTGCAATTCTTCCCTTTTCCCATTGAGGGTAGGGAAGATTCAACCAATAGAGCATGACATGAGAAGTAAGGGACAGATGTTTAGGGGTAACATGAGGGGGAACTTCTTTACTCAGAGTGGTGGCTGTGTGGAATGAGCTTCCAGCAGAAGTGGTGGAGACAGGATTGATTTTAACATTTAAAAGTAAAGTGGATAGGTATATGGACGGGAAGGGAATGGAGGGGTATGGTCTGAGTGCAGGTAGATGGGACTAGGGGAAAATAAATGTTCGGCATGGACTGGAAGGGCCGAGAGGGCCTGTTTCCATGCTGTAATTGTTATATGGTTATATGGTTTATATATAAGAGAGAGTTGAGGGTTAAGAGAGAGTTGAAAGGTGGAGTTCAGGATGTTGGGGTAGGGGGTGGTGGAAAAGGCACCACAATCGTGGTGCAGAACTGTTGGAATTTTTCCTGCCGAATTGTAGAGCCCCGAGCTGCTGTTATTGTACAGCCCACAAGCTGAACCATTTGAAATCTCATTAACATGACATACATAATTCTTTTTTTCAGGTGGTATACGCTGCCATCTTACCAGAGGAACTCTTCCAACGAGCAATGATTCTGTTTCATTATGTAGGGCTTTCACGTTACTAGCAATCTCAATTGCTGTGTTCCTGGTAAGATTCTGCAAAGAAACAAAAATGAAAAACACCGGCTCATCAATTTTCTCTCTTTATATGTTGTCATTCATCTGCAGAAAGATTGACCAGAATTTCATTGATGTCAACACAATTAACTACTGACATCAGGGCTTGTAAATCCTACTTCGGGATCATTCAATCACAAAAAATAATGATCTTTGCACTGGAAGAAATCAGTGGCTGTGTGGGCTTTTCTCTCTATTTATATTCTCTCCGTGGAGATCCAAAGTTTTTCATAATAATGACCAACAGTTGCCAATTTAATTACCGCCTGCACCTGCAAGTTAGCTTACAATGACATATGAGATCTCTAGTCCTTTTCAACATCACAATTTCCCAATTCTCACCATTTAAAATAATATTTTGCATTTCTTTTGTATTGAAGTGAATAACCTCACATTTTTCTAAATGAAACTCCATCTGCCATATTTTTGTCCACTTATTCAGTTCCTCTATATTCTTTTAAAGCCTCTGCTTTCTAATCACAACTCACAATTTTACTTCGGAATCACATGAGTGACTACGTGAAGAAGCCCCGCCAGGCGCATGCGCGTCATTACGTCCGACGCATGGCGCACCGACAGGCTGGAGAGCGCAGCTCCACCAGCGGTAAGTAGTAAACCGGCAGGTAAGTGATTTTAAAACTTTCTGCGGGTATTTAAATTCCGTGAGACTGGTTCAGGAGCCAGCGGGAGTATTTTCAAGATGGAGAAAGTTGTTAAAACGTCTGCCGTAGTAAGAGCTTTACTCGAGGGACCGCGATTAGTATTCGCGGATCGGGTATGGAGATGCCGGCTGCAGTAACGCCGGTTCCGACGCCGACTGCAGAACCGCCGGCAGCTCAACTGCCTCCATTAACTCCGGTGCCTCAGGGCGCTGTGGACACTCCAGTAGGGAGAAAGGCTGCTAAAGGAAAATCAGTCAGGCCTGTTTATTCTGACGAAGAAGACTCCCCTCCTTCCAACAAGAAGGTCTGGGGACGTCTAGACGAAATGGAACAGATGCTTCAAACTATGATGAGCGATGAAGTGTTCCAATCAGGGTCACATACCCCCAGGATTCCCCAAATCTGGCCCATATGGCGAGGAGGACTTGAACACCTATGAGTTCCAATGGCAATCACCCTCACCAGCACCTTGTTTAGGGCTGGTAGAGACCTCCCTAGAGCAAGACTCAGGAGAGCCAGGGCAGGAGGATTCTGACCCTGAAGTTGGTGTCACTGCTTTTGTGCATACACCAAGGCACATGAGCCATGCTCCAGGTGTCCCGGATGTGGCTAGAAATGTTGCCATTCCGGAGGGAACTGGTGAAGCCATGGAAGAAAATCTGGCTTGCAATATAAACTATATGGCCTCTCACCAGCTCCAGGATTCTATCATGGAACAGACGACAACGCGTTACCAGACACCTGTTAACTGTGCGTCGCTCAAGGTGGCCACCGTGAACTCGGCTATCTGGGCACAAATGAGCGCATCGATGAGGGGGCAGGAGCTCCATTTCCAGAGAGTCCTCAAATTGGTGGGGGCAGGTATCATGGTTTTTGGGAAAATGGTCCAAGGGGCACCAATGTCGGGAACACAGCAGAATATGTTGGCCCTGCTGTGCAATGCCCATTTTGAGATCAATTGTATCTGGAAGATTGCCATCAAACCGACATTAATCCCACGCTTCGCAGCTCTTTGTAGGTCCTCTAATATTCAGGCACCAAATTTCCTATTCGGCGAAGACCTGCTGAAACAGGTCAAAGACCTAGAGGAAGAGGCCAAAACCATTGGCCTCGTGAAAACCTACATACCCTTGACCAGGATACCACCTCGCAGGTCGTTTTGAACCAGACGGGCGTCAGATGCTGGAGCAGGCCCAAGTAGAGTGTTACCAGTTGGATGCCGTTCATATCCACCTGCGTACTCCAACTACAACCCGAACATAGCCAGAAGAGTGAGAAATTCAAGGTCGACTATAGAGGTACGGGTAACTGATTCAGTCCAGGATAAATCCTCTGGGGAACAACCTCCGGTTGGGGGTAGGTTGCAATTGTTTTATGATGAAGGATGCTGCATAACTTCTGATCTGTTTATACTGGACAGTGTCTCAGGGGCTCGAATTGAGTTTATGTCAGGAATACATCCACCTGCACAAAACATGCCTAGCCAGGTATTGTTTTTTTCTGGACCAGAAACTCTGCAGGTGAATGATGAAATTGGGATTTTATTCCAAAAAGGGGTAATTGAGAAGATGATATATCATCCTCAACAATATGTGTCCAATATATTCCCCAGACGGAAAAAAAGATGGTGGGTGTCGAGTCATTCAAGACCTAACCCAGTAAAATTCCTATATCCAGTATACGCATTTTAAAATGGATACGTTCAGTACTGCTAAACAGCTGTTAACAAGGTTGTTATATGGCAACTATAGATCTGAAAGATGCATATTATTCAGTACCAATTCATCATTAGTACCGTAGATACTTGAAATTTAGTTGGATGGGACAGCTGTGGCAATTTAAAGCGTTGCCCAATGGGTTAACCTCAGCTCCCAGGTTATTCACAAAATTGTTAAAACCAGTTCTGGCGCTACTTCGTGCCCAGAATCACATTGTGATGGCTTATTTAGATGATATTTTAATTATAAGCAATACTCAGGAAGCAGCTGAGGAGTTGGTTTCAGCAACCACACACCTGTTTGAGAGGTTAGGTTTTCTCATCCATCCAACAAAATCCAAGCTATTACCATCCCAAAATATTGTCATTGATTCAGTTGATGTCAGTGACTTTGCCTACGGCCAAGGCTGTTGAAATCATGGAGGTCTGTAGCAGTCTCGTAGAAAAGCAACAATCCTCCATCCGGCAAGTAGCCAGTGTCATTAGTAAATTAGTGGCGGCTTTTCCTGCAGTGTAGTTTGGACCTCTGCACTATCAAAGTTTGCAACAAGCTAGAGCGCAAGTACTTAAAGAACATGCAGGTCATTTCGACAGACCAATGCATTTACCAGCCAAAGCCATCGCCGAATTGCAATGGTGGATAATCAATATTGCACGAAGTACCAAAAACATTTTGACTCAACAACCTTCAGTGGTTTTACAAACAGATGTCAGTGCTTTGGGATGGGGAGCCATGGACAGCAAGTCTAGCTGTGGTGGTAGATGGAGTGTGCAAGAGGAATTAATCCTGCAAAGGCATGGTATTAATTACTTAGAAATGCTGGGTGCATTCTATGGATTAAAAGCATATTGTTCAGCAATGAATGATTTACATGTTCAGCTCCAGATTGACAATACCACGGCTGTTGCTTATATCAATCACATGGGAGGAATTAGGTCAGTATCATGTGATAATCTGGCTAACTTCATTTGGGACTGGTGCATTTCCAGAAATATCTGGGTCTCAGCTATCTACCTACCAGGTAGAGATAATATAGTGGCGGACACCAGGTCACGGAAATTTAATGACTTCATAGAGTGGATGCTAAATCCTGATGTTTTTAAAATGATTGTCAACAGCTATGGTTTGCCAGATATAGATCTGTTTGCATCCAGGCTAAATGACCAGTTGCCTAATTACGTTTTGTGGGAACCAGATCCAGGAGCAGTAGCGGTGGATGCATTCTCGCTACATTGTGGACGTACGTTCTTTTACGCTTTTCCCCCATTCTGCCTCATCAGGCAATGTCTCACCAAAATAGAGCAGGACTCTGCCTCAGGCGTTTTGGTGGTTCCGGACTGGCCTACACAGCCATGGTTCCCATTGGTCCTGAGAATGATGACTCAGCCATTCATGACTATCCCCAAGTGCAGTAATTTGTTGGTTCATCCGGTAACAGGAGAAAGTCATCCGTTACATGATCGTATTAATCCGTTAATCAGCAGGTTCTGACCAGACCGTTCCAAGGGCTTGGACTGTCGAGTGGGACCATGGATGTGATTACTGCAGCTTGGAGAGATAGCACTAAAAAACAATATGTGTCACATATTAAGAAATGGGAGATGTTTTGCTTGCAGTCAGATATATCTTATATTGCAAGCATACCGAATGTATTGGAGTTCCTTGCTACATTGCATTTTGATGAACACTTGAGCTATAGTGCCATTAATAGTGCTCGGAGTGCCTTGTCCTCCTATTTAGGCCAGTTTTCAGAACAACAATCTATCGGGTCTCATCCGTTAGTGTCCCGATTCATGACAGGTATCTTTAACAAAAACCCTCCTAAGCCTAGATATACAGAAATCTGGGATGTCAGTATAGTTCTCACACTGATTCGGCAATGGGCTCCAATCACGTCACTATCTTTTCAGAAGTTAACACTTAAAGTGGTTATGCTCATGGCGCTAGCATCAGCGCAACGGGTTCAAACATTGCAAAAGCTATGGCTGGATAGCATGTATTCTTCTGTAGATAACATGACGTTTTATGTATATGATTTAATCAAACAAAGCAGGCCAGGTATGGCCGGAATCAAAGTAAGCTTTAAAGCATACCCCGTTGACCAAAGGCTATGTGTAGTTAAGCACCCGAGTCAATATATCGAGGTAACTAAGAGTCTCAGAGGCTCTGAGACAGCAATGCTCATCAGCCACAAAAAAACTCATTAAAAAGTGTCAGTACAAACTATTTCTACGTGGTTAAAACAGGTTTTGGATTGTGCTGGAGTAGACACTCGTGTGCTTAAATTTCACTCCACCAGGGCAGCATCAACATCCGCAGCGAAGGCACAGGACGTGCTTCTAGATCAAATCCTCGGAGCCGCAGGATGGTCTAGGGAGGCGACCTTCTCCAAGTTTTATGACAAACCTGTCCTGACGGTGCAAGGTTTTGGGCATGCTGTTTTGGGTTCCGTTTGATTTCATTTCTAAATTTCATTTGTAATTTCCTCCTGGGATAGAGGGGTTATTACTGTTTTTGTTTATTATTATTTAAAAAAATAGTTTATTGAATAATTTGAGCAATGTTCAATACATTATTTGTTCACTCCTGTGTCAAGTGAAGCAGTGTGTCGTATGGAATGGATCTATGGCATGAAATCGCAGAGCTTTGAAATCTTCACATAATCACTCACGTGACTCCGAAGTAAAATAGTAAGATTAAACAAGAACTTACAAGTTTGAAGTTTGATCTTTATTTTATGAGGAGTTACGATGTGCTCTGCGCTCCCGGCCCTCATAATCGCAAAGATCATCTGGTAGTTTTAGTCTTCTGAGTCGTACTATATCACTTTGATTATATTTACTGTGTTTTCACGCTGCTGCTTTGAGTATGACGCGCATGCGCCTGGCGGGGCTTCTTCACGTAATCCCTCATTGTAACTCCTCATAAAATAAAGATCAAACTTCAAACTGGTAAGTTTGCATTTAATCTTACTATTTTACTTTGTTTTGTGTCACCAGCAAACTTAAAAATACTGTGCAGTACATGATCTGTTTAGTCAAATTGTTGGTGTTGATTGTGAATAACATGTATTTATCTCTGGGTTATCCCATAAATCACAGATTACCAACTATTTATTCCTACTCTGTTTTTTACCCGTTAAATAATTCTCAATCGATGCTAACAGTTTACCCCAATTCCATGTAGTTTGTTCACAAACTCCATGTGAGGACAACACTGAACACATTCTGAGAATCCAAATACACCACATACACTGGTTTCCCTCTTATGTGCTCTACAAGTTACAGCATTAAGAATTCCAATTGGCAAGGGAGATAATCTTTCACCGGAAACTAAAATCAAACAGTCACATAAATACAATGTGTACAAGAGTGGGTTTCAGGTGGTGGATGGAGTACCAATCAAGTACTGCCTTGTCCGAGATGGTATTTAACTTCCTGACTATTATTGGGTCTGCACTGATCCAGATTATGTGGAGAACAGTCCATCATACAATACAATGCAATTTATTTGTAGCAATGTTACAAAATTTTGAGATATTAAAAATCAAGCCTGCAATTTATCCCATCAGATAAATCATAAAAAAGAAGTTTAATTTGACACCTAATTCACTTTCATATCTTCAGTATTAAAAAAGTTATGGCCATTTTCATACTCGGAAATTAGCATCTTGTTCCCCATTGCCTTCCATTGACTTAACTCAAAAGCTGTGATCTCGTACCGTCAAAGCATAACATTCTTAAAAATTAAGAGAACTCAATGACATTTTCAGTTATTACAGATTGAAGCATTCTGAAACAAATATGAAACAATCTTACTAATCTTTCAGGATGACCTGAAATTAAAGCATATAATTAGTTAGTTACCTAATTGTAGCTAATTACAAAATTCAATTACTGGATCTAAACATCTATCCATTTCTTAAGAAAAGATAAATATTTTTAAATTGCCTAAGTGTCCAAATAACATTCACACAATAATTCACAATATAACGTGATTTTTAAATCTCATTTTCATGAATTTATAGGCCAAATGGAAGGAATTTAGTGTTTAATTCCCGTAAATTAATGGCCATTTAAATCAACTTGCGAGTGGGTTTTAGTGGAACGCGGTGGATTGGAAAGTTGCGGTTTGCGGTGAATTTAAACCACAGTTGTCTGGAAAAATACTGCCGGTTCGTTTTTTTTTGGTCCCCTTTTTGCAACATGAAAATTTGATTAAAGGCTTCCTAAGAACCACGTTTTTATGTCAAAATAAACTGTGTACCTTCTTTTATCCCCTACGTAAAATCCTTCCCGTTGTCGGCGCTCAGGGCTTTAGAAGATGATTTTTAAATTACTCTAGCTAATAAATGATCTAGCGTTGTTTAAAAATACCATCATAAAATAAATGTCGGAGCGATTTCTCTTTAGCAACGAAATCCCCTGAGATGGATCGATTTGAACTGTCTGGAGAAAAACGGCATTTTAAACCCGCCCCCCCTCTGAAAGGCGCACACGGGGAGTGACAGAACTGCAGCGCCGCTCAAGGTAAGTTTTGTAACAAACCTATTATTTGTTGTAATTTGAACCTAAGTTCAAACAAAATTTGGTTTCTGCAGTCATACAAACAATAAAAAGAACCATGACACAACATAATTTACACAAACATCCATCACAGCGAATCTCCTCCTCACTGTGATGGAAGGCAAAGTCTTATCTCTCCCCTGCACTCCCCATTCTCCTCCCGATGTCAAAGTCAAAGCACCCGGCGGGCAATGGTAAATAAGTCCCGCGGCCTTTAAGGCCATGCCGGGCGATGTAAGGCCCCTCTCCAGGTCATTTTCAACCCTGCAACTAGGGCGCGAGAAGTTGCCGTTGCGGGAGCTCCGAAAAAGCAATCTTCCATCAGGGACCTCCCGATGTTACCGCCCACCGGGCTGGCGGCTGGAGCCTCCGAATCTCCGGGGTCGGGCCGCAGCAGCGCGCCACCACAGCTCCTCCCGTTCCGCGATGATGAGTAGTCCGCAGGCTCTGCGACTGGAGCCCCAGGTCGATCCGGTTGGAGGCCGCTCCACTGTGCCAGGCCCCAACGACAACGGAGACCCGACAGAAAAAAGGTCGGGTCCTCCGTACAGGGAAAAGATTTTAAAAGTTTCCCCACCTCCAGCCCCCCCACACATACCCAGTTAAAAAAAACACTATAAACTACACTCAAACGAGACAAAAAAATTTAAAAAGACAGACGGACTGCAGAGGCCGCTGCGACGTGGGTCGCGCCGCCCACTTATTAAGTCACTTAGAATATAATCATATATTTATCAACCTATGCCTTACTCTGTCCAGTCTTCCTTCATAACAGGATGATGCATTGTCAGTGAGGTGCAATAGGATCAGAAATTGTGCAACCATCTGGCCACACAGTAGCTCTGTGGTAGAATAGCTGCTTTACAGCGCTGGAGACCTCGGTTCAATCCCGATTACGGGTGCTGTCTGACCGAAGTTTGTACACTCTCTTTGTAACTGTGTGGGTTTTCTCTTGGTGTTCTGGTTTCCTCCCACATTCCAAAGATGTGCAGTGACTTAATTGGCTGTTGTAAATTGCAACATAGAACTAGTGTATGGGTTGGTTATTGTGGACCTGGTGAGCCGAAGGGACTGTTTCGAAGCTGTACCTCTAAAACTAAAACCAAAAAAACAAAATCTGCGGGCACGCAGTTCTGATCCTGTGCAAGGGAAATTCATTGATGACGGACCCTAAGATGAACCTTAAGATGGACCCTTAAGATGGTTGATCCTAACATCTGCCAAGAGTGATGTTCTGTAAGAGACTTCCAAAGACCAAAAACATCATCCTCTATAAGAGGTATCGCGTTCAAAAGACATTTGGACAAATATATGGACAGAAAGTGATCAGAGTGATATGGACCAAATGCAGGCAAATGAGACTTGCCCAGAATGTATTCATTACATGAAGGCATTTTAACTTTTTTTTCCAAAAATGGGTGGCGGGGTGGACGGGGACGGGGGGGACACCTCTTAATTTGGGTTTAAAAGTAATTAAAAAGAAACCATCAAACCATGTTAATGTGGGTGAGCTCAGATGGACACCGACTATTGACTGGGTACAAAACAACATGATTGCTGCTTACCTCTGGGAACTTTGGATGCGTTTTATTTAGTGCATGAGAGCTTGCATTGACAGCATGTGCTAGTTCTTGCTCCAGGAGGCTGTGGATTTTGGCTGCCTCGCAGATTCTGAAAGTTATAAAATGAAAGAAGACTTCAAGAATGCAACAACTGCAACGTGGAATAATAGAAATGATAAGCCATGGTAGAGCCACTACCTCCCCGCCACAACTCTGTCCCTGAGGCCTGTGAGCATTTCATGGATAAACAATTTTAACTTACCTTTAACACATGCATGAATATTAAGATGAAAATCTTTTTGTTCTAAAACAGGAGGGATAATTGAGTCATTTCACTTTCAATCTAATCTATTGACTGTATTTCTTTAAGTAACTCCAGGTTGAATTGAAGTACATAATACATGGACAATTATCCTCTGCTCCTTGCAGCTTCCTGGAGAAATTACTTTGTTTTTATTAGGAACAAGGAGTTTCAGGTTGAGAAATGCAGAGCAATAAATAGCTGAATGTAGAGATGACTACAGTACAGCCATTAAAGTCACATGTACGAGAAAGCAAAGTGGATGAGCATAGAGATGTCAGACACTTGTATGGCTGGTGGAAATTTTGGAACTGAGAAGTGGAGCCATAGAGGAGTTGGAACACAAGGCTGGGGATTTTAACCAGGGTCTTTATGGCCCACAGCCAAGGAAGGCTAATGAACAGGCATGATGAATAGATTCAAGATTCAAGATTCAATTTAATTGTCACATGTACCAATTAAGATACAGTAAAATTTGAGTTACCATACAGCCACACCAAGTAAAAAGCAAAAATACACACAGCACACAAAATAAAGTTTATTATGCACATCCGCCACAATGGAATCAACATTCCTCACTGTGATGAACGGCAATACATTTCAGTCATCTTCCTTCTTTGTTCACCCGTGGTCGTGGCCTTTGAACAGGGCCGTTGCCGACGGTCCACTGTAAAAGCACTCTCGTTGGGATGATAGAGACTCCGGCATCGGGAGGGATCAGAACACTCTGCGGCATGGAGTTCTCGAGTCGGCCGCTTTTTACCAGAGACTGATGCTCCAAGGTGTTAAAGCTCATAGGCCCTGCGGTCGGAGCTCCAACACTGACGATCCTCGGCAAAAGATCCCAGGCTCCGCGATGGTAAATCGGCTCCGCCCGTGCGGCTCGAAGCTCCAGGCCGGTCTCAGAAAGGCCGCACCACTCCACGTTGTAGGCCACAGGGGGGGGGGAGGTGCAACACGGAGAAAAATTACCTCGTATCTTCGACGAGGTAAGTGACGGAAAAAGGTTTCTCCGATCCCCCCCCCCCCCCCCCCGCACCCCCCACATAAAACATACCAAGAGACATTAAAACAAACATTCAAGACATACTTAAAATTATAAAAACAGAGAAGGGACAAGACAGACTGCTGGCGAGGTGGCCATTACTGGCGCCACCCGGTGGTGTGAGTAGACGTCAACAAGAAAAATAAAAATAGGATCGGATTCAGGCAGCAGAGTTTGAGAAGCATAAATATACAGAACAACCAGGTTGGAAGGTCAGTCAAAAAGACAGTTAAAACATCGTCAGTCATTTCAAAAGCATGGGTGAGTTTCAGTAGTAAGATTGAAATGTGATGTTGTGGAGACAGAATAAATAAGCAGTGTGATACTGTTTACTGGAGGTTGAATGATTCATTTATCTTCTTCTTTTGGAAAGGGAGGGTTGAGCAACTCCAGTGAGTCTCCTTCGAGCACCCGAGAGCATGGGATATGTGGTCCAGGCAGGAATAGCTAAGTGAGGCGGAAATGTACTCCAAGAAGGTACAATAACCAGCCCGTGCATCAACACAACTCACTGGGATCATCTGTGATATTGGTTACTTATTTAGTTGAAACAACCAATGCATGCATCGCCACAGAACATCATAACTAGAATATATCTCCAGGGAAAATGCACCAACTCCGGACATCAAATAGCATACATTGGCTTGAAAGGAGTCTGCTCCAGAAATAAGACACCAACACTCCAGGTGATCTTCAGGATTTATGGTGTTATTCCAAGAAGAGAAACAGATTGCTCGTTGGTTCAGAAAAGATTCACAAGGAGGTTACCAGGAATGGATGATTTGGGTTTCAAGGAGAGGCTGGATAGGCTGGGACTGTTTTCCCTGGAGTGTAAAAGGCTGTGGGAGTGATCTTATCGAGGTGTATAAAGCATGAGGGGCATAGATAAGGTGAATGGTCAGAGTCCCTTTCAAAGGATTGTGGAGTCTAAAGCTGGAAGGGGGGGGTGGTGGAGGGGGTTGATTTAAAGGGAGTCTGAAGAACAGCTTTATCACAGAAAGGGTGCTGGGTATATGGAACAAAGTGCTAGAGGAAGCTGTGGAAGTGGATACAATTACCACGCTTAAAAGATATTCATACAGATATGTCAATTGGAATGATTTAAAGGGATATGGGCCATGTGGAGTCAAATGGGACTAGCTCAGCTAGACAACGTATTGGCATGGACGAGTTGACCCGAAAGGCTTGGTTCCATGCTGACACCAATAGTGATTGACTGCCGGTCTCCGAGGATGATATAAATGCGTCTTCTTTTCACCTGGGGCTGAGGAGGTAAATTTGCTTCACTCACCCTAAAACGTGGCGTGAAGAATGAACCATTTCATGCCAGCACTATCCCTGCCACTCTAGGCCTTCCTTGGTTTTACACACCACAGCTTTCAATGCCTTATTTTTAATCTTCAAATATCCTGACCAAGCTTGCACTTATCATCAAGATACCCAAGCACGTTGGACGTCTTCACGACTCAGCACTCTTGAATGGCAACTTGTCCAGGTGCTTGCTGGAATGACAAGCTGCGTGCAGTGACGTACCTTGTGATTAGCTCCTCGGCTGCCTGGGCACAGAGCTGCAGCTGGGTGACCTCCTCCTCTGTGGCCAGGTCTACTGACTGCTGCGGGTACAGATGGGGTCTCAGGGCTGGTCTGCAAGAGTCATACCGCAGTTTGTCTTCCCAAGATTTCAAAGTATTCTCGAATGCCTGTGGAAGAAGGTGAATAGTGAACGCTGTGGCACGGATACACATGGACATGGTGTGCCAACAGGCGTGCAATTGTGCTGTGTGACTCAATGGTTCAAATCTTGCTGGTGCAGGACAGCCCGCAGTCTTTTTCTTCCTTCTGCAGCTCAAGGTCTTCCCTGCAATTCGCTAGATATGCAAACAAGACAATACCTTCTGGGCCAAAGATGTTGATCATCAACAGAGCGAATAACTTTCCTCATTATGGTCATACTTGGATTGTTAATGCCCAGTCCCAATTTTCTTCAGCAGTGTAACAGCAAACTTTGCACAGTTCACAAGGAGGTTAAGGTCAGGATGTTGTTTGCATGTGCAGCATAAATCATCGATCATCTTGTTGTCTTTCACAACTCCTGGGCTTACAATCCCTCTCCACTAATTGGTAGACAATTTACACATCAATATCAGATGTAAAACATCATTAAATACAATTGTTAGGCAGAACATTCTGGACCATTTACTTTTTCAGATGGCATTATTTAATTTGTACTTTTTTGCTTCATTCCAAACCACTCTCCTGAAGGCAGTGGCCAGGTTGTAACTTACCTTACCCCCTCTGCACACCTTGCTGTATACCCTCCATCAAAATCACCCACTGCTGCCTATGATAGCCTGCAACCTCAGAGGTTCACTCATAGACCCCAATGTTTCAGCCTTTCTTTTTAGAAATATTTGCTTCCAATCTTATCTTTATCATCTCCATGTCCAGTTTCTTCCAACTTACATCCTTGAATTCTCCACTTTCAAATCTTCAGGTTCCTGGCCCTAGTAGGTTTTTTTTCTTTTAATCTCCAGTCATTTTGGTCCTTGAGCCTCACGTGGATCACACCCATACATTTCCATTACACAAATTATAGTAGAGGTGGTAGAGCCACTGCCTCACAAAGCTCATGACCCTGGTTCAATCCTGACTGCAGGTGCTGTATGTGCGGATCTTGCAAGTTCCCTGATTGACTATGTGGGTTTCCCGTGTATGTTCTAGTATCCTCCCACATTTCAAAGATATGCAGGCTTGTGGATTAATCAGTCACTGTAAATTGCCCTGAGTGTTTAGATGAATGGCAGAATTTGTATGAGTTGATGCAATATGGGGATTAATGTAACATTAAATTAAATGGTCAGCACAGTTTCAGTGGGCTGAAGGGCCTGTTTTCACGCCATTTCTCTATATCGATATATGGAAAGTCCATCCAGAATCAACCTGCTTGCCGGCAATTGTTCTTACGAAGAATAATTTCTCCTTCATCAGACAACATCCTCTTTCACTCAAGAATTGCCAAAGAAACTCTATTAACCCTCTTGTTTCCTGATGAATGACAATAATCATGGTCCTTCTTCCTGCTCATGCCCAATCGGAGTTAATTTGCTTCTAAATTCTTCCCCTTCTTCATCTTCAAATGAACCTATCTACGGCTTTTCCCTTCTCTTCCTCAATAGCCCCTCTGGTGCTGGGTTATTGGTTAGCTTGCTGACCTATAGCTCCTCCACCAAATCCTTCAACGTCCCGCGTATACTTCTTCCCACCATGCTTCTTCCAAGAATTCTATTCCACTCTCCCATTTTGCCAGTCTGCATCCCACATTCTAATGATGCCACCTTCCAAGCCAGTATTTTTCATATTTACTTTTTTTCTTAACTCAAGAACAGATTAGTGGTTTGGAATAGCCTCGTAATAGACTTCCTCCCTCACCCTGTTGTCGCAGATGACTCCACTAGATATCCTTTGTCCTCACCTTTTACCTACCTGAGCCTCTACACGATTTCCTGCGATTTCGATCACCTTCAGCAATTAGTCTCCAATAAACATGTCATCCACCCCCGTTCCCTCTGCAAGACACTGATACCTTCTTTAATCAGCCTCATCGTCCCTTCTTTTGGTGCTTTACTGTAAAAGCGCAGGAGGTTCAACTGCTCACTCTCCACACCCACTTACTATCTGAAGACTCTTCCAAATTAAACAACGATAAACTTTTAAGCTATTCATTGACCACACTCCAGTCTCTACTATATCGGCAATATGAAATACCTGCATTCAGTTCAATCATGACTCTAACCTCCTGGTAGCCAATCACATTACTCTCTCTCTGAGCCATATGATCTCTGCTTGATAGAACTGCTACTTTGCAGCTACAGACCTCGAGTGTTATCTGTGTGGAGTTTGCCCGTTCTCCCTGTGACTGTATGGGTTTCCCCAGAATACTCCCGTTTCCTCCTGCATCTCAATGGCACGGTGGGGTAAATTACCGCTATAAATTGCCCCTTGTGTGTCAGTGAGTGATTAAATCTGGGAGGGAGTGGATTAACTATTGAATTGAAGAGGCCGTTAAGATTCAAACACAGACAGCACAGTGGCGCAGCTGGTCAAGCTGCTGCTTGGTAGCTCCAGTGGCCCGGATTCATTCCTGATCTCCTGCACGTTCTCCCTGTGCCTTTCCTCTGGGTGCTCCTCCCAAATCCCAAAGATGTGCAGATTGGTAGGTTAATTAGCTGTATATGGCCCTACTGAGTAGGTGAGGGGTAGAATCTGTGACAAAGTTGATGGGACTGTGGAGAGAATAAAAAATGGGATTAAAGTAAGTGTAGTGTAAAATGGTGATTGATGGTCAGCATGGACATGATGGCTGAAGGGCCCGTTTTCATGCTTTATCTCTCTATTATTCCATTACTTCCATCAGATCTTTTTTTTCGTTCTTCTCTCTCAACCCCATTCCCCGCCATCTTCAAATGGTGGAGGTTTCATTGTTCTGTGAGTCAATATGACACAATGAAGAATTCATCAAGAAGTAGGTTCTATTAGTCAACAAATTGAGATTCGGTGACCTTTACTGGACTATCAAAAGGGGCTGTGGGGCAAAACATGAGAATTATAAGGCACTTAGTTTAATGAGTGATGTGGGGATGTTTTCAGATGCTGCAATATGGAAGAAAATGAATAGCCACATGAATGAAATTGTTAAGAGCAAATTGTGACAAATTAATTTGATATGAGTTTTTTCATGTGGTAAATTGTACTAGCTCTTCAGATGAAGAACCACTTAATAAGTTTTTTAGTAAATTAAAAACAGTTGGTTATGGAATAAAAAATAAAAAATATGATGAATGGGATATTTTCATGATGAAGGATGAAGGGAAGCGTAGTTTAGACTTCCACCAGTCATAGGAACCTTAATGTATTAGACACATATTAAAAACATGGAATAGGGTTACGGAGTACAATCTTGAGATATGTACATTTTAGAAACACTGACATTCAGTAAGCAGTGAGAAAGATGATTAAAAAAACTTCGAAGACCAAGCAGATGGATTAATGAATTGGGTAAAATCATGACGGATTAAGTTCAAAGTAAGAAATTGTACATTTTGGAAGAATGAGATGAAGTATTAGAAATATGTACTATCAGTGATATATACTATATATTCAGTCTGAAAAAGACACTATATATTCAGTCTGAAACATCACCTATCCATGTTCTCCAAAGATGCTGCCTGGCCCACTGAGTTACTCCAGCACTTTGGATCTACTTTTGTGATTGTACAATGAGGTAATGTTTGAATAGTTCTGCTTACAGTGAACAATTTGGGCAATGTTTTGAGGAACACTGTTCTTGACAGTAATTATTCTGCTCCGTGCTCATTTCAAACAAGACCAAATGTGTAAAAAATAGTAGATGACAGCACAGATGTTTTAAAGGTGACAAAAACAAACTTTTATTTACTGTATTATAATAGTTACTCTGCCATGTCATTCAATTTCTTTTCTTCTTACACTGTTTTATTTTTTGAAACACTGTTATTGCCATCTCTTATTTAATTATGGGTATTTACTTTTCTTCCACCCACACATGTATATCTTAAGCTTGAGCTAATTATCTGATTTTTTAAAAACTTGTAAGCAGATTGCAAACACTTTGTCAATTGCAATGAAACAGAACCATTAAACCATTAAAGAACCATTAACCATTCTATGTTTCTAAAGAAGTACAAATTTAGTACACCTTGTTAAATAAAATCAATGAACAGTACTTCCTACAAAAACATGTTTAAAATGTAAAGTTAAAAAAGCCCATCATTAAATTCATATTACTTCAGGTAGATAGTAGGGTATGTCTGCTAAATCAACACTGAGCATAGACTCTTCCATCTAAATTTCCAACTAACATTGGTAGCCCTTGAGTAACGAGCTATTGGCCAAATAGGTTTCTTTAGTACAACAAAACCTTTTCATTCATAACATTTCTATTAAATTCCTTCATAAACCTCCTGGATCTAACAAGAATAGGCTCTCCAGTGAACAGAATTTTCGTATCCCCAGTATGACTCTTCTCATGAGTGTGTACATCTCCGTTCACTTGAAACAATAAAGTGAAACACACTAGTCCACCATTCTGTGGTCCAGCAACCCCTGGGGTCTAGCATGCTACAGGCTACATGTTTGGGGAGACTGGGTGGCGAAGAAGGCATTTGGCACACTTGCCTTCATTGGTCAGAGCATGGAATACAGGAGCTGGGAATGTCATGGTACAAGTCGTTGGTGAGATCACACTTGGATTATTGAATGCAGTTCTGTTTGCCAGATATAGGAATTATGTCATTAAAGTGGAAAGGTGCAGTGAAGATTGAGGAGGATGATATCGGGATTGGCATGCTTTAGATCTAAAAAGAGGCTGAATATGCTGGGGCATTTTCCCTGGAACGTAGGCAATTGAGTGACTTGAAAGGGGGATATAAAATCATGATGGGCATACATAATGTCACACTCATTTTCCAAGGGTAGAGTAGTCTAAAATTTAACATAGATTTACGATAAGAGAAACATTTGAAAAGGACATGAGGGGCAAATTTTTCACACAGAGGATGGTCAGTATATGGAAGAAAGAGACAGAGGAAGTTGCGAAGGTGTGTACAATTACAATATTTAGAAGATATATTGGACAGGTACATGGATAGGAAACGTTTACAGGGATATGGGCCAAATGGGACTAGCTCAGGAAGGCATCCTGATTGGCATGGATGAGATGGGCGAAAAGGCCCGTTTCCATGCTCGATGACTAACTAACTAATTCTTACTCAGTTCTAAGAGACTAGGATCTGTACTAATCTGTCACTTATTAACCTGCCAGTGCAATTTATCTCACCTGACAACATTTATGACTCACAGAAACTTCGGTTACGGATAGCTTTTGCAACTTCTACATGGCTCGAGGATTGTGTATACTTAAAAGGAACAGTTCTCGTGCTCAGAGGAAGATGATTAGTAACAATTTCTGTGGTCCGGATTCTCTGTAGTCTGGCACCAGCAAGGCCCCAAGGTGCCAGACTTTGGCATCAATCTGTATAAACCTGCTATTGTGTAATTACATCTTCCTGCGAGAGGTGGCACTCTAAGTCTGCATTCGAACACAAGAAAAAAGGAGCAGCGCAGGCCACTCTGTCACTCCATGGCTGATCTGCTCCAGACCTCATTCTCTCTACTGTTGCCAGTTCCACATATCCCCTAATTGTCAGATCTTTTGAAAACTAACTTATCTTCTCTTTAAATATCCCCAGTGATCAGGCCTCCACAAATTCCTGAGTAGAGAATTCCAGAGATTCACCACCATCTGCGAGTAGGACTCCCTTTGCACCACAGTTCTAAATGAAATCCTCCTTATATGTTTTTCTGTGTTCCCTTGTTCACAAATCTCCTACTAGAGGAAAACATCTTGACAACTACCCTGTCATAACCCTAAAAAAATCCACTCAAGATCACAACCATTCTTCTAAACGCCAATCGATGTTTAGCTACTCGTAACAGGACAATCCTCTCATCCCCTAGGTCCCAGGTTGTCTGTTAACTAACTCCTGTTATCCAACCAATCCTAATTCACTGCCCCTAAGTTTCTATTATTTTTCCATTTATCCAACTGAAAGAATAATTTATTTTTTACACTAAATATGTAAATCATATTAAAGTCAAAGTCAGGATGTCAGACTTCATAACAGGAACTGTATGTTAACTTGGAAAACATTATTCTTACCTGTCCACCAAACTGCTTGCCTACATTGCACCTGAAAACTGCATGGGTATCATCGCAGTAAGTCAGATAGCAGCCTATAAAACTTCAATGGTGAAATGAATAAGTGGAGGTGAAATGATGTCTGGTGATTTAGAAATCAATTATCTTGCCTACTTACTCGGTCTCTTGTCAGCATCTGCGCTCTGTTTTTGTGCACGATTTTGATGACCCCAGGTGGTTGGATCCACGCCTCTCCATCTACCTGTACTGGCACGCCCTCATCTCCCAGAATGGTGATCTTCACAGACCGACACTGTAGAGGATGATGCCACGTTAACTTCAGTGTTTATAAGCAACTGAATAAGAACTTTCACCAACTCTTGTCACCCAAACAGCATACACTATATAATCTTAATTTATGAAGTGAAGGGGAGAGCTGAAGAATAATCAGCTTTAATATTCAAGCACATGGATCTTGATGAGAACAAAGAGGCGTTATTTTAGTCTAAGCTACACAGATGCTTTACAGATTGATTTTAAATTAAAGTTGAGAGTTGGTATTGTTTAACAGTCTGAGGATGTAAAATTTGTAATATTCAGGTACATTTACAGATGCAGCTATGGCTTCTAATAATATGCTGCCTTGTAGATAGTGTGGTCATGCTGTGCAAGCATGGAAGGAAACAGCCAGAATATAAGGAGGTCAAATATATAGTGCTGGAAGAACTTAGTGAGGGCCACAATGTTTTAGACTGGCAGATTAGGAATTCATCCTTAGCATATGAGAGGTTCATTCAGGAGCCAGACAACAGTGGGAAAGAGGCTGTTCTTGAATCATGTAATACATGCTTTCAATCTATTGTAGTTTCTGACTGATGGGATAGGGAGGAGAAAAGAGAAGTAGTTTTCATGCTGCATAAATGCTGACAGTGAAGAACCTGGCTAAATGGTCTGCTTCAGTGTGTTTGTTGTACGCGAGTCATGATTCATATTTATCTTATAGGAAATATACTGCTGTGAGATTAAATTAAAACTGAATGAACTGAATAAAATTCAACTAAGGATGATTTTTTAGCGACAGTATGAACAGTCGCGTGTAACACCTTAGTACAAAATCTATGGTAGGTGTTGAGCTATTTGTTGCCCTTTGTTAAACTAGTTGTAATCAACTAGGAACTGCCAGTTTGTGCCTTCAATTTACATCCTTTGCGACTGCGGGTCATCCATCACATCAACAACCAGGATCACATCTAGAGGAAACAAAAATATCCTAGATATCACACAGCATGAATTCCCTGTAAATTATCTGATTCGTGTTCATAACAGCAGTATAATGTGGTTAATGAGTTTCAATGGTATTACATAAAGTGAATGGAAAAAGTAATCTTAAATTTTAAATCTATCTGGCATTGGCACTTGACAACTCAGTAAGGATCATGCCAAGTTCAAAGGAATGCGAGATTGCTGAAAAAATGTTAGCTTAAGAATAAGCATAGTCCAAAGCAAAAAATGGCAAAAAACAAAAGCAAATTGGAAAATAAGTGTCTGAGACCAGTACATAATGTGTTATACAGACAGTCCATGGGTGTTGAAAGGGTTGTGCTCCTGTGAATTTGTTTAAAACCCAACTTTTTTGTAAGTTGGAAATGAACGAAGATCTTGCGGGACAAGATCACGATAACAACTGCGATGGGAGAATAAGCAGGAATAGGATGAACGGCCAATAGGTGGCCTCACTGACTCAGTGGATGAATCTGCTCAACTACTCGACTTGACACAGCCCCCAATTTTTGCAGCTCGTTCGTATGTACAGGCGTCCATAAGTTAGGTGTTGATAACTACGGAGGGCCTGTGTCAGCTTTAAAATAATTTAGAGTGATGTTGTTGAACAGAAATTATTTCAAATACTTCAAGAAAATTAGAGTACTGTACAGGCTGGGTACTTGAGAAAAAAACTTCAAAGACAAAATGGCTTTTAACAATTATCTCGATCAGTAAATGAGCTCGATCCAACTGAGGGTTGGTGGGTGAATGGAGGTAGCACAGAAATAGAATTTGGAGATGTTAGAAGCACATGTAATTATGCTCCCTTTTGGAATATTATTTGGTGCTTAACACAAGAATAAATCTGCTGGATTGGTTGTAACAGATTCTGCTCAGGAAACTGATACTGGTCAAAAGTTCCATTATTGGGAACAGGTACCAGTTCTCTCTTCAGTTACAACAATAAATATAGTTAATTAATTATTTCAGCTGTAGACAGACTGATGGCATGCAAATAATTGAGTGCAAATTCAGCTGCCACTGCAGCTGTGTATGTCAGGTGGTGGAAGCAATGGGAAGAAAGGTAGCACATCAGTTTTGATTGGTGACTGTGAGGGCAGCACAATTGGCAGCAGTAGTTTGCACATTCCTCTAATCATGTGGGTTTTATCCAGGTGTTTGGTTTCCTCCCACACCTGAAAGACATGGCTGGTGCGTTAACTGGCCATTGTAAATTGTCCTTGGTGTGTAGGTGAGTGGTAGAATCTGGGGGCAGTTGATGGGAATAAAAAGTGGGATTAACATATGATTAGTATAAATGTGGTTAATGGTTAGCACAGACTCGGTGGGTTGAAGAATCTCTTTCTTTAACTCTTGTGTCAAACGAAATTCCCAGAAGATACAATGAAAAATGGAACAACAAATAACTACAGTACGAATGAGAACTGTGAAGAAAGGACTGGCTAAGAAGCCCGTGGTTCCATAAATCCATGCAAAGGTTCTAAACACACAGTTCCTACATCACATTACAACAGATAAATCATATTATATTGAAATTAGGTAACAATTATTTTGAAAGAAACTTTGACTAATAAACTCACCTGAGCTATTCTGTGGTGCTGAAGCTTGATGACTCTTGATACTGCCATTTGCATACTTCCAAATACAGCCACAACTTCCAAGATCTTGTCATCAAATGAAGGAGCACCAAAGATCTAAAAGGACAGACAATTCACAATTCTGGGAAGGACAGAATGGCTGTGTGACTGAATACAACAGCAATTACAACTTTTTACTGGTTTACCAGCCATTTGTTTTGAAAGGATGTGCAAGATTACTATGACAAATTGTTCTCCAATTTTGACAAACATTTTGGAATTTGCTTCTGGAGAGCAGGCCCAGTTTGTAGTTCAAGTCATTTATTACACATTTGGAGGATGATCTAATTTCCAGAGAAGTCATTAAGACCAACCTCACACAAAATCAGGGATTGATGATAGGATAATGGTAAGATTGGTAGATGAACAAAAGACAGTTTTAAATTTGAAATAAAAACAGAGAATGCTGGAAGGCCTCATCTGGTCGGGCAGCACTTATGGAAAGAAAATCAGTTAATGTATCATGTTAATGACCTTTCAGAAAACGTTTTCTCAGATTCTCTCCTTACAGATGCTGCTGGACCTCCACCATTTTCTGTTTCTATTTCGACACCTGCATTTTTTTACTTTTAGATTACAGTCTTATATTTCTCGGTCTAAAGAAAGATCTCAACCCGGAATATCATCTATCCATGTTCTCCAGAGATGTTGCCTTTTTTTTATCGGTTACATATTGGTTATTTCAGTAAAAGAAATGTCTAGCCCCAGAAGCTTTATTGACAACACAAGGTTTCACAGGTTGAATAAACAGATCAAAAGTAGTAGACAATGTTGAGACAGCAGAAAACTAATTTTACTTTGGAGTCACGCAAGTGATTCCATGAAGAAGCCCTGCCAGTGCGCATGCACGTCATTACGTCAGATGCATGGCGCACCGATGGGCTGGAGAGCGCAGCTCCACCAGCGGTAAGTTATAAACCAGCAGGTAAGTGATTTAAAACTTTCTGCGATTTACTTGGCTTCCATAAGGCTGGTAACAGGAGCCAGCAGGAGCGACCTAGAAATGGAAAAAGTAACAAAAAAGGCTGCTACTGTTAAAAGTAAAAAACTTACCCACGGGACCACGGTTAGCGAGCGTATGCCGGCTTCTGAAATGCCGGCTTCAGAAACGCCGGCTCCAAAGACGCCGACTGCAGAGCCGCCGGCAGTTCAGCAAATAGCAGCAACTCCGGTGCTTCAGAGCACTCTGGCCACTCCTGTCGGGAGGAAGGCGAAGAGTAAAACGGCCAGGCCTGTCGACTCTGATGAGTCAGGCCAGGAAGACTCCCCTCCTTCAAATAAAAAGGTTTGGGAACGTCTTGACAAAATGGAACACCTCATAGAACAAATGCTCAACCCTGAGGTGTTCCAGTCAGGGTTACATACCCCCAGGGTTCCCCAACAGCTCTCAGGAGCAACCTCAAGCAGAGGTCTGTATGGCGAGGAGCAGTACAGGCACGAACAACAATATGCCTACGAGTATGAATGGGAACCCATAACAGCAGCATCTTTTCACGGGCTGCATGGTACCTCTCTTGAGCATGACTCGGGAGAGCCAAGGCCGTATGAATCCGACCCTGATGTTGGTGTCACTGCAGAAGAGCATGCACCAAAGCACATGAGCTATGCTCCAGGTGTGCCGGATGTGGCCAGCAATTTTGCCATACCGGCGGGAACTGGTGAAGCCATGAATGAAAATCTGGCCAGCAAAATTAACTATATGGCTTCTCACCAGCTCCAGGACTCCATAATGGAGGAAAATTCCCTACGATATCAAACACCTGTTAACTGTGCGTCGCTCAAAGTGCCCACCGTGAACTCGGCCATCTGGGGGCAAATGAGCGTATCCATGCGGGGGCAGGAGTTGAGGTTTCAGAAAGTCCTCAAATTGGTGGGTGCAGGAATAACGGCGTTTGGGCGAATAGTCCAAGGGGCACCGCTATCACGTACACAGCAGGACATACTAGCCCTGCTGTGCAATACTCATTTTTAGCTTAATTGTATACGGAAGATAGCCATCAAACCAACCCTCAACCCTTTGCGGCATTGTGCAGATCTTCTAATGTCCAGACACCCAACTTGCTATTTGTGGAGGATCTGGCGAAGCAAGTAAAAGAATTGAATGAGGAGGCGAAAAAAATCGCCTCATCAAAACTTATTCCGGGGGCAGGATGCCGCCTCGCAAGCCATACCCCTTCAGGTGAGCTACAGACGCTGGAGCAGGTCAAGGACCGAGCCGGGGGTTTCCAGCTACACGCCGCTGGCACGCACCACTGCACACCCCCAACATGGCCAGGAGACAGAGGAATCCAAGAGCAACCATGGAGATACGAGTAACTGGTTTAGTCCAGGACATATCCTCTGGGGATCAGCCGCCGGTAGGTTGCAATTGTTCTATGATGAATGGTGCTGCATAATATCAGATCTATTCATACTGGACAGTATCCAAGGGTCTCGAATCGAGTTTATTTCAGAAGTACATCCACCCGCACAAAATACACCTAGTCGGGAATTGTTTTTTTTAAGACCAGAAACTCTACAGGTGAATGATAAAATTGGGATTTTATTCCAGTGGGGTAATTGAAAGGATAGCATATCAGCCTCAACAATATGTGTCCAATATATTCCCCAGGCGGAAGAAGGATGGTGGGTGATGGTCATTCTGGACCTAACCCGACTTAACTCCAGTATAGACATTTTAGAATGGAAATTTTTAGTACTGCTAAACAACTGGTATCAAAAGGTTGTTATAATGACAACCATAGATCTGAAAGATGCATATTATTCAGTACCAATTCATCACCAGTACCGTAGATACTTGAAATTTAGTTGGATGGAACGGCTGTGGCAATTTAAAGCTTTGCCCAATGGGTTAACCTCAGCCCCTAGGTTATTTACAAATTTGTTGAAACCAGTATTAGGGCTACTCCGCGCCCAGAATCACATTGTGATGGCATACTTGGATGATGTTCTGATTATAGGCAAAACTCAGCTGAGGAATCGGTTTAAGTGATCAAACACCTTTTTGAGAGGTTAGGTTTCCTCGTCCATCCAACTAAATCCAAATTAGTACCATCTAGAATGATTGACAATTTGGGGTTTGTCATTGATTCAACTAACATGTCAGTGACTTTGCCTATGCCAAAACTGTCAAGATTATGGAGGCCTGTAGCAATCTGGTAGAGGAACAACAGCCCTCCATCCGACGAGTAGCCAGTGTTATTGGTAAATTAGTGGCAGCTTTCCCTGGAGTGCAGTTCGGACTTCTGCACTATCAGAATGTGCAACGAGCTAAAGAACAAGCACTGAAAGAACATGCAGGTCATTTTGATAGACCAATGCAGTTGCCAACCAAAGCTATCGCCGAGTTACAATGGTGGATAATTAATGTCTCACAAAGTACTAAAGACATTCTGACTCAACAACCCTCAGTTATTTTACAAACTGATGTCAGTGCTTCAGGATGGGGAGCCACTGATACCGAGTCTAGCTGTGGCGGCAAATGGCGTGTGCAAGAGGCATTGATCCTGCAGAGGCATGGGATAAACTACTTAGAATTGCTGGGTGCATTGTATGGCCTAAAAGCATATTGTTCAACAATGAATGATTTACATGTTCAGCTTCAGATTAACAATACCACAGCTGTTGCATATATCAATCACATGGGAGGAAGTAGGTCAGTATCATGTGATAATCTGGCTAACCTTATTTGGAATTGGTGCATTACGAGAAACATCTGGGTCTCAGCTATCTACCTACCAGGTAGAGATAACGTGGTGGCAGACACCAGGTCACGCAAATTTAATGACAACACAGAATGGATGCTGAATCCAAAAGTTTTCAAAATGATTGTCAGCCAGTATGGATTGCCAGACATAGATCTGTTTGCATCAAGGCTAAATCACCAGTTACCTAAATACGACTCATGGGAACCAGATCCAGGGGCAGTAGCGGTGGATGCATTCTTGCTACATTGGGGACGTATGTTCTTTTATGCTTTTCCCCCATTCTGCCTCATCAGTCCCAGTCTCACCAAAATAGAGCAGGACTCCGCTTCAGGCGTTTTGGTAGTTCCTGACTGGCCCACACAACCATGGTTCCCATTGGTCCTGAGACTGATGACACAGCCATTCATGACTATCCCCAAATGCAGCAACTTGTTGTTTCTCCCTGTGACAGGAGAGAGTCAACCTTTACATGATCGCATTAATCTATTGTTTTGCAGATTCTGACCGGACCGATCCAGGGGCTTGGACTATCGAGTAGGACCGTGGATGTGATTACTGCGGCCTGGAGAGATAGTACTAAAAAGCAATATGTATCTCATATTAAGAAATGCGAGATGTTTTGTTTACAGTCAGATATATCTTATCATACTGCAGGCATACCGGATGTATTGGAGTTCCTTGCTACATTGCATTTTGACAAGCAATTGAGCTATAATGGCATTAATAGTGCTCGGAGTACTTTGTCCTCCTATTTAGGGCAAGGGTCGGGACAACATTGAGTTGGATCTCATCCATTAGTGTCCCGATTCATGAGAGCTATTTTTAACAAAAACCCTCCCAGGCCTAGATATAGGGAAATCTTGGATGTGAGCATAGTTCTCACACTTCTTCGGCAATGGGCTCCAATTACATCTCTGTCTTTTCAGAAGTTAACGCTCAAAGTGGTCATGCTCATGGCATTAGTGTCAGCGCAACGGGTCCAGACATTGCAAAAGCTACGACTGGACAGCATGTATTCTTCTATAGATAATATTAAGTTTTATGTATATGATTTAATCAAACAAAGCAGGCCAGGGACGGCTGGAACCAAAATAAGCTTTAAAGCATACCCCATTGATCTGAGGCTATGTAGTTACGCACCTGAGTCAATATATCAAGGTCACCAAGAGTCTCAGAGGCTATGAAACAGCAATGCTCATCTGCCACAAAAAAACTCATAAAAAGGTGTCAGTACAAACTATTTCTAGGTGGCTGAAACAGGTTTTGGATTGTGCTGGAGTAGACACTGATGTGTTTAAATCTCACTCCACCAGGGCGGCGTCAACATCCGCAGCAAAGGCGCAGGACGTGCCTTTAGACCAAATCCTCGGGGCCGCAGGATGGTCTAGTGAAGGAACTTTTTCAAGATTCTATGATAAACCTGTCCTCACAGTGGAAAGTTTTTGGGCATGCTGTTTTGGGTTCTGTTTGAGTTTCATTTGTAATTTCCCCCTGGGAGAGAGGGGTTATTACTGTTCTTTTATTATTAAAAATGTTCATTGTATAATTTAAACAATGTTCAATACATTATTTGTTTATCCTGTGTCAGCTGAAGCAGTGTGTCGTATGGAGCTGGATCTACGGCATGAAATCACAGAGCTTTGAAATTTTTACGGAATCACTCACGTGACTCCGAAGTAAAATAGTAAGATTAAATGAGAACTTACCAGTTTGAAGTTTGATCTTTATTTTATGAGGAGTTACAGTGAGCGATTACGTGCCCTCCGCTCCCGGCCCTCATAATCGCAAAGATCATCTGGTAGTTCTAGTCTTCTGAGTCTTACTATATCACTTCGACTGTAGTTACTGTGATTAGACGCCGCTGCTTTGAAGATTGACGCGCATGCGCACTGGCGGGGCTTCTTCACGTAATCGCTCACCGTAACTCCTCATAAAATAAGATCAAACTTCAAACTGGTAAGTTCTCATTTAATCTTACTATTTTATGTTGCAATTAGAAGCAAATAAAACATGTTGATTCATACAAATGGACCATGGAAGTGAGATTTCTCACTTACAACATTTCCAATGATATGTGTTTTCAGTGAGAGAACCATCTGGTGAGGAAAGCAAGGAAATTACCAAGTGGTTCAATAAATGATGGGTTCCCCGCTGTCCTTTTTGTTGAGTTTGCAACTTCTGTTCATCTTCTAGAATCAACACAGCGGTAGCTGCGAATAAATAGACGTGTGCAGAATTGTACAACATGGGCAAGAAGCTCGGAATATAGCTTCAGCAACCCAGGCTCCTGCTCCTGGGTGCCCAAGGTGGAGAGATGCAGTAGTGTGCAAATGGGATGGAGAAGCACAGGAAATATTCAGTGAAATTTATGGAGGCATGAAATATTTATCTTATCAGCTTCCATAAATTGCAAGCTTATAATAAATATGAATGTCTGGAATGCAGTTGGCTTTTCAGTGTGTATGTTTTCTCTTTTGGTAGCTCATGACCTAATACATCACAAAAGTTGGTTTTTACACTGGCAAAAAAGTAATTTCATTTATTCAATGTTCCTGGTTCTCAATACAGAGCACGGACCAAACCTCGCTCAACTTACATCATCTTCTTTTGTTCCGCCCCAAAAGTTAGTTCCACCAGCATAGCTTGGAATGTTTAATACAGCAATGCCTTGGAGACTGGGTAGAGGAATGTATTGTCCATCACACTGTAACACACAAAATAAATCGGTTAAGAAAATTCATATTTCAATATGACTATACCTATCCCCAATTTTTCATTCTATTCAAATTAACATTAAGAGTGGCCACAATAAAATATTGCACTGGGTACCACTCATGTCTCTCTAAAACTGCACCAAATGACGCTGAGAATACCACACGCCAGAAGGGCACAAAAAGATAGATGCAATGGGCATAACGATGAAATAAGGCAAAGTTGTAGGAAGTGATAGCAATGCAAATGAATGGGAAAATGGAAGATGTGATTATACATGTACACATAAATTTGGCATCTTTGCCTTTATTAATAGTGTATAATATTAAAGCACGGAAATTATTCTACATTTGTGTCGAACACTAGTCAGGCTTAAGCTTTGGTATCGTAATTAATTCTGAGAACCTGGGAAGATGTCACCTCTTTAGAGAGGATCTCGAAGAGATTTATTGGAAATGTAGCAGAGTTTTAGGCAAAGTATTCTACAGATAAGTCCTGCACATCTCCTAACAGAGACAGGGAGAAATAATACCCATCCTCATTTTTCCACCTGCTCTCAATACCCTTGATTTGATCCTCCACCTCATGTTTCTACATCCCTAACCCCAGGTGGGACCAAATAACACTAGATCTTATGAATAGAGCTTCAAGATCTTCAATGCCATTCTTAAGGAACAGCTTCTCAAATGTAGATAGTGACCCAGGGTCAAAATGCACAATATAGTATCAGGACTTAAAAATGGGAAATAAAGGTAACAGTATTCGCATAATTCCAAGAACTACAGAAGAAATGTATGTTGTAAAATATCACAAAAAATGTCACAATTAAGTTCCAAACAATCCCCAATTATTATTTAGAGAATTGGCTAGAGAACTCCCATGACTGTGGCATCTAGATTTGTCAAACATCAATTATTTATGGAGGTTCATGACATCGTAATGTAATTGTATCACATGTCTTGACTGACTAGTTCAACATTATGAGAAACACAAAGCTTACCTCAAGTTGCACCTTCTGTTCTAAGTTCTTATAGGTTCGCTGTAGTAATTCCTTGGTACCAAGCACGCCATACCACATCATATTCTTTGTCCGACTTCTAAGCAAAGTACATTGACAAAATGTTCAGAGAGCTGTGAATTTGTTTCACTAATATTTCCTAGATCACACCAGAAATTTCTCGAGGCCCTCCGGTTCTTCCTCGTACAGAGACCCAATCAATTTCCCTCAACTAGCACTCTCCTCTGCCAGGCGGAACTTTCCCTCACCCTCAGCAGCTTCTCTTTTAACTCCTCTCACTTTCTCGAAGTTAAAGATGTTGCCATGGGCACTCACATGGGCCCAACTTCTGCTTGCCTTTTAGTCGGTTACGTCAAACAGTCCTTGTTCGAAACATATACTACTGCCATCCCCCAACTCTTTTGATACTTCACGGATGACGGCATCGGGGCTGACCCCTGCACAGATGCAGAACTTGTTGATTTCATTAACTTTACCGCTAACTTTCCACCTTGCCCTCAAATTCACCTGGACTCACTCTGACACTTTTCTTCTTTTCTTGATTTCTCTGTCTCCATCACAGAGGATAGACTATTGACTGAGGTCTACTAGAAACCTACCGACTCCCACAGTAATCTGGACCACACTTCTTCCCACCCTACCTCTCGCAAAGATGCTATACACTGCTCTCAATTCTTCCGTCTCTGCAGCATCCTCTCCCAAGATGAGGCTTTCCGTTCGAGGATATCCGAGATGTTCTCTTTCTTTAGTAAATGTGGCTTCCCCCCTGCTTTCATAGATATCCTCATCTTCGTCTCATCCATGTCCATGTCCCATAGTTCGTCTCTCGCTCTCCCTCCCCCCAGATGCAGCAAGGACTGATCCTGACCTTTCACCTCACCAGCCTGCGCATCTAACACATTATCATCCAACGTTTCTGTCACCTCCTATGGGATTCCACCACTAATCACATATTTTCAGCTCCACCCCTTTCTGCCTTCCACAGAGACCAATTTGCTCCGTACCTCCTTGATTCCCTCATCCCTTCCCATCCAAACCACTGCCTCCCTAGATACTTTCCCCTGCAACCACATAAAATGCAACACCTGTCCTTAAACCTCCTCCCTCAGCTCCATCCAGAGACGCCGACAGTCCTTTGAGGTGAGACAAAGGTTCACATGTCCCTCGTCTAAACTTATCTACAGCATCCTGTGTTCCCGATGTGGTCTCCTGTACATCGACGAGACCAAATGTAGACTCTGTGACAGTTTTTCTTAATACATGCTCGGTCCACCGAGGTATACAGAATCTACTGGTTGCCAACCATAAGCCCCTGGCTTATAAATGCGCAACATAGTACAGCCCGTACATACGGTCAAGTGTTTGGGAGATCAGCGGGATGGATTTGCCAGCTGCTGCAGGGCTGCACGCATCTTTTGCCATGTTGGTGGTTAGACTCAACTGGCTGAAGAGCCTGTTTCCATGCAGCCATGACCTTATCATTCTGTCTCTAGCACTGAACTATAGGACGAGTCATGCTCGTACTTCAGTAATCTTTAGAATGTTATATCTCGATCACAACTGCCTGAAACTTGTAGCTTAGTCCCACAGAGTAAGATTTTGTAACATGAGTTATAACCCTTCACCTTAATTCCCCAATGATAAAGCTGGACAGGTAGCTACCTGCATTTCTCAGGGTGCTCCTCACGCTTGTTGTTAAATTCCAAGGAGATTTTGGCATCTAATCCAATTCCAAAATAATTGTTCATAACACATTTCTCAGCGTAGCCTTCTCTGGATTGTGGAAAGAAAACACAGTTTTTGTTGCAAAAATATCAATTTAGGTGTACATTAAGCGATCATCCATTATAATAATGTTCCCTATAGAAAAATTACTGCTCATTCCCAGTTTCAATTCCTGATAACTGTTCGTAAACAGAAGTGAGCAATGCGGAAAAGCAGTCACAAAATGAAGTCGTACAGGGCAGAAAGACAATCTTGCCGTTTCCCAAACGCTCGATCACTGTCGGGCATTTGTAAACTGGGGAAGACCTTCATCTGGCAAATACTCTAAGTAATATTAGCAAATACCCAGCTCATAGCCAGGACTTGCTGCCCACTTCTACTCACTTCCACCAGATGCGGAGCATCGGGTGAGCTGACAGTCCAGAACCCGGCCAGCATCCATCATAATAGAGTGGGCTCCAGTCAGTGAGCTGCCCTCAGATGGTCTCTCTTCAGACCTTGCCCAAGGGATGCTCTGACAGCCTTTGGCTATGGAAGGCTTTAAAATGGTTATTAAATATCTCTGATTATCAGAAGCATTTATTCAACAAGATTAAAGTAATTTAAATTAAAAGTAATTAAATCATAGTAATGCACTAATAAGTACTTCAAAGATAAAAATAAAGCAAAACAATAGACAATAGGTGCAGGAGTAGGCCATTCGGCCCTTCGAGCCAGCACCGAAAACAGGCAGGCAGTTCCTTTTTCCACAGAGTAAGTGACCTTATTCAAAGGTTAAGGTAATTGCTCAGAGGCCATTAGCCTGAACAGGGATTGCCAAATGTGAAGTGGACCCAGACTCAATCCTCTGCTCAGCTAGTCATTGCTTCACTGCTGGGCTCAATGGTGAGCCCAATGACGGAGCAGACGGTCACATACGCTTCTGTGCAAATCTGATGACTGCACGGATGGAGTCTAAAGTGCGATCACGTGCAAAGGACCGAGAGCTTTTATTTCCTATGACACTCAGTCAGCACTACACAGACCATAAAAACTAGTGAAGAGATTACACTTCTTACAGAGAGTCTGGATCAGGATCAATGAACGGTGTTGCTCCAAAAGGGTCAATGTTCGCCAGTAACATTTTGCTGATGATTGAGCTTCCAGCAATTGAAGCAGCAAGTCCAGCTCGTAAACCTGTGATAATACACACACATTACATAGGTAGGTAAGCTAGATAACATAGAGATATGCAAAATTTATAGCTTACTAATACCAGGTTCCTGATATAGAGCTTTGCTGGGTGTTAACTCAGATTCTGGATAGGAACATTGATGTTGTTATCTGCAGCCACAACTGAGCCTCTCATGTCTTTGCACCAATATCTCAATTCTTTTTCTCTCTCTGCCACTCAGACAATTACTATTTTTTTTACTGTTAAGTGTTTCCTTTATACACGGACATCCAATTCTTCTACAGCACCATTCTCCAGCAGGATCGCTCTATTTTTTCCATAAAGTGCATGAACACTACTTTCTTCTTCCCTATGGCTTATCTTGTTCTAACCTTCCACATGTTTTCCTTTGAATCAGTCCATATATACAGTATCGAGATATTGAGAGATTCCTGAATGAGCTGCCTCAGTAGAAACCAAATAGTAACAATAATGTTACTATAATTAATCCAGAGTAAAACATTCATTAAGTAGTTCACAGAAATATTATCAAAACGAAAACTGCATGGTCACATAACGAGTTGGGCAAAAAGCTATTCAAAGACTTTCAATACGATTTTCAATGCAGGCAGTAGGGAAAGAGGAGAGGATTCCTGTGCTATTGGCTGGCACTGAATACTGGACAAAAATCCCTCCAAATCACAACCACATTGTGTTTGTCCCCGATATTACACCACAACAAATGTGCAACAAAGTTAACAATCTTTCTGATTAATAAAACTATTTCTGACATTGCTGACATATTTGCAATGCACAGCTTTATGTTTATTCGTATTCAGATAGAAAATCTAATTAAAAGAAGGCAAGTTGCATCAAAGGAACCAGCTAGTGACACTTCAATATGACAGTACGTATGGGGGGGGGGGGGGGGGGGGGGGTGGAAGCAAATATATACAAGTAGCTCCATGGTACGATGGCAGAAACTTTCAAGTGGATGTTGGATAGTGTAAGGACTGTGAACTGTGACCACTTGATATGTCCACCTCCAAGTTAACCAGTCACCAGCAGCTAAAACATTTGTTTGTGTAATGCAACAAGTGAACAGAGCAAACCGAGCATTAAATGCAATTGGCACATCACGACAAATGATATCTGTCAATAACAAGTTGTTCTACAACTGTAGGCTGTGCACACCATACACAAGAAGAAGATACCTGCCAATTTGAGAAAATTGCTGTCTTTACACAGCAGTGTTTGTAGGTTGCGTAAGATATTTAACATGTAGAGTGCGTGAATGATGCCAAACCTCACACAGCACACAGAATGGTCTGGCTGAAAGTAGAGCACATTCATCTGATTAAAAAGTCTACCATGGCCCCTGTGCTTTTAAAGTGTAATTCAACATGTTTCAGTGAACCATATGATATAATATTTGGAACTTGGAGGTTGCGAACACAGCAGAATGAGTTCCAACGGTGGTACATGGAAGTGAGGAGAAGAGAGAGCTGTTTCAGCATCACAGGATCAGATGAATAGCCGTGTTTTATAGCTATATTGACAAGAGCATCTCTTTCTTATGCAATCTCTCAGGATCAAGTACGGTTTGCTTCTGCTCTGGTTCTGTGGATTCTGAGGTGGCTGACGAGGCCAACCTGAGACCCATAGTCTCCTCCACGGCTAGTGCAGGAGGTGGCTGATGGGTAATTTGCTGGATACAGTGATCTTTCCACAGGATTTCTATACTCTCGATGCATGCCTCAGGTTGTCAACGCCATCTTCTCCATGCTCCATGCTCCTTCACCGTTTTGAGTGATGATCAGCCAGAGATTCCCATGTGCCAGTTGGGATGTTATATTTCTTCATGGAAACTTTCAGTTCCTCCTTGAATCATTTATTCAGTCTGCCTGTCTATGTCTTCTTATGAGACCGCTTGCAATGTCCTTTACGATGCATTCATCAGTAAAACTACGCCCTGATTGTTGAACACCCATTCAAAATTTCACTAGTATCGTGGTTGAAAACTTGAACCGTGCAAGAAACGGGAAAATATAGGGGAACTATTTCATGCACATGAAGAAAGATAAAGTTATCACCTGGTATATTCAACAGCTATTGATGTTCTGGTCAATATGAAAGCATAATCAAAGATAATTGAAGATTAAATCATGACTGCTTGCACACAAGAAGGAATCAGGTGTTTCTTGTTTTAAACATCTACTTGCTGCCATTTAATTAAGACCTGTTATTATCTCAGCTTTGATAATTCATCATTTGCAATTGACTGTCTGATCTTTGATGCTGTGGATCTGAAATGTTCTGAAAAATTGGAGAGATGAGCTTTCAACCTTGAAGAGATGAAGAGAGGTGATGGAAATGTATTGCAAAGGTTTATAAAATTGTAACCAATGTAGCAAAGCTTCTTAGATTAAATTGTGAGATCCAATAATGAAAGGTAAATTCAAGATTGATAACAGGAAAGACTGCTTTAACTGAAGAATGACTAACAGTTGGAATGAAATCCCAGAGAGATGAAGATCTGAAATGGTTAATGCAAAGGTGCAAAGATGAGTGGGGGTGAGACTGTACAGTGCCCCAATGGATGAAGTAAGGTGAGACAAGTGAGATGCACTGTTTAACTAAATCCATCCAGTCCATCAACTATCCCAGTGCTCACTAACCTACAACAGTTCAAGTACAGCCACTCTCAATATTGCTTTCAAACTCCTCTTTAAGATCATCCCACCCCATCACATAAGCTCTTCCAGTTGTATAACCCTCTGCAATATCTGCTCTCATGCATCATCTCCAAGTTTAATCATTCCATTATCTCCACTTCAGCTGTCTTAGCCCCAAGCTGCTGACTCCTTGCTCCAAGCTCCTCCTGTCAAAACCAACTTTGTTTTGTATCAATTCTCTGAGGTGCTTTGGGAGATTTTGTTAAAACCCCTTTACAAATGCAAAATGTTGTGCCTGAACCTGTGATTTTGGAACAGATTTTCTAAAGTCACCTATGTTGCATATTTAAGATTTAGCTTCTTCACAGGGTAGGATTACTAGTATTACTAGTTACAAACCAAATCTCGTTGCACTTATGTGTAATGACAATAAAAGATATTATTATTAAACCTGGCTTTTTGCATTCTACATTATCACATCCACCAGGAAAACAAACATAGATATAGAAACATAGAAAATAGGTGCAGGAGAAGGCCATTCGGCCCTTCGAGCCTGCACCGCCAGTCAATGTGATCATGGCTGATCATCCAACTCAGTATCCCGTACCTGCCTTCTCTCCATACCCCCTGATCCCTTTAGCCACAAGTGCCACATCTAACGCCCTCTTAAATATAGCCAATGAACTGGCCTCAACTACCTTCTGTGGCAGAGAATTCCAGAGACTCACCACTCTCTGTGTAAAGAATGTTTTCCTCATCTCGGTCCTAAAGGAATTCCCCCTTATCCTTAGACTGTGACCCCTTGTTCTGGACTCCCCCAACATCGGGAACAATCTTCCAGCATCTAGCTTGTCCAACCCCTTAAGAATTTTGTAAGTTTCTATAAGATCCCCCCTCAATCTTCTAAATTCCAGCGAGTACAAGCCGAGTCTATCCAATCTTTCCTCATATGAAAGTCCTGACATCCCAGGAATCAGTCTGGTGAATCTTCTCTGTACCCCCTCTATGGCAAGGATGTCTTTCCTCAGATTTGGAGACCAAAACTGTACGCAATACTCCAGGTGTGGCCTCACCAAAACCCTGTACAACTGCAGTAGAACCTCCCTGCTCCTATACTCAAATCCTTTCGCTATGAATGCTAACATACCATTTGCTTTCTTCACTGCCTGCTGCACCTGCATGCCTACTTTCAATGACTGGTGTACCATGACACCCAGGTCTCGTTGCATGTCCCCTTTTCCTAATCTGCCACCATTCAGATAATAGTCTACCCTCATGTTTTTGCCACCAAAGTGGATAACCTCACATTTATCCACATTATACTGCATCTGCCATGCATCTGCCCATTCACTCAGCCTATCCAAATCACCCTGCAGCCTCCAAGCATCCTCCTCACACCTAACTATACCCCCCAGCTTGGTATCATCTGCAAATTTGGAGATGTTGCATTGAATTCCCTCGTCCAAATCATTAATATATATTGTAAATAGCTGTGGTCCCAGAACTGAGCCTTGCGGCACCCCACTAGTCACTGCCTGCCATTCTGAAAAGGACCCGTTTACTCCCACCCTTTGCCTCCTGTCTGCTAGCCAGTTCTCTATCCACATCAATACTGAACCCCCAATACCGTGTGCTTTAAGTTTGTATGCTAATCTCTTATGCGGGACCTTGTCGAAAGCCTTCTGAAAGTCTAGATATAACACATCCACTGGTTCTCCCTTATCCACTCTACTAGTTACATCCTCGAAAAATTCTATCAGATTTGTCAGACATGATTTACCTTTCGTAAATCCATGCTGACTTTGTCCAATGATTTCACCACTTTCCAAATGCGCTGCTATCCCTTCTTTAATAACCGACTCTAGCAGTTTCCCCACTACCGATGTTAGACTAACTGGTCTGTAATTCCCCGCTTTCTCTCTCCCTCCTTTTTTAAAAAGTGGGGTTACATTAGCTACCCTCCAATCCTCAGGAACTACTCCAGAATCTAAGGAATTTTGAAAAATTATCACTAATGCATCCACTATTTCTGTGGCTACCTCCTTGAGTACTCTGGGATGCAGACTATCTGGCCCTGGGGATTTATCGGCCTTCAATCCGTTCAATTTACCCAACACCACCTCCCGGCTAACCTGGATTTCACTCAGTTCCTCCATCTTATTTGACCCCCGTTCCACTGCTATTTCCGGCAGATTATTTATGTCTTCCTTAGTGAAGACAGAACCAAAGTAGTTATTCAATTGGTCTGCCATGTCCTTGTTCCCCATGATCAATTCACCTGTTTCTGACTGCAAGGGACCAACATTTGTTTTAACTAGTCTCTTTCTCTTCACATATCTATAAAAACTTTTGCAGTCAGTTTTTATGTTCCCTCCCAGTTTCCTTTCATAATCTATTTTCCCTTTCCTAATTAAGCCCTTTGTCCTCCTCTGCTGGATTCTGAATTTCTCCCAGTCCTCCGGTAGGCTGCTTTTTCTGGACAATTTGTATGCCTCATCTTTTGTTTTTATACTATCCCTGATTTCCCTTGTTATCCATGGATGCACCACCTTCCCCGATTTATTCTTTTGCCAAACTGGTATGAACAACTTTTGTACTTCATCCATGCAGTCTTTAAATACCTTCCATTGCACATCCACTGTCAACCCTTTAAGAATCACCTGCCAGTCTATCTTGGCCAATTCACATCTCATACCTTCAAAGTTACCTTTGTTCAAGTTCAGAACCCTTGTTTCTGACTTAATTTTGTCACTCTCCATCCTAATGAAGAACTCAACCATATTATGGTCACTCTTGCCCAAGGGGCCACGCACAACAAGACTGCTAACTAACCCTTCCTCATTACCCAATACCCAGTCTAGAATAGCCTGCTCTCTCGTTGGTTCCTCCACATGTTGGTTGAGAAAACTATCCCGCAAACATTCCAGGAAATCCTCTTCCTCAGCACCCCTGCCAATTTGATTCACCCAATCTACATGCAGATTGAAGTCACCCATTATAACCGTGTTACCCTTGTTGCACGCATTTCTAATTTCCTGTTTGATGCCATCCCCAACTTCAATACTACTGTTAGGTGGCCTGTACACAGCTCCCACTAGCGTTTTCTGCCCCTTAGAGTTTCGCAGCTCTACCCATATCGATTCCACATCCTCCACGCTAATGTCCTTCCTTTCTATTGCATTAATCTCTTCTCTCACCAGCAACGCTACCCCACCTCCTTTTCCTTTTCGTCTATCCCTCCTGAATATTGAATATCCCTGGATGTTCAGCTCCCAGCCTTGGTCATCCTGGAGCCATGTCTCCGTGATCCCAACTATAGCATAGTCATTAATCGCTATCTGCACCTTCAACTCATCCACCTTATTACGAATGCTCCTCGCATTGAGACACAAAGCCTTCAGGCTTGTTTTTACAACACTCTTACTCCTTATACAATTGGTTCTGATACACAAGTTTAATGTTTATGCTCCTTTCTATATCTTTGTGCGACCTCATCCCAGTCCGAGTATGCTGTGTACCTGGGCAGATGATTCTAGTATTCAGCACCGGGAGATTTTCCTTGCTAGCAGTTAATGGCGAGGTTGTAAATGGGCCAGTGTAGGAAGTGGTGGTGCGATGGATTCGTCTCTCTGGAGGAGATCTCTGACCAGACCGGAAAGCTGAAATAACACAAAAATAATAATTCAATAGATACTACCGAACATTACAAAAGAGAGAGAGAGAAGGATGTTGGAAGCATGCAGAACTGCATTGGTGCATTGAATGAGAAAGGCCCAAGGTAGCAGGGGTTTGGTAAGCGAAAACATACCAGATGAAAGAGGAGAGGGCGAGAGATAGTAAGAGGTAGTTAGGGCAGTGAAATGGAGAGAACATCAAAGGATTTTCAATCAACTAAATAATCTTTCTTGAAAAACATTGTAAACAGAAATATATATCTATACTATCAACACATTAAATAATGCCCTTTGTGTTCATAATTCTTCATCACTGATTAATTAATTAAGTATGAATAACAATCCAATAATTCTGGTAAATGTATATGCCCCCTTTTGTTTAATTCTCATACATTCTGCCACATTTCCTATGCAAGACAATCAGTCAATGCATTTATTCCAGGACTCAGCTGAAAAATACCATCACCTAATGCATCAGTAAAAATGTAATATTCAATTCTGTCCATCATACAGATATGGTAATGAACAGTGCCTCCAAAAATTGACAATTGATGCAAAGGCTGCAGAGAGTCACTGCACACCTTTGAAATAGAATATAAAAGCTCAAAGTTTTATTTTCCAGCAGTGAAATAAAAAAGTAACAAGGTCATATTAAACCTTGATTAGGCCAAACGTAAAAGAAATCGTGTCTCATATTATAATGTAGGATTTTAGCAATGTGATCGAGCACCATTATGGCAGCTGAACAAAACCCTACCCGTTCACTGAAAGAACCTCACATTTGAAAGGTATTTTGAAGCAGAGCTGCAATCAATTTTTCCCATTTCCTCGAGATTTTAAGGCCTGAAAAAAGGCCAAATGTTGGCTATAGTTTATAAAGGAAAGGACTCTATGCTACCTTCCAATAGTTGTCCAATCTTTGCTCCCTTCCAATGCCTGTCCCAGTTAGGCAATTTTTTTAGCGACTGTCTCAGTCGTAGCAGGTCGCCGAAAAAGCGTCGACTGGACCCCCCCCCCCCACCAATGACAATGTCTACGACAAGCTACAACAACCTACCACCTAGTCGACATCAAGCTACGGCAAGCTACCGACAACCGGCGATCCATTAGGACATCCACCTATGACAACCTATGACCATACAGGCAACAACCTACGACAACCAAAGTCAACCTACGTCCACCCTCGATGAGCTATGACAAGCAACTACCCTGTCGGCGACAACTGAAGGCAACTGAAGACAATTCAATCGCCGGTACCTGTCGCCGGTTGACGTAGGTAGTCGCCAATGGAATTCACCGAAGTCAGCACCCGGTGACAACCAACGTCACCTGGCGACAACCTGCGTCATCCTGGCAACAACCTATGACAGGAAAAGACAAGCTGCGTCAAGTGACGTCAAGCCCACAGTCGCCGAAAGGTTTTGAACATTACAAAATCTAGTGGCGACCATAAAAACGTTACGACTCTTTAGGCGACTTGAGGAGACTACTCACGACCATACAAGTGCCACCCCACGACCATGTAGCGACAGCCTAGTTGCCTGTAGTCGTCGAAAAAAATCGCCTAATTGGGACAGGGGCTTAACAATTTACAATGGTGGTTCAAAGTTGTAAAGATGCTGCCATGAGGTAGAAATAGGTTCAGTTAATGTTCAAAAAGGTTGACAGATGGAGTATAATTTGTGGAAGTGTAAAATCATCAACCATGTTTGAAAAAAATGGAAAAGCAGAATCCCCTTTTCAGGGGAAGAGTCTAGTAAATGATGGTATTCATTCCAAAAATTCATGATTCTTGAACAACAATAGAGCATGTTAACCTGCAAGCACAGGAAGTAATGGGGAGGCAAATGATCAGTAAGCTTTTAATGCAAGGGGACTGAAAAATAGAAGTCTTATTGTAATTACTATTTTATATTCCTTTGTGAAATTTGGATAGACTTGCCTTTGAGGGATGATAAAACAGTATATTAGATTAATTCTTGGGATAGAATGCCTATATTGAGCACAGATCAAATGGAATTGGTCTGAACAATGGAGTTTACAGGAATAAGAGGCAATCTCACTGAAATGCTTGAAATTCTTGAGAGTACTTGACAAAGTAGATGCAGACACAACAAACTGCAGATGCTGGAATCTCAAGCAAAACAAAAGGTGCTGGAGAAATTCAGCAGGTGAGGCAGTAATTGAGGCAGGAATGGACAGCAATGTTTTGGGTCCAGATCCTCCTTCAAACTGATTGGAATAGGGGCGAGAAACCTGGAAAAGCGGCATGGGCGAGATAATGTTTGGGAAGTGATAGATGGATACAGGTGAGAGGATTTGATTGGCAGATGGGTGGAATAAGTGGCAAATGCTAGAGATGAAAAGGTGTAAGATAGGGACAGGAGAGAAGTGAAATGTAAAATCGAAGGACAGATAATTTAGAGATACAGCACAGAAACAGGCCCTTCGGCGCACCGGGTCTGTGCCGACCAGCGAATCCCCGCACAGTAACACTATCCAACACCCACTAGGGCAATTTTTACATTTATCGAGCCAATTAACCTACAAACCTGTACATCTTTGGAATGTAGGAGGAAACTGGAGATCTCGGTGAAAACCCACGCAGGTTACGGGGAGAACGTACAAACTCCGTACAGACAGCACCCGTAGTCGGGATCAAACCCGGGTCTCCGGCGCTGCATTCGCTGTAAGGCAGCAGCTCTACCACTGCGCCACCGTGACCGCCCCATATGGGTGGTAGGGGATAGTTGGGAGGGAAAGAGTGGGGTGAAAAGGAAAACGGGAGAAAGGAGCAGTGTTACTGGTGGTGAGGAGTGGAAGAAATGGTAGAATTATTTTTCCTGCGTGTGGAATTTACAATATGGAATTGTTGTGTCAGGATAAAAGTGAGATGTAGGGTAGTCGATCTTTGAAATGATCTGTCGGAGAGGGATGTGGGCTATCAGCTGATGAGAGTTTTGGAGATGAATTAAAGGTGAGGTGATGTGAATGGATTATGAACGGCAACACTTGCTGGAGAAGCCATGTGGATACTCGTGCTCCCACCCTGAGTATCTGCGTTACTCAGATAATGGCTAAAACACAGAACTTCAATGGTTTAGGTGAACACCATGGATATATTTTTTAACAAAGCTAGATATGAAGGTGAACAAAAAAAAAATATTAATGCTGATGTTAATAAGAAACAAAGTGGAAAGAATTGCAGGTGGAACAGTGACATGGATCATTAACAGAAAGATCATGTAAGCTGAATCACCAGTTTCAATGTCCAAGAATTTAAGGTAGTCCATTGTGAAGCCTCTGTAATATTTTAGTACAGCAGACTCCTGGCCTCATATCCCACTAATATCCCTACCTTTTCCCCACAGCAACTGGTAATTGTGGACAATGGGGATATGGTAGCTGTAACCCACCTTGGGACATAACAAGCAGTTCATTAGTTAACCATTAATTAATGATCAAGTTGAACTGATCTTGCACAGACAATGCACTAACACCAGTGGTGTCAAGGTAAGGCTGTCTATTTTTCTCTCTGTTGTTCCAAAATCTTTCGTCACATAAGTATTAATACAAGTCGCCAAGTGTAATCCAGTTTGAGATGACAACTCACATCAATTTGGATTCTTCCACTTTGTCTCCATGGCTACCTTAAATTACCATACCACAAATGTACTTCACCACAATAAGGCATAATGTATAAGAGGTGGAAATTACTCCACCACTCCAGTTCTTAATTTTCCCCCGAAGGGGGTTCTTTCTAGACCAGCATCCGTTCTCAGTTGCCTATTAACCAAACCTGAGCTTGCTGACATCTTCTCAGACTTCAAAAACATGCCTATGATAGTGCCATGTAAACATTATGGAGGTTTGATCAATGAGAGGAAAGCTGAGAAAGCCCTGAGACATGGGTATCATGATCTGCATATGATGTTAATATCTCCATGAAATAAACAATCTTATTGGAAGAAGGATGAAGAAATCATACTGCTCTGTATGTCGGTATCCTTTGACTCATCTTCTTCCTTTTCCTCCTCCTTCAAATCCTCCTCAATGTTCTTTTTCAGTTCCACTTCAGTCTGTTCTTGCGTGTGAGCATTCTGTTCATCCACAACTGCAAGAAAGAGCCATCAATTAAACACAGTGGGAGGGAAGTACTGACACCATGAAAGGTGTCAAAAGTATTATAGGCTATTCCGAGGGCTGGAAATGTTTCTGACATTCAGGGACATTTTAAGATCATTACAATTGAGATAAGTATTTTCAAGAATTAAAAATGTTATTTGTGAAATTTTATTTTATTGCATGCAGTTCTGGTTGCCCCACTACAGGAAGGGTGTGGAATCTTTGGAAAGGATGAAGAGAAGGTTTCCCAGAAAGATGCCTGGATTAGGGGGTGGTAACAACAGGGAAAGGTTGGACCAGGCACGTGCCGTCAGGGTAGGCAAGGTAGGCACTGCCTACCCTGACTAAAATTATGAAATGGCAATTATGAAATATAAATAGTAAAGGCATGGGAGAATGATGCCTTCTAACAGATCGATCTCTGAGGTAGGCATAATTCTCCGTGCCTTTCATCCACAGCGCTTGTAACACGCGAAGGTCTGTGCAGCCCACGTGTCGTCAGCGCTGCCTGAGCCGTCAGTTTCAAGGGGAGCTAAATACAGCAGAAATTCTGCCTTTGCAGTACTGCGCATGCGTAGCAGCCTGCTGCGCACGCGCAGCGCGAGTTTCTTAGCGGGATTTTCAAATATGGATTGCCATTATTTTAATAGTATCTTAGGAAACAAAGAGTGAAGAATGGACTTAATCTACTAATAACGTGGTAAGTGCATTTCTTGGTGCTTAATTTTTATAAATAGTGTATTTCCCAGGGTGGGGGGAGAAATCCGTTCACAGTGTTTGGGGAGTCGGGTGTTGTGAAGGAGGGGATTGGAGTCAGTAACCCACTTGCCACGCGTCTGAGTGCAGGTAGATGGGACTAGGTGAGAGTAAGTGTTCGGCGCGGACTAAAAGGGCCGAGATGGCCTGTTTCCGTGCTGTAATTGCTATATGGTTTTATTGTGGCCGGGGAGTGAATTAGCTCTGGTGGCTGCCGCAGCACACCAGGCACGGACAGCAGAACTGGCCGCCACATCCGAAGAAGGAAGCAGCTCGGGTGACTGTGAGTGGCCGCCGGGACCCTGCCACTTCTGCTGGTCCCCACTCACCTCTGGCAGTGCTCTCCGTCTGAACATCTCTCACCTGCGCTCGCCGGCCGGCTTCCTGCAAATCTTTAAATTCCGACAGCGCGTTCACGGGACCAGTTGAGGTTACTTGGCTGTGGGAATTTATGGATTTGCGGGACGCGGTTGACATGAGCGAAGCCGGCGAACGGCATGTGAGAGATGTTCAGACGAAGAGCACTGCCAGAGGTGATCAGAAGGCGCTGAAGAGCAGCCGGTTCTGGTGTCGGGTTCCCACGGCCGCTCGCAGTCACTTGAGCTGCTTCTATCCCCGGAAGTTCTGCTGTCCGTGCCCAGAGCGCTGCAGCAGCGGTGAGTGAGTCTGATATGATCTCTGACCCCCTCCTTCTCAACACTTCAACACTTCTGCCTTCTCGCATATTTAACCCCTGGCACAGACTCTCCACACGCTGTGAAAGGAACTCTCCCTCCAAATGGACCCTTGAATTAGTATTGTCATTCAATAAGATGACAACTGATTCAACGTCCCGGTGTGCTCCCTCCCCTCCCCTCCACCAATTACCCCTCCCCTCCACTAAATGTCAGTTAACCAGCTTCACGATTATGTATCCCTCTTGGATGCACACCTGTCTCTATCCAAGAATCGACCTATCAAGGAACCTCTCGCCTGAGGTTAACTGTTGACGGCCCCGTCTCGTCCTGGGTTTATCTTTTTGTTTCCACTTATTTTTCCCACAATTCAGTTTACAATAGGTGTGAAGAATGGCCCCGACCCGAAACGTCACTTATTCAATTTCTCGGGAGGTGCTGCCTGACTCGCTGAGTTGCTCCAGCACTTTATGCCTATATTTGGTATAAACCAGCATCTGCAGTTCCTTTTTATTACCGACAGATTGGGATCTGTCTTGTAAGTGTCACATGTGCTTGCTCAATAAGTAACTTGTTAGAAGATAAACACAAAATGGTGGAGTAACTCAGCATCTCTGGAGAGAAGGAATGAGTGACGTTTCGGGTCGAGACCCTTCTTCAGACCCGACCCGAAATGTCACCCATTCCTTCTCTCCAGAGATGATGTCTGTCCCGCTAGGCTACTCCAACATTTTGTGTCTATCTTCAGTTTAAACCAGCATCTGCAGTTCTTTCCTACTCATTAGAAGATATTGTGCTGCTATTAGTATAAGTAATTGAAAGTAATCCATTACTTCCAAAAAACAATAATATTTTAGTAGTTGATGATTAATTGTCTATCAGAATCTGGGACTATTAAATTGACGAAACAACTTACATGGGCATTAAATATTGATAGGTCTGGGTGATTTAAAACATTACCACCCCACTGTAACCTTAATATACCCTCTCAAAATGATCTCTTAAATCCATGTTCACTTCACAAGAGGAATAGTTAATTAGGAATAATTAACTCTCAAAATTAATCAGTACAGGAAAAATTGTCAAAAAAGCTAACCTAGACTTTGTGTAATTTTCAAAAATCTATTGAATCAATGGATAATAACTGGAACCAAAGAACAGCTGCACTGCGCTGTACCTTTCTCTGCTTGTTCGATGATCTGTCTCACTGCCTTTTTTAGGCTGTTTGCCCGAAGCATAAGTTGCTCCCTTGACTTGAATTTTGGGGTGGAAGACCTCGGTGGTATGTTCTCCACGAATAAGGATTCTTCACTGGACTCTTCTTCTTCACCTTCCTCCTCCACAATGGGTGGTGTTGTGCAATGGTGGCTTTTGGTGGCTTGGGATTCGTCACTGAGGGTCTGCAGCAGCGAGTCCAGCTTCTCATTCAGCGCCGAACACTGGCAAGAGAAGGTAATAAACTACGTCAAGTCCTAATGAGAGATTCAAAATACTTTTATAACTGTGAGCTGCCTGTTTTTTCCCCAAAATGTACTTCATTTATAATCATATCAATAATAAATACAATTGAGATATGTGTTTTCCACTCTCATTCATCAACGCCACTCATGTTTACTCCGTAAACATTGCATCCGTGAAGTGTTTGAGAGATTATTATACATGGCCCAGCCCCTTATTGTCCAAGAAACCTAGGTTGGGACATCCCCACAGCTGTACTGTTCTTCAAAGCATTGTTCTGCACCGAGCAGCATAGTGGAACCATTAGTAGATTTGTTGCTTTGCAGCAGCAGAGACACACGGTTTATTCCTATCCTCAGCGGGTCAGGCAGTGCCTCTGGAGGGAAATGGACAGGTGACTTTTCAGGTCAGAAACCTCCTTCTGGCAGATGGAGTGGGGGATGGTAAAGAGAGGTAGAAGTGGGACAAAACCTGGCAAGTTGGGTACAAGGAGTGAGTCGGAATGAAATGCTACGACAAAGAGAGGAATATGGGTGGAAGGGTGTGAGGAGATGGGAAAAGAAGGGGGATAAAAGGAAAAGACTGGGACACAAGAACAACAGTTTTGGTCTATTTCACACCTTTAGTCAAAGTAACTGACGCAAGAATGTGAAGTAAACTAAAAGTTGCCAAGTGTGCTAGCAGCTCATCACTCATATGCTTGCTACAAAATGCTGAACGTTTGTTAAACAGTATGAAATTGTGTAATACTGATGTGTAGTCTAATCCACATTGTGGATGCCCAGCTATAGAATTCATTCAAAACACAGATTACCAGAATTATGCACATTAAGGGCATCAGTGTATTGTGGGAATTATGCTGGGAAACAACACTGGAGTAGATCAGCCATAATCTAAATAAAAGGCAGAGCAGGCTCAAGGGGCTGCAAGGCCATTTTCTGCAACACATTCTTATGCTTATGATCTATCAGGCATGACCCGGCCAAGAACCTGGGCTTTGCTGCCCGACTCCACCGATTCCACCGAGCACACCCACCTATCTCACAAAACAGGCAACTCCCTTCACACACCAACTCGTGGGCCCGAGCAGGAATGGGCTACATACCTACAAAACATAGGACACCTACTGGACTGTAAATGAGACTGAAACAATGAGGTTTCATGTCCCTCATCACTAGCATATTGTGGCAAACTCCAAGCTGTTGAAAACAACCTGGATGAAGAAGGGTCTCAACCTGAAATGTCACCCATTCCTTCTTTCCAGAGATGCTGCCTGTCCCGCTGAGTTACTCCAGCATTTTGTGTCTATTTGTGGATGAAGTGACATCTAGACTCAACAACCATAGAAAACTGTGGACTGCTGTGCTCTCTGTATTACAGAAACATGACTCATCTGACTGTGCCATTCAACCTGAGGGCTTCTCACTTCACCAAATGAACTGTATGGTGTCCTCAGGCAAGGTTAGGGGCAGAAAGGTTATGCTTTCTAATTAACTCCTCATGGTGCTGACTTGTGGTGGTCCTTTGAAACAATAGCTTTGAAACAAAGTACCTTGAGGCCTTATTCATAATAGCCGGGAACTTCAATCAGGCCAACCTCAAGAGTGTGGTAACAAAAATCTATCAGCATCTTTCTTGGTCAACCAGAGGCCCAAACACCTTCAACCACTGCAACACAACCATCAAAAACGTATACAACTCCTTTCCACAACTGCACTTTGGTAAATCTGACCACTTGGCTGTGCTCTGTGCTTCTACTCTCTCCTGACAAGCAGAAACTAAAGCTGGAGAATTCTGCCTGGAAAGTCCTAGAGTACTGGACTGAGGAAACAGACCAGATCCTTCACAACTGTTTTGAGTCGGCAAACTTGTCCATATTCAAGGACTGAGTAGTCCATTGTCGTTGGTAAGTGTGTGGAGGAAAGCAAAGAAGACAATTACAAATGTACCCAACTGGAAAACCTTAGATAAACCTCTGGATAAACAGGGTCTGATCAAGAAAAGTCAACATGGATTTGTGCATGGAAGGTCATGTTTGACAAACCTTCTTGAATTTTTTGAAGAGGTTACTTGGGAAATTGATGAGGGTAAAGCAGTGGATGTTGTCTATATGGATTTCAGTAGGTCTTTGACAAGGTTCCCCATGGAAGGTTGGTTAAGAAGGTTCAATCTTTGGGTGTTAATGGCGGAGTAGCAAGATGGATTCAACAGTGGCTGAATGGGAGATGCCAGAGAGTAATGGTGGATGGCTGTTTGTCAGGTTGGAAGCCGGTGACCAGTGGGGTGCCTCAGGGATCTGTGTTGGGTCCACTGTTGTTTGTCATGTACATCAATGATCTAGATGATGGGGTGGAAAACTGCACAAGTAAGTATGCAGATGATACTAAGATAGGGGGTGCTGTGGATAATGAAGTAGATTTTCAAAGTCTACAGAGAGATTTGGGCCATTTGGAAGAGTGGGCTGAAAGGTGGCAGATGGAGTTTAATGCTGATAAGTGTGAGGTGCTACATCTTGGCAGGACAAATCAAAATAGGACGTACATGGTAAATGGTAGGGAATTGAGGAATGCTGTGGAACAGAGGGATCTAGGAATAACTGTGCATAGTTACCTGAAGTTGGAATCGCATGTAGATAGGGTGGTAAAGAAAGCTTTTGGTGCGCTGGCCTTTATAAATCAGAGCATTGAATATTGGAGTAGGGAAGTAAGGTTAAAAGTGTACAAGGCATTGGTGAGACCAATTCTGGAGTATGGTGTACAATTTTGGTCGCCTAATTATAGGAAGGATGTCAACAAAATAGAGAGAGTACAGAGGAGGTTTACTAGAATGTTGCCTGGGTTCCAGCAACTAAGTTACAGAGAAAGGTTGAACAAGTTGGGTCTTTATTTTTGGAGCGCAGAAGGTTAAGGGGGGACTTGATTGAGGTCTTTAAAATGATGAAAGGGATAGAAAGAGTTGACGTGGATAAGCTTTTCCCATTGTGGGTAGAGAAGATTCAAACAAGAGGGCATGACATGAGAATTAAGGGACAGAAGTTTAGGGGTAACATGAGGGGGAACTTCTTTACTCAGAGAGTGGTGTCTGTGTGGAATGATCGATTTTAACATTTAAAAGTAAAGTGGATAGGTATATGGACGGGAAGGGAATGGAGGGGTATGGTCTGAGTGTAGGTAGATGGGAATAGGGGAAAATAAATGGTCGGCACGGACTGGAAGGGCCGAGAAGGCCTGTTTCCGTGCAGTAATTGTTATATGGTTATATGGTTAAACCGCGAGATAAACTCCCAGGTGAAATCCAAGTTCACAGAGTTCAAGTCAAATAATACCCAGGGGTACAGGAAATCCTTTCATGACCTTTATAATGTCATCAAGGATGCCAGGAGGGAATTCCAGCCCAAGCTAGAGTCTCAAGGTAACCTCATGGATACCTGCTAATTGTGGCAAGGCTTGCATGCTGTAACGGGCAACATAGGGGATGCCCTATAGCTGGGCATCCAAAATCTGGATTAGACCTCACATCCGCATTAAACAATTTCGTACTAACAAATGCTCTGCATTTTGTCGCAAGGATATGAGTAATGAGCTGGTAACTTTGCTTCACATTCTTGGGTCAGTTAATTTGGGGAATATCACTGGTACCAATGTGTCCCTTCCCAGAGATCTCAGTGTATTTCATGCTCGCTTTGTACAGAAGGTTGATGGTGGGAAATTACCCATCCCACCAATCTTGGGTGCGCCTGTATCCACTGTAGCAGATGTAAGTTTGGCCTTATTGAGAGTGAATCTGTGGGAAGCAACTGGCATGGATGGAGTCCCCAGGACTCCATCCATGTGAAAGAATCCCCAAGTGAAAGAATTATTTACAGTCATCCTTAACTCCATTCTAAGGTCCCCACCTACTTTAAGAAGACTACTATCATCACAGTGTCAAATAAAACCAAGGTGGAATCCAATCATGACTACCATCAATTGGCTCTGATAACCATGAAGTGCTTCAAGGGGCTGGTCATGGTGTACATTAACCCCAACTTCCCAGACAGTCGTGATCCACTGCAGTTTGCCTATTGTCACAATAGGTCCAGGGCAGATGCCATCTCCCATCCTGAGTCATCTCTAATAATTGCATGTAAATCAGTGTTGGGTCCAAAACTATTCATCATGTATATAAATGACATTTGTAATGTGTCCAATGCCTTGAGGCTGGTCTTGTTCGCAGACAACACAAATATTTTTTGTTCTGGGGAGAATTTAAAACAACTACTGGCCAAAATAACAAAAGAAATGGGCAAACTGAAAACATGGTTTGACAGGAACAAAATATCATTAAACTTGAGCAAAACCAAAATAATGTTATTTGGTAATTGCAGAACAAATGCACAAGTGAATATAAAGATAAATGGGGTTGAAATTGAACGAGTTCATGAAAATAAATTTCTTGGGGTTATAATGGATGATAGAATCTGCTGGAAATCACACATTAAACATGTACAATCTAAACTGTCAAAAAGCATTTCTGTATTACTCAAAGTTAAGCAGGTTCTGGATCACAAATCACTCCGCATTCTCTACTGTTCACTAATCTTACCCTACTTAAATTACTGTGCAGAAGTCTGGAGCAATAACTATAAAAGTTTGCTACATTCATTAACTATTCTGCAAAAAAGAGCAATACGCATTATTCACAATGTCAGGTATCTGGATCACACTAATTCATTATTCTTACAGTCAAAATTATTAAAATTAGCAGATTTGGTTGCATTTAAAACAGCACAGATAATGTTTAGGGCCAAAAATAAAAACTTACCTGGAAATATACAAAAATTATTCAATGAGCGAGTGGGGGGGTTATAATTTAAGAAGAATATTTAATTTTAAGGAACAAAGAGTCCGCACGACCAGAAAAACATTTTGTATTTCGGGGTGTGGAGTGGGATTGTGGAACAGTTTGAATGTGGAGTTAAAGCAATGTCCAAACATGAACCAGTTCAAAATGACAGACAAAAAACTTTTTTTCACAAGGTACAGGGATGAAGGGGATGGTTGACAAACAGGGGTTCATGTTTATTTATTTATTTCATTTATTATTTATTTATGTTTTTTTGGTTACTTCATACTTGTACGTGTTTATCAGTTGTATGTATATATATGTCCATACGCATCTCTAAAAATTGTCTGGGGTACGTCTACGGTTAAATTGTATCTCAAATGAATAATTAGCTATTGTAGATTATATATTGTATATTATGGTACATATTACATTACTATTGATACATTATTATTATTATTATAAGCAATGTTATTAATAATGGTGATAATTATTATTATTAATTAATTACTAAATATGGAAGAAGGGTTTAGGGAGAAGGGGTGAGATTAAATAAGTTATTCGAGCTTGTAAAGAAAAAGTGTTGAACATTTAAATTTTGCTTTATGCTTTTCATTGCTTTGCAAATATTGTCTGGAATGTCCAATTGTTTGACTATTTCGATTTTATTGTTGTTATTTATTCCTATTTATGTCTTTACTTGTTCGGAACAAATAAATAAATAAATAAATAAATAAAAAGAAAACCTATGTCCAAAATGACAGCGGTGGAAGATGCAAGGAATCAATGGTGCTGGTAAGCGAGTTGGGGATCTTATCTCCCACGCCCTCAAAAATCCTCTGGATGCTGGATGTTAGTTAAAACAAATGTAGGTCCCTTGCAGTCAGAAACTGGTGAATTGATCATAGGGAACAAGGACATGGCAGACCAATTGAATAACTACTTTGGTTCTGTCTTCACTAAGGAAGACAAAAATAATCTGCCGGAAAAAGCAGGGGACCGGGGGTCAAATGAGATGGAGGAACTGAGTGAAATGCAGGTTAGCCGGGATGTGGTGTTAGGTAAATTGAATGGATTAAAGACCGATAAATTCCCAGGGCCAGATGGGCTGTAATTTTTCAAAACTCTTTAGATTCTGGAGTAGTTCCTGAGGATTGAAGGGTAGCTAATGTAACCCCACTTTTTAAAAAGGGAGGGAGAGAGAAAACAGGGAACTACAGACCAGTTAGTCTAACATCAGTAGGGGGGAAACTGCTAGAGTGAGTTATTAAAGGTGGGATAGCAGCACATTTGGAAAGTGGTGAAATCATTGGACAAAGTCAGCATGGATTTATGAAAGGTAAATCATGTCTGACGAATCTTATAGAATTTTTCGAGGATGTAACTAGTAGAGTGGATAAGGGAGAACCAGTGGATGTGTTATATCTGGACTTTCAGAAGGCTTTCAACAAGGTCCCACATAAGGGATTAGTATACAAACTTAAAGCACACGGTATTGGGGGTTCAGTATTGATGTGGATAGAGAACTGGCTGGCAAACAGGAAGCAAAGAGCAGGAGTAAACGGGTCCTTTTCAGAATGGCACGCAGTGACTAGTGGGGTACCGCAAGGCTCAGTGCTGGGACCCCAGCTATTTACAATACATATGAATTATCTGGATGAGGGAATTGAATACAACATCTCCAAGTTTGCGGATGACACAAAGCTGGGGGGCAGTGTTAGCTGTGCGGATGATGCTAGGAGTCTGCAAGGTGACTTGGATAGGTTGGGTGAGTGGGCAAATGCATGGCAGATGCAGTATAATGTGGATAAATGTGAGGTTATCCACTTTGGTGGCAAAAACAGGAAAGTAGATTATTATCTGAATGGTAGCCGATTAGGAAACGGGGAGATGCAACGAGACCTGGGTGTCATGGTACACCAGTCATTGAAAGTAGGCATGCAGGTGCAGCAGGCAGTGAAGAAAGCGAATGGTATGTTGGCATTCATAGCAAAAGGATTTGAGTACAAGAGCAGGGCGGTTCTACTGCAGTTGTACAGGGTCTTGGTGAGGCTACACCTTGAGTATTCCATACAGTTTTGGTCTCCTAATCTAAGGAAAGACATTCTTGCCATAGAGGGAGTACAGAGAAGGTTCACCAGACTGATTCCTGGGATGGCAGGACTTCCATATGAAGAAAGACTGGATAGACTCGGCTTGTAATCGCTGGAATTTAGAAGATTGAGGGGGGATCTTATAGAGACTTACAAAATTCTTAAGGGTACACAAAAGCCTGGAGAAACTCAGCGGGTGCAGCAACATCTAAGGAGCGAAGGAGATAGGCAACGTTTCGGACCGAAACCCTTCTTCAGACTCTGCAGTTCCTTCTTTAACAAAATTCTTAAGGGGTTGGACAGGCTAGATGCAGGAAGATTGTTCCCGATGTTGGGGAAGTTCAGAACAAGGGGTCACAGTTCAAGGATAAGGGAGAAGTCTTTTTGGACCGAGATGAGAAAATCATTTTTCACACAGAGAGTGGTGAATCTGTGGAATTCTCTGCCACAGAAGGTAGTTGAGGGCAGTTCATTGGATATATTTAAGAGGGTTAGATGTGGCCCTTGTGGCTAAAGGGGTCAGGGGGTATTGAGAGAAGGCAGGTACAGGATACTGAGTTGGATGATCAGCCATGATAATATTGAATGGCGGTGCAGGCTCGAAGGGCTGAATGGCCTACTCCTGCACCTATTTTCTATGTTTCTATGTCTATGTTTATATGCAACAAGGTGGGCTGCAGGAGTCACCAACGGGGCACAATATTGAACGGTGGCCATATGAAGCGTGGGGATGACTGTTCGTGGTCGATGTGTCCGGATTGTGGCATCGGTAGAGTAGGCCGCTGGAGGCCCCGCGGCAGCCTGGGGCTGGAATAGATTGGATGCTACTCCAGGAGTATGAGGGCACGGATTGGATGCAGCGGTGTGGAGCAGCAGTGGAGGACACCAACAACTTTGCTTGACCATGCCGACCCTGCAACGCCATCAGGACAACGGGCTTTTATGGCCAAGTTTAGAACTCTACATTTATAACATCTAGACTTGAATCATGAAAAATGGCACCAGAAACATGGCGACTCTTAAATACTGCCTCGGTGTACTATTCCTATATACTTGCACTTGATCATAATTGTGCTCATGAATAGTAAAAATTTTCTGAACTGTATGCAAAAAAGGAATTTCACTGTACCTTGGTACATGTGTATTCTGAACCATGTACTGTTGAACCATTGATTGAACTATTTATGCCAGGTTCCACTTTTTTTTACCATAATCCCATCCAAACTCATCTCCAAACTCTTGGACCTAGAAAATAGCATCCGCTCTGGCACCAGATCCTTGAATTCCTAATCCATAAACCACAATCAATGAGATAGGCGACAAAAGATCCTCCACAATAATTTTCAACACGCTCCCCTTTTTAGGCGACTGCAAGCGACTATGCAGTCGCCACATGGTCGCCACATGTTTGCGGGTGGTTTCCGGGGAGTCGCCTTCATGGTCGTGAGGAGATCCCGCATTCTGGGAACTAGTCGCAGCCTCATTATGGTCACCGTGAATTTTTCAACATGTTGAAAAATTAGCGGCGACTAGAATGAAGCCGCCATGGAGAGTAGCGAGAACTCTCGTGCCGTAGGTGGGTCGCCAGGAGGTCCTAGTGGGTCGCCAGGAGGTCCTAGTGGTTCGCCAGGAGGTCCTAGTGGGTTGCCAGGAGGTCGAAAGAAGGTTCTCTTAGGTTCTCGTAGGTTATAGCCGGTGCTGACCGGTGAATTTCATTGGCTCATTGTGGTAAAAAAACGTAAATTGTAGTTTTCAGAACCAAGGATAACCGACCGGTAATGTTAATGTCCACAGAGCTTCACAGCCGTGTATCTCCGGCTTCTTAAAAGTTGTCTCCACTCTTTCTCCCCCCTCTCACACCCCCTCTTTTAAAGGACTTACCATGCACTGTACTTTTTAACAACGATGCTATAGCGGAGCAAGATGGTCCACTCGACGAAAAAGCCGTAGTAGGTCATGGGTAATCTTTAGCGCCATTTCCATAACCGGCTTCCGTCTCCACTCTAGTATCTTTGCTTTGGTCATGGCGTCTTCATATTGCTATTATGGTACCAAATACCACACAAATCATCTTTTTTTTTGGTCCCTCCTCCGGCCCTCGAGTATAAAATCCCACATCATCCCCTCTCTCTCTCTCCCCTTATCTCTCCATTTCAGTCTCTCCGTCTGCCCACCTCTCCCCAACCCACCCTCTCTCCTCTCACGGCCTCGCGTTCTGACCCGCTTGTCCCCGTAGTTCTCGCTCTCTCCTCCCCGATCTCTCCCTCTACCATCTCTCTTGCTGTCTCTCATTCTGACCACACCCTTTCCCTCGTTCTACCCCCCTTCTCCTCCCCACTCTTTCCCTCCGTGACCACTCTCCACTCCCCTGTCTCGCAGTGTCCACCTTCGCCTCTTCCTATTGTCCATTCTTCCCTCCCTCTCCCTCCTATCCTCTCCCTCCCCTTCTCACTCATCTCTCCTTCCCCGTCTGTCCCCCTTTCTTTTCCACCCTTCCTCTCTCCCTCTCTCTCCCCCCCTTTCTCCCTGCCCTCTCCTCCCCCTCTCTCTCCCTCTCCTCCTGTTGGCTTCCTCCCCTCTCTCTCCCTCCTTCTCTCCCTGCCTCCTCCCTCCCTCTGCGCTCTCTGTGAGGTACCTCACGCTCCTCAGTGAGATGATCACCGGCAGTCGCCTGAAAAATCGCCTAAGTGGGACAGGCCCATTACTATACTCCAGCTCCAAGGTGTAAATATCACCAACCATTTGTCCTGGATAAATCACACTGATGCTACAGCTAAAAATAAACCAGCGCCTCTACTTCCTCTCGAGGCTAAGGAAGTCCGGCATGTCTGCGCACCTCTTAACAACTTTTACAGATCCACCACAGAAAGCATACAATCATGCCTCACAGCTTGGTTTTGGAGCTCTGCTCAAGACAAGAAACTGCAAAGAATGATGGATGAAGCCCAGTCCATTACACAGTCCAGAGTGCCACCATCAACTCCATCTATACTTCAAGCTGCCTCAGGAAACCAACCAAGACAATCAAGGATTATGAATGAGATGTTTAGAAGAGATTTAAAAGATTCCATGGCATGATTTTGTAGATCAACTCTCCACCGCCTTTGTAACGGTCAATCTTCAATCTAAATCATACATGATTTGGTCATTTTAACAGTGCTGTTTTGTGGGAACTTGTTCTGTGTAAATGAACCTACACTTTCTGCAGTGTAGCAATGACAATACTTCAAAGTATTCCAGTGAAATTTCCCTACTTTGAGATCACCCGAGGCCTTGAAAAGTTCTGTATAAAACGCGAGTCTTCTTCCTCTTCATTGCTTTAACTGGCAGTTCACAAATTGTCAAGTTTAAGGATAGACTGTCACGCCTGGATGCCAGAGTTTAAATCTGCCAGTTTCATTTGTCAACTTCAATTCTCCTGCAACATCTCATGATTGGAGGCAACAGGCCGATGAAGTGCCTCCTGGGTGTTTTTGTCACTTGTTTACTTCGGTAGGGTTTCTTGGGTTTCCTGAGCTAAATAAGGAACTCAAGTTTTGAAATTCAGAGCGTATTCTCCATCTACACTTCACGCTGTCTTTGGAAAGCAGGCAACTAAATGAAGGAGTATCTTCACCTTCTGAATTCTTCTTTCCTCTCACATTGGGCAGAATATACAAACGCTTAAATGCACATAAAGTCAGATTTAGGAACTGCTTCTTTCCTGCTGTTTATAAGACTACTGAATGGTACCAACCTACCTCATTGTGGATATTGCATTTTTCCTCTGTAACTTTGACGTTATAATGCTGTAACGCTATATTTGCCCCGGGATTTTTCTCTTTGGACTACCTGGTGTACGCATGCATGGTTTGATTGTATTCATGTATAATGTGCTTTGACTGGATAACATGCAGCGTTTTTTACTGTAACTCTGCACATGTAACAATAATAAGCCAATACCAATATTATTGTGAATCACACAGATTTAAAATCATATTGGATTTATAACACAGAAATAAGTAGTTTCGTCCAACTAGGGCATTCTGTTATTCATTTTTCAAATGCGCCACAGCCCTAATCCCAAGTGCCTGCACTGTGACAGTGCAGCTAAGAAAACCAACAGGATAGCCATTTAACATTTCACATGAAAAAAAAAACCCTGACCAGTTTTCCATGAGTATCACAGTACTGTGAACACAGATTTTGCCCACAACCCTCTGACTCAGCATGGCTACTGATCAGAATTTCCTCTTTTGACGATTTGGAATGCACTCTGGGAGTGCAAGTGTTCCGCAATTTTTTTTTTAAATAACACATCTAATTCTTACTTTATTCGCCAGTGTTTCACTCTCTTCTGTATTTTCATTGGCCTTTTCGTACGATTTACCAACTTTGGCAACAAAGTCCTTCACAGTTTCACACAGAATTCTAGTAGAAAAAAAAATTGAAAATTGCACTAATTACATTCATGCTGTTCAATACCGTCAAGTCTGTTTGGACATATGCCTGGAGACTTCATCACACGTGCTCCAGGCAGCAACCATCCCCTGTCTTCATCTTCCTGTCACTAGCCACAAGGAAGAGTTGCAGGTGCATTCTCGGTGGTTTCTCCATAACCCCATTGGGAAATTGCTGTTTTATCCCCATGTCAAATATTTGTCAAACCTATAAAACATTATGATAAAACACCAAAAAAATGATTTTTGTCACGTGTCCGTGAGTAGCCGAGTCCTGGAGATTAGTTTTAAATTCACTTCAGCATTGGCAACCTTACTCAAGGTTTGCTGGTAGAATGAAAAACAAACAACTAGTGACAGATGAAATTTAATCCAGAGAAGTGAAGGGCAATGCAGTTCGGAAGGTCAAATTCTAATAGGATGTAGAATAAATGGCAGGAGTATTATTATATAGGGAGACCTTGAGGTGCTAGTCAATGGTTCCCTGAAAGTGGTAACACAGGACAGGATAGTAAAGAAGTAATTTGGTATGCTTGTCATGCAAAGTCATACTGTGCAAGAAGAATGTGGTGATGATAAGAGATAGTGCTGAAGAGATTCACCCAATGGAATAGGGAGGAATAGAGGGCATCACTGAAATAGAGGGATGGAGTTAAAAGGAGAGGTTGCATAGGCTGGGTTTATTTTTATTGGAATAAGGGGGACCGAGGAATGATCACAAGATGGTGTGGGCAGAGATTGGATAGTCTGAATCTTTTTCGCCACAAAAGGGAGTCCTCCACAAAACTAGAGGCACAGGTTTATGGTAAGAGGGGATACGTTTACCACACAGACAATGTTACTATCTGCCACAGGAGGCGAGAGAGATAGGTACAATCACAATGCTTAAAACTGCTTAAAAGGCATTGAGATAGGTATTTGAAAAGGAAAGGTATAGAGGGATATGAATCTTATGCAGGCAGATGGAATTAGCACAGATAAACATCACGGTCAACTTGGACAAGGTGTGCTGAAATGGTCTATTTCTATATTGTTTGATTCTATGATAAAAGATGGCCCACACCATCAGCAACCTGCAAGAACTGTCTTTTAACATTTATTGTATTAATTCGTACACAATTGTCACTTGTTTAACAATACATAATAAATACAAAGGACCAGAATTGCACAATGGAACATTGTTTCAATTAACATTCATCAAAGATATCACTGAATATTAAACAGAACGAGATGAATGGTGAATTAGAATACAGTGGCTTGAACTGGCCTAACAGTAATTGCATGATGCTCTCACCAATGTGCTTGTGTATCATTATACTCGATCATCAACAAAAGCATGAATTAGGTTATACCTCCCAGCCAATAAGTATTATGAACAGACAATTAATCTTAACTTCATGAGGGCATTAGAATATCTGATGACAACACAACCTTCCAACATCCCACCAACCCCACTTTCACTTTGATCCAGTGTGCCTTTGCACCACGGTTTTTGTTGTGTGTGATCGATTCTGGTTCTTTCATGAACAAAGAAAGTGACAAAGTTAAACAAAGTGACATAACATTAAGTCAATAATTTTGAATAAGGCTAGAAATATTGTGGAATTTGTTGCCACAGAAGGCTGTGGAGGGCATGTCAATGGATATTTTTAAGGTAGAGATACAGTGCATTCAGAAAGTATTCAGACCCCTTCACTTTTTCCACATTTTGTTACGTTACAGCATTTTAAAATAGATTCAATTTTTTTTTTCTCATCAAGCTACACCCAATACCCCATAATAAAAAAGCAAAAACAGGTGTTTAGAAATTTTTGCCAAAAAATTAAAAATAAATAACTGAAATACCACATTTACAAAAGTATTCAGACCCATTACTCAGTATTTTGTTGAGGCATCTTTGGCAGCGATTACAGCCTCAAGTCTTCTTGGGTGTGATGTTACAAGCTTGGCACACCTGTATTTGGGTAATTTTTCCCTGCAGATTCTTCTCTGCAGATCCTCTCAAGCTCTGTCAGGTTGGATGTGGAGCATCAGCTATTTTCATGTCCCTCCAGAGATGTTCGATTGGTTTCAAGTCCGTCTCTGGCTGGGCCACTCAAGGACATTCGCAGACTTGTCACAAAGCCACTCTTGCATTGCTTTGGCTGTGTGCTTAGGGTCATTGTCCTGTTGGAAGGTAAACCTCCATCCCAGTCTGAGGTCAAGAATGCTCTGGAGCAGGTTTTCATCAAGAATCTCTCTGTACTTTGCTCCGTTCATCTTTCCCTCGATCCTGACTAGTTTCCCAGTTCCTGCCGCTGAAAAACATCCCCACAGCATGATGCTGCCACCACCATGCTTCACCATAGATATGGCATTGGCCAGGTAATGAACGGTGCCTGGTTTCCTCCAGACGTGACGCTTGGCCTTCAGGCCAAAGAGTTCAATCTTGATTTAATCAAACCAGAGAATCTTGTTTCTCATGGTCTGAGAGTCATTTAAGTGCCTTTTGGCAAACTCCAAGCGGGCTGTTATGTGCCTTTTACTGAGGAGTGGCTTCCGTCTGGCCACTCTACCATAAAGGCCTGATTGGTGGAGTGCTGCAAATATAGTTGTCCTGCTGGAAGGTTCTCCCATCTCTACGGAGGAACTCTGGAGCTCTGTCAGAGTGACCATCGGGTTCTTGATCACCTCCCTGACCAAGGCCCTTCTCCCCCGATTGCTTAGTTTGGCCGGGTGGCCAGCTCTATGAAGAGTCCTGATGGTTCAAACATTCTTCCATTTAAGAATGACGGAGGCTACTGTGCTCTTCAGGACCTGCAATGCTGCAGAAATTGTTTTATTCCCTTCCCCAGATCTGTGTCTCGACACAATCTTGTTTCGGAGGTCCACGGACAATTCCTTCGTCTTCATGACTTGGTTTTTGCTCTGACATGCACTGTCAACTGTGGGACCTTATATGAACAGGTGTGTGCCTTTCCAAATCATGACCAATCAATTGAATTTACCACTGGTGGACCCCAATCAAGTTGTAGAAACATCTCAAGGATAATCAATGGAAACAGGATGAACCTAAGCTCAATTTTGAGTGTCATAGCAAAGGGTCTGAATACTTATGTGAAAGTGATGTTTCAGTTATTTGCTTTTAATTACTTTTCAAATATTTCTAAACACCTGTTTTTGCTTCTTCATTCTGGGGTATTGTGTGTAGATTGATGATTTAAAAAAAAAGAATTTAATAAATTTTAAAATAACGTTGTAACGTAACAAAATGTGGAAAAAGTGAAGGGGTCTGAATACTTTCTGAATGCACTGTAGATTCTTGATTAGTACAGATATCAGGGGTTACAGGGAGAAGGCAGGAGAATGGGGTTAGGAGGGAGAAATAGATCAGCCATGACTGAATGGCGGAGTAGACGATGGGTTGAATGGTCTAATTCTGCACCTATTACTTATGAATTTATAAATATCAGCATGTTGCCATTTTCCATCGTCTATTAAAAATATAACACATCAATAGCCATAGTCCACTGACCTACCATTTGTCCAATGCTGTTTGTGGTTTATATGAATGGTTTGGATAAGAATGTACAAGGCATGATTAGTAAGTTTGCAGATGACACTAAAGTAGGTGATATCATAGACAGTAAAGATAGTTATCAACAAATTCAGCAGGTTCTTCAACATGTGGGCTGAGAAATGACTAATGGAGTGTAATGCAGATAATGTAAGTGCGAGATGTTGCATTTTGGAGTAGTGTTCAGTTTTGTTCACTCTGCTATAGCAATGGTGTCATTTGGCTGGATGGAATGGAGAGAAGGTTTATGAATATGTTGAAAGGACTCAAGGGACTGAGCTTTCGGGAGAGGTTGGGCAGGCTAAGAGTTTATTCCTTGTAGTGCAGGTGGATAAGGGATGATCTTACACGGGTGTATAAGATCATGAGGGGAATAGATTGGGTAGATGCACATAGTTTTTTACCCAGAGTAAGGGAATCAGGTATGAGAGGACATAGGTGAGAGAGGGGAAGGATAATAAGAATCTGAGGGGCAACTTTTTCACACAGAGGGTGGTGGGTATGTGGAACGAGCTGCCAGATGAGGTACAGGTAGTTGTGGCAGGTACTATAACAACATTTAAAGGCATTTGGACTGGTACATGGATAGGAAAGGTATAGAGGGATAGGGGCCAAATGTGGGCAGGTGGGACTAGTGTAGATGGGACATCTTGTTCAGCATGGACAAATTAGGTTGTATGGGCTGGATCCATGGCTCTAGAAAATAATGTTGGGATCAGTGGAACTTTTTCAAATTGGCTATCAGCAACTCGTGTGTTTGACTTTAATATTATATCAAATGATTTCAGTACCTGAAACGTAATAAGTTAGCATGCAAGTACAGTGAATAGTATGGAAGACTAATGGAACATTGCCTTTATTGTAAGGGATATGAAATTAACAGGTAAGACATTTTTGATATAGCATTTCATGTTTACATTATGCTAGCAAGACCATACCTGGAATGTGGTGTACAAGAAATATATGTGTTGGAGACAATGCAGAGAGATTCACGAGGTTGATTCCGGATGTATGAAGAAAGATTAAGCTGGTTGGGCCGATTCCCACTGGTTTAGAAGAATGTGAAGTGATCTTATTGAAACAAAGATTCTGAGAGGTTGATAGAAATTACTTTCCTCTAGAATTACATTGCATGGTTATAAAATATAGGATTTCCCTTTTAAACCAGAGGTAGGCTTTATTTTCTTAGAGGATTGTGAATCTTCAGAATTTACCATTCAAGGGAGCTGTGGAGTCAGTCATTGAATATATTCAAGATGGAGATTGACAGATAGTTAAAGTACAAAGAGTCAAGGATTATGGAGAGAGAGCAGGTAAGTGGTGTTGAGGCCAAGTTAGGATCAGCCTGGTGCTCATTAGCCTACTATTCCTGCGTCTTATGTTCTAAAGCATGTCAGGATGCAATGGAATAATTTCCAATTGTTTGGTAGTAAGCAGCTCGTTAGCAACCAAGAATCAGAGTATTGGCAGTGCCAATCCTTCTAACCTGTACAGATCTTACCTCCTTCATAACTGGTTCATATGCCTGATGAATCTAAGGCTCTTCCTTCTGCACCATCTCTCCATCAACACATTTGCCTCTGCTATCCTTCAAAACTCACTGGATTATGATCCGGGGGCAAGACACCTTTGAGGATAGTGATGACTGTTAGGAATTTGCTACCCCAAAAGGACTGGGGAAGCTTAGTCATTGAGCCATTAACAACAGAGGTGGATAGGTTTCCAAATATAAAGGCATTAAAGTAAATGGAGCTCCCCCAGGAACGTGGTGCTGAGATAAAAGGTCAACATGATCTCACTGGATGGCAAAGAAGGCACAAGGGGCCAAATGATCTATTCCTGTTCCATTACAAACATTTATGCTCACTGCAGCAATTCGCCAAAGTTTCTTCAATAGTATCTACTGAATACCAACAGTTTGGGGCAACACAGTGGTGCAGCGGTCAAGTTGCTGCCTTACAGAGCCAGAAACCTGGGTTTTACCCTGACCACGGGCGCAGTCAGTGTGGAGTTTGCACATCCTCCCTGTGACCACATGGGTTTGCTCCAGTGTCCTCCCACATTCCAAAGACATATATGTCTGTATGTTAATTACCTTCAGCAAATTGTCCCTCGTGTGTAGAATAGAACTAGTGTATGGGATATCATTGGTCAGCATGGACTCGGTGTACCAAAAGACCCATTTCCACATTGCATCTCTAAACTAAACAGAATACCAGAACAGCAAGAGCAGCAGGTACGTGACGACTATTTATCCAACATCCTGTCCCCTAAGTGTCACAATATGCTGATTTGGAAAGTCATAGGGACAAAATACTGGAAACTCTATTCAACACAACTGTTGCAGCATCTTCACCAAAATGACTGCGGACCAATAAAACTAGGTGGCACATCTCAATGGCAATTAGGGATGTGCGATAAATACTGGCCTTGTTGTACATACGATGCTCATATGCCAAATAGGAATTTAGAAAAATTAATCGAATTGTGGATATAATTTTTAATATTCTTGCCAGAAAACACTTCTTCTAGATGCATTAAGTGACTCACTTGGCAGAAGATATTACGACTGAGTGCTGGTCAGAGTTGAGGATCTTGGTTAGGTGAGCAGCAACAGAATCCTCATATGCTGATATCTGAAACTGAGAAGAGAAGGTTAAACTTTCCAGGTTATCAGATCCCTCAGACACCTGATGACACTTATTCGAGTTTACACTGGGTAACTACTGAATATAACACAGCTTCTCAACACCAACTAATTTCTCCACTCTCTGCCATCTTCAGAAACTATTCCTAATCTTTCCAGAAGACTTTGTTTCATCCGAACACAATGTATCATAAATATAAAATGTATTCTGGTTGTAGGGATGGCTGTGTCAGAGACAATAGGAGCGGATGTGTGTGTTGCTCCCAACCAGTATACAGCTATTGTCCATAAATGTTAAATATTCCACCACTCCTCCCCAAACACTCACATTTCCTCTGGAGTCACTGAGCCAGTACAATTAACCTGTCACTCCACAGCTTCTTGTTGGTTCTTATGGCCAGACTTGACTTTACCAATCACCTTAGCAGGCGTACCATACACTGCATACACATGAAGACACAAGGAACTGCAGATGCAGGCTAACAGAAAAAGTGCTGGAGTAACTCAGCAGATCAAGCAGCATCTCTGGAGCAGATGGATCCGTGACATTTTGGGTTGAGATTCTGCTTCAAACTGTATAGATGTCATCAGTGTGGGCTGAAAACCATGTGACTGGTCTTCGCACATGCCAAATACATTGGGTTCTAAAGCTCACTTTAATAATAAGAGATGAATATTGCACTGTTATTTTACACCAATATCCTCCAGCCTATTTATATTTTAAAGGAGCTTTGGATTTTTTTTTTCATGGGATGCTCTCCATGCCAAGCAACTCCAAGGAAAAGTTGCTGGATCTGCTTTTGATCTGCAACAAAACAAAAAGATTTGCAACCATTTGCAATTGGGCTGTTTCAGGTTCAGGCAAAGCTCATTAGGTGATTTCAGCCTTTGAACTGTTCGAAACGCAAGACACTAATTCAAGAAGACATTGCTTCAGAAGTTATGTGCTTCAGAATTTCATGTGTTTGTTTCCAACATATTTTTTTTAATAAGCAGCTTGTTGATTTATTATCGTCAATATATGAAAAGCCTGTACCGTCCCTTTATTCCAAATGAAGTACAGCGTGAACAGATAGCACACACATTGCTTAGAACAGTATAGAAATGTCTAAACACCTCAGCACACGAGGAAAATAAATTTCAGCCAAATTATTTGTAAAGGGTCCTTAATGGAAATAGCAGGTGACACTGACCAACATGTACAACTAGTGTATTGGATTTTATGGCTTTATATTAATTGTGAGATCCCCATGGTTCACAGTATTGTTGTACACACTGAACATTTTGCCCTGTAATAAATCTTTCATAATAGAAAGATTTAACCTCTTACATATCCCAGTTCACCAGCACAGAACATCAATGTGTCATTCTCTCCACACAGAGGCTGGCTGATTTAACATTTTCCATGCTCATCTGTTTTCCAATTTGCAGATTTTCTAGTACTTTTCATTTACCATGAATATAATTTAACCCACGTAATTAAAGCTCTTCATATTAAGATTATCTTCGCTGTGTCACTATGGGAGGCTGTAATGGGAAAAGACCAGATGAGTCACTGTACATTCTGCTAGTTCACTACAGCATTGGCAGAGAATGACAAATAGGGCAATACATTTTCCCCATCTCTTCAGGGACTAGCTCATCAGTGTGAATTACCTTCCAAACTCATTCAGCTGCCACAGAGTTAGTGGGAGGACAGATATTTCAAATACATAGTTCACTGAAAATGAGCATAACTTGGTGAAATCAGGCGACTGTCATGGCTTAGTTAGTTTGCTGGAATGTGAATTCATGTTTTGTCTGAGGCAGTTATTGCTGGAACACCTGGCAGAATAGTATTTGCACAGCACACAATGAAATTATCAGCCTATCCGTAATGGCAAACAAATACACAATTATTATTATTCAGAAGAAAACATGTGGGCCTTTTGCAACTAATATTTCTAAATATAATTCAATGGAAAAAAATCTAAATTCACTTTGCCCACACACTGCAAATCAGCATGCCAGTCATGTAAAACATTCCAATGTTGGGATGGAACATTATTTCAAATTTCTAGCCTGCATCCGAGCAAAATCATAAAAAGCATCTGGGTCTCCTCAAATTTATCTTTGTGCTTTCGATTAAGGGTCGAGAGCAAATTAACATTCTGTAATAAAGTCTTTGTCATGTTACATACTCACTTGGGATTCCTCAGCATCCTCCTCTGGGGTCACTGCCAAGGAATGTTTTGGCGGTATTTTTATTTCATACGTCATAATGCTCCACCTGAATAAAAGAAAACACAGCCTTTATTTAATTACCATTTGCTGAGCAAAGGTAGCCCTGTTCTTGATACATAAGAATATTCAAACCAAGAGTTGGTTGAATGTAAAGTACTCGATGTGTTAAGACATATATTATTGAGAAAGGGAGTGCTTGAGGGGAATGAAAGAGTAGACGAGGGAGTTCAAAGGGAGCCATCGCTCTGAACTGCCAAAAGGAGAAGACAGGTAAATGCATGTCTGGTGTGGGCACCTCATGAAGGCAGTATCTATCATAAGGAACCCCAGCATCTGGGCTAAGCACTATTCTCACTGCTACCTTCATGCAGGAGGTATGGAAGCTACTTTCCTACAACGATCAGGTTCTTGAACCACCTACACAACTCCAATCCTACCCTTGAGCACAAAACACTACGGACCATGTGCACTACCATGGATTTGTTTACTTTTCTAAGTGTGCTTTCCACTATTGCCGTTTTTTTCTGTGCAATCTTCTTTTTTTTAGAAAATTTCTGTGTAATTTATATATACAGTGCCCTCCATAATGTTTGGGACAAAGATCCATCATTTATTTATTTACCTCTGTACTCCACAATTTGAGATTTGTAATAGAAAAAAATCACATGTGGTTAAAGTGCACATTGTCAGATTTTAATAAAGGCCAATTTTATACATTTTGGTTTCACCATATAGAAATTACAGCAGTGTTTATACATAGTCCCCCCATTTCTGTAGGCTGGGGATTAGTGTCCACGGTAGATCAATGAGCAAAGCATGTGATTGGGTCTGTGGGATGACTTTGTATAAAGGGCCAAGCCCTAGAGTCAAGGCCCACAATCAGGTAAGTGCCCCGGTTGGGGGGGGCACGGTGAAGGGGCTTGCATTCAGGAGGGATTAAATGGTCAAGACCAGGCCTCAGGTGATTTGTCGATTGGAGTGGTTGGGCTGGGGGCCCCGGTGTTCAGAGGTAAGGATGGAACTTATTATACAGAGATCTCAACCCTGTGCAAGATTACAAAAAGCTAGTCAGCAACACCCATCAATGGTTTTTCCCCAGCTAATGCTCTAACATCCCCACAAAGATCAATGAGAGAGATTAGTGTAAGAAATGATGTATTTCTGTGTAAGAATGTTGTAGAGGGAATACTTGGAACCACTTTTAAATTAACCCAAATAACGGCCTGTTGCTCAGGTTTTCAATCACATTGACACAGGGAAAAAAGCAGCATTCATCCGTTAAAATTCTAAGCACTTCTATTAGGTAGACAAAAATAAACCATTTCCATTTGTAGATGCCTCCAATTAGTGGTTCATAAACACATCCAATAGGAATTAAGGAGAGCCTAGAGCCCCACAATACACAGTACCATACTATCATAGAGAAATAAAAAATGGAAACAGGCCCTTTGGCCCACTAAGTCTGTGCCCACCAGTGAGCACCTTTAATTGGCATGTCCTACCCTTACAGATTTTCTTCTCCCACGGTCTCATCAACTCCCAGACTACCAATCACATACACATTGGGATAATTTACTGGCCAAATGCCTAGCCAAACTGCACATCATTAGGATGTGGGGGAAAAACCAGAGCACCTGCAAGAAACTCATGCATCACAGGCAGATTGTTCAAACTTCACATAAACAGCACCCAAGGTCAGGATTGAACTCAGATCTGTGGTGCGACGAGGCAGTGACTCTACTAGCTGTGCTACTGTGTCATCCTATCTGTCATTAAGCATTGAGTACATGGAGCATAAGTACTAGACCAAATAACCTAGTCCAAAAAAAACACAGAAATTGCCACACTCAGCAGGTGAGTAAACTAACTAGTTTTTTTACTTTCCCAATTCAGGCTTGTAGCATTCACTTTTGTGTCTTCTTCCGTACATGCTGCCTGACCTGCTGGACATTTCCAGCATTGAATTTATATTTGAGATTTCCAATATCTGTAGGTATTTTGGCTTTCACAAATGTCAAGAATGTGCAAGAAACTCGCCTTTACCAGAGGTCTATTGAATATATTTACTATGGTGTGTTCATTATTGCAATGAAACCACTTACATAAATTACTGCGTGAATTTATTCTGGCATTGGCTTGTACATGTACAAGCTGACATGAACTTTTAATTAAAAGGATGGAGGCACTTACCAACCAATTCATTAGTAAATTTGAATCAGGCATTTAGTAAAAGGCTGCAGGTGGAAATCAATGCCACAGTTTTACTAAAGGCAATGCAGAGAACTCCTGAGTTTTACAGTAAATATACCAGGCTCAAATACTAAACTATCCACATTAGTTTTACAAAAAATAGATTTTAATTATCAACCTTTTAATGAGTGACAGGGAAAATCATGTTTCCATTCATCTTCCCAACTATTCTTCATCTCAATTCTTTGCACAGTGCATAAACCAGCTACGTTACATTTGCTACTTCTATTGTTACCATAAAAGAGCATAATTCCATATTACTCTAAACTTATGTTTAGTTTTAGATTATAGACTCCCCCTTCCAGAGAGGAGAGGAATGATAAAGGTGAATGTGAGGTAAAGTGCTTGGAAGACACTGCTCCTACTTTAAGCATGTTGGCAAGCAACTTCTAATAATCAATTGAAATGCAGCCTACTGTAAAGATTTGGAAAGCTTCCAACTCTATGGCTAGGAATGCAGCACAGAGAATTTAACAGAAGGGATGAGCGAAATTAATCTAGCCACTGCTCTCAAAGATTTATACAGGCAAAGGTTGCTATCTGGCCCAGCCATTATTCAATCTTCCTTGCACAACGTTCCAATTCCAATTATGCTGAAAGCCGAACAATTTCAGCATTCGACTTTCCTGACCTATGCCCCAAATATAAGTTTGTTTCAATTTATCTCCCCAGCTCCCCCTCACAATTATCATGCAACTTAAATTTATATTTTCAGCTTAGCATCCCATATTGATATCTATATTGATATATAAATATTAATATCTGTCATTTTCCTACATTTAATTCTCATTTCAAACCACAACTGCTAAATTAGCATTTAAGTGCTTGGTGATGTCTGCAGGTTGTGAAAAGCACAATGTCAACACAAGTCTATTTTGCTTCAGAGTTGCTCAACTGATTAGATTTCCAGCAATATCTCTAACAGATACTTAGCAACACAAATGTCAGTGATGCACCATCATCAGGGTTTTTGCAATGTATCTCTCGGTTAGGACCTGATGCCACACCATTTCTAGATCTGCTTTGATACACCTCCTGACCACGATCCTAGTTCCAAGTAACCCACAAGCCTCCGTTACCAATCACATGTGCACTTACCTGTCTAACATTTTGGTGCTGGCCCGTTCCAATTTTTCAAGGATCTGGGGGAGCTGTGTGTCATCATCACATGACCCTCCCCAGCCGAGGACCCGTGCCAGATCATTTCCTGTTCCCAATGGTAGAACTCCAAGCTGACACTGCAAAACAGCAGGATTTGGACATTAGTAGTTCTCAAGACTAATTTCTTGGGCATACTCTTCCTTAATTTGTACACTCAATCTTTGTTCAATAATTTCTTCCCTTTTTCTCAGCCTCACTGGGCAACGCATCTCTGACCAAAAGAGTCTGTTATTACACTGGGTTTTTTTTTCCCCTGGAGCACAGGAGGCTCAGGGATGACATTATAGAGGTTTGTAAAATCACGAGGGTCATAGATAAGGTGAATAGTCACAATCTTTGAAACGGGGTAGGGAAATCTAAAACTAGAGGGCATAAGCTTAAGTTGAGAGGGGAAAGTCAGACATGTATGTAGATAAGAAAGGTTTGGAGTAATATGGCCGTAGGAGTAGCTTGTTTTGGCGACTTGATTTGTATGCACGAGTTGCGTCAAAAGGCCTGTTTCCATGCTGTCTATTTCCAGCATTCTCTGATTCAATTTCTGATTACTACCATCTCCAGTATTTTATTTGAGAGGAAATTTTGTACTTTGAGGGGATGGAAAAAAACAGCCAGCAAATTGGCAGGCAGTAAATAGAATCTAATATTCTATGTTCTGCTACCTTCTTTTATTTAAGTATGATTGTGCTTATGACTGATCTCAAATGAAGGCAGCAGAATATAAAATATATGAGTGCAATTGTGTGGAAGGTTTTTCACAATTTCAGAAAGCATTCAAGGGGAAGGGGTAGGTTATTCTTCAGTCGGGGGTTGGCGGTAGGGTATTCACATGGATAGAGAACTAGTTGGCAGACAGGAAAAAGAGTAGGATTTAATGACTCCTTTCAAGAATGGCAGGCAGTGACTAGTGGTGCTGGGACCCCAGTTATTTTCAATATATATTAACGATTTAGATGAAGGATTTAAATGTGACATCTCCAGGTTTGCGCATGACACAAAGCTGGGTGGCAGTGTGAGCTGCGATGAGAATGCTATGAGGCTCGCAGAGTGACTTGGATAGGTTGGGTGAGTGGGCAGATGCATGGCAGATGCAGTATAATGTGGATAAATGCAAGGTTATCCACTTTGGTGACAAGAACAGGAAGGCAGATTATTATCCGAATGGTGTCAATTAGGAAAAGGGGAGGTGCAACGAGGCCTGGGTGTGCTTGTACATCAGTCACTGAAAGTAAGCATGTAGGTACATCAGGCAGTGAAGAAAGCTAATGGCATGTTGGCCTTCATTACAAGAGGATTTAAGTTTAGGAGCAAAGAGGTCCTACTGCAGTTGTACAGGGCCCTGGTGAGTCCACACCTGGAATATTGTGTGCAATTTTGGTCTCCTAATTTGAGGAAGGACATTATTGCTATAGAGGGAGGGCAGAGTAGGTTCACCAGGTTAATTCCCGGTATGGTGGGACTGACATATAATAAAGAATGGATTGACTAGGCTTGTATTCTCTGGAATTTAGAAAGATGAGAGGAGATTTTATAGTAGAAGCATATAAAATTCTTAAAGGATTGGACAGGCTAGATGCAGGAAAAATGTTCCCGATGTTGAGGGAGTCCAGAAGCAGGGGTCACAGTTTAAGAATAAGGGGTAGGCCATTTAGGAATCTGAGGAATTTGTCTGCCACAGAAGGCAGTGGATGTTTTCAAGAGAGAGTTAGATTTAGCACTTAGGGCTAAAGGAATCAAGGGATATGGGAAAAAAAAGAAGAATGGGGTACTGATTTTAGATGATCAGCCATGATCATATTGAATGGCAGTGGTGGCTCGATGGGCCGAATGGCCTACACCTATTGTTCTATGTTTCTAGTCATTTAAAATTATAATAAAAATCTAGAATCCAGAAATAAATAATGATAGAATAAATCATAGCACAAAATCTGTAAAGAATAAAGATGCAAATGGCATATTATGGTTACGAACAACTCCTAAAATATGTTGCTTAGTAAACTTGCATCACCAAGTTGGAGTGAAACTTAGATTTGTAGGTTAGCTGTTGGTAAATTTGAGCAAAATAGCTGCTAAAGCACACAATTCAACAAAAATGTCAAGAGTGATAACTACAAATCACAGATCAGCAAGTTCAATTGGTAGTGGAAGTGATCAATTGAGAGATCTGCTGACTGAATACTTGCACATGGACATTGCTACATCACGAAAGGGAAGTCACATATCGCCATTCTTCTGGAGACTTTGCATGATATTGCTAACGTGGGAACAGAAGAAATGCAATTAATAAATAGTTTTTACATGGTCACATTAGTGAATAAAGGCTGAAGATGGAGTCTTCAGATCCAAAAAGAAATGTATATAACGTTGATTTTAGTTTTTATAATAATTTAGTGATGTGCAAATGTTGCATGCAACAATATTTCCCAGCCTGACAATGAGATATTCGGGACCAATGGACTGCAACAGGATGTGGAGAAGTAACTGAAAGAGTGGTTAGACTCTTCCAGCACAATTGATGAAAGGATGAGCCAGTGGATTGTGGAAGAGACAGCTATCTTCCCTCCACACTGCTCTAGCCACATTTTCTCCAGGGAATGATTGGCACTAGATGGGAAAATTGAAAAAGTGTCTCTGTGAAATATGAAAAAGATTACAATGGAAGATTGTTGAAGCAAAGAAGAGGTAATAAAATGCTTTTCTGCTCACAGAAGCAATAGCTGAAGTGATGAGATGGGATAACTTGGAAATAACTGTTTTCTGAAAACTGAAAATTTGCTAATGGAGGATTCATTCCATATCATAGTGTCTCTGGAACTTCTCTGCACCATAGATTGCATTTGTATAAGATATTGTAAAACAATAAGCAAATTCCAATCAGTTCATAATATATTGAAGTTAGAGCATAACACTGAAAGAAAGCAGACACAAAGAACTGCAGATGCTAGTTTATTTTTTTAAAAGGGCTGGAGTAAACCAGCGAGTCCGGCAGCATATCTGGAGAACATGAATAGGCGACCTTTCAGGTCAGGACCCTTCCGCTGACTGAATGTGGTGAGAAAGTTGGAGGGGGGGGTTTGATTTGCAGATGGTTAGACAAAGCCCAGAGATGAAAAGTATGAGATAAGGTGAAGCCAGAGGAAGGAATATATGTGGAAGAGGAAGGGGTAAGGGAGAAATGGATGCAATTCCAGGTGGGGTACAGGGAAGAGAGGGGAAGAAAACGGGAAATAAAGTGTTCACCAGGAAGGATTTATACACATGAAGTAATCAATTTAACATCACAATTTTTTTTTTTAAAAAGCTTAAATTATGTCTGATATAATTCCTTCCATCTCACCTGTTTGTGCAGGTTTAACTTATCAATCTCCGATAGCACCCATCCAACACTTCCATCTCCTCCACAAACTAAAATACGGAAGGTATCAAATTTTTGAAACAATCGTAATCTGTAAAAGAGAAAATAAGTAAAGATTACAAAAGAAGGAACTCTACTATCCTATAGAATGATAGAGCTCTGTCTGAAAGGCTCATTCCCACATAAATGTCAAGAAATCTTTCAAGGCCTCATCATATGTAGCCCCACAAACCACAAAAGGTTAACGGATGCACACAAAAAACAAAAACACAATTTTCTTGAGACCTCATTGATATAGGAATATAGGATTATTATGTTAGAAACAGATTTACTCCCATGTTGCAAGTTGCACTGGTCAGTGATTGAAAATAACATGTATCTTTATGTAGAGAAGGAATTTCACCTTTCAAAGGAAACAGGCCTTTTAAACACAGTCAGTAAAACTAGGATACTGCAAAATTGAGTTTACACAAGGAAACAGATAACTCATACTGGTGTAAGTGTCTATACAACAGAATATTCTTATGAAAATCAGTAACTGTCACATGGGCAGATACTTGCATTAATGGTATAAGTCAGTTGAAAATATTTTCAGATTCAGCCTTACCCAAGATGAGGTCCTCCATTCATGAGATCAAACACCTGAGCTGGATTTAACAACTGCTTGAATCTTCGTAGGAACTTGACTCCCTGATTGTCCCCACTCTTAGAGTTGACAAAGACTAAAAGTGGACTGGCGCAAGAAGGCGGGCAGCTGGCTTTCCAAAACCCTGCATCAAAAACAGTCCATGCGTCAACCTTAGTCTGTTCTACATCATCCAATAGGGTTGGCTTAATACCTTGAAACATGAACATGAGCAATACTTCATTCACAAGTAGGAGGAATCACGAACAAAGAGACATAGAGGCAAAAATAAGGGGGCGGTCATTTAAAACTGGAGTACACAACATTTGAATCTCTCGGATGGTAATGAATTTCTGGAATTCTCTTCCCTCCAGGGTAGTGGAGGATATATTTCAGGTGGAGGTAGATACATATTTGAAAGATCGAGGAATTGAGGGCTATGGGAACCGGCACAGAAGAGAAATTAGAACCAACATTGATCAGCCATGATCTTATTAAATGGTGGGGAAGGTTTGAGGAGCCTGGTGGCCTACTCTTGCTCCTATTTTCAAGTGCTCTTGTGTTGACTTAGGTGGACACCCTGCTGAAAGTACAAGTGACATCACTTTGTCCCTTTTGCTTACATCACTTTGTCCCTTTTGCTGGTGTTGTAGCCAGCATTTATATTGTGCATATGAGGAGAAAGGAGTGGGTTTATCATCACTTTTTACAATAATCCTGGAACGCTGAGCAGCGCTGTACACCAGAGTACCTTCCATTAAGTGATCGGTTCAGCCAGGATCTGGATGGCTGAACCAGTTATATGGCATTGCCATTCGTCCAAGCATGCAGCTACAAGGCCTTACTGGGAATGGCCATAAGGCGGTTGAAATGGGGAACAGAATTTCAAAAGTGATAAAGCGTGGATGAACTGACAATTATGAAAATAAAGTATGCTAAAGGCTTGGTGGATGGGATTTAATTAAATGAATCGGGATATTTTTCCTCCCAAGGAAGGACATAATAGGAATTATGGATAGGGTACACAGGGTTAAATGATGGGAGATGTTTGCAAGCAACTGATAAAAAATCCCTCAGACTATTTTCAGGGAGAGCCTGCACTGAGGTTCCTGGGGCACAATTCCAGATTTTAAGAAGGTAATTGTAGTAAACCACTCACTTTGCCGCAGAAAATAAAACTCTGTAAATGATACCGATAGCGAAAATTCTACAGGGAGTTTATTATGAAAGGCTACTTGTTCAAATAAAGATTACCATGGAGAATTGGGTTGGGGAGGCGATGAGGCTGAATTGCAGATGATGGGGAACTCCACACACCTGAATTTTCAGTCAAATTATAATAAAGAGAGACATAAGCAGGCAAATAAAGTGGATGCATTTGCAGAGGATTCCTTTTACCAACAGTGCTATTAATCCTTTTTGACATTAACAGCAATCAGTCAGCTTTCATTTTCAGAATTTTCCTATTGTATATACGCAGGTTACCAGAATTAACTCAGAAGAATGTTTTAATTTTCCTTTATAAACATAAAAAATGATGGGAACATTCAGCAAGTTGGGCAGCATCTGTGGAGAGAAACTGTACATATTTCCGTCTGGGATCCTTCATCAGAACTGGGAGCGAGACAAATAAAGACAGCTTTAGGTAGAGATAAGTTGCCTTGCGGATGGGTTGGCCAAAGGGAACATCTCTGATGGGGTGAGACCAGATAACTTAAAGAGTCAGTTAAGTCGCAGTGAGGATCGGATTAAACTTCTTTGTCAGTGCAATATAAAACTGTGGGACATGCCTGGCAGGCCAGAATATATAAAAAACAAAAAACTGAGGCAAAATGATGCTGGGCAAAAATGGTCAGTTTGAACACAGACAGAAAGAAAAAGTTGTAGAATTTGATATTGAATTCTGAAGATACAATATGCTTAGATGGAGGATGAAGTTTTGCTGTGATCAGCCTTCTTATAACAATCCGGGAGATCACAATAAGCCAGTTCAGTATTCCGATTGCGCATGTGAAAGAGCTAATAGTCAAATCTAAAATGGAGCCGTTCTTCTACAAAAGCATGGTCTATTAGAACTTAAGAATGGCTCAGTGCCAAGTCTGAATGACTGCAAATTACATGGAACACAATATGAAGGACAGGTGTCTTTTCAATAAAGACACTAAGATGGCAGCCTGCGTAATAACATGTCCTTCTTTTCAAGGCCAAAAAAAAGCCAAGATTTAAAAAATAGCTGACGCTCCAGAGATAAGAAATAACTTGTTACTGGATGAGCTTGATTTGGACCCTGCTTTCCTATATTCTGAAAGGCTATAAAATCTTTCAGTCATGCCATATTCATACATGGTAGGAGTGTTTTACTGATAAGAAAAATGTATAATTGTGCTAGCTTTCCTGTGTTCTGTGAGTGGAGCCCGAGAAGCACTGACAACGTTTGTGCTCATTATAGATCTTTGCCACTCCCGTCTGACGAATCAATTAAAGATTGCCATGGTTTACCTTTAACAGTGTTTGTTGCTATCTGCTTTTTAAGAAACTTTTGAACTATGCACAGGTCATAGATCGCTCGAGCTAAACACTCGCGGCAGGCGTGCCGCTGCATGGGTGCAAACCTGCGTCTCGTCCCTAACCAGCCGCACTGGGCCATCCCCGTCCCCTCCCGAGTGTCCCGTCCGAGGGCGGCGGCAGGCCGGCAGGAGCCAGATGGGAGGGGAGGCGCCGGCTCCAGCTTGTCTCTGCCTGTCCCGGCGGGACGCTGGCCCATCGCAATGGCAGTCCACGCCCACAGGCGGTGCGAAAATGAAGCACCAACTCCAGCACAACCCCGCCCGTCACGCTAGCGGGACCGGCAGAGTCGAGCTGGAGCCGGCGCCTGCTACAGGCCTGGGACGAAACTCCCGTCCACGGACCTCTGGATAGAAGACCCTCCTTCTGACTTCCTACACATTAGACCTTTGCGCCGTGGTTGGTATGGATGGGAATGGGGATTTCACGGGGGCAAGGAACAAATGACCTAAAGTTTGCATTGAGTGAACTGAGTGTTCTTAACGTCCTCGTCGTACACCGGCTTTTAGTGAGAGTGGTTGGATCCCAGCTTCAGCTCCAACAACGTCGGTCACATTATCCGGACAGGCGGCGGGGGATCAAGAGCTGATGTGAGGCATCGGCGATGCTCTGGAATCCTAGTCGGCCGCTGCCGAGCAGCGGGTTCGAGGAGGCAGTGCCCGACCCGGGGAATAGAGGTGTCAGTTCTTCCAGTGGCGAGCGGAGAGGCACCAGCTACCGCGGCCCGCTCACCTGTCGGGCGCTGACTCCTCGGTCCCGGGATCCAACCACTCTCACAAAACGCCGGTGTACGACGAGGATGGTTAGAACACTCAGTTCACTCAATGCAAACTTTAGGTCATTTGTTCCTTGCGCCCACGGAAATCTCCAACGCGGTCGAGTTGAGGGGGTTCTCTCGATTGAGGACATTTTCTCGACTCTCCTAGAAGCAACGAGCAATGGCTTTACCAGTGGTTGTCTGTCTGACAACTGAAAACTCTCTCCCCCACCTCTCACAGTCTCTCCCTGTCCCCCACTCGCATCTACCCCCCTCTCTCTCGCTGTTACACCCCGCTCTCCCCTGCTACCAGGCACCCTATTTGTTTTTTTAAATTCTCAAATGACCTTTGCCAAATCCCATGATTCCTTGCGTTTTTCGGAATACCGAACTGGCTTATTGATAGAGAAGTCAGTAGGGGAGTGAAATGGGGAACTAAAGTTGCAGGCAGCAGGAAACTCAAGGACACTCTAACGGATTGATACAGGTACTCTGGAAAACAATCACCCAATCAGTGTTTGGTCTCCCCAGTGTAGAGGAGGCCGCATTGTGAACACCATTTGCAGTACACAAGATTGGAAGAAGTGCAAGTGAATTGTTGCCTTATCTGGAAAGAATGTTTGGGTCTCAGGATGATGGGAAGAAAAGAGGTACAAGGACAGATGTTGCACTTCCTGAGGTAGCAGTAAAATAACGTGATAGGGAGTGCTGTCAAGACGATGGAGCAGACCAGGGTGTCACAAAGTTCCTTTGAAATACTGAAAAAATAATATGTGTCTGTGATGGAACCTTGTTAGAATTGGTGAGATTTATAAAGGATGTATTGTTGAATGTGGAGGCTGATGGGGTTGAGGTTGAGAACCAGGGGAACTCTTATTTTACTTTGTTCAACGGAAGAAGGGATTTGTGCAGAGATGCAGGAAATGGATGGAGATGCCATACAGATGCTGCCTGACTTGCAGACCATTTCTGCTATTTTCTGCTTTTGCTCCAGATTTACAGCATCTGCAGTTTTCTGTTTCATTACTTTCCATAGTTGGCATTGAGGCATGCCTGGGATGATGAAAAGCATAAAGTATTCCTTTATCATTGTTACTTTTCTGCATATCTTTCATTAATTGCTGTTTATCTCTCAACATCATCGCCTATATCTCTTGTTTCCCTTATCCCTAATCAGTCTGAAGAAGGGTTTTGACCTGAAACATCACCCATCCTTTCTCTCCAGAGATGCTGTCTGTCCTGCTGAGTTACTCCAGTTTTTTGTGTCCATCAATGTATTCTGTGAAGATAATCATCTTAAACATAGTGTCTTCTTGGGAACTTGGTTCAATGCTGTTCCAGCCTCCAAAATTAGAAGGTAGCGGGTTCAAGCTAGTGTTTGAGCACATAATCCGTGCTGACCTGCTTCACAATACTGAAGGATTGCTGCACAGCTGGATGAGAAGCAAAACTGAGGGTCGGTCTCATAGTGAGATACAGCACAAAAGTTCATTGAGTCTGCTCCCAACCTTCAAGTACCCATTGTCATACTAATTTTACACTAATCTGTTTTATTCTCTCCACATTCCCATGAAGCTTTTACCCCCTCACTCACTTACACACTTGGGCCAATGATAGCCAATTAATTTACCAATCTGACACATTGTGCTGGAGTAACTCAGTGGATCAATCTGAAGAAGAGTCACAACTTGAAACATCGCCTATCCACATTCTCCAGAGCTGCTGCCTGACCAGCTGAGTTACACCAGCACTTAATGTCTTGTTTGGTAAACGCAGCTCCTTGTGTCACCATCTATCCTGCCAACCTGCACATTTTTGGGAGGTGGGAGAAAATCTACACAGTGACAGGGAACACGAGCAAACTCCACGAAGATCGTACTAAGGCTAGATCGAACCTGGGTTGCTGGAGCTGTGAGGCAGTGGTTCTACTCGCTGTACTACTTTACTGTTCTAAAGGAAACGTGGAGAAATTTCCCCTAGTATTATGGACAATGTTTATCCCATAATAAATATCAACCTAATGAACATCTGCTCATTCATCTAACTGCTTCTCGTGGAAACTTGCCAACCTCATTTCAGTATATTACAATCGTTAAAACACTTCAGAAGTAGTTAATTATTTGCAAAGCATTGCCCTGAGGATGCAATGGGCTCTATGCAAATGGAAATCTTTAATCATTGGTGCGTCCTCCAATTTTATATCTTATGGATAACACTGGAGGGATTTTATATGGAATCCCCCGTGAACATGGACAGGAGCCAACAATCGCTGGCTTTCTATCAGTCACTATCAGCAGCTCAGAGCTTTCCATATAAAGGCTGAGCAAACAGTGCCTTTGAGCAGAATTAATCCAGGGCACTGTACTTCAAAGAATAGAATGGTGCCTCAGCAGGCAGGCAATGAATCCTGCAACAGGCACTGTCATTATCCATTTAACCTAAAAAGATTTACTATGTGCAGCTAATTATTACCATAATTGTAATTGAAAATGACACAACACTACTATGACAAATATGAGGATCATAGACAGAAATTGGCATTTCCAGACACGTATTATTCTACTGTTTGCATTTATAAAACATTTCAGTGGCACTGATCTTTCACAAGAAAGTTTCAGCAGAGTGGGAGTCAAGAGTAAATAGTCAAAAATGTTTAATTGCCATAAGTATCGATAATGTAACAATGAAATTCCTACTTGCTGCAGCTTAACAGGCTCATTAAAGCAACATCACACAAATAATCAATTAATACAATAATCAATTAAACAATAAATTAATAATCAATAATATTAGGTAACCAGACCATAATATTGCAAATCTGAAGGCCATAGTACAACCAAAACAAAGTCCATAGTAGATCATAGAAAAACAAAGAACTGTATATGCTGGTTACAAAAACAAGCGGATCAGGCAGCAGCTCTGAAGAACATGGATTGGTGACGTTTCTGGTTAGGACCCTACTTCAGACCGATTGTGGTGGGGGATGGGGTGAAGAAAGCTGGAAGAGAGGAGGGGTAGGATATAACAATGCTTGGATTACTGATTAGCGAGCGGAGAGCTGTGCGTTCAGAGGGTGAGATTGGATTGGGCAAGGGAAGTGGAGAAGTCAAGACGATTGATATCTCACCAGTAATGAGAAATAAAAGGGTCCAAAGAGAGTAGAAGGCCGCAAGGGGAAGTCCACGAGGAGGAGGAATGTTGGAGATGGGCGAAGGGGGTTGTCACTGGCAGGCGAAGACACCTCACCAGAGAAAAACCCTGGAAACACAGGCAATGGAAGGAGAGCTCAATGTCATGGCAGGCTCAGAACTGGTTGAGGTGTGAGTGTCGGGGTACAAAGGTAAGGCCTCTGATGAGGATTCTGCATCCATTCTTTCCACCCCTCCCCCCTTCTCCCTCCTGTGCCCACCTGGACTCACACTCAATTATTCCACCGACATTCCTTCCTCTCGCTTCACAATTTACAACTCTTTGATCCTTTGTCTCACACCTTGCCTTTTCACCTCTGGGTTTTGTCTAATCCCCCTCACCGATATCCACTTAGTCCTTGCCAGGCTTTGTCCTGCCACTCCTCTCTTCTACGTTTCGTTCCCCTCTCCCTCCCAGTACAATCATTCTGAAAAAGGATCCCAACCAGAAACGTCATGTTCTCCAAAGATGCTGCCTGACGGCTGTGGTTCTCCAACAATGTGTGTCTTTTATTTTCCATGGTACATCATAGTTGCTGAGGTCGAGGTTAATGTTCAAGAGCCTGATGGTTGTTGGGAATATTTAAGCAGGCAGAATAGGGTCATTAAAAATGTATATATCCTGGGGAGTGCAACTAAATTAGCCCTATTTGGGCTTTGGGAATTTTTAAAGCAAAGATGAGCATTTAAGAAACAAGGAATTAATTCTCTCAACACAATTTCTATGATAAGATTGGTTAGCACTAAATCTGATGTTTTTGATTCTTATTCTGAATATCAGAATAGAAACATTTACCCTATCATTGTCCCAAATACATGTATGGCTTTACTGAACTGAGCTCTAATCATCCTTCAGTAATTTAAACACATTCCTTATTTACTAGCTTTCCCTCACTAACATTCGGTGACATTCTGCTGGAAATCAACACTGAGATGCAACGCCAGCAGCTAGAATAAGAGAGCTCTTCTTAATGAGGCTTACACCACTTCACGGTTAAATGACATACAGAAAGAAGGCAATAGATCTTGTCAGTGTAATTACTTACCATCAGAATCAATGCTATTCAATGCAGTGGGAGGAATTATGGACACTTTGCACTGGCCCAGAGGACATTTTCGAGGATACAGTTCTTTGCAGGCAGTGTGCACCTTGCAAAAACACAGTGTTTGATAGTTACAAGAATTGACAAGAAAATGGCAAGAGTGAAATAAACTTACATTTGGCAGTAGATGGCCTACAGCTTATCTCAGAAATACTTCAATAAAATATTCCAAGCTTTGAAAAGGTTTGACAAGGAGTTTGTAATCTTAGACTAGAAAGGCTGAGTAATTTAAACACATTTCTGCTATCGTTCCACTTGAAACACTTGAAAATATGACATACAAAGAACTCCAGTTGCTGGTTTACAAAAAAGCATATATAAGTGACGTTTTGGGCTGGAACCCTTCTTCAGACACATTGTAGGTGGGGGGTGGGTCCTAATGTGGATACATGAGATTAGTGTTGATGGGCAAAAAGGTCACCATGGTGTGCTGAAGGGTCTGCTTGTGTGCTGTACAACTCTTCTCTGTCTATGATTTTGTGTGATGGGATGAGGCTTGACGATAGCAACAGCATGTTCCATGCTTCTGCTTTGTAAGTATAATGCAACTGTACAATACATTTTAGAGTATCTGAAAATTGTGTTTCACTCTTGAACCTCGTCTACCAGCAGCAAAGAGAATAAGGTAAACTGCTCACCATGGCTTTGCACCAGAGGCATCTCCAGTCCTGCAGGCGGAGCACGCTGCCACATGTCTTGTCACACACGGCACACTTGGCACTAACAGGCAGGTTACCTTCGAGCCACTGATGAGGCATAGCAATCTAATTGCATAAAATAAAGCACCTATTCATTGTATGTTTCTCCAAAAAACAAAGCAGAAGGTATTGGCAGCATTTGAATAGATGTCTTACTGTATAATTTAACCCCCATCTTCGATATGTTTTATTTCCCTTGCTGTTTCCATAACCCTTGTCACTAACCCCATTTACCCAAAGGCTGCTATTGAGCCTAATCCTTATTCACCTTCTCAAGCCCCATTCAAACGTGATCAAGGTTTAATGTCATATCAAACATTAGCATTCTGTGCATGACTGTATCCTGCAATAGACAATAGGTGCAGGAGTAGGCCATTCGGCCCTTTGAGCCAGCACCACTATTCACTGTGATCATGACTGATCATCCCCAATCAGTACCCCGTTCCTGTCTTCATCCCATATCCCTTGACTCCGCTATCTTTAAGAGCCCTATCTAACTCTCTATTGAAGGTATCCAGAGAATTGGCCCTCACTGCCTTCTGAGATTCCACAGATTCTCAACTCTCTGGGTGAAAACGTTTGTCCTCATCTCCGTTCTAAATGGCCTGCCGCTTATTCTTAACCCTGGTTCTGAACTCCTCCAACATCGGGAACATGTTTCCTGCCTCTAGCGTGTCCAATCTCTTAATAATCTTATATGTTTCAATAAGATCCCCTCTCATCCTTCTAAATTCCAGTGTATACAAGATCAGTCGCTCCATTCTTTCAACATATGACAGTCCAGCCATCTCAGGAATTAACTTTGTGAACCTACGCTGCACTCCTTCGATAGCAAGAATGTCCTTCCTCAAATTTGGAGACCAAACCTGCACATAATACACCAAGTGTGGTTTCACTAGGGGTCTGTACAACTGCAGAAGGACCTCTTTGCTCCCATACTCAACTCCTCTTGTTATGAAGGCCAACATACCATTAGCTTTCTTCACTGGCTGCTGTACCTGCATGCTTACTTTCAGTAACTGATGTACAAGGACACCCAAATCTCGTTGCACTTCCCCTTTTCCTAACTTGACACCATTCAGATAATAATCTGATTCAAATCAAATATTTACAGTAAATCAAAGAAATTTTCTTGATTACTGTTTAACAATTGGAAAAAAATTAATATTAAAATTCTGGAAGAGAACATTATCCCCCACAATTAAAATGTGGACAGTGGATATGTTGGAGACGCTGCATTTGGAGAGAATCAGGTTTGTCCTAATGGACAAATATGAACTTTTTGAACAAATATGGTCTCCATTCACTGACTATATGAAGGGGTAGCTGAGCTCAGCATTGTAACTCAATAAATACCCGGTGGTAGGATTAGATGAAAAGATCTATTCTGAGATTTGTATACACGTCTCTATAGATATTGTTATGTGAAATTGTTCCATTCATTGTTAAGATGTATACTTTATTTTTTTAAGTATAATAATTGTTTGCTTGTATTATTTTTTATTTTTATTATTATTTTTAATAGTTTTTTTATATATATAATCATAATCAATATTATTTAATCACACTCCTCATTGATTAAAAACCTATTCTTTCACCTCTTTACTTTCTTTACTTTCTAAAAAAAATAGAAGCTTATATAAATCATTCCGTAATATTTGTATAACTTTTTGAAACAAGTTAAATGTGTATTTGAAAAACTGTTATATCATTGGCAATATGTATTGCTTCTAATAAAAATATTAAACAAAAAAAAAGATAATAATCTGCCTTCCTGTTCTTGCCAAAGTGGATAACCTCACATTTATCCACATTAAACTGCATCTGCCATGCATTTGCCCACTCACCCAACCAGTCTAAATCACCCTGCATCCTCATAGCATCCTCCTCATAGTTCACACTACCACCAGCTTTGTGTCATCTGCAAATTTGCTAATGGTACTTTTAATCCCTTCATCTAAATCATTAATATATATATAGCTGCGGTCCCAGCACCGAGCATTGCGATACCCCTATAGTCACTGCCTGCCATTCTGAAAGGGACCCGTTAATCCCAACTCTTTGAATCCTGTCAGCCAAGCAATTTTCTGTCCATGTCAGTACACAACCCCCAATACCATGTGCGCTAATTTTGCCTACTAATCCCCTATGTGGGACCTTACCAAAGGCTTTCTGAAAGTCCAGGTACATTACATCCACTGGCTCTCCCGTGTCCATTTTCCTAGTTACATCAAGATTAATCAAGCATGATTTCCCCTTCGTAAATCTATGCTGACTTGGACCGATCCTGTTACTGCTATCCAAATATGCCGCTATTTCATCTTTTATAATTGACTCCAGCATCTTCCCCACCTCCAATGTCGGGCTAACTGGTCTATAACTCCGTTTTCTCTCTCCCTCCTTTCGTAAAAAGTGGGATAACATTAGCTACCCTCCAATCCACAGGAAGTGATCCTGAATCTATAGAACATTGCAAAATGATTACCAATGCGCCCATGATTTCTAAGAGCCACCTCTTCAAGTACCTTGGGATGCAGACCATCAGGCCCTGGGCATCTATCAACCTTCAGTCCCATCAGTCTACCCAACACCATTTCCTGACTAATGTGAATTTCCCTCAGTTCCTCCGTCACCCCAGGTCCTCTGGCCATTAGTATATATGAGAGATTGTTTGTGTCTTCCTTAGTGAAGACAGATCCAAAGCACCTGTTCAACACGTCTGCCATTTCCTTGTTCCCCATAATAAATCCACCTGTTCCTGTCTTCAAGGGACCCACATTTGTCTTAACTATTTTTTTTCATCTTCACATACTAAAGAAGCTTTTACTATCCTCCTTTATATTCTTGGCTAGCTTACCCTTGTACCTCATATTTTCTCCCCGTATTGCCTTTTTAGTTATCTTCTGTTGTTCTTTAAAGGTTTCCCAATCCTTTGGCTTCCCGCTCATCTTTGTTATGTTATACTTCTCTTTTATTTTTATACTGTCCTTAACATTCCTTGTCAACCATGATCGCCTCTTACTCCCTTTAGAATCTTTCTTCCTCTTTGGAATGAACTGATCCTGCACCTTCTGTATTATTCCCAGAAATACCTGCCATTGTGGTTCCCTGCAAGGGTCTCTTTCCAGTCAAATTTGGCCAGCTCCTTCCTCATGCTCCATTGTCCCGTTTGCTCAACTGTAATACTGACACTTTTCCCTTCTCACTCTCAAATTGTAGATTAAACTACCTCCTAATGGCTCCTTTACCTTGAGTTCCTTTATCAAATCCGGTTCATTACACAACACTAAATCCAGAATTGCCTTCTCCCTGGTAGGCTCCAGTACAAGCAGCTCTAAGAATCCATCTCAGAGGCACACCTGACCCCATCTCCATTCCCACAAAGCTACGCTACTGTAACAAACATTTATAGATGTGCAGTAGAAAATATCCTGACTGGTTGCATCATGGCCTGGTCCAACGCACAAGAACGCAAGCAGCTGCAAGGATAGATGAAATTAGCCAGGTCCATCACAGGCACAGTTCTCACCTCCATCATGAGCATCCACATGAGGAGCTGCCTTTAGAAGGGAGCATTTACCACCATCTTTGGTGCCATCTTCTTCGTGCAACCATCGGGCTGGAGGTACATTGGCCTCAGAACTTACACCACTAGGCTCAGGAACAGCAACTTTCTTTCAACAATCTAGTTCTTGAGCCAACCTACACAACCCTAATCCAATCTCAGCAATGGAAGGCTATGACCCACCTCTTGCACTATAGACTTGTTATCTCTTCCAATTAATTTCCATTTGCCATTCTTTGGCCAGTTTTCCAAATAATCTAGGTCTTGGTATAAACCTAGGTATCTTTCCACACTGTCTACCACTAATGATGGTATTTACTAACAATGCTAACTACATTGTCATCCAAATCATTGATGTATTAAAAAAAAAAACAACAGTTGCCCCAGCACACAACTGATCACAGGCATTCAATCAGAAAACCAACCCTCCACAATTACCCTTTGACTTCTTCCTCCAAGTCAATTATGAATCCAATTGGCTAGTTTGCCTCAGATTACATGGGAATCTAACCTTCCAGACAAGCCGACTATGCGGACAATGTCAATGGTCTTTCTAAAGCCCATAAAGACAATGTCCACTGCCTTACCCTCATCAATCCTCTTGGTGATGTTTTCAATAAACCTTTTCAGATTTATGGGACATGAAATCCTTTGCCAACTTTGTGCACAAACCCATGCTGATTCCAAATAAGGTCTGCAACTATCCAAATGTTGGTAGATCCTGTCCAAGAATCCCCTAAAACAACTTACCCACCACTACCTCAAGGCCCACCGGCCTGTAGCTTCCTGCCTTGTTCTTGCTACCCTACTTAATTCCTGTCTTGGGGAATGGTAATATCTCTGCAAGGGCCTCTGCAATTTCCTCTCGTTTCCCACAAGGTCCAAGGGTGTACTGAGTCAGGCCATGGGGATTTATCCACCTTAATGTGTTTTAAAACTGCCAATATTTGCCCTTTGGTAATTCGCATATAATCTAAGGCATCACAACTCCTCCACCTTAATGCCATAGCTTCCATGATCTTCTCAGTAAAAATGGATGAGAAGCATTCATTTAATATGTCCTCCATCTCTTGTGGTTCTACATGAAGACAGCCATGCTGATCTTTAAAGGACTTATTATTTAGTTCACCACCCTTTTACTCTAAATATGCCTGAGGAATCTCTTGGGATTTTCCTTTACCATACCAGCTCCATTTCATGTCTAATTGTTGCTCTCCTGATTGCTTTCTTAAGTATACTTCTATACTAATACTCATGGAGAGAGTTGCTTAAACTGACTGCCTAAAACTGACGTGTGCCATCTTCTTTTTCCTGGCTAGAGTCTCAACATCTCTTTAGGGTTCCTAAACTTGCCACCCATAACCTTTCCTTAGAAGATTTCACCCCTGTACTTTTGCTATCTCATTTTTGAACGCCACCCACATACCAGCCATCCGCTTACCAGCAAAGAACTCACCTAATCGACCTCCGACCTTTCACGCCTAATGTCTTCATGATCAGCCTTGCCACAATTTAGTTTAGTTTAGAGATACAGCACGGAAACAGGCCCTACGGCCCACCGGTCCCCACCAACCAGCGACCCCTACGTGTTAACACTATTCTACACACACTAGGGACAATGTTTTACATTTGCCAAGCCAATTTACCTACATACCTGTATGTCTTTGGAGTGTGGGAGGAAACCGAAGATCTCAGAGAAAACCCACGCAAGTCACAGGGAGAACGTACAAACTCCATACAGTCAGCACCCGTAGTTGGGATCAAATCCGGATGTGCAAGGCAGCAACTCTACTGCTGCACCACCATGCCGCCCTTAACTTGTAGGCCAGTCCTATCCTTCTCCATAACCACTTTAAAACTAATATAATTATGGTCACCGAACCTAAAGATAGTCTCCACTGATAATTCAGCCACTTGCCCGATCTCATTCCAGAAGAGGACGTCCAGAGTTGCAACCTCTCTAGTAGGGTTCCCTATATATTGATTACGGAAGCTTTCTTGAACACATTTAATAAATTCCATCCTGTCCAAGCCTTTACACTGTGGCTGTTAAACTTCTTGCATTGAAATAAATACAATTCAAACCACCGGTCTTTCCTCTCTCTTTACTGTGTACTGGTCTGCACTGTCTGTTCTCTTTGACTACAGTATTTCCCCACAATCTCTTCTCTGCCTCCTTTCTGCCCTGCCAATTTAGTTTACGCCCTCCTGAATGGCACTAGCCAATCTCTCTCCCAGGATATTAGTCCTCCTCCTCCAGTTCACCGTCCTTGTGCATATGACAATAAACGCAACTTAACTTGCTGGCAGTGAATGACATCCCCTGTGGGGAGAACAGACAGGCTCAACAAATTCGTACCCATTTGTTCACTAGCAGATGGCACATTGGTATAATTGATGGTGAAAGCAATGTTTATGACCTACACCTCATTAAACTGTGACTGATAGATGCTAAGTTGTTGCAGCAACCAGTGCAGTCTACATCCATCCAATGGGTTAAAACCAGACTAAAGTAGAGCACTAGGAGAGCTGAATGCCTAAACATATACCAAATGTACACCAGGGATAATATTTTTGTTTACCTTGTTAATCATCAGAAATGGTGCTTTGCAAAATACTGCTTTTGCTGTTTGAAAGGAAACCAGTATAGCCCCACTAATTTATGAAAAGGATTTCCTAATATTGTGCTGATCAAACTCTTAAGAAACCACAAGCCAGTTAGAAAATCAATAACTATTCACTCGACTAAATCAATGGAGTTCATAGCCCGAGTTTATTGAATGAAATGACTCAATAAAGTTCTATGTAATAAACAGATAGATTACACGTTTAAACACATGCAGTTAACCTGGCTCACTACCGAGTAGCAGGGAACTATCAGTACATCCATCCCCCCCCCCTTATACACAGCCAACACTGTGTTCCCAAATAAATCCCCATGGAATTTCCTCCATTTATAATAAGAGGCAACTCTGTGAATCATTGAATCATACAGCATGAAAGCAGGCCTAACTACACCAGCAGGCCTAACTTCACCACACTGTCCAGAGTAACCTCCTTATTAATCCCATCACCCAGTACTTGGTCCATTGCCCTCTATATCTTTTACTTTGACTGGATAGTATGCAAACAAAAGCTTTTCAATGTAACTCGGTACACGTGACAATAATAAACTACGTAAATTAAATGAAATTAAACTATGTCTCAGTAATTCAAGTGTTCATCGATACGTTTTTTAAATGCTCTCAGTGACTGTATTCCACATATTTACTACTCATATGTGCAAATAAGTTCTCCCTCATATGTCTAGTGAATAAGGTCAGTCAGTTTCTACAGATCCATGTTTTTTACCTTGTTTGGATTCCCATTACACTAATCCTAATTGGTCACCCCAATCTTATTGCAATCCGCTTCTTAAAGAGGTGCAACTGAGGCGTGGAATAAACTAACCAGAAATTCCTTGCAAGGAGGCACTGTACAAACTTAGGTTTGATGACAGAATATTTCATTGAGTAGAGGATGAGATAGATCAAACCCGGCCGTTCAAGACTAAAAGATAGTCCTCACAGAGGTAGACAAAATTTAGAAGCCTTTTGGCAAACAGGAGCGATGTGTATTTAATGTTCCTTACAAATCAGCTCTGAATTCAGTGAATGGTGGAACAGGTGATTAAATCATGCACTTATATCATGTTCCTATTTGCTTGTATTGATTGAAGAATAAATATTGATCGGTGCTTCTCCCTGGGGACATGCCCAGAGGGAACACTGAATCTTCTCTCATAGCTTACCTTTTTATCTATTAGCAGAAGTGTCAAATTACATTGAAAGTGGCTACTTGTGAAGATGTACATACTTACCCCATCCTCATCCTCAATGATATCTTTCCCTATTGAAGCCAGGGTTGTCCACTTGCAATTGTTGATTGCTCTCACAGCACACCTCTTGTGGGCCTTGAACTTACACACTGTAAACGAGACAGAGGTACATGTCTGAGCACAAAATTCATCATGTCTTAAATTCCCATATCTGAATTAGATTTTGGTTGATGTCAATTGACCCACTAGATGGGGCACTTGTTGTTTTGACAAATAATTCGAACTTGTACCAACAAAGCTGAATATCCGTGTATCTATTTGGAGTTAAACCACTTTGTGCAACCTTCTAGCCGAACAGTGTCTAGTGTTATGATAGTAGCCGAGCATGAAACCGTAGCGGTAACACAACTTATAACTCTAAGAAAATGTGTAGCTACTCCCAATGGGAATGCGCACCAAACATAATGAATGAACATAAAATAACAGAGCATCTACCACTCCAACGTGGTGGGATTGGTGTTGGGGAACAATGAAAATGAGTAGTAACTGCTGTTCACTTGTTCACAACATCTTCCATTTCTTTATTGCAGAATTTCCAGGCTGCACAACCCTGCTGTTAGCTTTTACTTATTTACCAATGGAAATAGCCTTTCTGCATTTTTCTGGGTAAAGTTAATCTTGGAGGACGTGAAGCGTCTGCCACCACTAGCAGACCAGAGCTACTGCTGAATCTTCGCGACATCTGCAAATTGACCTAAGGGATCAAGAAGTCCTTGCCTAGCCAGGCCCTCGAGAGTAAGCACAGCCCTGAGATTCTTTATCATTGGATATGTCAGGAGTGCTGCAGAGACCAAGAGCTCCAGTTCACAGTTTGTGGCTCAAAATATATCAAACATGTGGCCGAATCGCAGGTGTTTACAATTAACAATACTGAGTTTATGGCTTTACAACAGTGGCTAATTTCCCTCCTGTGAATGCATGCTTGTAGCACCAGCTATGTCCAGACAGTGCAAGATCATTGAACTTGAGCAAATAGGATGTGTCTATACACTTCAGAACTCATTATGCTACTACCATCAGCAGTTGTATCATCAATGAAGATAAGTGAGCCAGTACCTTCAGCAGCCACACATGCCCAGGCCATAACACCCCCACCACGTTTCACAGATGAGGAGGTATGCTTTGGATTTTGAGCAGTTCTTTCTCTCCTCCAGACTTTGCACTTGCCATCACTCTGATGTAAGTTAATCTTCATCTCATCTGTCCCCAAGACCTTTCTTCAGAATTGTGGTTGCTTTTTTTACGTACTTCTTGGCAAACTGTAACCTGGCCATCCTATTTTTGTGGATACCCAGTGGTTTGTGTCTTGCAATGTAGCATCATAATTTCTGTTCATGAAGTCTTCTGCGGACAGTGGTCATTGACAAATCCACACCCGACTCCTGAAGAGTGTTTCTGATCTGTCGGACAGTTGTGTCATCAGCTGTGGAAGTCTTCCTTGGCCTGCCAGTTCCTTTGCGATTAGTAAGCTCACCAGTGCTCTCTTTCTTATTAATGATGTTCCAAACAATTGATTTTGGTAAGCTGAGGTTTGGCTGATGTCTCTAACAGTTTTATTCTTGTTTCTCAGTCTCATAATGGCTTGTTTGATTTTCATTGGCACAACTTTGGTCCTCATGTTGATAAACAGCAATAAAAGTTTCCAAATGTGATAGAAAGACTGGAGGAAAGACTAGGTGCTGAGAGCTCTCTTATACCTGCATTAAGGAGGCATTTAAACACACCGGAGCAATTACAAACGCCTGTGAAGCCATGTGTCCCAAACATTATGGTGCCCTGAAATGGGGGGAATATGTATTAACAGCTGTAATTTTTACATGGTGAAACTAAAATGTATAAAAATGGCCTTTAATAAAATCTGACAATGTGCACTTTAACCACATTGATTTTTTCTATTACAAATCTCAAATTGTGGTGTACAGAGGCAAATAAATAAATTATGGGTCTTCGTCCCAAAAAGTATGGAGGGCACTGTATTCCAGCATTTGTCCCTCATGGAATATCTATATATGACTACTATCTCAGATCCACATTGTTGACTTAACTGTCCTCTGGCGAGACCTGGCAGGCCGCAGATATGTCAATTTGCTCAATATCAAAATAACAATCGGAATGCAGTAATTGTCATTGCTATGGCTACTCAGACCCCAATATCTGGAATTCCATCTGCCTCTCTCTCCTTTACATTTAACCTCTGCCTCTCAGAATCACACACTAAGTGTCAATGCTCTGTGAGGCTGCTTGGGACTTGTTACAAAGAACAACAATGATTTATAAAGGCAGGTAGTTTAGCTGTTAACAACTCGACTGAGGATTTCCACTATTTATTTGATGATTAAGAAAGAACTGCAGATGCTGGAAAAATCGAAGGTAGACAAAAATGCTGGAGAAACTCAGCGGGTGAGGCAGCATCTATGGAGCGAAGGAATAGGTGACGTTTCGGGTCTAACCCTAACCCTAAGTCTGAAGAAGGGGCTCGACCCGAAACGTCACCTATTCCTTTGCTCCATAGATGCTGCCTCACCCGCTGAGTTTCTCCAGCATTTTTGTCTACCTCATGGGCCTGTCCCACTTAGGCAATTTTTCAGTCGACTGCCGGAGACCGTCAAGTTGCCGGCAGTCGCCTGAAAAACCGGCAACTGGAACGGCGACTGTCATAGTGGAACACACACACATTGCTTCCAACACCAGCCCGTTATGCAGGCGGGGGACAGGGCAAGTGGGGGGAGCGCTGTCTTAGTGAAATTCACACGGTGCAAAGCCAAGATGAAACCGCAATGAACAGGAAGGTTGGCGCTAAGTAAGTCTTTTAAAAGAGGGGGAGAGAGAGGGGGGGGGGGTAGAGGATGGGGAGAAGTGGGGAGAAGGAGTGGAGACAACTTTTTGAGAAGCCAGAGATACACGGCTGTGAAGCTCGGCGGACATTAACATTACCGGTCGGTTATTCTTGGTTCTGAAAACTACTGCTTAAGTTTTTTACCCAGTGAGACAATGAAATTCACCGGTCAGCACCGGCTACAAGCTACGAGAACCTTCGACCTCCTGGCGACCCACCTACGGCACGTGAATTCTCACTACTCTCCATGGCGGCTTCATTCCAGTCACCGGTAATTTTTCAACATGTTGAAAAATTTGCGGCGACCATAATGAGGCTGCCACTAGTTCCCAGAATGCGGCAACTCCTCACGACCATGAAGGCGACTCCCCGGCAACCACCCACGAACATGTGGCGACTGCATAGTCTCCTGCAGTCGTGTAAAAAGTCGCCTAAGTGGGACAGGCCCATTAAGGGGCTGAGGTAGACAAGAGTGCTGGAGAAACTCAGCGGGGGCAGCACCATCTATGGAGCAAAGGAAATAGGCAACATTTCAGGCCGAAACCCTTTTTCAGACTGATGTAGGGTGGGGGGGGCGGGGAGAACAAAGGAGAAAGGAAGAGGAGGAGCCCGAGGGCTGAGGGAAAGCTGAGAAGGGGAGGAGACAGCAAAAGCTACCAGAAATTGGAGAAGTCAATGTTTATGCCGCTAGGGTGCAAACTGCCCAAGTGGAATATGAGGTGCTGCTCCTCCAATTTCCGGTGGTGCTCACTCTGGCACACTCGAACGCCGCGACCGCCTCGGAGGACCACTTGATCTCCCGTGGTTTGCCCGCAAGGCACTGGAAAAGGGGGTGTATGATTTTGGCCGCTGCCGGCACAAAACGATGGTAAACGTTTACCATGCCGACAAATTCCTGCAACCCCTTTACCGTGCGCGGACAGGAAAACTGTCGAATGGCCACCACCTTCGAGGGTAAAGCAGCGATGCCTTGAGGTGTCATGCTGTGCCCCAGAAAGGAGATGGAGCGGAGGCCAAACAGGCACTTGGCGGGGTTGATTATGAGGCCGTGGTCGAGGAGGTACTGGAAGAGAGTCTGCAGGTGTTCGATGTGCTCATTCTGGGTGCGGCTTGCGACCAAGATGTCATCAAGTTAGATAAAGACGAACGGCAGACCCCTCCCGACCCTGTCCATTAGTCTCTGGAACGCCTGTGCTGCATTTTTCAATCCAAAGGGCATACGCAGCCATTCAAACAACCCGAACGGGGTGATTGTTGCGGTCTTGGGGACGTTTTCCGGGTGGACTGGGATCTGTTATAGCCGCAGACAAAGTCGACTTTTGAAAAGGTGGCACCCTCGAGGTGGGCGGAAAAGTCCTGGATGTAGGGCACCGGGTAGTGGTCCGCAGTTGTCATGGCATTCAGACGCCTATAGTCCCCACATGGTCTCCACCCCCTAGATGTTTTGGGGAGCATGTGTAGTGGGGATGCCAACGGGCTGTCCGAGCGCCGGACAATCCCCATGTCCTCCATGAGGTGAAACTCCTCCCGGGTGATGCGAAGCTTGTCCGGTGGAAGACGGCGCGCTCGGGCGTGCACTTGTGGGTCCACGGTGGGGATGTGATGGACGACCCCGTACTTGGGGCCCACCGCGCTGAAGCGCGGAGTGAGGAGCTCGGCAAAATCAGTGAGGAGGGAGGCGTCAGTGACGGCGCTGAGCTGTGGGCTGGGTGGAGGCGGGGCCAAGGGCCGATGCCGGAATCATGCGCCCACTCCTGCAACATCGACTAGGAGGGAGAAAGCCCATAAGAAATCGGCACCCAGGAGTGGTTGGGCGACGTCGGCCACGATCAAAGTCTACTCATACGGGCGGGAGTCGAAAGACAGCAAGAGGGTCCTCGTGTTGTAGGTCCGAATGGTACTGCGATTAACGGCCGTGAGCACCGGGCCTGGCTTACCAGCACGGGTGTCACGTCCAGTCAGCGGGTGGATGCTAACGATAACACCGGAGTCAACAAGGAAGCGCCTGCCGGAGTGACGGTCACGGGCGTAGAGGCGGTTATTTGGGCCGATCGCGATCGCCTGTACAGACGATCGGCCGAGGTGTTTCCCTGAGCAGGGTTGATGGCAGAGTCGAGCCTCATCACTCCAGTGAAGATGGTAAAGCACCATTTGTGCTTACCCCAGTCACCGTCGCGTGGCTGCGGCTCTGCGATGGAAGCAGTGGGTGGGGCGTCGCTGCGGCCCCACCGAGGCAACTGGCGCGCTGGCAAGGAAACCCGGTTGATGGAGGCACCATCTTGCGGCTACGCGAGCCAGCTGCATAGGGTCAGTGAAATCGGCACCGGCGAGCATGAGGCGAATGTCGCCAGGCATCTGATCTAGGAACGCCTGTTCGAAGAGCAGACACGGGCGGCAGCTGTCCATCAGGGCGAGCATTTCGGCCATCAGCGTGGACGGCTTGCGATCGCCTAACCAGTCCATGTGTAGGAAGCGGGCAGCGTGATCTCTGCAGCTGAGCCCGAACGTGCGGAGGAGGTGGGCTTTGAGGCTTTCGTATTTTGAGGACGCCGGCGGGTCCTGGAGGAACGGCAGCAGCCGCAAAGCCGTCTCCTGTGTGAGCTCGCTGACGACGTGAAGTTGCGGAGATGAAACTGCCCTTCTACGTGCGCGAACCAAACCTGTGGCTGTTCGGCCCAGAACACGGGCAGCTTGAGGCCAACGACATTCTGCTGAGCGTTGGGAACGGCAGCGGCTTGCATTCTTGACGTCCAATATACGAGTGATCATGTCGGGGTCACCAGTTAGGCGAGTCGAGACAGTGAGTGAATTAAAATTGATTTATATTGCAACGGTAAAACAACAAATAAACTCAGGTCGGTAAGACAGCCAAAAACACGATGCTACTGCCTCACGTGTGGCGCTAGACTGATACAATTCGATAAAATGCGCGCGAATATCGCCCCCATCGCCTACGTGACCGGTGCAGCCAATCTGAGGGTTTGACTAACCAAAGTCACCACCAGCTGTCGCTAGAGTTTGCCCTCGACTCAAACTCGCAGCATGGTCGACACGTGGTCCTCGGAGGTCCTATGAGGTCACTGGAACTTTCCTTCATGCTCGAGGGAAGTTCCCGCATACTCACGGCCTCAGCTAGTTCGCAGAAATTTTTCAACATGTCGGCATGATTCTTTTTAACTCGTAGTGCAGTGGAGTGGGGTTGCTATTTTGTTACAGGCAGTCGAGGGCCATCGTAGGCAATTTCCTTCACTGAGTGGGTATTTGAGTTTTCAGGATCAAGGAAAACCGACCGGTAGGTAAAATGCTCGCTAACCTTTATTAAACGTTGTCTGACTTCTTAAAAGTGTCTCCACTCCCCTCCCCCCCCTTCCCTCCCCTTCTCTCCCCCTCTATCCCCTTCGCTCCCCCCCCCCCCCGCGCTCTCTAAAGGACTTATCATACACTGTGCAGCCGTCTTTTACCTTCCTCTTCATCGCGGGTGTGAATTTCAGACAGCGCTCCCCCGCTTTCCCTGGCCCCCGCCTTTGCAATGTGTTTGTGTGTGCAGTCGGTCGATTCAGCTGGTGGTTTCATCGCTGACAGTCAATCCAGCTCGAGGTTTTCCAGGTGAGTGCCCTCGAGCTTGAAGGTCGAAGACACTCTTCTGAACTCGCGGATTAGGTCGCCGCAGTGGGTCAGCCCCTTAATTCTCTCCTGAAAGCATCCAGAAAATTAGCCTCCACTGTCTTCTGAGGCTTAGAATTCCACAGATTCACAACTCTCTGGGTGAAAAAGGTTTTTCCTCATCTCTATTCTAAGTGGCCTACCCCTTATTCTTAAACTGCGGCCCCTGGTTCTGGACTCCCGCAACATCGGGAACATGTTTCCTGCCTCTAGCGTGCTCAATCCCTTAATAATCTTATATGTTTCAATAAGATCCCCTCTCATCCTTCTAAATTCCAGTGTATACAAGATCAGTCGCTCCATTCTTTCAACATATGACAGTCCTGCCATCCCGGGGATTAACCACGTGAACCTACGCTGCACTCCTTCAACACCAGCAATGTCCTTCCTCAAATTTGGAGACCAAAGCTGCACACAATACTCCAGGTGTGGTCTCATTAGGGCCCTGTACAACTGCAGAAGTGCCTCTTTGCTCCTAAAGTCAACTCCTCCTCTTAAGGCCAACATGCCATTATCTTTCTTCACTGCCTGCTGCACCTGCATGCTATGTCATCTGCAAGTTTGCTAATGTTAATGATGAACAAGGACACCCAGATCTCGTTGTACTTCCCCTTTTCCTAACTTAACACCATTCAGATAATAATCTGCCTTCCTGTTCTTGCCACCAAATTGGATAACCTCACATTTGTCCACATTAAACTGCATCTGCCATCATCTGCCCACTCACCCAACCTGTCCGTCACCCTGCATCCTCATAGCATCATCCTGACAGTTCACACTGCCACCCATCTTTGTGTCATCTGCAAATTTGCTAATGTTACTTTTAATCTAATGTTACATCTAAAATTAGGTGCATTATATCCTTGTGTATTCAAAGGGATAAATGTGCCCATATCAGAGGAGCAGTAACTCCTCATTAGCACACCAACTGCATTCTCAAGATTTAAAAAACACTCTCAGCTAACACTGCCAATTCTCACCTGATTTCCAATGCAAATTTTGTCATATCTGTCAACCTAAACTATGCAGGAAGTAGATGTTCTGTCATTAATTATCTCCATGGAATCCTCTTTCCACTTTATATAATAAAATGGTAAACTCCCTGTCACAGTGAGTCCTATTGCTGTGTTGAAAGTTGGCTGATGGTGTCACACATGTCTTCCAATAATAATGTCACTAGTGATTTGGTCAGTTATCATTTGGACCCAGGTTTTAAAAATAAATTGAATTATTTAATTAGATTTTTTTTTAAATTTAAACCTTTCGCTCCCGGTGTGATGCAATTAATTCTGACAGACTCATCCGATCAAACTGCTGCCCACAGAACATATATCACCTTAAAGGGGTAACTAAAATCAAACAAAATGAAAAGGTTGCAATTGCTGCAGAAGGCACTGCCTTATTTGGTGACTACATTTACACATTATAAAACTCTTACTAATTTGAGAACTAAGACAGCTAAAAAATGGTTGCAAGAGAGCTAGAGTCTCGTAACCATGACAGGACAGACTGGTGCACTTTGACTGAAAGGGTCACTATTAACATTGAAGGAAGCCGGCAGGACTGAGTCACCAGAGCCAGTGAACGCAGGAAAACCTCAGAAACTGCACCCGCCACAGCGTCTGTCCCGTGCCCCCACTGTCCTCAAGTGTGCCCCTCCAAGGCAGGTCTTGCCAGCCACACTCAGGCTTTATTAACGGAGGCTGCATGCAGAACTGACATAATTGGACTTGATGGTAGATAAAAATGCTGGAGAAACTCAGCTGGTGCTCCCCCCTTAACTCCATTCAAAGACCTAAGCAGTCTTTCCAGGTGCGGCAGAGGTTCACCTGCACCTCCTCCAACTTCATCTATTGCATCCACTGCTCTGGGTGTCACCTGCTCTATATCGGTGAGACCAAGCGGAGGCTTGGCGATCGCTTCGCCCAACACCTTTGCTCAGTTCGCAGTAACCAACCTGATCCTCCGGTGGCTTCAACTCCTCCTCCCATTCCGAATCCGACCTTTCTGTCCTGGGCCTCCTCCATGGCCAGAGTGAGTCCCACCGTAAATTGGAGGAGCAGCACCTCACTTCTCCAATTTCAGGTAGTCCTTGCTTTCTCCCTCTTTCCCCTCCCCTTCCCTGCTTTCCCACAGCCCATTTTCTCCGCCTCTTCCTTTCTTCTTCCCGCCCCCACCACCCCCACATCAGTCTGAAGAAGGGTTTTGACCCGAAACATCACCTATTCCTTCGCTCCATAGATGCTGCCTCACCCGCTCAGTTTCTCCAGCATTTTTATCTACCTTCGATTTTTACATCATCTGCAGTTCCTTCTTAATCATTGGACTTGATGGTCAACCAATGACTACAAATAAAAGCAAAGACTATTTATATACTGCCTTTTACACTCTCAGGACAATTAAAGCATCTCACAGGTAGACACAAAATGCTGGAGTAACTCAGCGGGTCAGGGAGCATCTCTGGAGTGAAGGAATGGGTGACGTTTCGGGTCAAGACCGTTCTTCAGTCTGATGTGAAGGGAGGGGGTGGGACAAATAGAATGTAGTCGGAGACAGTAAGTCCAGTGGGAGAACTGGGAATGGGAGGGGATGGAGAGAGAAAGCAAGGGCTATCTGAAGTTCGAGAAGTCAATGTTCATACCGCCGGGGTGTAAACTACCCAAGCGAAATATGAGGTGCTGTTCCTCCAATTCGCGCTGGGCCTCACTATGACAATGGAGGGGTTCCAGGACAGAAAGGTCAGATTGGGAATGGGAGGGGGAGTTGAAGTGCTGGGCCAACGGGAAATCAGGTAGGTTAAGATGGACTGAGCGGAGGTCAGGTAGGTTAAGACGGACTAAAGCATCCCACAGCCACGAACACTGCATAAAGTACTGACGTAACATTGAAAAATACTACAACCAACCATCAATCTATCTCATGAACAAAATCCAATCAATGGCTTCATCATTTGCTGTTGGTTAGGGGAAATTGCCCTCCTTTTTGATTACAGGCACAAGAGACCTCAGATGCCCAAATCTTCAGAGAAAAAAGAAATGCAAGAGAAATCCAGCGGGTCAGCAGCTGAAGTTGAAAATGAATAGATGATGTTTTGGATTGAGACCCCTTTTCAGTGTGAAGAAGGGTCCGCACCCAAAACGTTGCCTGACAATTTTGCTCCAATGATGCTCCTCGTTGTGTCTTGGTAACTTTTATATGGACATGGGTGGGCACAGTGGAGTTTTCTTATTTTTATATTCTTATATATTCTTATATATGAGGGCGCCAAAATGCTGCCCATTTTAAAATGCAGCATTTTGAATTGCCCCAGCACTAATGCAGATCGAATATACCTGACAAGTTAATTAGGTGTAAACACAAAGAACTGCAGATGCTGGTTTACAAAGAAAGACACCAAATGCTGAAGTAACTCAGTGGGTCAGGCAGCATCTCTGTAGAACATGGGAAGGGAACAGTTCGGGTTATGATTTCTTCTGATTGATTGGGGTATGGGGTGAAGAAAGCTGCAAAGAGAGATGGAGGCGGGACAAAGCCTTACAAGTGATAGATGGATACAGGTGAGGGAGGTTCAGAGTGGCAGATGGATGGACAAAGGCAGAGATGGTAAGAAGACAAAAGCTGTAAGATAAGGAGTGAAGATGCACAAATTGTGAAGCCAGGGGAAGGGTTATAGATAGAAGGGGATGAGGCAAGGTGAAAGGCAGGCAGGATAGTGGTAGAAATGGGTGCACATCCAGGTGGGGCACAGTGAGGCGAAGGGGCGGGGAGTGTGGGTGGGGGTTTGTTGCTGGTGCTTAATTACGTAACATTTTAGAATTCAATGTTCGGTGTAAACCAGCATCGGTAGTTCCTTCCTACACAATGGGAATTATGTTTACTTTCTTCTGATTTAGATAAGGGGCCTGGCAAAGTCCCATCAACCTGATACTAACACTAAAAAAGGGTTGGTAGACAAAAATGCTGGAGAAATTCAGCGGGTGAGGCAGCATCTATGGAGCAGAGAAAATAGGCAACGTTTCGGGTCAAAACCCTTCTTCAGACCCGAAACGTTGCCTATTTCCTTCGCTCCATAGATGCTGCCTCACCCACTGAGTTTCTCCAGCATTTTTGTCTACCTTCGATTTTCTAGCATCTGCAGTTCCTTCTTAAACACTAATCTGTTAATCTGCAGGAATTAATATTATATTATTTAATCCAGAAATAAATACAAGTGAGAAATAGAAATAAATAGGACAACAGTGGAGATGACAATTTGCACACAAGTCACTGCAGGCTGTGGATGTGCAGCCATAATAACTGAAAGTTAGATGACACCAGGAATTAGACAGGCTCACTTGCAACAAATTGTTTTCTCGGTCTTGACAAAAATCATTATAACTCAATTACGTTGACAGTGCCTGTGTCCTTTTGGCCCTTCACACTTGTCAAGGAATGACTCAAACGTCTTGGCACGAAGATATTCTACTGCAGCATCAATCTAAGGCATTGTGACTCTGGGTCACATAGACTCATTATTTCACAGGCTATTTGTGATCTTATGTTGCCATGGATTCCAATAAATCTTATATACTAAAGCAATATGGTTTCTAAATTATAAATTATAAAATGATGTTGATTTAATGCTGAAAGCATTAAAACTATTAGCTTGATACCAGAAATGCCGCTATTTTTAATAAAAAGTTGATCAGATTAATGCTTGAATCTTTGGAGTAAAAAAAACTAGTCAATCATAGAACTCAGCACAGAACAGCACAGAAAAGGGCTCTACTGGCTATCAATAGACAATAGACAATAGGTGCAGAAGCAGACCATTTGGCCCTTCGAGCCAGCACCGTCATTCAATGTGATCATGGCTGAATATCCCCAATCAGTACCCCGTTCCTGCCTTCTCCCCATATCCCCTGACGCCGCTATTTTTAAGTCCTATCTAGCTCTCTCTTGAAAGCATCCAGAGAACCTGCCTCCATCGCCCTCTGAGGCAGAGAATTCAACAAACTCACCACTTTCTATGAGAAAAAGTGTTTCCTCGTCTCCGTTCTAAATGGCTTACTCCTTATTCTTAAACGTGGCCCCTGGTTCTGGACTCCCCCAACATCAGGAACATGTTTCCTGCCTCTAGCGTGTCCAAACCCTTAGCAATCTTATATGTTTCAATGAGATCCCCTCTCACCCTTCTAAACTCCAGAGTGTACAAGCCCAGCCGCTCCATTGTCCCTGCCATACTCACCTTTTCACTTGTCTACACTAATTCAATTTGTCCCCAGTAAGCCTGTATCCTTCTTCTATGCCTTGTCTATTCAAGTGCCTGTCTGAATGCTTATTGAAACATGGTGATTGTATCCGATTCACCCAGCTCCTCAAGCCCTATCTGTGTAAAATAAAACTCTTCCTTCAGTTCCCCTTTAAAACTACTGTCCTCTCACCTTAAACCTATGTTCCCTTGTTTTTGATACCCTTACCATGGGGAAAGGATACGTGGGCAAAATTAGATTAAACATACTGGGAGGACAGTGGGGTGGAGAAGTTTTGTATCAACCTGATTTCCGAATGGCCACCTTCTGTGCTGCGAATTCTACACAGTAAATCATTAGTTTTTACGGACCTCTGTCTAATGGATTTTGGTTATAGTGGACAGACCTACGGAACTTCAATGCTGGGCCAGAATGCTGATGCTACACCCAGCTGTTTCCTCGGCTGAGCCTGCCGTTGCGGCCCCCCGCAGTGCCTACCATCCCAGCCCCCAGCCGCTTCCTTGGCCACAACTGCCAACTCTACCCCCAGCCCACACGGCTTCCTCGGCCGCGCCTGCCACCACCGCCAGTATTGACATAATGAAACCTTTGAGGGTTGTACTATAGGGCAGGTAAGGCTTTGCGTTAATGTTTCAGCTGAAAAAAAGGCACCTCTGTGCTTTTCTGAGCAATTCTTGCTCAGCCTAAATTTTATTGTTGGATCTCTACACATGAAATGCCATCTATTACACTTGGTTATAGTGGACCATTGACAATTACCATTCCCCCTGCTATCGTCCATTCTAAAGAGGGTTTACTGTATTATAGATATTAATGTCCTAAACATTAATCCAAAACATGGCAACAGCTCATTAACAGCCCATCGGTATTTAAATGAGATGACTGAGTTAAATGTTATAGACTTGGCCATAGTTCTGGCCTGGATTGATGGGTAGAGGACGCCCATATTGGATAACCCTGAGTTAAAGCAGTAAATAGTAACAAGCTGCTTCAGTGCATTTTATTGAAGCTCAGTTGATCTTTACCTTCGCAGGAGAGTCCATGAGAGGTGACACCAGACAGGCTTTCTCGACAAACGTTGCAGAATGTAGGGCGAGCATGGGAGCAGGCATACCAGTTATGCATCCCTGAGAAATGCTCCACATTAAACTGTGCCGTCTAAGGAAAGGAAAAAAACAGGTCTGCTCATCAACACCAAAAAACAAAAAACTCTCTCTATATACTATAAAATCTCCGTAAACTGGAATTGTACGATTCAGATTCCTAACAGTTTCCTTATAATTTATATTCCATTAATGTTTTCTTTTAGATACTGCTTCAGAATAAACCACCATCTCAGTTGCTGGTAGAACAACAAAACCTGGTAAATTATCCAATTTTCTGCTGTGTTGCTGAGCTTCTCCTAACCAGATTTATGGCGTTACAGGAATTTCTGGATATAGTTGCGAGTACATAGTCACTGTTCACAAGTCCTGGCTCTGATGCCCACATTTTCAATGAACATTCCCATCAAGTGGCCAAGATTGCAAAACCTGTATGATGAAGTGTTTTGCTTCATCTCATGCAAATAAGTTGTCCATCCTAAGAATATACGAGACCAAGTGGAAGATGAAGAGAGGAGATTAAGAAATAAGATTCTTAAGAAAGAGAATAATAAACCCCCTGCTTATTCATTTGTGTGAATTGCAAAAAAAGTAATTGTGCAAATTCCTACCTAAATAGCTGACAGCATTTTTTACAGCTAGATACTGATTACTCAGTTGTTTATTACTATAAACCATGATGCAAACAACTTTCATTCAACTAGATCCAGTAATGACCCTTATCAGACCTTTGCCCGATTAGATACAAAACGTAACACTGCAATGGAGCAGAGAAAGCCATTTTGTAGCTCATTGCTTTTCCATTATTAGTCAGGTTATGGCCGATCTGTATCTAACTCTATCCATCTATCGGTCTTTTATGTCCGGTAACGAGAGATTTATTCAGATGTTCCAGTATTTCGACACTAAGTTGGTTTTAACACATTTTAAATATTGACTTAATTCGCCAAAGCTACCTGACTGCAGCGGGAGAATGGGAGGTGCACTTTGGTTTATCAAATTGATAGCATTTCCAATATACCAAGTGACCTGGATCTTGAAATCAGCTCCAGGGAGAAACAAAACAGGGATCATCACAGACGAGCAGCACTTGCCTCTGAGACCGAGTCTACCATCTGTTCTTTCAATGAACAAGATTTCATTGCCAATTCAATTACACAACCATGCGGTGCCTTTATTAAATCAGGACAATTTCAGAAATGAAGAAAATAGATTAAATCATTCTCAGTTTGTGGCCAGGGAGATGCTGGAAGATTGCCCTCAAACGAATTGGCATTCTCTGATGCATGGTGTGAAGTTATCCTCTTGTTTTGTACTCAATGAGCAGTTGAGAATATAGATTCTGAACACAGAAACAATGCACTGAAGTCGGAAGCTTACCTCGTAGTGCTCTCTACTCTGTACTGATTTTAATGAAGAGATCCAGTCTTCCATCTCCTTTCTATTCTCAGCACAAAGAATTAGTCTTCTGAATGGTGTAATTACCTGAAACACATTTCGCCATTAAGTAAACCAGGGAAATAAAAATAAACCAACATTAAAATATATAAATAGTCCTTATGAATCATTTTTAAAACTTGGCTTTAAGGTGATTCAATGTGAAATAAATTATATATAATTGCATGCTCTTTATTCTGCTTTCCACTTTTTGCTGTGGTGACTCTGGGAATATGGGTGATAGTGCCAAAAATAGAGCAAATGCAAGTATATAGTACATTAAATGACACACCATTAGTGCTGGCCGTGCTCATTCATTTCCTACCAAATAAACCATTGAAATGCATTGAGAGCATATTTTATGCTTGCGGCACAAGAAATAATACAAGCTATATAAGACTGATATTTAGTTTACACAGGTAGAGCTTGCATCACTCCTGCTTAACATTTTTTTAGGAGTATACACAATGTTTTGCCTTTGGAGTATCAAGAAAATTCTACAGCCACTCAACGATTCCTTGCTGGTCAAATCTTATGAATCATTGTTTAACCTTGTTCTTTTTTACAGGCAGAAGGGAATTGTATTCAGCCACGAAAATCAGTCTGTTTAAAATATTGCTGTTATGTTTTTGAAGAAAAACATATAATATTAAACGTCTACTGTGGGTCCTATGGTATTTCTCACAATGAACTGGATGGTGTATGTTTTTTTAACAATAAGCTTTTAGGCAAGATTTCACTGACGGCATTACAGAAAGTATGATTTTAATTGGAGTTCCATTCAATGTTTTAAGACTTCTAATGTCTGATGTATGACACATGAAACGAGATAGAAACAAATGTGATGCTAGAAATGTAGAAATGGAGAAGACAGTGTACTCACTTCTGGTGAGTTGGTGATTTTACAGGAACATGGGTATCAGAAATAAAGACAACTTTGAAAAGTCAACCTTCTTAACAACCTTCAAAAGTCATGGTGTTTTGAGGTCAAATAAATTCCATTAAAATTTACGAACTGCTATGATGTAGGGAACTCAGCAATGCGACAAATGACCAGATAATCTGATTTGTTTAAGAAAGAAATGCAGATGCTGGAAAAATCGAAGGTAGACATGCTGGAGAAACTCAGCGGGTGAGGCAGCATCTATGGATTTGATTTGTTGAGGGATTATCTGATTTGATTTGTTGAGGGATAAATGTTGCCCAAGCTGCCAGGAAGTACTTCGCAGCAGAGGACAGACGGCCTCTCAATTTAACACTTGCTGAAAGGTAACATGCCTGACTGTATAACGCACTCGGTATTGTTCTCGCAACAGTGTTATTTTTCATGATAGTAGCTCAGACCCCCAATCTTCCAACATTGGAAAAAAAGAAAGCAGCTTCTTAAAATGAGCAGTCTTGAATATGAAACATTTAAACATTTCTCAGATCTCTCTCCACCAGTGGCTTGACCTACAGAGTGTTTCTAGCATTTTCATTTTTTATTTCAGATACCCAGAATCTTCTGATTTTTTTACTTTTAGTAACTCAGGAAATAGTCTTTTCCATTGCCTGCAATGTATTTTATAAATAACCCATTTGTCCTCTTATCCATCAACCAGGGAAGATTTTGCTGTTCACAGTATCTGTCTTTTTCAGAGGTTACTTGTTTATTTGTGGAACTCACAACAGAAAAAGTACAATTGCTATTATTTACAGTAGCTGAGAACTAGATTTACTTTCTTTCAAAGTCTTTTGCGGAATGAGAACAAGAAATTTTGAAACTCCCCACGTTGATGGACTGCACATTTCCAGACCCACAAGTCATCTCAAAAATATAGAATATACAAAAGACGTTTGACAAAGAGCACATGCTCAGAAAGAACAAATGCATAAAGGTCTCTAAGACACTTGGAAGTTGAAAATTCAGCTTTGAAGTAAAAGCTTTAATGAAACAAAATGACATTAAACAAAATTAAGTGATATTAAACATTTCAAGTTGCTTCAGCAATAACACATATGTTTAAGATAAATAAGATTAGAAATTTGCAAACATATTGCCAACAAGCTTATTATTAAGCATACACCACTTGAAAGTAACAAAGTTGTTTTAGGACTTGGCAGGTTCGATGCAGAGAGGACAATTCACCATCCTGAGCAATCTAGAAACAGGGTCAAAATAAAGAGTGGGGTATTTATGATAGGAGGAGAAATTTCAGAGGACGGTGAGTCTTTGGAATTCTCTACTCCAGAGAGTTAGGGAGTCTCAGTCACTGTGTTCATTCAAAATATAGATCAGCAGATTTCTGGATATTCAAGAAATCGATAGATATGGGCTATAAAAATGACCTTGAGCTAGAAGATCAACCATGACATCTATCTATCTCTCTATCTATCTATACATAACTAAAACTCTCATCTTGTTATCTTCCGGTTTGCATTGTTTTTACATTTACGTAAAAACGGTAAACGATAACGTCACGATTTTTGTCACCTTTCTCACCATTCTCCTGTGCTGCAAGTGCAACAAGTTTTGGTCCGATCGGTGGTATATTTTAAAAGGTAAGGTTTAAAAACCTTAAAAACTGCACATGCGCAGATTGGTCTCCTTTCCTGTCAGTCACTGCCAGGATGGCAACAGCCCTTCCTGCACCATCGCCGCACTGATTGGCCGCGTCCACTGTCAATCACCGGCAGCACTCGCCTCTGCCCGGCGTGGCTTCCGGTCAAGGCAATGTCCGGTCAGAGCGCGGCAACCTCGAAATCCTGGGGAGGTGAGGAGGGAGAGTGGGGGATTTGAGGGAGAGGAGGGAGTAGGGAAGGAGAGGGGGGGAAATGGTGGAGGTGAGGAGGGAGACTGAGGGGATTGAGGGAGAGGGGGGGTTAGGGAGGGAGAGGGAGGGGAAAGTGGGAAGGTGAGGAGAGAGCATGGGGGAGGAAGGGGGATAGAGGGAGAGGAGGGGGTAGGGAGGGGAGAGGAGTTATGGAGGGAGGGACTGTGGGTAGGGGAAATGAGAGGTGAGGGAGGGATTGGGGAGGGTAGGAGAGGGGAAAGATGAGGGAGAAGGTGATGAGGGAAAGTGGGGAGGAGAGGGAATAGATGGAGAGGAAGGGGGAGTGGGGGAGTAGAGAGTGGGAAATAGGGGGAGTGGAGGGCAGTGTGGGAGGTAAAGAGGGATAGTGGGGAGATAGGGGGAGATGAGGAGTGGGGGATAGAGGAATAGGAGGGGAGAGGAGTTATGGAGGGAGTGACTGAGGGTAGAGGAAAGGAGGGGAGGGAGAGGTGAGGGAGGGATTGGGGGAGGGGAGGAGGAGAGGGGAAATAAGAGAGAGGTTGAAGAGGAGGGGGAGGGAGTGCTGGGTATGAGGTGAAATGATCTGCGCCTGCACAGTTGGGGGCTATTGGTGAGTGGTGCAATATCGCCTTGGGGGAACAGGTTGTGTTGGGGGACCAGGCCTCCCGTGTGACAAGGACCCAATGGGTCCCACTTAGTCTAGCATATATTACTAAAACTCTCATCTTGTTTGCTTGTTTGTATGGGTGCACATGAGATCCCCAAACCCCGCCAAAACGGTATACGATAGCGCTACAATTTTGGCCCACCTTACTTGTCCTGTGATGTAAATGAAACAAGTTTTGTTACGATTGATGTTATATTTTACAAGTTATTAACATTTGAAACTTTACAAAAAACACTTTTCAAACCACTTTTCCACGCCTTGCCCGTCAGCCGCGTTCAACGTCATAATGACGTCACAATGGGATCCCAAATCTTATTTACATTAAAAACTCAGTTTTAATCTAATCCTTCAGTTTTCATTAACAGCTAACATTGTGTTTAGGTTATTTTAAAGAAAAAATGCGATTTTCATTGAGAATTTAATTTTTTCTTATTAATCACGATTTTCATTATGGGGCGGGGTGGGATAGGAGGGAAGGTTACATTAAAAAAACATCGCAATTTTCATTGTGGGGGATGGGATGGGGGGAGTGGGGGAGCAGGTGGATCGAGGGAAAGGAGGTAGGGAGGGGAGAGGGAGGGAAAGGAGTAGGGAGGGGAGAGGGAGGGGAAAGTGGGGGAGGTGAGGGGGAGAGTGGTGGAGGAGAGGAGGTATAGAGGGAGAGAAGGGAGTAGTGGGGGAGGTAGGGAGTGGGGGATAGAGGGAGAGGAGGGCAGTGGGGGAGGTAGAGTGGTGGAGTGGGATAGGGGGGAGGTGAGGAGTGGGGGAGCAGAGAGAGAGGGAGAGGAGGGGGGGTTATGGAGGGAGGGAGTGACTGAGGGTAGGGGAAAGGAGAAGGAGGGAGAAGTGAGGGAGGGAGTGGGAGAGGGGAGGAGGAGAGGGGAAAGAAGAAGGAGGGTGAAGAAGAGGAGTAGGGAGTGGTGGGGGATGAGGGGGATTGGAAGAGGATAGGGGTAGGAAGAGGGATAGCGAGTTGGTGGAGGGTTGCTGTGACTCACATCACAACGGGGCATCTCTGGCGTCACAACGGGAACCCCTCAGTGTGCATTGGGGGCTATGGGTGAGTGGTGGAATATTGCGTTGGGGGACGGGGCCCAACAGGTATGCACCTGGTCCAGTTGATTAATAAAAGAGCAGGCTCAAATGATTAAAAGGCATATCCTCCTCCTTTCTATGATATAATATGAAGCCTAATGCAGCAGAAATAGAGAATATACTGAAGAAAAATACAGATTTTGAACATATTGATGTAATTATATTTGAAATGTTTAAGATTCAACATCCATTATGCACCACAAGCAGCAATTCTTCAATACACCTAATGGAGGTAAAGGATGCACTATCTGAACTTAAGCCTTTTATTTAGCAATGTTACAAAATGTTGAGATTTTAAAAATCAAGTCTGCAATGTATTCCATCAGATAAAGCATAAACAGAAGTTTAATTTGACACCTAATTCACTTTCATATCTTCAGTATTAAGAAAGTTATGGCCATTTTCATACTCAGAAATTAGCATCTTGTTCCCCATTGCCTTTCAATTGACTTAACTCAAAAGCTGTGATCTGGAACAGTTAAAAGCCCATAACTTTCTTAAAAATTAAGAGAACTCAATGAAATTTTCAGTTATTATAGATTGAAGCATTCTGAAACAAATATGAAACAATCTTACTTGGATGACCTGAAATTAAAGCATATAATAAGTTAGTTATCTAATTGTAGCTAATTACAAAATTCAATGAATAGATCTAAACATCTATCCATTTCTTAAGAAAAGATAAACTTTTTTTAAATTGCCTAAGTGTCCAAATAACATTCACACAATAATCCACAATATAACATAATTTTTAAATCTCATTTTCATGAATTTCTGGGCCAAATGGAAGGAATTTAGTGTTTGATTCCTGTAAATTAATGGCCATTTAAATCAACTAGCGAGTGGGTTTTAGTGGAATGCGGTGGATTGGAACGTAGCGGTTAGCGGTGAAGTCGGGAGGAAAAATACTGTTTGTTCATACATTTTTTTGGACCCCATTTCGCAACATGAAAATATTATTAAAGCCTCCCGAAAAACCAACTTTTAATATAAAAATAAACTATTTATCTTTTTTTCTCCCCTACGCAAAATCCTTCCGGTTGTCGGCGCTCACGGCTTTTGAAGGTGATTTTTAAATTACTCTAGTTAATAAATAATTTAGAGTAATTTAAAATTACCTTCATTCATGAAATGTCGGAGCGATTTTTCTTCCGCAACGAAATCGCCCGACATGAATCGATTTTCCCTGCCTGTGGAAAAACGGCACTTTAAGCCCGCCCCCCTCTGAAATGCGCCAAAGTCGTGCACACAGGGAGCGGCAGAACTGCAGCGCTGCTCAAGGTAAGTTTTGTAACATACCTATTTTATTGGGTTAGGTTTTTAATTGAATTTTCCAATTTTAAGGAAAAACACACAATAATCTCCATGCCCCTCCATTTCTCCACCAAGCTTCCTCCTCCCTTCTGTTCCATCCCCCTCCCCCGAATCCTGGTTGACCTCACACAGATTTCTCCCCTTCACCTCCCCTCTACTTGTACTGTTTATAATGGATACACAATTCACAACTTTTCTATTCCCGAACTTAACAATTCGTAACTCTTTACCCTTTCGGTTAACGCCTGTCTCTTCATCTCTGGCCTTTGTCCAACAATGTGCCGAACAAATAATTCCCTCTCCTGTGTTCACCTTTTACAGGCCATGCTGCGTGACCTGTTACTCCAGCATTTCATGTCTATCTTTGCAGAAATCAATGTTCTACAATCTGTTTTGTAGAATACCAGGCAGAATATGAGACAATGTTCTTCTAGTTTGTGAAGAGCCTCACCCTGGCAATGGAGAAGGATGAGGGTAAGCAGATCAGTGTGATAATGGGAAAGGGAATTAAACTAGCAAACTAGAGATTTACATGACTTAGTGAGTGAGGGGGGGGAGGGGGGGTAACGACACACACGTTCCTAATGCTTACATTGGTTCTCACTGCAGGAGTTCAAGACAGAAAGATTGGAATGGGATTGGGAGTGGGAGGTACCCACTCTTTCTTTCTTCTGGATTTTCTATTATTTTTATTTGCAATTCTTTTTTTCCTTTTCTTTTAATTCTTTACCTTTTCTGTTTAATTTGAGTATAGTCAGTTATGTAACATTACATAGACGATACAACATCATCAACACATTGCACTGACATATTTCTCCCTTTCCCAATTCCAATGAAAGGTCATGGACCAGAAACATAATTTCTTTCCACAGATGCTGCCTGACTTGTTGAGATATCCCTGCAGTTTTTTTTCATTTCAGATTTCCAACATCTATCGTTTTTTGAGTTTCATTGCTGACTTTCTTTTTTAATGGATTAGTATCAAATTTTATTCAATACTAAACTAAACTGCCATTTTCTTAATTTGAAGATATCGTATAAATACAAATTGCTGTTGTAGTTGTGATAAATGTTGAACAATGCCATTCAAATTCCAACAATTTAAATTACTTCAGCAACTTAGTACTAAAACTATATTATTTTAACAGCCAAAAGTCAGTTATGTTGAGCAAGGTCTTGAGGAGGAACGTTCTATATTAATACGACAAAAACATGGTAAAAAGATACATTAAAGTCAGATTTAATTAATAAAAACTCACATCAAGGGTAGGTTCAGCACTTCATACCCACTTTACCATTCAGTAATGTCATGGCTCCATCACACTTTGCTGCACTAATCCCATATCACTTATCTCCCTGAATATCTAAGATCTCTCAATTTCTGTCTTGAGTACCCTCAGTGACTGAATTTAGACCTGGAATTGATCTCAACTGGAGATCTGTAACAAATCATCTTTCTTCCCTTCAATCAAGAAATGTCCATTGTGTCAATCTAAAGCCAACCAAAATAATACATATTATTTTATAACCTCAAAGTCTTTTGCAGTGAATGTTTTTTTTTTCTGAAGCTGCAGCCGTTTGTCGTGCTGAACAAAGTACAACAGCCAATTAAGGGCAGCAATGGGTTTATGTAATGCTGATTAAAGTATAAACATTGGCCAGGACAATGGGAAGAGCTCCCTGGCCTTTCTTCAAATTGGTGGCCTGCAATCTTTCATCTTTTTCAGATGGCCAGCAGGCTTTGGATTGAAGTCTTATGCAAAAAACATAACCTCGACTCGTACACTAGTACTTTACTACTTTAAGGGAGTATCGGCCTATATTTCTGTTCATGTTTTTGAATCAGAAATTGAATTTACAACTACCCGCCTCAGGCCAGATATCTACTAACAAAGCCATGTAATCTTTAGCTTGAATGCTTCTGCAGAATTTGAACTGGGAAGAAAATCATGAGCTGAACACGAATTCCTGTTCCAAAATTGGATTGGTCATGGAAGACACGAGGTAGTTGTGGAAGGTTGTTTTTCTTACTGGCGTTTTGTGTGTTCCGCCAGGATCAGTACTGGGACCTCTGTTGTTTGTAATATATATTAATGATTCAGATGAAAATGTAGTCTGAATAAGGGTCTCGACCCGAAACGTCGTCTATTCCTTCGCTCCATAGACGCTGCCTCACCCCGCTGAGTTTCTCCAACATTTTTGTCTACCTCAGATGAAAATGTAGGTGGTTTGATTACTAATCTTGCAGATAACATGAAATTAGATAGAGTTGTAGATTGGGTGGAAGGTTGTCAAAGGATACAGCAGATATAAATCAACTGGAATTTGGACAGGGAAACGGCAGATGGAGTTTAATCCAAAGTGTGAGGCAATGAATTGAGAGGTTAAATACGAGGAAAGTTGTGTAAATGTCAGGACTTTTACAAGCATTAATGTGCATTGGGATCTTAAGAGTGTAAGATTATATGCAGGAAGATAGGAGTTTGTCTTGGCATCATATTCTGCACAGACATTGTGGGCTGACGGCCCTGTTGCTATGCTGTACTGTTCTAGGTTGTATGTCCACAGCTCCCTAAAAGTGACAATGCAAGCAGATATGTTGTGAAGCAAGCCTTTCGGGTTGCTTGGCTTCATTAGTTGGGGCATTGAGTAAAGAAGTCATGTCGTGGCTGCATAAACTTTGGTTAAGCCACATTTGGAGTATTGTGTGCCATTCTAGTCACCACACTTTAGGAAGGATGTGGTGATCTTATAGAAGGTACAGACAGGCTCACCAGGGTGTTGACTAGATTGGAGGTTACAGTACATTCCCTTTGATTTGGGACCACTTTAAAACTAGTTAGAAACAAAGAACTGCAGATGCTGGTTAATGCCCAAGACTGAATCAGTCTGAAGAAGGGTCCTGACCATGTTCTTCAGAGATGCTGCCTGACCTGCTGAGTTGCAACAGCATTTTGGATCATTTTACCTTAAAACTAGGCGCTGGTCTGCATCAGCAAGTCCTTCGTCACCAGTTGCCACGCCGTTCAGTTGATGTGGCTGTTGTCGTAGTTCATGTGGTCACCCTTGGCCGATGACTTTCTTCAGGCTGCCACCACTGACAGGACTGCTCAGTCACAGTGGGGCTCCCTACCCTCTCACTGCCTGCCCCTTCTTCCTGTCACTTTGTCCACTCCCCGCTCCACAGGCACCTCCACCTCCTCCTCCTTGTCCCATTGCTTTGTCCACTATGCCGCTTCCCCCTCTGCCACTGCCTCCTCTTCCTTCTCCCCCAGAGATGCTGACATCTTCCATCTTTGGACTTCCACCTTAGTGGAAGATGTTGGCGACTCTGGGGGAGGGGAGGTGGAAGTGGCAGTGGAGGAAAAAGTCTAAGGTGGAAATGTCAAATGCTAGGGGGCACAGATTTAAGGTGAGAGGGGTAATGATTAAAAGAGGATTGCAAGGCAAGTTTTTTTATATAAAGTCTGGTAAATACTCTGGAACACACTGCCTGAGGAGGTAGCAGAGGCAGATACGATAGCAACATTTAAGAGTTCTTTGGAAAGGCACAAGTATAGGCAGGGAATGCAGTCACAGTAGGTGATCCATAAGCAGGCAGAAGGGATTCGTTTACTTTGGCATCACGGTCGGCACAGACTTGTTGAGCCAAAGAGGGCTTTTCGTGTGCTTAACAGTTCTATATTTTATTGTCTATTGTCTATTGTCAAGCAGACAAAGTTGACATCGGACCATACAGGAGTAAAATACTATCTTCATTCTGTACTATACTGAAAAAACATAATTTTGCCAACTCAAAGATATGGTGCAGTTCCAAACCCACTTTTTACTCATAAAACGTTGGCTTATCCAATATTGGCCAAGAGTTCATCCATGACATGCTTGCAATAATGATCTATGCTCAGTGGCTAGCTATCGGGCATGCCTGTATGCGTGTTCTAGTACAATGGTATATTCGTCCAACTTTATATAACTTGTCATCTATAGTATCACTAAAACTCTCATCTTGACCACTTCCGGTTTGCTTTTTTTTAAATTTGCGCAAATACGGTACCCTTTATCTATAGGGTTGTTTTCACCACCTGACTCACCGTTCTCCTTTATTCCAACCCCAAAAGCTTTGATCCGATCTGTGAAATTATACAGATGTTATGAAGGTTTAAAAAATCATGAGATCAGCAGATTGGTCTTCTCGCCCGACAGTCACCATGAAGGTAACACCGCTTCTGACGCCCGCTGGAGAATAAATCCCTGGAGGCGGGGCTGAGTCCGCAAGTAGTCCTGATTGAGTCCGCATGAGTGGAGTTGGGAAAGCCGGCTGTGTGGATCCAGGAAAGCCGGCTGTGTGGAGTCGGGAAAGCCGGCTGTGTGGAGTAGGAAAAGCCGGCTGTGTGGAGTCGGGAAAGCCGCTGTGTGGGGTCGGAAAGGCCGCTGTGTGGGGTCGGGAGATGCTGTATGGAGTCGGGTAAGCCACTGTGTGGAGTCGGGAGGTGCTGTGTGACTGCTGAGTGGAATCCCTCTGCCCCCTCCCCTCCCCTCCCCTCTCCACACCCCCCCTTCCCCCTCCTCCCCACACAACCCTCCTCCCCCCCACACACCCCCCCTTTAGCCCTCCCCTGTTCCTCCCCCCTTCCCCCCACACCACCCTTCCCCCCACCCCCCGATACCACACCACACCCCCCTCTCGGGTAAGCCGCTGTGTGGTTGGGAGGTGTTGTGTGGTGCCGCGACCGGTGGACGCTGAGTGGAGTCCCTCCACATCCCCTCCCCCCCACACACCCCACCTTACCCTCACCATACAGCCCTCCTCCCCCCACATACCCACACTCCCCCCCTTTAGCCCTCACCTGTTCCTTCCCCTCACCCAACGGGTCCCACTTAGTATAGTTTATTTCTATTTGTGCCAGGACTGCCCTTTTTGTCTGCCATTTCTAACTTTATTTCTTTGTATATTGTAGCCAGCTGTCATATACACTAATTTGTCCTTTTTCTGTGTAGAAAGGAACTGCAGATGCTGGTTTACACTGAAGGTAGACACAAAATGCTTGAGTAACTCAGAGGGACAGGAAGCATCTCTGGAAAGAAGGAATGGGTGACGTTTAGGGTCAAGACTTTCTTCAGGCAACATGTTTGGTTTGTGGGCTGAAGTGCCTGTTCCTGTGCTGTATTGTTCTATGGCCTTAAGTGGCTGTCCCACTGCAGCGACCTAATCCACGAGTTCAGAAGAGCGGGCATTTAACCTACCGGTCGGTTTTCCTTGATCCTGAAAACTCCAATGAGCCAATAAAAATGCCCGGTCAACAAAGGAGACTGCCTGTAACGAAATAGCGACCCTACTCCACTGCACTACGAGTTGAAAAGAACCATGCCGACCAACTTTTACTCACGGAAAAGATTTCAACATGCTGAGGCCGCAAGTATGCGGGAACGTCCCCGAGCATGAAGGAGAGTTCCAGTGACCTCATAGGACCTCCTAGGACCACGTGTCGACCATGCTGCGAGTTTGAGTCGAGAGCAAACTCTTCTAAACTCGTAGATTAGGTCGCCGCAGTGTACAGCCCCAAGGTCAAGCAGCTCTCTGATCTTCTCTGATTCTAGTTCTTTCTGTGTTTGGCTGAAACCTCTCCAGCCACAGGTAGTAAGGAGCAAAGTCTAGACCAATGCTGAAATGTTAAACCTAGGTAAATGTTGATCACTCTGGTGGAAATGAAGAGGAAAGTCTTCAAAGAAGGTTAAATCTCTCAGAATTGTGGCGAAAATTTATCCTTCAACAAAAACAGATTATTTGATCATCACATTGGTTTGGGTGATCTTTCTATGTACAGTCATCCAGATTTCCTACATTACATCACTCAATATATTACATTGGCTACATAATTCTGTGCGATGTTAGAGGTCATAAAATGCATGATATAAATTTGACTTTTTTCAGATCAGCTGAGGTGACCAGTTGGTACATGTTGTTAGGATGATTGTGGGTGTGACGTGCCATCAGATTTCATTATCAGGCAGAAAAGAGCACAGTATAGTAGGTAGCCTATTCACTTCCATGCACCTGTGTTGTCAACAACACAAAATAACAGACCCCTTTGGTTATGCTGTCATCTTGAAACCAGCATAATCTATTGTCATCCAACATCGTCATGGGAGACTACATGGTCCATTATGTCCCAGCTAGTCAAGAAAGATCTATTCAGTCCAATTTCACACACTGGCCCTCTCCAGGTTATAAATATTGAATTTATGGACCTGAGGGGGCTACAGGCATTTTCTGCTGGGAGGGAATGGTGCATTCGCGTGTACCATCTCTCCTCTTCCATTCGTATCCCTGAGCCACAACAATCAGGACCTGGGTGGAGCCGAACAGAGGTTGGAGCGATGAACATACTTGTTTGTTCATTAACTGTCAGTGAAGCCAGCTGATGGTCATCATCCTATGTCTGCTAGCTCTCCTGTCAAAGCTGTTTCTCTGATCCTCTCTCAGACACTGTTTTTGTTCATTTCTGAGTTACAAACAGTTCGGATTACCAACAGTTCTCAGGTACAGAACTCTGTGATAACCCAGGGATGGCATGTATTCAGCATATACTTGTGTGCAGCAATGGTCAGTAGCTCTGCCTTTTGTAATCCATGTTTAGCTGCCTATAGGAATGAGACAGATCCAGTTTATTAAAACATCAAGAATCTGCAAGCTCCATGAACAAATCAAGGCTGTGCATGTTGCTTCTTGTCAAGTCAAGTCAGGTTTTATTCGTCATCAGTTTTGTTCAATGTGTAAATGTTTGAAGTGGTCACATACAGTTTTTGCACAAAGTCAATGAATGGCACAGTTCCAACAGCACAATTTCTGTTTACTTGGGAACAGGGGTTTTCCTGTATAACACTTGAAGCAGATGTGGTTATTGCATTTACTGTTCATACTCAACTTCATGTGATTGCCTGACGCAAAAATTGTGAAATATCATTGCTTTGGATTTTAACTGAAGATATTTTTAAAACCTTCCCTTTGTCTCCCTTGTTGGAGACTGCACATTATCGATCTCTCACTGCATTTGGTATTTTAAATGGTTCAGAGTAGTGTTGCCCAGTTGTGATCCTTCAACCAGATATGTTGAGCAACTCGAGTACTTTTCCTGTTTAAAGATGGGTGTGAAATAACCTGTAAAAGCTATTTGCCCCATATCCACCTGCACTTTATAGCAACAACTTCTAGTGCTATAATCACAAGAATATTAAACTGACAACTGTAAGTCTAATGGCCAGGTCTAGTTCAGTTTATTGAACAATTTTAAAAACATGAGGGATATGCAAGAATGTGGGGAGAATTTTTTTTAATGGATTAGTTAATAGTAAGGAACATTAGCAGTTTAGTGTAAAGATAGACATAAATTGCTGGAATAACTCAGCGGATCAGGCAGCATCTCTGAAAGAAATGGATTGGTGAAGGTTCGGATCAGGACACTTAGTCTGATGAAATGTCACCTATCCATTTTCTCCAGAGATGCTGCCTGACCCGCTGAGTTCCTCCAGCATTTTGTGTCTATCTTTAGTATAAACCTGCACCTGCAGTTCTTTTTTGTTGCAGATGAGTGTAAATGGGTGTTTTTTGTTCAGCACAGACTTGGTGGGCTGAATGGTTTGTTTCCATGCTCATCTCTCTCTGACTCTATAATAAACCAGCATTGTAGAACTACAGAGATCTAAGAATTAGGGGCTGAAAGCAGCAACAAAGATAGGAAGATCAAGAACATACAGCTGGGCTTTAACATGAGCATGTGAAATTTGAAAACTGAAAACTGAAAAATTGCTGAACAGTGTGCTGAAGTTGTAATCTTTTAGATTTTGTATTATAATACTGACCAGGGCACTCTTATTTTTTAGGTGTAGTGAAACAACTGGGTTTGACAAGACATTCCAGAGTCTGTCTATTAGCATCACAATAAGAACAAACAAACTTAAGGGCCTGTCCCACCAGCATGTGACTCCATGCGATGAGCGCGACCTAACGTGGTCGCTCGAGCCGTCCGGCGTCATGGGGCTGGTCCCACTTCGATCGCCGGAGCCGTGCGGAATTGTGCGGAGTTCATCCCGACATCGCGCGGGGCTCCGAAAAACTGACTATGTTCAAAAATTCCGTGCGGCAATGGCTTGTCGGCTCGCAGTCGCCTCGACACATTACACACCGCCTTGACGTCGTGCCTCCGTGACCCTCTCTGTAGGTGCCTCCGTGACCCTCTCTGTGTGTGGCTCCATGGCCCTCTCTGTGTGTGCCTCTGTGCCCCTCTCTGTGTGTACCTCTCTGTCCTGGCGAACTTACCTTTAAAACTTCGCTCCAAGTTCGCCTCACTTTGCGCCGCGTTGCGCCACTCACCCGACCTCCGCGCGGCCACCGCTGCCGGTTTGGTTGCGCTTGCCGCATGCAGGCGCATGCTGTTGGGAACGGCCCTTTACAGGGATCACCCGACCTCCGCACGGCCCCCGCTTCTAGTTTGATCGCGCTCACCGCATGGAGTCGGATGCTGGTAGGACAGGCCCTTAACTTTTACAAAACATCATGTATATCCTTAAGACAGTGCAGAGTCCTTCAGATAAAAAATGTTCAACAAGCAACCATGTCCCATCCATTACTATTTGCAATGTCCTATGATAGATCAAAATATACTAGAGCCGGTATTACAAATCCATATCAGTTATACAGTGCGTTATTTTGGCATGCAATATGGCAACCACATTCTCGAACAAAACAAAATCAATGCAACTTAGAAAAGCAGTCACTGGTGTGGTTCAAGGAATATGACCAATATGTGTACAAGGTCTGACAAACAGCGATGAAAATAAATGACTTAATCATTTCAACAGCTTTTATTGAGGAATATATATTATCCAGAGTATAGAGAAATCTGTTCCACTTAGGAATACTCCCATGGGTCTTTTCTCTCCACCTGACAGAAATCAGTTTCATTCAGAATCAATCTCTCCCTCATTCATCTCCCTTTACATACTGACAAACATATTTCTGACTTTGGACATATTTGTAGCATGTGGCAGTTTATTTAATTAATAATGCACGACCGACATTGCAGCGGCCTCTGCATTCCGTCTGTGTTTTTGTTTGTCTCGTTGAGTGTATAGTTTGCTGTGTTTTTTAAAAATTGTTTTTAACTTTGTATGTGTGGGGGGCGGGGGAGGGGGGGGATGGGGGAAACTTTTAAATCTCTTCCCCGTACGGGGACCCGACCTTTTCCCTGTCGGGTCTCCGTTGCCATTGGGGCCTAGCACCGTGGAGCGGCCTCCAACCGGAATGACCTGGAGCCTGCGGATCTACCATTGTGGAGCTGGCCAGATTCGGAGCGTGGAGAGCTGTGGTGGGGCGCTGCTGCAGCCCGACTTCGGAGCTTTGGAGGCTCCAGCCACATGTCCGGTGGACGGTGACATCAGGAGCTCGTGGGTCTCCGGTGGGAGACCACTCTTCGGAGCTTGAAAATGACCTGGAGTGGGGCCTTACATTGCCCGGAGTGGCTTTAACGGCCGCGGGATTTGCTAGCGCCCGCCGAGGGCTCCAACATTAAGACCTGGGCAGGGCGTTACATCGCCCCGCATGGGACTTGCTAGCGCCCGCCAGGGGCTCCAACATCAAGACCAGGAGCTTTAATGACCGCGGTACTTACCATCGCCCGCCCTGGGCTTTGACATCAGGAGAAGAATGGAGAGCAGGGGAGAGACAAGACTTTGCCTTCCATCACATTGAGGAGGAGATTCACTGTGATGGATGTTTGTGTAAATTGTGTTGGTGTGTGTCTTGGTTCTTTTCTTGTTGTATGACTGCATGAAACCAAATTTCGTTTGAACTTCATTTGAGGTTCAAATGACAATTAACGGTATTGTATTGTGTATTGTATTGTATTCAGATTCCCTTAGTCAATTTAGGAGCTTCACACAACAGTCAAACAGCAAGGACTATTGGCCCAAATCCATGCAGACCATCAAATTCCTGTCAACACTAAAGCTACATAACCCTGGCGATCATGCAAACCGGGTGGCGCCAGCAATGGCTGCCTCGACAACAATTTGTCTGTCCCTTCTTTCTTTTGCTGTTTGTTTATATGTGTTAAATGTATGTTTTAGCATTCTTTAACTTGATTTCTGTGGGGGGTGGGGGGTGGGGGCTGTGAGAAACCTTTTCTAATCTTACATCAACGGAGGTGCAATTTATTTCCGTATCGTATCTCCGTCCACACTGCGACATGGAAGAGTTGGCGGCGACTTCGGGAGCTTCACCGTGGGAGCCTGCGGACTTACCATCATGGAGCCCACGATCCCTTTCCCAGGGATCGACCTCTGAGCTCCAGCCACAGGAGCCTGCGGACTTTAACATCGTGGTGCTCGCGGTCTCTGGTCAGAGACTGACTTTGGGAGCTCTGCGCCGCAGGAGCTTCGACCGTCCCGACACGGGAGCTTCGATCGCCCGACACGGGAGCTTCGATCGCCCCGACCTGGAGGCTACAACTGCCCCGACCGCGGGAGAATAAAGAAGAAGAAGATTAAACTTTATTGCCTTCCATCACTGTAAGGAATGTGGGGAATCCGCTGTGGTGGATGTTTATGTTGATTTTTATGTAGTTGTGTGTCTTGTTGCTTTTTTTTTAGTATGGCTGCAATGGTAAGTCGAATTTCACTGTACCTTAATTGATCTTAATAAACTGACCTTGAAACCAATCTCCCTTCCATTAACTCCATCTACACTTAACACTGCCTCGGCAAGGCCAACAACATGATCAAGGATCAGTCTCACCCCAACCAATCCCTCTTCTCCCTTCTTCCATCAGGCAAGAGGTACCGAAGTTTGAAAACACATACACCTCCAGGTCAGGCAACTGAACCATCCTCTCACCAACTACAGTGTGGTCCAGACCTCCCATCTATCTCATTGGAGTACTTTGAACTATCTTTAATTGGACTTTATTGCACTTTATCTTGCACTAAATGTAGTATCCTTTATCTGTACACTGTTGGTGGCTTGATTGTAATCATGTACAGTATTTTGTTTGACTGGACAGCACACAACTAAATATTTTCACTGTACCTCTGTACACATGACAATAATAAGAAACAAAATGAAACTACATGAATTCATTTTTATTCTCCCCACATTCCTGATAACATCCATTAACCCCCACTGCAAATTATATCACTCACTACACAATTTACAGTGGCTGATAAACCTGTCAACATGCATGTCTTTGAGCTATGGGAGGAAATAGGAGCACCCGGAGGAAATCCACGCTGTCACAGGAAGAATGTGCAAACTCCACACAAACAGCAAGTTAGGATTGAAACTGGAGCTGTGAAGGATCAATTCCACTAGCTGCACCAGAAAATCATCACTCGCTGTTGGACTGGCTGACTGACTTGTTCTCCAGAGATAGTCGTGATTGTCTGGAAAGTCTTCCAAAGACTGCCCAAGCCTCTTTTATTTATGAGTTTAGGAAGAATGAATCAATGCTTCTTTGAATTTCAGACTTAATGTTAAACAAAATTTCCTTGCCGCTGGTAGATGTTCCATATCGATAAGGAAGCAATAAAGTTATTTATTTAAATGTTTCACTCAAAATCTCATTCACATGCAGTATTACAGGATGAGCTTTTTTTAGGTGAACAGCCATCACAAATGTTCATCCCTGGAGATATTTCTAAATTCTCCACCGTGTGAAAGCAGTACACAGATAATCAAAGAAAATGCTTGAAACGCTCTGCAAGTCTGGCAGCATCTGTGGAAAGGAAAGAGTCAATAGTCCTGTCAAAAAATCGTTGACAATTGTGCAAAATGTCCTTAACCCAAAACATTAACTGAAACCTTCTCTTTCTACAATGTTGCTTGAGCTGCTACATTTCACCTACATTTTCCCTTCTTATTTCAGATTCCAGGATCTTATTTCCTTTCCACCTGTCTCTGGGCTATCACCATATAAGGAATGAAGAGACAGGCAAAATAATATGTAGCCAGCATTTCCAATTACCATTCGTGGTTGTGCTGTAAGCCCTGAGAATTAATGAGACATTATTGTTAACATTTTGAAAAATGGCTTATTCCACCTAATCCTGCACCTATCCCTGGAGGTTTTATCCACCGAGCTTTCGTTTCCAACCTCAATTTCTAACCTAACACAATCATCTTCAAGATTCTAATCAGGATCTGAATAAAAATGTGTCACTTGGCTGCATGATGCTCCATTATCAGTCAAATTGACATATCCACCTCCTATATTTAAAAAATAAATGAAATCATTTAAAGGAACAGAAATTAATATATGCTTTTTTCCTCAGATTATTTGCTGTGGCAAACCAGAGATTAGTTTTTAAATTCTCAAGATTTGAAACTAATCCTGATAGCCTAACAACATAGCAGGTTTACACCACAGCAGCAATGGTAACCCATGTGATATCTACAGGGATATGTTTTCTCAGAAAACCTCCAACCTGTTTGCAGCTTTTTAGCTGAATTCTACATCTTTGCGGTGACTGGCATATACAATTCAAGTCCAATTCAAGTTTTCATTTTCGTAATGGGGGTTGGAAGAGTATGGTTATTTTCAAACATAAAATAAAGCACCAAAAAATTAAAAAATGGAAAGTACGTAAAACATGGTGACTAAGAACTTAATGCCATGCTATTTTTGACACCTTTGAAAACTGTGTGGAATTCAAAAGACAAACTCACATTTATGCTACAGTAGCACTATTGTAAAACAGACTTACTGGAGTTTAACAAAAGCATTATTACATAACAGTATCAAGATGTGCGATAAAAATCTTGGCCAAAGCTATGCTTTAAAAAATAAGTGACAGAGAGAGGTAAAAAATTGACGAGGGAACTCTATAACTAACAATGAACTGTGAAATGAGCAATTCTTAAAATCTTGCTGTTTAAAGGAAATGAGATGGGGATCAATTTTCTGCATTAGAAGCATACAGACAGCATTGCGGTCCAGGTTCAATTCCTTTATTAAAAATTAAATATAAACCGAAAGTGTTTGAAACAAGCAGCATGGCAAGTGACATATTACATAGAAAAGAAGGATGCTGCTGTTTCAGATCTTGACTCTCATTAGTTTTCCTTCCTTTAGAGATACAACATGACTTGACTGGATGATTTGACTGGTTTTGCTCCAGATCTCCAGCATTGTCTGTTTTACCTTTCTCTATCCTAATTGCCCAAGAAGGTGGGGGTACTGCCATCAGTAGCTACTACAGCCCTCCTGGTGAATATGTTCCCACATTGCTTTTGGACAGGGAGTTTCAGGATTTAGACCCAGCAACAAGAATGCTGGTAATGGTGTTACCATGCATCTGCTGCCTTCTTTTCCTGGTGACAGGGGCTGTGGATTTAGGTGGTGCTGTTTGAATAGCCGGGGCAAGTAATTGCAGAGTATTTTGACTTTGTGCATACTGTATCCAAGATGTATTGGTGATTAAGAGAGCGAATGTTGAGCATAGTGGCTGGGATACCAATCAGCAGGTTGCTTTGTCAGTGTGGGCTTCTTCAGTGTGAACAAGTGAGGAAAGAGGGGATAAAATTGAATCAATTGATAGAATCATGAAACCAAGATAAGGAAAAAAAAATGACTGAAGACAGTTTAAGAAAAAATATCTTTAAATAGTAAAGAGCATTGGATTACATTCTACTGACACTACTTACAAATTGCCTCCTGACGGATGTAAATAGTGTCAGTAGAAAGGTATCCAATGCTCTTTACTATTTAAAGGTATTTTTTCTTAAACCGTTTTCAGTCCTTTTTTCCCCTTATCTTGCATCAGTGAATGATCCCACAGAACCATCAATGCTCACCAAATCTGTGGGAGACCTGTCCCGTCCAATACCTATTCACCTTGCCCCATGTTTATTCCATTCTGTTTGTTATAAAGTTATTTAAAAAACGCTTCTTTCGGGCAAAATGAACGTTACACCTCTGCATTGATAATTGTTTCTGGGCTTTTCTTTCAGATGTTCAACAACGGCAGTGTTTTATTTTATTCTGGTGAATTGGGGGATCAATCGGGCTCTGCCGGCGCAGACAGCTCTACAACAAGCAGCGCTAGCAAACTCCTTTTTCTGAGCAAAGCCGGGGCAGGGCAAAACATTACAAGGGTACCCAAAACATTACAAGAGGACCCCTTAACTCCCTTCAATTTCAGTCTGCGGGCACGTCTACCAAATCGCTTCCTGCAAGCAGGAACACAAATCCTGCTCTACACAGGCTAAATATAAGCTAAGTACAACTGGCATCAGCTGCCGCAAACTCTCAACATCATCGAAGGGACGATCAAATGCACTTCGTCCGCAGGTATCTGCCAACACTAGTTCTCCCGTTTAGCTGCGTGCGATTAAATAAGTCGCTTCCCGTTGTAAGACTGATCGGAGCTCGAACTTACTGTGAAGCAGGTGAGGGGAAGAAACGACAGTGAGAACAGTAGTGTTAAAGAAGGAACTGCAGATGCTGGAGAATCGAGGGTTACACAAAAAGCTGGAGAAACTCAGCGGGTGCAGCAGCATCTAAGAAGCGAAGGAATAGGCGACGTTTCGGGTCGAGACCCTTCTTCAGAAGTGAGAACAGTAGCATTGATAGTGCAGCAACTCACCGCGCTCCCTGGTGCCGTGGGAAGCCAGAGCGCCAGTGCTCTGCTCATCCGCCGCTGGCCGAGACATTGCTGGTTAGAGACAGACTTTCTGCTCCCCTCCCTGACAGCCCAGAGCTCCCCAGGCTGATCAGGTGACTTACGCGAAGAGAAACACTTTGCCCATTAGTGCTGAAGCCGAGTAAGTGCTTGGTTTGGCTGCGAAGCCTTCCTTTCCCTCCCCCTCCCAAGGGGACGTTCAGCCAGTGATGCGGATAGAAAGGCTTGCAGTCAGTTACCAGTAGATACAAGAAACTGCAAATGCTGGTTTACAAAAAAAGGCACAACTTACCTGAACAACTCATGCATTTGTGAAGAAGGATCCCTACACTAAACGTTCACGATCTGTTCTCTCCACTGTGTTTTGCTGAAGATTCCAGCATCCGCAGTTCCTTGCATCTCTACTAGGCTGGGTTACCCAGCGAGAAACTCAACTGAAGGCACACTAGCCCTGATTCACAGGACCCGGCCTCTAATGCAACCAAGCAACTGTTGAGATTCAGCGTCAACTGAGCAAATTGTTTCCCGCTTCCAATCAGGCCACAGGGCAAGCACGAACAATTTGAGTTATTTTCAAATAGACTTACACCCTGGGAAGCGTCGTCGAGCAGACGGATCTAAGAGTGCGGGTACATAGTCCTTTGAAAGTGGCGTCACAAATAAAGTAGTCAAGAAGGCTTTCGATACATTGACCTTTTGTCAGAGAATTGCATAGAAGTTGGAAAGTCATGTTGAAGTTATATACGACGTTGGTGATGCCACATTTAGAGTATTGTGTTCAGTTTTGGTCACCATGTTACAGGAACATCTACAGACGTTTGGATGTTATGTTACAGTTTTACAGACTGTTGGCAAAGCTGCATTTGGAATATTGTTTAGTTTTGGTTACCGTGCTGAAGGAAGGATGTTATTAAGATGGAAATAGTGCAGAGAAGATTTATGAGGGTATTGCCAGGGTTTGAGGGCCTGAGTTCCAGGGAGAGGTTGGGCAGGCTGGGATTTCATTCTCTGGAGCGCAAGGGTGGGTTGGGGTGAGGGGTTATCATTGAGTGGTAAATAATAATGAGGGGCATAGATGGGGTAAATACAGAAATTTATGGGCATGTCCCACATAGGCGATTTTTCAGGCCACTGCCGTAAACTGTCAAGTCGCCGGGAACTGGAAAGTAAACTGCCAGAGTGGAACACACACACACACAAACATCGCTTCCTTCACCAGCCCGTTAGACAGGCGGGGGACAGGGCAAGCGGGGGGAGCGCTGTCTGGGTGAAATTCACATGGTGCAAAGCCAATGTGATACAGACACACATCACGATGAACAGGAAGATTGGCGCTGTAATTAAGACGTTGAAAGCACAGTGTACGGGAAGGGTCATGTAAGTATTTTAAAAGAGGGGGGAGAAGGAGTGGAGAGAACTTTTAAGAAGCCAGAGATACACAGCTGTGAAGCTCGGCAGACATTAACATTACCGGTCGGTTATCCTGGGTTCTGAAAACCAGTTGGTGGGATGAGTTGTAGAGCCAATATTTCTAGACTGTAACCATATTTCTCTTGCATGTTTTGGATCCATGATGACACTAGCACCTCCAAATCATGCATTTATATCCCAAGATACTTTACTGGAACATGATTAGATTAAACAACACTGATTGCATAAAAGGTTAATGGAACAAGTGACTAAAAGCCTAGTTAATGTAAACAGATAGGAAGCCCAGGGAAGATCATAATATAAAGCCCTTCAAGCATGCTCTGTCATTCAACATAGTTTATTAATTTTAGATACCACTGGGTACACTCCTATGGCAGCCTCGCCTACAGTCTGTCCTTTTCGACTTTTTTTTGTTATTTTTAGTGCGTTTACAAAGTATGTATTAATGTTCTCTGGGTTGTTTTATGTGGGGGTTGGGGGAAACTTTTTTTCAATCTCTTACCTTGCCGGAGATGCGATTGTTTTCCAATTGTATATCTGGTCGCTCTGCGACCTAACGTCGTGGAGCTGGGGGCCTTGCTCGGAACTGACTTTTACCGCAGGGCGTGGACTTACCATCGGAGCCGATTCCTTACCTGGGATCGACGCTCCAACCACGGCCTGCGGACTTTAATATCAAGGGCTTGCAGTCTCAGGTTGAGACCGAAGCCGGTAACCTCCAAAAGCCACACGACATTAGACTAGCCCTGACCCGGGGTAGGTGGCCCGGTGCGGGAGAGCTCAGATTCCACCCCGATGCAGGAGCTTAATCGCCCCAATGAGGAGGGCTCGCCACTGGCTACGGGAGTTAGATCATCCCGTCAACGGAAGGTTAGAAGCCCCCGACCGCTGGAGGACAAAGAAGGGAGAGATTGAACTTTTTTTCACTTTCCATCAAATTGAGGAATGTGGAGGAGTCACTGTGGTGGACGTTTAACTTAATGTATTTTGTGTGCCTGTTGCTTTTTATTGGTATGACTGTATGGCAAATCAAATTTCTCGTATGTTCAAAACATGGCTAATAAAGTGCGATTATGATTATTATGATTTTCATTCTCTTACAGGGCATGATGTCCAATATCAAAATGTAATTCACCTGTATTGGCACCAGAACTGAGGAATCAGTTAAAAGTCAACCCCATTGGTAAATCTGAGTTACAATGCGGACAGACCATGTAAGGATGGCAGATTTACTCCTATGAAGGACATTGGTAACAACAGACAATAGATAATAGGTGCAGGAGTAGGTCAATTCGGCCCTTGGAGCCAACACTGCCATTCAGTGATCATGGCTGATCATCCACAATCAGCACCCCATTCCTGCCTTCTCCCCATATCCCCTGACTCCGCTATCTAACTCTCTCTTGAAAGCATTCAGAGAATTGGCCTCCACTGCCTCCACTCCACAGAGAATTCCACAGATTCACAACTCTCTGTGTGAAAAAGTTTTTCCTCATTTCCTTTCTAAATGGCGTACCCCTTATTCTAAACTGTGGCCCCTGGTTCTGGACTCCCCCAACATCGGGAAAATGTTTCCTGCACCAAGCATGTCCAAACCTTTAATAATTTTATATGTTTCAATAAGATTCCCTCTCATCTTTCTAAATTCCAGAGTATACAAGCCCAGCCACTCCATTCTATCAACATATGATAGTCCCGCCATCCCTGGGATTAACCTCGTGAACCTACGCTGCACTCCCTCAATAGCAAAAATGTCTTTCCTCAAATCTGAAGACCAAACTGCACACAATACTCCAGGCGTGGTCTCACTAGGGCCCTGTACAACTGCAGAAGGACCTCTTTGCTCCTATACTTAACACCTCTTGTTATGAAGGCCAACATGACATTCGCTTTCTGCACTTCCTGCTGTACCTGCATGCTTACTTTCCCAACTTGACACCATTCAGATAATAATCTGCCTTCCTGTTTTTGCCAGCAAAGTGGATAACCTCACATTCATCCACATTAAACTGCATCTGCCCACTCACCCAACCTGTCCAAGTCACCCTGCATCCTCATAGCATCCTCCTCACAGTTCACACCGCCACCCAGCTTTATGTCATCTGCAAATTTGCTAATGTTACTTTTAATCCCTTCATCTAAATAATTAATGTATATTGTAAATAGTTGCGGTCCCAGCACCGAGCCTTGCGGTACCCCACTGGTCACTTTCTGCCATTCTGAAAGGGGCCTGTTAATCCCTACTTTTTGTTTCACGTCTGCCAACCAATTTTCTATCCATGTCAGTACTCTACCCCCAATACCATGTGCTCTAATTTTGCCCACTAATCTCCTATGTGGGACCTTATCAAGTGCTTTCTGAAAGTCCAGATACACTACATCCACTTGCTCTCCCTTGTCCATTTTCCTTGTTACATTCTCAAAAAATTCCAGAAAATCAGTCAAGCATGATTTCCCCTTCGTAAATCCATGCAGACTCGGACCGATTCTGTTACTGCTATCCAAATGTGCCGCTATTTCATCTTTTATGATTGACTCCAGTGTCTTCCCCACCACCGATGTGAGACCAACTGGTCTATAATTCCGTTTTCTCTCTCCCGCCTTTCTTAAAAAGTGGGATAACATTAGCTACCCTCCATTCCACGGGAATTGGTCCTGGATTTATAGAACATTGTAATATGATCACCAATGTGTCCACGATTTCTAGAGCCACTTCCTTAAGTACCCTCAGATGCAGACCATCAGGTCCTGGGGATTTATCAGCCTTCTGCCCCATCAGTCTACCAAACACCATTTCCTGCCAAATGTGAATTTCCTTCAGTTCCTCCGTCACCCTAGATCCCCTGGCCACTAGTACATCAGGGGAATTGTTAGTGCCTTCCTTAGTGAAGACGGATCCAAAGTACCTGTTCAACTCGTCTGCCATTTCCTTGTTCCCCATAATAAATTCACCTGTTTCAGTCTTCAAGGGTCCAACTTTGGTCTTAACTATTTTTTTCTTCTTCACATACTTAAAGAAGCTTTTAATATCCTCCTTCATATTCTTGGCTAGCTTACCTCTGTACCTCATATTTTACTCTGTATTGCCTTTTTAGTTATTTTCTGGTGCTCTTTAAAAGTTTCCCAATCCTCTGGCTTCCTGCTCATCTTTGCTAGGTTATACTTCTTCTTTTGTTTTTATACTGTCCCTGACTTCCCTTGTCAGCCACAGTCGCACCTTACTCCCCTTCGAATCTTTCTTCCTCTTTGGAATGAACTGATCCTGCACCTTCTGAATGATTCCCTGAAATACCTGCCATTGTTGTTCCACTGTCATCCCTGCTAGGGTATCTTTCCTGCCAATTTTGGCCAGCACCTCCCTCATGGCTCAAGTGGATTTTTACAACAATTCAGTTGTTTCATGGTTACTGCCACCGAAACAAACTTTTTCTCTTTAATTTCCACCAGACTAAGTGGGACCGGGTCCCAGTCACACGGGAGGCCTGGTCCCCCAACGCAACCCATTCCCCAACGCAATATTTCACCACTCACCAATAGCCCCTAACTGTGCAGCCACGGCTCATTTCCCCTCATCCCCCAGCACTCCCTCCCCCTCCCCCCTATGAGGTGTGAGGGGAGGGGAGGTATGTGTGGGCAGGGGAGTGTAGGAGGGGGGTAGAAGGTGGTGTGGGGGGAGAGGGTGGTGTGGGGGGAGGGGGGGAGTGGGGTGGGGTGTGTGTGAGAGGGTGGTTGTGGAGGGAGGGCTGTGTGGGCGGGGAGGAGAGATGTGTGGGCGGGGTGGGGTTGTGGGAGGAGGGGTATGTGGGTGGGGGGTAGGGGTGTGTGGGTGTGGGGGCAAGGGGAGGTGGTGGGGAGAGAGGTGGGGAGGAGGGTGCGTGGGCGGGGGAGGGGTGTGTGGGGGGGGTTGTGAGGGCATGGGGGGGGTTATGGGGGCAAGGGGTCTAGGGTGAGGGGTGTCGGGGAGGGGTGTGTGGGGGGGTTGTGGGGGCAAGGGGGGGTTATGGGGGCAAGGGGTCTAGGGTGAGGGGTGTCGGGGGAGGGGTGTGGGGTTCGGGGTGTGGGGGGTGCAGGGTGGAGCCGAGCAGGGGGGGGTTGTGAGGGGGGGGCAGCGAGTGTTGTGGAGCCGGAGAGGGGGGTGTGTGTGGGGGAGGGGTGTGTGGAGGCCGGGGAGGGATGGGGGGGTGGAAGGCGGGGGGGGGGGGTGGGGGGTGCGGAGAGCGCTCGGAGAAAAGACGGGGGTTGTGGGGGCGTATCACGGGGGAAGGGGCAGGAGCCAGCAAGGGGCACCAGAGGGGAAGGGGCTGGAGGACTCACAGCAGGCAATGTGGACTCACTCCGACTCCATGCTGGGCCGGTTTGGGCCGCTTCCGGTCCCTCCAAAAAGTGTGTGTGGTTAGAGACTTCCGACAGCCATGCAGAGCCTCCCTCAGCCGTGTGCGGACGTGGCGCCAACGGACGAGAAGCCAAAGCAAAGAAGTGGAGGCCAAATAACCGAATGGAAACAACGCCGAAACGCCAACTAACCGAAAGAGTGGGAAGCTTAAAAGCCAACTAACCGAAAGGTTGCGTTGCCTAAAAGAAAACTCACCGAATGGCCGCTCTGCCGAAACGCCACCTACCCGAAAGGCGGCGTGGCCTACAAGCCAACGAACTGAATGCCGCTCAACAGAAAAGTCAAATAACGGACGTGATGTTGCCGGGGGGCGGGACTTGTCAGCGATTCGTCCAGACCCCCGCGTCCATCACATCACTGTGGAGGGATGAACATTGTCCCACACCTCCGCTCCACCCGACCCACAGCCCGCAGAGGGTGGCAGTGGGAGAGTGGAGGCTGTCCCGAGGGATGCGCACCTTCAGCTGCTTACAACTTGGTGCTTGGGTTCAGATTGTCCAGTCACCTATGGCTTGTGTGGGAAAATGGCCCGCAGGCTCCCGTCACCCCCTTCTCTCTCCCCTCTTCTCTCTCTTCCCCCTCTCTCTCTCCCTTCTCTCCCTCCCACCGTCTCTCTCCCCCCTTCCCTCTCTCCCCCCTTCTCTCTTACTCCCCTCTCTCTCCCCTCTCTCTCACCTCTCTCCCCTTCTATCTCCTCCTCTCTCTCCCCCTCCTCTCTCTCTCCACCCTCTCTCTCCTCTCTCTCTCCTCCTCTCTCCCCTCCTCTCTCCCCTCCTCTCTCCCCTCCTCTCTCGCCTCCTCTCTCCCCCTCTCTCTCCCCCCTCTCTCTCCCTTTCTCTCTTTCTCTCCCCTCCTCTCTCGCCTCCCCTCTCCCCCCTCTCTCTCCCCTCTCTCTCCCCCCTCTCCCTGCTCTCTCTCTCCCCCCTTCTCTCTTTCTCTCCCCTCTTCTCTCTCTCCCCGCCCCCCTCATTCTCCATTCTCTCTCTCTCCCCCCTTGGCTCTCTCCCCAACTTATGCAGAGCAGCTATGGAAGTTGGCACTGACAGCATAGATAGACAAAAAATGCTGGAGTGACTCAATGGGACAGGCATCATCTCTGGACAGAAGGAATGGGTGGCGTTTCGGGTCGAGACTCTTCAGACTCAGTCTTCAGGTCTGAAGAATGGTCTCGACACGGGGATCCTTGATGACAGATATAGCATTCTTGAGGCAGCAATTGATGCAGATGCCTTTGATGGAAGGGAGGTCTGTGCCATGATAGACTGGACATTTATATTATGATATATGGACACACTAATCTGTTTTGTAGTAAATGCCTACTATGTTCTGTGTGCTGAAGCGAAGCAAGAATTTCATTGCCCTATCAGGGACACATGACAATAAACTTCCTTGAACTCACTTGAATACTTGAACTTGGACTGTCCTCCACTCTTTGCAGCCTCTTGTGTTCCTGAATTGCCATAACGGGCCTTGATGCAACCATTACATCTGTAAAAGTTTGTTAAGAGTATTCAGTGACATGCTGAATCTCTTTAAACTTCAAAGAAAGTTAAGACTGATGCAGTTTAATCAGTGATCGGTTAGTAAGAAATTGAGCGTGTCAAGAAGAGGAGAACCATGTTTTGAATGAGCTCATGGTTTCAAACCCAGGTAGCCCAAATGACATGATCTTGTAAACACATGCCCAATAGAAGATAATCACAACAAGGACTGAATGTGGACAAGAGACCAGAATAGCATAGCAGCTGCTTTGTATTGAGCACAAATAGCTCAATGCCTATAATAAGCAGACTGGCTGCAGGAGGCAGTGCATTGCCTCGATGGTGGAGTGGACCGCTGGAGACCCTGCAAGAGCCTGGGGTTCAGCTGGATCAGGCACCACTCCAAGAGGTCGACCAAGTAGACCGGATGGGACTTGTAACAGCACAGACAAGTGGAGGACACCAATGGCTACACTTAACCAGGCCGACCTTACAAAACCGCCAGGTCAATGGGCCTTCATGGTCAGGTCAAGAACCCTGCACTTATATCTGGGACTTGAAAATGGTGCCAAATCTGGTAACTCTGCATAGTTATTCAGTGTACTACTACTACCACTGTACACTTGTACTGTATCTAAGATGTATCTAAGTGCTTGTGTATAGAGATACTTGTACTGAACTGTATACAAAAATGAATTTCACTCTACCTCGGTACATATATAATAAAGTACCAATTAACCAAAGTACCATTAAATCTTCAGTACGGAAGTTTCAAGTGGCCACACTTCTCTGTAAGCGTGTTTCAGAATATATATATATTGAAAATAAATTGTGGAATGTTTAATTCTCAAGCAGCTAAGAAAGCCTGTAAATTGATAAAGAGACAGAGAACAATATTCAAACTGCAGCTGTCTACAAGCAAAATTTCACTCGCCCATCAGCAAATGTTGCTGCCCTTGTCACCACATGGAGTATTATAAAAATTGTGTCAGCGTAATATTCCTGTCTCATTCTGTTCAATTCTACCTATAAAGCCCCTTAAAGCTTTCTGTTGCTAGAAGTATATCTAATGTTGCCAACTGCAGAGCTGCATTAATTGTTTCAGACAGTTAATAAATCTAAAATCAAATATAGTAGCAGGATATAATTTATGTGATCACATTAACTGAGTTAATGGGGATTAAAAACAACCAAGAAGCCAGTTAGAACAAGCGCAGAAATGTGAAGCTTTCGGCTCAGAGGAATATGTTATTTCCTCTGGTTAATGTTGAAAGAGGAAATGCTTTTAAAATAATACTTATCTTGAGATCCAATCTTAATAATGAAGCGAAAAGTGCAATGTATAGCACAATGGAGATTAGCTGTAAATACACGACATGCTTTTAAGCATTTGAACTATTATCACATTAATAAATGGTTGGTCTGTGGAATATAGTTCAACAACCTAGCAAGGCCACTACGAAAGATGATTTTTTTAAACGTTAAGCATGACATTCAGCCTAACTGGTCTATCTGAAACGTGAACTCTGGTTCTCTCTCCACAAATACTGGAGAGTCGAGAATGTTTAATTGTCATGTGCATTGGGGCCCAGAACAATAAAGTTCTTGTTGGCTGGAAATGTACAGACACGTTAAACATAACACGACAAATAAATAAATATACAATAAATGATCAGTCATTCTAGGTGAACCAGCCATGATAGTGCAAACCAGAGTACATAATGCAACAGTAGTGCAAAAGTCCATCATAGTCGGTGCTGAGGAAGGATTGTGGTTGGGGTTATGCAAAGTCATTAAAGAGTCTGATGGTTGATGGGAAGATGCTGATCTAGAAACCTGCAGTAGCTGTTCTCCACCTTCTTCCCCGATGGTGGTGGTGAAATGATGTGGGTCTTTGGTTATGTTAGCTGCCTTTTTGAGGCAGCGCTTCCTATAGATCTGTCCAATGGTGGAGATGCCAATTCTCTGATGATTCAAGCAATTTTGTCCACTTTCAGCAGCTTCCTTTGTTCTTGAGCATTAGAATTACCAAACCGGACCCTGATGCAATCAGTCAGTATGCAATCAGTCATCATACACCTGCAGAAGTTCAATAGAGTATTCAGTAGAATGCTGAATCTCTGCAAACTTCTGAGGAAGTAGAAGCATTAGTGAGTTTTCTTGGTAATTGCATCAATGTGCTAGTCCTGCTATGAGATTCTATTATTTTCGGTTTCTCTTTCTGATTTCAAGCATCAGGACGTTTTTTTTATTTTCATTGTCTTTTTCCTCTGGAGTTTTCTATTTTTATTAATGTCTCTATTCGTTATTAAATGCAAAACCAAGTTGTTTTCCAGAGGTGTCATTGCTTTCCCTGGATGCAGGTTCAATGACTGCAAGGCAGTGCTCCTGACTGAAGCTATGCAATTTCTGCATCTCTCAGCAAGAATGAGAATGAGCATAATTATCTCTGCATGTGGTAATGTGAAAATGTAAGAAATAGAGCAATATGTGGCCCATGTAGATGTTGAAATTTCAAATTAAAATGGAAAATGCAGAACCTATTCAGCGGGTCAGGCAGCGACTGTGAGAGTCACTAATGATGCAAGATCACTGTTGTGAAATATTAACTCTTCTTTTGGAATGTACCTATTTTATTTCAAAATGGGTGTAAGGGAATTATAAAGATGACCCTGTGAATTGCTGATAACATGATGTAAAGCTCATCGCATTTCAATCCAGTAAATTACCTTAACCAATTTCAAGTGAGTGTACATTTGGTGAATAATTCTAAGAGCATTGATGGGGATAGATTTCCCAAACAGGAAAGTGTGAATTAAAGTTCTGCTCTGGTACTAGAATAGGTGAGATACAAAAGCAGCGAGTCAAGTTTTCGCACTGCACGTTTGGAAGCCCAGTTTGAGTAACTACCCTACTATCTGTTGCTGCTTCATGTACAATGTTACACACAACCAAATAATGAAGGCAGGTATTTCATCAGAGAAAGGACGAGACAGATCCATACTATGATCAGTGCCAATAGTGGAACAACCAGAGTGTCCATTAGTAAATCTCTTCTCCTAACCATTATTAGAAGGGTGTAACCAAAAGTCAGACCGAGGGACTCAACTTCCTTATGATCCATGGCAATTGGTAGGAGTAGATTTTATTTCTCAGGTAGGTGGTATGAATGGACTGCTTTTAACAATGCAGTCATTTCTCTTGTTAAAGTTCAATGAAATCTGGAAGAAAAGATTCAATAAAGATAAGCAAGTTACATTTGATTGTGGAGACACAATGAACTGCAGATGCTAGAATCTTGAATAAAACACAAAGTGCTGGAGTAACTTAGCAGGTTAGGCAGCATTTGTGGAGGGAATGGATAGGTGGCATTTCAGGTCGGGATTCTTCTTTGGACTGACTATGGTAGGGGGGGCTGGAAAAGAGGTAGGTCGGGACAAAGGCTGGCAAGTGAAGAAGGGTCCTGACCCAAAACTCGTTTATCCATGTCCTCCAGAGATGATGCCTGACTCGCTGAGTTCCTCCAGCACTTTGTATTCCATCCAAGATTCCAGTATCTGCAGCTCCTCCTGTCACTGATTGTAGTATGGATCTATCTCTTCCTTTCTCTGATGAAATATCTGCCTTCAATATTCAGTTGTGTGTATCATTGTACATAAAAGGCGAGAGATGAAATGACGACAATAGGGTGTCAGATAAGGAGAGAGGAGGAGAGAAATGAAAATCCAGATAGAGGGATATAAATGGAGGGGGACACAGTGGGGTGAGGGGGCAGAAGGGGCAGGATAGTGAGAGAAATGGGTGTTTAACAGGGTTCGGGAGGAGGGTTTGGGCACAAGGACATTTAAACGCTTTTGACAGATATTAAATGCAGTTGACAAATAGACACATACATGCACTCAGCATGGCTCACATTTAGTGAAGAGGCACCTGCTGCCCTACATTTCAACAATAAATGTGCCTTTGCAAGGCCCTCACACTTGAAGACACTGGTATGAGAATATTTAAAAAGCAATAGATGAAGAAATGCCATTGTGATTGATGTTGCTTCTTCAGACTTTTGAGGATTCATCTGGAGTTGCATAAACCTTTTGCATAATTCATGCAAATATGAATAAATCATTTCTCTCAGAAGAAGCACAAATATGTTGAACTTAGTCAGGTTTCTGTGCCTTGTATGGAACTGAAAGGGCTTTCTAACTCACTAATCTAAGGTGGTGGTGACAGAAATACTCTATCACACTCATACTTTTCAACCCATTTGCAGCTTTTCATGTGATTACTGACATTATTCACTTTCCATGCTTCTTCAAATTCATCCAAGTGAACTCTAAGCTGTGAATAGAATTCCATCCAATCTATCAGAACAGCACCTTCAAAGCCTCTCCTCCCGTGTGTGCAAAGCTACTTCTGGATGCCCCCCAAGGATATATCCTTGGCCTCACTCCTTTCATGCCTACTTATTACCCAAAAACACAGTCAGCTTCAACAAGTATATTTTAGGCACTTAGTTCTATCTGGCCATCAACTCTCTTCCAATGGGAAGAATCATTATCTTCATCCAACATTCTATCCAACACATGGACAATTAATACCAAATATCAGTACGACCATCATTTTCTCTGGTAAATGTCCTAATGCGTGCCAGACCTTGGTTTCATCTTAGATGCTGAGATGTGCTGCGAACTATTAAATCAGTCATCGTATAACACTGATTGACTATAGCTGAAACATTCATTCACCCTTCTGTTACCACCAGACTTCATGGCAGTATACATTCCACATAACAAAAGAGGAAAATGCTCCATTGCACCATGGTGTCTGGGATTTCACCTCTACACCACTCTCTCATACTGTACAACACTATCTAGGATCAAAAACAATTCAATGGGTAGTTGCTAACGTAGTTCACAAGGCTGATTCAGTACTTTAGGATATTGAATCATACAGAATAACAAATTATTCTGAAGAGATTATTTTTTTAATTAAGATGGCTCTTCATGGCAACAGAGGGAAATAAACTTTTTTTTTGTTCCCTTGATAACTGCCAATTATTTATCCTTGTTAATATTGTATATGTTAGTGCTTAGAAACATAGAAACATGGAAAATAGGTGCAGGAGTAGGCCATTCGGCCCTTCGAGCCTGCACTGCCATTCAATATGATCATGGCTGATCATCCAACTCAGTATCCTGTACCTGCCTTCTCTCCATACCCCCTGATCCCCTTAGCCAGAAGGGCCACATCTAACTCCCTCTTAAATATAGCCAATGAAATGGCCTCAACTACCTTCTGTGGCAGAGAATTCCACAGATTCACCAGTCTCTGTGTGAAAAATGTTTTTCTCATCTCGGTCCTAAAAGATTTCCACCTTATCCTTAAACTGTGACCCCTTGTTCTGGACTTCCCCAACATCGGGAACAATCTTCCGGCATCTAGCCTGTCCAACCCCTTAAGAATTTTGAAAGTTTCTATAAGGTCCCCCCTCAATCTTCTAAATTCTAGCGAGTACAAGCCGAGTCTATCCAGTCTTTATTCATATGAAAGTCCTGACATCCCAGGAATCAGTCTGGTGAACCTTCTCTGTACTCCCTCTATGGCAAGAATGTCTTTCTTGATTATAACATAGGCCTCCCTAGTCTACACAACTACACTTTGTGTTGAAATTGCTTCCAAACAACCACAAATCACCAGGGTAATACACTAAAAATGTCAAAATAAAACCAGTTCATTTGAAGAGAGATTTTGCAGTTTTATAGTGGAATGACAATTCCTTATAAATTCTTCATGGACAAAGATTACAATTTGATCGTGCAATCAACTATAGTGAAGGAAAATTTGGCAGACAAATAAGATCCCAAATATGAAAATATTGGATTAGTTATGTAAATTAGTCCTCAGTAAAATGTGAGATAATCAAAAGTATGAAGTCTTTTTGATATTGATGTAAATATTTCCTTTGCAGCAGACTGGATCATTAATGAGAAGACACAGATTTAGGAACTGGCAAACAAACCAGAGAGATACAGCATATCATTACGTCACAATCTTCCGTATTGCGAAACCTCCACAAAAGTTGACAAAATGTATTGTTCCTGTGACATTTTGTGTATATTTAGTTCTATTTTGTCACATAAATTCCTGAGAGTAAATGTTTATTCCACATTTCAAAACATTTGGCAGTGACTTGTGAATTTCGTAAGTATGGATTTCCAAAACCTGGATTGTTGAAACGCGGGAGTACACGGTAGTTGTTTTCACCTGGAATGCATTGTTGGAAAGGATTCTGGAAATAGATTAAGCAGCAGCTTTTAAGAAGAAATTGATCTTGAACACAAGAGATTTGCAGGGATACAATAGCCCTGTGAGAGATTACTTAATTGTCCACCTCCTGAATGATATAATTCCATACTCAACAGGAAAATCAAGTAACAATGTGAATTAAGTACACGCTTCTCTGTGTTTGATTCTGAGATCAGATGTTGCGTTAACTAATGCCCCTGTCCCACTTAGGAAACCTGAACGGAAACCTCTGGAGACCTTGCGCCCCACCCAAGGTTTCCGTGAGTTTCCCGGAGGTTCTGGTCACTCTCCATGAGTCACCAGAGGTTTTGGTCACTTGCCTGGAAAGCCTCAACCGAAGCGTGAGCTGCATCTACTGATCAAAGATCCTATAGACCGCACACCATCGCAAAGGTGGGGGCCAGGGACAGCGGAGGAGCGCTCTCTGCATGATGAAGAGGAAGGTAAACGGCTGCCACAGAGCACGGCAAGTCCTTTAGAGAGCGTGGGAGGGAGGGAGAGAAGGGGAAAGAAGGACAGAGACGGGGAGAGAGACGGGGAGAGAGAAGGGGGGAGAGAAGGGGGGGAGACAGTTTAATAAAGTTAGCGGGCATTTTACCTTCTGACGTATCTTCCAGGCCATGAAAACCAAAGATCCTACAGGATCTTTGCTGAAAACTCCAATGAGCCAAAATGCAGAAGAAAAATGGCCGGTCAGCGAAGGAGAATGCCTTCGACTGGCTGTAAGTAAATAGCAACCCCACTCCACTGGCTTCGACCAAACGGCAACCTATTTTTAGTCGCGGTCGGATTTGGTTTTTTTTTAAATAATCGCAGGAGCATAGAAGAAGCCTCGGCTACGCGGAAACCACTTTCCACCATTATGGAGAGTGACTGGAACCTCCGGGAACCTTCCGGAAACCTTGGGTGGGGCGCAAGGTCTCCAGAGGTTTTCGTCCAGGTTTCCTAAGTGGGACAGGGGCATTAGGCTCTGTAACATGACAGAAGGAACTTCAAGAGTTCTCACCCCTGAGCATGAAAGAACACTGTTAGCTTTTAGAAATATCATCACACCCGGGAGCTGCATCTTCTCCTTTAAGACCACTCATAGACAACCAATATAATGCAGAAGGAAAAGAACGCGAGCAAAATAATTTATTCATAGAAGAAACCATAAAGCATCTACAATCCTATGACACAAGAGAATGCAGCTGCTGGAATCTTGAGCAAAAACAAACTGAAGGAACTTAGTGGGTCAGGTTAGGCAGCATCTGTGGAGGGAAGAATGGCCCATTTTCCACTGCAGATGACACAGTTGTGTTTTTTCCAGAAATCTATTATTTACTCCTCAATCCTAATTGGCTTTGACATCCTTGCAGAATTCACAATCTGGTAGACGTGGTTTTATATGTGTGCAGATTGAGAAGGTTATTTGGATAGGTTCCAACAATTAATTGCTGACATTTTTTCCATAAGCATGACTGTGAGGCAATTATGAGAATTCTAGAACAACACCTTTAATGTAATTTCCACCTCCTTAAAAAAACCTGATCCAAAGAGTTCAATGAAGATGTGAGCCAAGGCTCGATAATAAGGTTGTTTGTAGAGGGCCTGGAAGTTAAATTTGAGGGGTCGAGGGAGGCACATGCTTAAAGAATTTCGGAGCTGGGCTCAGACAGCTAGCCACCAAAAGTAGCACAGAATGATGCCACATACTCAGTAGTGGGGAATGCATACCTCTAACCATTAGAATGGTCGTAACATAGAGCAGCCCATCTCGATCATGCTAACCATAAACCCGATGTATGCTCATCTCCTTTGCCGGCATTATGCCCCCTTCCCCAATGTCCTTCCTAAGTACTTGTCACAATGTGTTTTAAACATTATAATGGAATCTGCCTCCACTACCTCCCCTGACAGTTCGTTCCAGACAGTCATCATACTCTATGTGAACAAATATCCCTCGGACCTCAAATGAGATAGGGAGGTGCATTTAGATGTTTAGTAGAGCTCGAGGAGGTAACAGAGCTAGGAAGTATTAGTACCATAGAAGGACTTGAACACAAGGTGAGCTTTAAATTTGAGATAAAGGGGGACTGGGAATGGGAATCAGAATATCACAGGTATTGCATGAGCTATGGTTTTTGGATGGTATTCAATTAGATACTTGATAAGTGAGCTCAAGTCTGGAAGTTCCACAATAAATAAGGGCATTGACAGTAAATGGACTAAGGCAAAGTGGGAGCAATGATACCACTGAAGTGTAAAGGCATAAAAAGTATATGGGTCGGAATGTTAGTGCATGATTGAGTAAGATACAAAGGTTGTAGCAATTGTTTCAGACCAGAAAGTGTAAAGGGCATAGTTTCAATGATGAGTGAACAAGTGCTTGTGCAGGGAAACAAAAACAATAAAACTTAACTTAAGGAAACGCAACTGTTCCAGGAGCTGATGTCAGACAATCAGTTTTAAAACTCCGGCGCTGAGTGAAGTATTTTTAAAGTAAAGCTGAATGTCATTACCATCCATGTGGAACTTTGAACACTATCCTTGGATTAATCTGCAGAAAAGTTGTGTGAAAGAAGAGCGCAACAACAATAAATTCTTTGGAAACTCCAGAAGTACAATGAAGTTCAGGTCAGCTCTCTGGCATCAACGGATTTGCGAGATTGGAGATTAGAAATTAAATTAGAAATGTTAACTCTTGTTTCTCTCTCCAGAGATGGTGATAAATATCTCCAGCATTTTTTTTTGCTTTCCCATCCTCTGCCTTGTTTTGCTATTTAATTGGTCAAGAAGAATGTGATGGAATAATTAATAATGTTTACGATGACAAAGGTTGGGGGGGTGGGGGTGGAATGGGGGGAAACATTTTTTCAGTCCCTTACCTCGACAGAGATGCAACTTTCTCAGTGTCTCATCTCCGCTCGCTCACCCCCCCCCCCCCCCCCCCCCCCCCCCCCCCCACCCCGCGGCCTAAAAACTGGATTGGTGTGGCCCTTCCTGGAGACCGGCCTAAAAGGAGCTTCAAGCCACAGGCGCTGCGCAGACTTCAACATCACGGAGCGGCAATCCTTTGCCGAGGGTCCCCAGAAGAAATGCTCCACGCGGACCTGTGAACTTTTAACACCGTGAAGCCGCGGACTTGGGAACTCCTTGTGATTCTGTGAACTCCACGGATTTGGGAACCCGGAGTGTTCCAATCCGTCCCGACGTCGGAGTTTCGATCATCCCGACAAGAGGGCCTGAACATCGGACCGTTTGTAGCGGCGAACCGCGGAGGGTTCAAAGGCCCCGACCACGGGTGAACAGAGGAGGAAGATGACTGAACTTTATTGCCTGCCATCACTGTGAGGAATGTTGATTCCACTGTGGTAGATGTTTATGTTAAACTTTATTTTATGAGTGTATTGTGTTCTTTTCACTTAGTATAGCTGTATGGTAACTCAATTTCACTATACCTTAATTGGTTAAGTGGCAGGATGGGCTCATAATTTTAATATGAACTATTTCATAAAGAGATCAGATGGATTTTGGAGGTGAAAGCATACTCAGGGATGAGTATGAAAGGGACATTAGAGGTTGGGTGGCAGCTCGAATGATCAGAGGTTTGGAGAAGGGGAAGTGGGGGAAACAGGCAAGAAAAATAATCCTGGGCCAACTTCAGTTCAAACTTTGTGTACGATGCAAAAGTTGTAGCGTCTGTTTCAAACCAGAGAGTTGCCTGTATAGGGCATGGTTTCAAGAGCTCTCCCAAAAAGTAAAGAGGTAAAGTTACTACATTTCAGCACATTTTTTTCAACTGTTGATGGTGGCAAAAAAAAATTAGCCTGAATTATAATGGGCACTCTACCATATCAAGGACAAGGATAACAAAAAAAGTAGTTTTTGCAGACTGAACCGAATATTGGTGCACATTCAATTGAAGTGCAACGTTGGGGAACAAGGACATGGCAGACCAATTGAATAACTACTTTGGTTCTGTCTTCACTAAGGAAGACATAAATAATCTGCCGGAAATAGCAGTGGAACGGGGGTCAAATAAGATGGAGGAACTGAGTGAAATCCAGGTTAGCCAGGAGGTGGTGTTGGGTAAATTGAACGGATTGAAGGCCGATAAATCCCCAGGGCCAGATAGTCTGCATCCCAGAGTACTCAAGGAGGTAGCCACAGAAATAGTGGATGCATTAGTGATAATTTTTCAAAATTCCTTAGATTCTGGAGTAGTTCCTGAGGATTGGAGGGTAGCTAATGTCACCCCACTTTTTAAAAAAGGAGGGAGAGAGAAAGCGGGGAATTACAGACCAGTTAGTCTAACATCGGTAGTGGGGAAACTGCTAGAGTCAGTTATTAAAGATGGGATAGCAGCGCATTTGGAAAGTGGTGAAATCATTGGACAAAGTCAGCATGGATTTACGAAAGGTAAATCATGTCTGACAAATCTGATAGAATTTTTCGAGGATGTAACTAGTAGAGTGGATAAGGGAGAACCAGTGGATGTGTTATATCTAGACTTTCAGAAGGCTTTCGACAAGGTCCCGCATAAGAGATTAGCATACAAACTTAAAGCACACGGTATTGGGGGTTCAGTATTGATGTGGATAGAGAACTGGCTAGCAGACAGGAGGCAAAGGGTAGGAGTAAACGGGTCCTTTTCAGAATGGCAGGCAGTGACTAGTGGGGTGCCGCAAGGCTCAGTGCTGGGACCCCAGCTATTTACAATATATATTAATGATTTGGACGAGGGAATTCAATGCAACATCTCCAAATTTGCAGATGATACCAAGCTGGGGGGTATAGTTAGGTGTGAGGAGGATGCTTGGAGGCTGCAGGGTGATTTGGATAGGCTGAGTGAATGGGCAAATGCATGGCAGATGCAGTATAATGTGGATAAATGTGAGGTTATCCACTTTGGTGGCAAAAACATGAGGGTAGACTATTATCTGAATGGTGGCAGATTAGGAAAGGGGGAGATGCAACGAGACCTGGGTGTCATGGTACACCAGTCATTGAAAGTAGGCATGCAGGTGCAGCAGGCAGTGAAGAAAGCAAATGGTATGTTAGCATTCATAGCGAAAGGATTTGAGTATAGGAGCAGGGAGGTTCTACTGCAGTTGTACAGGGTTTTGGTGAGGCCACACCTGGAGTATTGCGTACAGTTTTGGTCTCCAAATCTGAGGAAAGACATCCTTGCCATAGAGGGGGTACAGAGAAGATTCACCAGACTGATTCCTGGGATGTCAGGACTTTCATATGAGGAAAGATTGGATAGACTCGGCTTGTACTCGCTGGAATTTAGAAGATTGAGGGGGGATCTTATAGAAACTTACAAAATTCTTAAGGGGTTGGACAAGCTAGATGCTGGAAGATTGTTCCCGATGTTGGGGGAGTCCAGAACAAGGGGTCACAGTCTAAGGATAAGGGGGAATTCCTTTAGGACTGAAATGAGGAAAACATTCTTTACACAGAGAGTCGTGAGTCTCTGGAATTCTCTGCCACAGAAGGTAGTTGAGGCCAGTTCATTGGCTATATTTAAGAGGGCGTTAGATGTGGCACTTGTGGCTAAAGGGATCAGGGGGTATGGAGAGAAGGCAGGTACGGGATACTGAGTTGGATGATCAGCCATGATCACATTGAATGGCGGTGCAGGCTCGAAGGGCCAAATGGCCTACTCCTGCACCTATTTTCTATGTTTCTATGTTTCTATGTTGTCCCATTGGAAAAGGCAGAAAGGGTAAATTACACACTAATAATGAAATGGCCCGATCTCACTCAAATTCACAGGATCAGATTGTCATGTTTGTTAAAGAAAAATACTTTTTACGCAGTTTCATGGGATTGCAAGTAGAATGTGGAAAGAAGATTGGTTAAAGATTAATTGTAAAATGGAGTTTAGGTGTGAATGTTTTTTTCAGTTAGCAGCTTGTAATTAGTGAACTGTAGTAAGGATCAGTGCTCAGACCTCAGCTATTTATAATGTACAGTATGTAACAATAACAAGTCGGCCAAGTATAATTAAAGTGTGCTCTTGGTATTAAACTAATTACTAAAGTAGGTTGTGAGGAGGATGGAAAGATATAGACAGGCTAAATGTGACCAGGTTGTCAGATGGTATAATTTGTTATATAGCAGAAAGACTAATAAATGTTGGCATGCAGAGGGGCTGCCTTTGTACATGAGACGTGCTGACATGCAAGTGCAGTAATTAGAACAGAAAGTGCAATTAGTGCAAGGGCGTTGGAGCTCAAAACTAAGTGAGGCTTGCTACAACTATATTAGGATTTAAAGTATTGTATTCAAAACTCAAGCTTCTTCTGCCATTCTGTCAGTCCACCCTTGGTTGATCTGTGACACACCTTCATTTATGGCCTTTAAACAAAAGCCATCAATCTCATATTTAAAAGTAGCAATTGACCCTGAATCAATTTAGTTTTCAGAGGTCCAATCTCCGAAAACACACTGTACACAGAAAAGTACGCTAACAATTCCTGATTTCCCTATTTGGAATTTTTACATTAGACTTTCCAAACAGCAAAAATAGTTTGTCCATATATCAAAGATAGACACAAAAAGCTGGAGTAACTCAGCGGGACAGGCAGCATCTCTGGAGAGAAGAAATGTGTGATATTTCAGGTCGAGACCCTTCGTGTCCATATACAATATCAGTTGCCCTGAAAATCTTGAAAATGGTGATCACATCAAGTCGTGACTTTCTAGTTTACATGACATATAATCTTGGTATCATGTCTCTTCATAATTTAACTTTTGGGATCGCTCTATCATTTTGGTCCATCTATTGTGAATATCCCCCAAGGCCATGTGCTCTTTCTGGTGCGTGGTGTCCAGAACTGCACAGTGTATTCCTGACACAGTCTAACTTAAGCTTTGTATATCTGCAACAAGATCAAATCTCCATTGCCAGAGTGAGGCCACTGCAAACTGAAGGAACAACACATCATATTCTGCTTGGGTACTTACAATCCAACTGTGTGAACATTGAATTCTCCAATTTTGGGTAACTACATAAAGGGCCTGTCCCACCAGCATGCAACTCTATGCGATTTGCGCGACCTAACGTGGTCGCTTGAGCCGTCCGGCGTCGCGGGGCCAGTCCCACTTCGATCGCCGGAGCCGTGCGGAATTGTGCGGAGTTCGTCCCGACACCGCGCGGGGCTCCGAAAAACCGACTATGTCCAAAAATCCCACGCGGCAACGGTTTGTCGGCTCGCAGTCGCCTCGACATTTACACACCACCTGGACATCGTGCCTCCGTGAACCTATTTGTAAGTGCCTCCGTGACCCTCTAATGTGTGTGGCTCCGTGGCCCTGTATGTGTGTGTGTCTCGGTGCCCCTCTCTGTGTGCCCCTCTAAGTCCTGGCGAACTTACCTTGGACTTGCTTCAAATTCGCCTCACTTTGCGCCGCGTTGCGTCACTCACCCAACCTCCGCGCGGCCCCTGCTGCCGGTTTGGTTGCGCTTGCCGCATGCAGGCGCATGCTGGTGGGAACGGCCCTGTACAGGGGATCACCTGACCTCCGCGCGGCCCGCGCTGCCGGTTTGATCGCGTTCATCGCATAGAGTTGCATGCTGGTGGGACAGGCCCTTAACGCTCCCTCTCTAATTTCTTCTCCCATATGATCCTTCGTTCTCCCCCCTCCAATCTGTGCCCCACCTGGACTCACATCTATTTCTCCCTTCCCTTTCCACCTACATTTCTTTCTCTAGCTTCACAATTCACAACTCTTCAATCTTTTTGTCTCACACCTTCTGTCTTTTTGTCTCTGGCCTTTAATCCAACCATCTTCCTATCAAAAATCCTCTTCACCTATATCATCCTATTACCCGCCAAGCTTTGTCCTGCCCCTCCTCTCTTCTCGCTCTCCCCTACAATCAGTCTGAAGAAGGGTCCCGACCCGAAACGTTACCTATCCGTGTTCCCCCGCGACGCTGCCTCAGCAGCTAAGTTACTCCAGCACTTTGTGTCTTATTTTGTAAACCAGCATCTGCTGTTCCTTGTTTCCATATGAGATTTAACCTTGTGCATTCTAGTGTGCTGGATATAAAGGTTAACATGCTTTTAACTATTATTATTATTGGGCCTGCCCATGACACTTTAAGGATCTATGAAAATGAATTCCCAAGTTTTTTTCATCTTTGCTCAGCAGTGTCATAGTCATGCAGCATAGAAATGGGAACCTCAGTCCCCCACTTTCAGACAAACCTTTTAATGCATCTACACTAATTCCAGGACTGTATCCTTCTGTGCCTTGCCTCTCTATAAGTGACTATAAGAGACCATAAATGAATGAATGAATAAGTTTATCTGCCAAGTATTCACATACAAGGAATTTGCCTTGGTACTCTGCCCGCAAGTGACAACATGATACATAAAACATTAAACATTAATAATAAAACATTATTGATTAAACATGTGAATTAAATAAAGTACCAGAGCAAAAGGTTTTGGTTATTGATTAGAGCTACTACTCGTGGAAAAAAGCAGTTTTTATGTCTGGCTGTGGCAGCTTTGACAGTCCAGAGTCGCCTTCCAGAGGGAAGTGATTCAAAGAGTTTGTGACCAGGGTGAGACGGGTCAGAGATGATCTTACCCGCTCGCCTCCTGGCCCTTGCAGAATTGGACCATCATTGCCTGTGACAGATTGTGCTTCCTCAACTGCCACAGGAAGTACATCCTCTGTTGTGCCTTTTTGACTGTGGAGTTGATGGTAGCCCCCCACTTAAGGCCATTGGAGATGATGGTTCCCAGGAACTTATAAGACTCCACAGATGTGACTGTGGTGTTGTCGATGGTGAGTGGGGTGAGGGGAGGGGGAGCTCTCGTAAAGTCTACTATCAATTCCACTGTCTTAAGAACATTGAGATGGCACCAGGACGTCAGTTGTGTCACTTCCTGTCCGTAGGCAGATTCTTCCCCATCCAGGATCAGTCCAATCAGGGTTGTATCGTCTGCAAACTTGAGAAGCTTGACAGAGGAGTCAGTGGAGCTGCAGTCATTGGTGTAGAGAGAGCAGAGGAGAAGGGAGAGTATGCAGCCTTATGGTGCTCCTATGCTGAGGGTTTGCGGGTCCGAGATGTGCTTTCCCAGCCTCACATGCTGCTTCCTGTCTGTCAGGAAGCTGATGATCCACCGACAGAGGGGTTCAGGCAAAGTTAACTCAGAAAGTTTGGAGTGTAGTAGCTCTGGCACAATGGTGTTGAATGCAGAACTAAAATCAACAAACAAAATCCTCGCATAGGTCCCCTGGCAGTCTAGCTGCTGGAGGATGAAGTGCAGGCCCAGGTTGACTGCATCATCCACAGATCTATTGGCCCGATATGCAAACTGCAGAGGATCCAGCAGGGGGTTTATGATATTTTTCAGCTTGGCCAGCACAAGCCTTTCAAGGGTCTTCATGACTACAGTAATCCTTGCCTTTTTGGGTAAAGGGACAATAGTGCAGACTTTGGGACAGTACAGGTTTGCAGGGACTGGTTGAAAATGTCTGTGTAGACCAGTGCCGGTTGTTCGGCACAGAGCTAGAGAGTAGAGGGTTAAACATTGTCCGGTCCTGGAGATTTCCGGCTTTTCTGTCTTCTGAACAGCCTCTCCACTTTCTCTATTTTTATTATTGATGATGGAGAACTGATGTTGTGCAGCACGGAGGGGGTGGGTAATTGGGTGTGAAGTGGTGATTGGAGAGGGGTGGGTGGGAAAAGGTTCAGTCTTTTCAGATGTCTCTTAAACATAGTGATTGTATTTGATTTCACCACATCCTCTGGCAGCGAGCACTAGATATCAACCACTCTGTGTAAAAAAATGTTCCCCTCAAATCTCCTTCAAAAACCTACCTCTCATCTTAAGCATATGCCTCTTCTATTTTGTACCTGTACCATTAGAAAAAGATAATGGCTACCTACTCTATCCAAATCTCTTATAATTTTATTTGTCTCTATCAGATTAGACCTTCCTCCACTCCAAGAAAACAAACACAACCTAAACAATCTTTCCCCATAACTAAAGTCCTCCAATCTAGACAACATCCTGGTGAATTTTGCCTGCACTCCCTCCAGCACAACTACCCCCTTCCCATTGTGTGGCAACTAGAACTGCACAAACATTCCAAGTGTGGTCTAAACAATGTTTTGTAAAGTTGCAACAGAAAGTCCCAATTTTAAAATTCTTTCTACCTTTTCAGCATTCATAAGGTATTGTCATATCGTTTTTAGATCCAAAGTAGTGAATCCACATTTTCCCAATTTGAAATCAATTTATCACGGTATTGTAGACTTAATCTATTAAAACACAGCTACATTTACTCTGATTCTGTCTCCCTTAGTGACATTGCCAATCTCAGATGTTTTCTGGATGTGGAAACAAAAGTTCACAAGATTGATTCCTGGGTGAAAGTTAAATGCCCCATTGCGTAGAGCAGCTCTTTGCTCTGATTGAGGCATATAGGGATTTATAGACACAGAGAGTCTCAACTCCCAGGTAGATTTTTTGTCCAAGCCTCCGAAGTGGGCCTTGTACTTTCAACTTTCTTCCTCTGAGTGATTAAGGTTGTGATTGAGATGAATGACAATGTAGAAGAGGGAGTCCAACTTCCTTTTGCTGATTGGCAAGGTGCTTAACAAGACTGTGGCTTTAAGTGCCTCGAGGTAGGTGTCAGCAAGGCCTAGTTATGCATCGATCACAAGCAGGACATAGAACATGTGGAGAACTGAGCACGCTTTAAATAATATGGTAGAGTTACAGAATAGAGTTACAGAATGCCAATTCATGGCATTGAAATCTGCTCCATCATGCCAAGTCCTCACATGCCACAAAGGATCTCATGCATGCCTTCCTTTAGAAGGACACATGTTCAGGCTGCAAATTATAATAAAAATCGGGTGATCCCGGAGAAAACCCATGCAGGTCACTGGGGAGAACTTACAAACTCTGTACAGCCAAGCACCCATAGTCAGGATCGAATACAAGTCTCTGGCGCTATAAGGCAGCCACCATGACACAATATACCAGAGAGAGAGAGAAACAGAGGGGTCGTTTCAAGTTGATAATTTGGGTAAAATGCACCAACCTGAAATATTAAATCATGTTCTCCCTCTGCAGCCACCTTCTGAGCTTTTTGTGCATTGTTTGTGTTTAATTTATAATAGATTCATCTCAGTATACCAGATTCCTGATTCAAGGTTTTCCCTTTGAGAATAGGGAAGATTCAAACAAGAGGACATGACTTTAGAATTAAGGGACAGAGGTTTAGGGGTAACATGAGGGGGAACTTCTTTACTCAGAGAGTGGTAGCGGTGTGGAATGAGCTTCCAGTGGAAGTGGAACCAGGGGAATCAATACACTGGACCTAGCCTACACTAACATCAAGAAGGCATTCAAGGCAGTTCCCCGCCCCCACCTTGGCTCATCAGACCATATCTCTGTGATGCTAATTCCTGCATACAGGCCCCTGCTGACCCGAGAAAAACCTACTGTGAAGCAGGTTAGGGTCTGGCCAGAGGGAGCTATGGCAACACTACAGGACTGTTTTGAATGCACGGACTGGGACATGTTCAAGAAGGCTGCAACTGTCAGCCAACACATCAACCTGGAGGAGTATGCTGCGTCCGTGTCTGCTTACATGGAGAAGTGCATTGAGGATGTCTGTGTCACCAAGACCATCACTGTACGGGCCAACCAGAAACCCTGGATGACCACAGAGGTACGTGGAATGCTGAGAGCACGTAATGCCGCGTTTAAATCCGGCGACGTGGTGGCACTCAGATCCGCAAGAGCCAACCTGAACCGAGTCGTCAGGCTGGCCAAGCGTGCCCATGGTCAGAAAATCCAGAGCTTCTTCCATGACCCCAAGAACACCAGGCGCATGTGGCAGGGAATCAAATCAATCACGGACTATAAGACTGCTTCACCACCCTGTGATGACAACATTGAGTTCCTCAATGAACTCAACAACTATTTTGGTCGGTTCGAAGCATTAAATAACACACCTGCAAGCAAAGGTATTCCTCATTGCGAGGAAAAGGCACTCAGTCTTGACATAGTGGATGTTCGGAGGACCCTAAAAGGAGTGAACGCGCGAAAGGCGGCAGGCCCTGATAACATACCAGGGCGGGTGCTCAGGGAATGTGCTGATCAGCTGGCACATGTCCTTACGGACATATTTAACACCTCGCTGAACCAGGCTGTCGTCCCATTATGTTTCAAGACTGCCACTATCATACCTGTGCCAAAAAAATCCAACATACAATGTCTCAATGACTACCGCCCTGTAGCACTCACCCCCATAATGATGAAGTGCTTCGAGAGGCTGGTCAGGGACCACATCACCTCCAGACTCCCCTCCACACTCGACCCATACCAGTTTGCTTACAGGCCAAACCGCTCCACAGAGGACGCTATATCCTCCGTACTCCATCTGAGCCTGGAACATTTAGAGGAGAAGAACACCTATGTGCGAATGCTGTTCGTGGATTTCAGTTCAGCATTCAACACCATTATCCCACAGCACCTGATAAGCAAACTGGTTCCATTGGGCCTCGGCACCCCCATGTGTAACTGGCTACTGGACTTCCTCACTGACAGACCTCAGTCTGTGAGGGTTGGAAATAACACCTCCAATACCATCTCTCTGAGCACCGGCTCCCCTCAGGGCTGTGTCCTGAGTCCACTGCTGTTCACCCTGATGACTCACGACTGTTGTGCCAGGTTTAGTACAAACCACATCATGAAGTACGCAGATGACACAACAGTGGTGGGCCTCATCAGGGACGACAATGAGCTGGCTTACAGGGAGGAGGTGAAACAACTGGCGGACTGGTGCAATACGAACAACCTGATCCTGAATGTCGAGAAAACAAAGGAGATTATCGTCGACTTCAGGAAAACCCGGCACAGTCCCACACCACTTCACATCAATGACAGCGATGTGGAGGTGGTCAGCAGCACAAAGTTCCTGGGGGTGCAGATCACTAACAGTCTGACCTGGTCGAATAACATCTCATCAACTGTAAAGAGAGCGCAGCAGCAGTTGCACTTTCTGCGCCGGATGAGAAGAGCTCATCTCCCCCATCCCATCCTCACTACTTTCTACAGGGGCACCATAGAGAGTATTCTGACCAGCTGTATCTCTGTCTGGTTTGGGGACTGTAGAGCCTCCGACTGGAAGTCTGTGCAGAGAGTGGTGAGGACAGCGGAGAAAATCATCGGGACCTCTCTCCCCTCAATCGGGGATATTGCGACCAAACGCTGTGTGTCTAAGGCCAGCAGTATTATAAAAGACCCCACACATCTCCATCACGGACTGTTCACTCTGCTGCCCCTCGGGAAAAAGATACCGCAGCATAAGGAGCAGAACATCAAGGTTCTGCAACAGCTTCTTCCCACAAGCCATCAGACTCCTGAATGCCATGTAATGGGCTGCCACTATTGTCTATTTATCCTTTTCACCCATGCCTATCCTTCGGTTAATTTATTGTGTTGCACAGGGAGCCAAATGCAACGTAATTTCGTTTGGAACTGCATGTATCAATGTATTTCTAAATGACAATAAAGTTTGTTTGACTTGTTTGTTTGACTTTTGGTGGCGGCAGGTTCGTTGGTATCATTTAAAAATAAATTGGATAGGCATATGGATGAGAAGGGTATGGAGGGTTATGGTATGAGTGCAGGCAGGTGGGACTAAGGGAAAAAAGTTGTTCGGCACGGACCTAAAGGGCCGAGATGGCCTGTTTCCGTGCTGTAATTGTTATATGATTATATATGATTATATGCAGGAAGATAGGAGTTTGTCTTGGCATCATATTCTGCACAGACATTGTGGGCTGACGGCCCTGTTGCTATGCTGTACTGTTCTAGGTTGTATGTCCACAGCTCCCTGAAAGTGACAATGCAAGCAGATATGTTGTGAAGCAAGCCTTTCGGGTTGCTTGGCTTCATTAGTTGGGGCATTGAGTAAAGAAGTCATGTCGTGGCTGCATAAACTTTGGTTAAGCCACATTTGGAGTATTGTGTGCCATTCTAGTCACCACACTTTAGGAAGGATGTGGTGATCTTATAGAAGGTACAGACAGGCTCACCAGGGTGTTGACTAGATTGGAGGTTACAGTACATTCGTTGGTATCATTTAAAAATAAATTGGATAGGCATATGGATGAGAAGGGTATGGAGGGTTATGGTATGAGTGCAGGCAGGTGGGACTAAGGGAAAAAAGTTGTTCGGCACGGACTTGAAGGGCCGAGATGGCCTGTTTCCGTGCTGTAATTGTTATATGGTTATATGGTTATAAGGTTCCTTCCTATCTTCCCTCTCCTCAATACCTGAGGGAAAGGAATCAAGGTGCAATGACAGTGACATGTGTCCTCACTCTGTCTTTCTTCCTGCGTCAACCTGGACAATCAATGGCAGGAGAATCCCAGCCCCTACCTATGCACATCCTTCCCGAATAGCAAGAACTTAAACCCTGCAATAGTCCTAGCTTGAACCAATTTCACATTAGATTAGAGCCCAAGTATCTGGCCAGAGAGACCAATGGTCATATATTGATGAGGGAGAGGGAGAGGAAATTCATTCTTTCATTGGACTTTTGAATCTAATAATATAATGGGAGCTCATTCATATGTAATGTTGTCCATAAGTCAGGCATTCCTAACACAGTGACAGCCTGCAACCAAGTGCCGTCTGATTGAAAATATAGTCAGTAAAGGCGACAGAAGAACACCAACCAGTATTCAGCACTGTGTCTTGTTTTAGATATGTTCTAGCAGGTACAAATACTTGTTTTCTTTAATTTAAGGTCCATGGGAACACATGGCCTGTACATTATCCTGAGAGGTGGATGTAGAACCAACCATTAGCTTTGGCATTATTTTCACAAATAAAACAGGTGAAGGGATATTAAAAAAAAACTAGTGGGAAGAAATATTAGGAATATTAGCTTTTGAAACAGCGGGGATAATAAACCTTCCAATTAGATCTCCAGCCAAGACAGGTAGCAGTTCCTTCTAGCCAAAGCATTGCTTAGGTATAATCCAAATTGTAATGTAGAGTAATTAATTTATATATTGTAAGCTCCAATAGCTACATTTATGTTCTTTATTGAATACAAAATATTTGTTATTACCTCAGGTCAGACTCTGTTCTTCAAAATAGGACCTGTTCACATAGGACCTTTCACAACCAGTGGCCGATGAGGCCTCAGCTTAATGGTTCATCTAAAACACTACTACTCCAATAATGCCACAATCGCTTACTACCTGAACAAGTGTTAACCTAAATGTTGTGTATAAGTATTTAAAACCATAACCTTCTGATTCTAAGCTGATTTAAATACCTGCGCTGAGGAAACACCTGTTACTAACAGGAGTGACTTTTGAAAAGTCACACAAAATGCAGTTAGGTGCATTTTTTTTATTTTTGGAGCTGTGTGTTTATATGCATAGAGAGCTAGATGAGTGTGCTGATGATGGTGTTATATAAATCTTGCTTCTGAAGGAAAGATTGTTAATATCAACAGCAAAGTGCAACTTAAGCACCAGTGCCAAATGCTTCCATCCATATAATAAATATTGTGGCAGGTCGAGTTGGAAATCTGAATTATATCTCAATTTCAGATTAGTGCACATCAAAACAAGGAGCTGCAGATTGAGCATTTATCAAACAAGCCAATGTTTTTCAGCCTTAATCAGCAACAAGCATTTATAAGGCTCCTACTTAGGTGATTTTTCAGTGGACTACCGGCAACTGTCAAGTTGCCGGCAGTCGCCTGAAAAACCGACAACTGGAACGGCGACTGTCAGAGTGGTACACACACACATCGCTTCCTTCACCAGCCCGTTATGCAGGCGGGGGACAGGGCATGCGGGGGGAGCTCTTTCTAAAATATTCACACAGTGCAAAGCCAAAGTGAAACAGACACACACCGCGATGAACAGGAAGGTTGGCGCTATAAAAAGACGGCTAAAACACAGTGTACGGTAAATCCTTTAAAAGAGGGCGGGGGAGGGGGGAATAAGGAATGGAGACAACTTTTAAGAAGCCAGAGATACACGGCTGTGAAGCCCGGAGGATCTAACATTACCGGTCATTTATCCTTGGTTCTGAAAACGACTGCGTACCTTTTTTCTCCCCATGAGCCAAGAACCTCCGAGAAGCTTCGACCTCCTGGCCACCCACTAGGACCTCCTGCCAACCCACCTAGGGCTCGAGATTTCTCTCTACTCTCCATGGCGGCTTCATTCTAGTCACCAACTAGTTCCCAGAATGCGGTAACTCCTCACGACCATGAAGGCGACTCCCCGGCAACCACCCGCGAACACGTGGCCACCATGTGGTGACTGCATAGTCTCCTGCAGTCGCCTAAAAAGTCACTTAAGTGAGACTGGCCAATTAGTCGAGTAAACATCTGACTCTGTTACATTACTCTGTTATCAAACACATTCTTACAGTGAGGGACACAAACCCCAAAATAAACAAGGTCCAACCCCAAAATATTGTCCATTTCCTTCCTCGGATATTGCCTGACCACCTGTTTCCTCAGCATTTAGTTTTTTTCCCTCATCTGCAGTCTCCAGCATCTGCAGTCTCTTGTGTCTCTGCACAAAATAGATTGTTGTACAGGGCAACATTTGATTATCAACAGGAATGCGAATGAATGGACACAGGAAGAAATTCTAGAGGTTTGGGCCCAAACAGCAGAAATACAGCTGGATAGAACTATGACTGAACCTGGAGATGCTCAGCCTTCTCAGACTACAGATAATAAAACATGGTGGAAACACACAGCAGGGCATGCATCAACTGCGGAGCAAGAAAAGGCGTCAATGATTAAGGTTACACCTGAACTGTGAAAACTGGGGATCGTGGCAGAGGGAGGGGAAGAATAGGAAAGTTCAAAAGGAAAAGTTTAGAATATGTTAGGGGAGAGTTAATAAACAACAAAAAAAGGCAACAAAGGGATTAGTAAATAAAAACGGTCGGTCAGGAGAAATAGAATGTTGATCTGAAACTATCAAAGGAAAGACTGGAATTGTGAAACTCCAATCCTGGAAAACAGATTATCCAAAATGATTAAATTCAGGGTTGCATCTGAAAGGCGGTATTGTGGTGAGATGGAAGATGCAGTGTTATCCTCAAGATTATCTTCCTTGAAAGAGTATAGTAGACCGAAGAGAGAGAGCTCGGAGCAGGAGTGAAATGGAGAATTAAACTGATGATGATCAGAGGTACTGTGCAAAATAAGTCACACAGTCTGAGTTTAGTTTCCCAGTGCAGAGTAATCCATATTGTGAGCAGTGAATTCATTATATTAAATTGGAAGAGGCTCCATTTCGCCTGCACAGAATGTTTGGATAGCTGCATGATGGAAAGGGGACACTAAAATAACTGGCAACCCCCACCAATTGCTTGGGAAGGGGTTTAGGTATTTGTGGAGATAGGAGAATGTCCCTTTCGAAGACTGACAGAGAGGGGTCTCGAAATTTAGCATTAAGCAAGATAATTTGTTGTAAGTGGAAGTTGTTAGGGTAGAAGATATAGACAATGGGAACTCTATTCTGGTTCTATATGGAAGAGGGGAAAACACCAGATATGTACCAGATGAATGAGGGCTTTGCAAAATACTGTGGAGTGAAAGACATGGATGATGGAAAAGGAAAATGTATTAAAGTACCATGAAGATGGCATTATCAGAATAGATGCCCGAGCAGGCAGGTGGCATTGTCAGAATAGATGTCAGAGATGCAGAAAAAATGGTGAAGGGAATACTGAGAAAGCCAGGTGGAAATGTTGATGAGTCGACTGAAGAAGAACATAGAAAATAGAACATAGAACAGTACAGGTTGATACAAAATGCTGGAGGGACAAGCAGCATCTCTGGAGAGAAGGAATGGGTGACGTTTCGAGTCGAGACCCTTCTTCAGACTAAAGAAGACCGACACCCATTCCTTCTCTCCAGAGATGCTGTCTGACCCACTGAGTTACTCCAACATTTTGTGTCTAACTTCGATTTAAACCAGCATCTGCAGTTCTTTCCTGCATAGAACAGTACATAACAGGAACAGACCCTTCGGCCCACATTATTCATGTTGAACATGATGTCAAGTTAAACTAATCTCCTCTGACTGCATCTGATCCATGTTCCCCCATATCCACGTGCCTATCTACAAGCCTCTATAATACCACTATCATATCATATCCTCTCCTGGCAGCACGTCCCTCTAGCTCGCTGCCACCCAAGTCGCACTAGCTTCACGTTTTCACCCAACAAACAGCTAACAATGGCCTGTTTCCTTTATCATTGTTACTTTTTTGCATATCCTTCATTCATTGTTCTTTATCTCTCTACATCATTGTCTACAGTATATCTCTCGTTTGCATTATCCCTAACCAGTCTGAAGAAGGGTGTAGACCCAAAGCATTACCTATTCCTTCTCTCCAAAGATACTGCCTGTCCCGCTGAGTTACTCCAGCTTTTTGTTCCTATCTTTGGTTTAAACCAGCATCTGCAGTTCCTTCCAACACATAACTTGGATCCAGTCAGGTTTCCGCAGCACAATTCTATTCACCTTACTTTTATCTGAAGGATATGAATAGGTTAAAGGAGATTCTGTTTAATGAGAAAAAATGCAAAGGAGAGGGGTGGAGCAGGTGGATGATTGGGTCTCTGTTCAAGGAAGAAGCCCTCACGTCATCTTACCAGGGGATGGTGGTTAGAGAGATTGGATATTAGTGGTGAAAAAAACAATATTGCTGGGCTCAGGAAAGTGAATAAAATGGAGAACATTGTCAGAAATGGCGCACGTGAGGTGGGGAGAGACTGGAAAAAGGGTTGGACTCAAGATGGAAAAAAAAACAAATTCTGTAGGGGATAAAAGGTTGAAGTACTTACGTGTTTTAGAGAGAAGATAGCAGTGGTCAGTGAGTTTGGAGGTTTTAGTAAAGAGCTCTCTAGATAAGAAGACATTCACAAGAAGTGACCATCTTGGGACTGATGGCCTGATATTCAGAAGAGGGTTCTCAGAGGGTGTAAGGTGTGGAAAACATTACAGAGATTGAAACTATTGGGGGGGTTTTGACATACAAAGAAATAAGTTATTGTCAGCCTGGCACCAACACAGATCAGTAAACACAGCTCAATTAATTGAACTGGTGAATGTTAGAATGCATACAGCAGAGCACTAAATTAAAATATACCATTATCAACATTATATCCAGATACAACAGAGAACATGAAGTAACTTTGACACAAAGGAAATGCAAGCCCAGCATCTAGTCATTAACATGTGGTACTCCAACTGCAACTGCTCAGACAGAAAGGCTCTGCAGAGGGTAGTGAGGGGAGCAGAGTGGATCATTGGCGTCTCCCTACCCTCGGTACAAGAACTGTTCCAGAGCCGATGCCTGATAAAAGCACTGAGCATTGCAAAGGCCAGGCTGCACCCCCTACACACATATCTGGATCTCCTGCCATCAGGCAAAATATACCGTGGCATCAAAGCCCGGACAACCAGAATGCTAAACAGATTCCTTCCACAGGCTGTGAGGCTGCCAAACAGTCACTCCACCTGATTCTGCTGCTGTTTTGCATGGACAATTTAATAACAAACTCTGGCACTGGCCACTTAAATCAGCTGCCCTGGACAATTTATGACTGTTTTTACTTGTATTTTAATGCTGCTGTTTTTTTTTACCTGCACATTTAACTATTTGTATTGTTTTTATCAGGGACTGGTTTGTTTTTTATTGTTTTTATTTATGTGTGAAATGTTTAAGCTTTATGTGCGATGCTCTGTTATTTCCTGGGAAACGTCTTCTCTTTTTGCACTGGATAACTGTTGCTTTGCAAGATGACAATAAAGGTTGATTGATTGATTGATAGATTGATAGTCATCAATTACAGCTTATACTTGAGTTAAAAACAATATTTATTCACTCAACAAGTTCAAAAATAGAACAAACAGCAGGAAGAATGATTTTCTCACAAATTTCAATGCACTCTCCCAGATCAACTCTCCAAATTTTTCTCCTCAAATAAACTACTTTCCTGTAATTTTTCTATGCAGGTTGGGGATTGTTTCTGTGTCGTAAAACAACACCAGCTGCACTAGTCGTTCTGACCTTTCCTACAACTTAAACGTATACCCCTGCCAAGTTTACAGAAATCCCGATAGGTATGTAAAAAACAAACCACTGGAGGAACTCAGCTAGTCAGTCGGGGAGAGGAATGGACAGGCAACATTTTTGTTCAGGACTTTAGGAATTCCTCCAGGAGGTCGTTTTTTGCTCAAGACTGCATGATTTGCAGTCTCTCGCGTCTCTGGAAAGGTGTGGGTTAGCTACTGGCTTTATTTCTCTTTCTCTCACAATGGTATTCCTGTGCTTAACAGTGGGATTTTATGGTTAAAATTATCTTTTGTCATTACAATAATTCAACTTGCAATATCAAAATAAGTCAATGAATTTACTAACTTTCAACATTGGGTAGCATGGTGAAGTAGCGATAGAGCTACCACCTTACAATGCCAGAGACCCGGGTTCGATCCTGACTACGGGTGCTTGTCTGTTCGGAGTTTGTACGTTCTTCCTGTGACCTGCGTGGATTTTGTCCGAGATATTAAGTTTCCTTCCACACTCCAAAGACGTACAGGTCTGTACGTTAGTTGGCTTGGTATAAAATGTATAAAAACATCATAGGAATAGATCAGGTAGATGCACAGAGTCTCTTGCCCAGAGTAGGTGAATCAAGGACCAGAGGGCACGGGTTTAAGGTGAAGGGGAAAAGATTTAATAGGAATCTGAGGCGTAACTTTTTCACACAAAGGGTGGTGGGTGTAGGGAACAAGCTGCCAGAGGAGGTAGGTGAAGCAGGGACTATCCCAACGTTGAAGAAACACTTAGACAGGTACATGGATAGGACAATTTTGGGGGGATATGGGCCAAACACAAATAGATGGGTCTAGTGTAGCTTGTTGGGACATGTTGGCCGGCGCGAGCAAGTTGAGCCGAAGGGCCTATTTCCACACTGTATCACTCTATGACTCTTTAACTCTATGTAAATTGTCCCAGAGTGTGTGTGGACTTAGTGGGCCGAAGGGCCTGTTTCCATGCAGTATCTCTAAACTAAACTAAACCAATAAACCAAACTAATTAAGATCATTTTTGCACAGGAAAGTCGTGGTTTCCTCTGTAGCTTGCTGGCCTCTGTTTGAATCTACTACCATTCCAACCGTACTTGTCCATTGTCCAGGATGAAATAACAACTCCCCCAAGGATTGCGCACCCACCAATCTTGTTCCTTGCAAGCCCAGCAGCAAATAATCATTACAGTAAGACTGGGACATTGGGTTGCTGTTTCATCATTGTCAAACAAAAAAAAATAATAACTTTGTACAAAATTACTTTAGAAATGTGCTGCAAGAATGAGAACAAAGATAATTGCTTTATCCAATTTTTTAGGAATTTATTTCAGTTTCCACATATAAGTAATTGCTCAGTGAAATAAGGTTATGTTTCCAAATTACAGGAAATTATCGCAGTTGCTGTAAAGCTGAATCAATACAGAAAACGTTGTAAGACACTCAACAGGCTACGAGCCCACATGAAGAAAGAAACATTTATTTCTCTGAAACAATTTTTCTTGATGCACTGGGTCTTATCCAGCATTTTCTGTCCCAATTAGACAAAAAAAACTTATTTTTAAACATTTACTGCTACTTCATTAACTATCCTGTTCTGGCGATCTCCCCCCCCCCCCCCGCAACTCATTCAAAACAATCTTTGGCAGTGCACCTCTCTGAGTTCTGTGTTGGCCTATCAATTTGAATTATTGGTCTATCAATTTGAATTATGGGCTCTGATGATTCAAGAGAGTCAAAGAACTGCTTTGTAGATTTATTAAACATTAAATAGATAAATGAATAGATGTAATGACATGTGAAAGATATATAGTAATTATAGCATTGGTTATTTCTTTTCAGGAGGTGAAGAATAACAGAACCACATCTGGCCCATTAAACTGCTATGTGATGTGAACAAGATGCAAAAGTTAGTGTATTAACATTTATGTGGCACTTTATTGGACTATCAGGCCGTCTCATTCCAATGGCTTCAAAAGTCTGTTCATTTTTAAGACACCAGGAAGGGGCAAATATATTTTCCAAGTTAACAACCAGGAAAATATGTTTAAATATGGTTCTCCAATCAGAGGATTGCCATACAACATGTAAACAAACAATTTCTACAGTTGCACTGAGGGTTCTTTGGACACAAGGCCACACTTGAAGGAAAAAAATAGTGGAAAGTTCACAATGTATACAATCATTTATATGCAAATCAACTATTATATCCAGGGGATTAAAATATGTAAACGTGAAACCACTTTACTACTCTTTAATAGCATTAATACAGCAGTATGTGTCACTCTAATATGTTTTTTTAAAAACAGTACTGTAAAGATCACAATATTTTATTAAGAGATTACCCAGGACAGGTTTGTCAAGTTTCCCCCTGTTAAGATATACTGTAACAGTTTTAGTGTCTCCCATCAATTTTATAAGATGTGGTATCTGCGAGCACTCAGCCTTGCATCTACGACCTTGATCAGCGCCGTGAAGGAATATGCACACTTTACTATCAGCACTCTTCCGGCTGCTGGAGAGTGCTGTTTCAAGAATCTGTGCGATAATGAAGGATCGAAGGAAGAAACATATCCCCAGGCAGTTAAGGCATTTTGTAAAGTATGATGGGGAATGATAATTTGAGGAGCCATGTTCTCTGGTAAAGGGGCAAACTAAGTCTTCCAGACTCTTGGTAGGAGATTGCCAGGATGGTGTTTGTATGAAGTGAGCACCGTTTACTACTACTGTGTTTTTTTGGGGATGTCAGCAAAACTAGAAAATTCCTGGTCGCCACGTTCTCCAGGATGCTGCCTAACCCGCGGAGTTACTGCAGCATTTTGTGTCTTCCTTTGGTATGAACAAGCATCTGCAGTTCCTTGCTATTACATTTTAAGTGGAGTTCCTCTTGAAACAGTTCAACCAACCTTCTATTATTTCTCAGATCAAAACACTGAGAATGTCATTAATCCAGCACTGATACACCCCTGTCAATCATTGTTAAATCAAAGCAGCTTTTAACTATCTTTATTAATTTGATGCTATCAACACAGCTGTGAGTACAAACAAACCACAGGAAGACTTTGAATCAGGTGAATGACTAAATTATCTGATGTTTTAATACATATTTTAGTTTTGGTAACAATAATACCCTGATAATTGCCTGATTACTTCAAATTGTTCCAATACAGTGCCCCCCATAATGTTTGGGACAAAGACCTGTCATTTATTTATTTGCCTCGTATTCCATAATTTGAGATTTGTAATAGAAAAAATCCCATGTGCATGTTGTCAGATTTTAATAAAGGCCATTTTTATCCATTTTGGTATCACCATGTTTACTGTTACAGCAGGGTTTATACATAGTCCCCCCGTTTCAGGGCACCATAATGTTTGGGACACAGCAACGTCATGTAAATGAAAGTAGTCATGTTTAGTATTTTCTTTCATATCCTTGGCATGCAATGTGTGCTTGAAGTCTGCAATTCAAGGACATCACCAGTTGCTGGGTGCCTTCTCTGGTGATGCTCTGCCAGGCCTGTTTTGCAGCCATCTTTAGCTTGTTTTGGGGGCTGGTACCTTTCAGTTTTCTCTTCAGCACATAAAAGGCAGATTCAATTGGGGTAAAATTGGGTGATTTTTTTCCAGAACTGTGGTTGTTCCTTTGAGTACTTCTTGGCAAACTGTAACCTGGCCATTCTATTTTTGTGGCTAACCAGTGGTTTGCATCTGGCAGTCTAGCCTCTGTATTTCTGTTCATGAAGTCTTCTGAGGACAGTGGTCATTGACCAATCCACACGTGACTCCTGAAGAGTGTTTTTGATCTTTCGAACAGATGTTGGCGGATTTTTCTTTTTTACAGAGAGAATTTTTCTGTCATCCGCTGTTGAGGTTTTCCTTTGCCTGTCAGTCCCTTTGCAATTAGTAAGCTCACCAGTGCTCTCTTTCTTCTTAATGATGTTCCAAACAGTTGATCTTAATGATGTTCCAAACTGTTTGGCTAACAGTTTTTTCTTCTCAGTCTCATAATGGCTTCTTTGACTTTCATTGGCACAACTTTGGTCCACATGTTGATAAAGAGCAATAAAAGTTTCCAAAGGCGATGGAAAGACTGGAGATATGGTGCTGAGAGCTCTCTTTTACCTACATTAAGTATTAAACACACTGGACAATTACAAACACCCCGTGAAGCCATGTATCCCAAACATTATGGTGCCTTGAAATGGGGGGAGACGATGTACAAAGACAACTGTAATTTATACATGGTGAAACCAAAATGCATAAAAATTGCCTTTAATAAAATCTGACAATGTGCACCTAAACCACGTGTGATTTTTTTTCTATTACAAATTTCAAATGGTGGGGTACAGACGCAAATAAATAAATGATAGGTCTTTGTCCCAAACATTGTGGAGGGCACTGTATATATGTGCATCTAAACAGATTGAAATGCCTCATTTCAGCAGCTACAATACAATACTACCTCAAATCTGCACTGCAATATCAATTAGATTTGGTGCTGAGGTGAGGCCTGACTCTACCATACTGACTTAGAATTTATAATGCTGTCAACCTTATCATATTGACAAATAAATTAGGTGTGGGAAGGCAACCTAATCAACTGCCTAGCAAAGGCATTCTGAAAGGCAGAGTCAAGAAGTCACATTATGGCCAGAGAGAAAATATGTCTTTTGCTGAAGAATATCAGTGAGCTGGACTGTTTTTTTTATAACAATTCAATATTACCAATGTTGATCCAACCAATTTTATTCCAATTTTATTTATTTATTTGAAATAAAAATTCCCATCTGCTGGAGTGCGATTCCAAATCACATCTCAAATACATTAGTCGGCTAACTTAAAGTTTACGCCAACATTTCCCTACGGTCACCACTGAGACAAATTCCACCATCACATGCAAAGAGTAAAGATAAAAGTTAAATCATACCGTGAAGCTGTTGTTAACGTTTTTTGTGCTTGATTCAGCAACGCTTGCATCAGACAGATCCACTTCATCAAATATAAGGGACTGTGAAGAGAAAGGGAAAAAATACAACAATGTAAATAAAAGTGACAGTTCACTCTGCATAAATCTATTTCCTTTGGTCAATAATCTTCTACAGAAAAAGCTGAGCACCAATATGAGAATATTTGCTCAGAAATCAGCTGTCAATATGCAGAGTTTCTGTTTTTCCCAGTTTGGAGTGGACACTCACATCCTGCTTAACCAAGTTCAGAGGCTTTAGGTGGAAGTTAGTTGGGACAAGTTCAAGACCCAAAGTAGGGATGTCAATTCAGTTTAGTTTAGTTTAGACATACAGAGAGGCCCACCGAGTCCACACCAACCAGCGAACCCCGCACATTAACGCTATCTACACACACAAGGGACAATTATACCAAGCTAATTAACCTACAAACCTATGTGTCCTATGAGTGTGTGAGGAAACCGGAGAGACCAGAGAAAACCTAGGTCATGGGGTGAACATACAAACTCCGGACAGACAAGCACCCGTAGTGAGGATCGAACCCGGGTCTCTGGCGCTGTACGACAGTAGCTCTACCGCTGCGCCTCCATGCCATCCTTGCAGTTAAGGGCATGTCTTGGATGTTTCAAAATATTTCCTTTCATTCACAATTGGTTCCCCTGTCATTGAATCTTTTTACCCCATTCATGATTTTTATTTAAATAAGTAAATATTTAAACAAAATAATGGAACAATTCAATTTTCCACATGGTTTTCTTTCATGCCTTTCTCAACAAGATTTCCAATTTAGTGCTAAATTGCTGTTCATTTTCTACCATAGAGACAAGCTCAATGAAATCTCAGATAAGATTCCTAACTTGAGTCAACATTTTTATAGCCCCACAGGGAGTGCTGGCATTCTATCTGAGCAATCTGAGTGAAAACTCAAACTGAGGTCCCAAAGGTACAAGCATAAAATGATGAGATCTCAAGTATTTTGTTATTTTAATTAGAAACTCAAGACTAAATTTTGTAACATGCTTTTGTTTAGATGTTTAAAACACCAATGGATTTGGGGTGAAAAAACTATACAAGGAAGTCGAGAACGCTCAATAATTAACTTCTGACTAAGACAATTTTTATTAAACATAAGTGTGTCTTACACAATAGAAATCCCTACAAAATTATGCTCCTTTTGTTAAGCAGTTAGACGTTATAATTTTTATTTTTCTTAGATTAATTAGCCAGCTGCAGAAAAAGTCTTAACTTCCAATCTTGTCAATTTCTTTTTGAGATCAATATAACTTTTCAGAAACTGCAAATTAAGAACTCACAATTCCACTGGGCTTTAACTTGACATTTGCTACATACGTTATTGTAGAATCATCAGAATGCCAACAGGTATCAGACATTTCTACATCTTGTCATATGGGTTTGTGAATGTGGTTAAAATAGAGATTGTTTCCAAAGAGAAACTTTTGGAAAAGAACCATCTTGTATTTATTGTATGACAATGATTTTATGATTTCTTGTAAACTATTTCTTGTGAACTGTCTGAAAGGAAAGTAAAAGCAATTTAACTGCGAGCCAGATTTAGCTGGATCAAACCCACCTGTCAGAAACACTGCTCACCATCCATCCACTCTCACTGGTCCTCCACATCCTGGAGTCTAGCACGGTGGTCTCATCAATAACCAGGCATTAGGCAGTGTATTACCAAGGCTGTGTCACTCGGCAACCCTTTGCTGACTCCAAATCACCAACCAGTCTCTGCACCCACCTCGCCACCCTTTCCTCCTTCACCTTGTTCGATCTGCCCATCAGCTCTTCCTCACTTAAATCCACCAATTGCTTGTCAGCTCCTACTTCACCCCTCCCTCTCACCTCTTCATGACATCTCTCTACACACTCAATCCTCATACCGGGTTTCAGTCCGAAATGTCAACTATCCCTTAGCCTCCATAGATGCTGCTGCGCCCACTGAGTTCCACCAGCAATACTTTTCCTGATTCATAGAAAATAGATCAGTACAGCACAAGATCAGGCCCTTCAGCCCACAATGTCTGTGCCGAACATGATGCCAAGACCATCTCTTATCTACCAGCGCATATTTCATATCCTTCCATTCACTGCACATCCATATGCCTTCCCAAAAGCTTTTTAAATGCCATAATTGTAACTGCCTCAACCACCAACACATTCCAGACACTCACCATCCTCTGTGCAAAAGGCTGCCCCTCACATCTCCTTTAAACTTTGCCCCACCCCCTCCCTTCACTTTAAAGTTAACGCCCTCTAGGACAGCGTGTATTCGTTTCAGACTTTTGAGCAATATCTGCCAATACTATCAAAATAAGAACATCTTTCCACTAACGTTGGCCATTGGTAAGCATATCAATTAATTGTCCATGTTTTAATTGACTGTTTAAGACCAATCCCAGCAATTTGCAAAGAATGGACAGCAGAGTAATGAGCGTCTTCCCATCCCTCTCATCATCTCATTCTATTTCTTTCTCACTCTACATTTGTTCATGCAAATCGCCATGACACATTTCTTGGATCAAAAGATTTCTCATGAAATCCTTGCTGTATTTATCTGTGCCTATCTTATTAACAGCACCAGTCTGAAGAAGGGTCCCGGCCCGAAACGTCACCAATTCCTTCTCTCCAGAGATGCTGCCTGTCCCGCTGAGTTACTCCAGCTTTTTATGTCTATCTAGTTTTCAACACCTATTTGATATCTGTACTATCATTATCGGTGATGGTGACAGTGCAGTGGGTGCGCTGGGGGCGCTGCGAGACGGCTGCCGTGCCAGCAGTGTGTTAGTCATTTCTACTTTTTTGTTTTTTTAGTATGTACAAATGTTTGTTTTAATGTCTCTCGGTTTGTCTTGTGTGGTGGGTGGTGAGGTGGGGTTAGGGGGGAACCGCGTTCGGCCGTCTCCTCCACGGAGAGGCGACTTTTTCCATGTCGCCTCCTACAACAAGGACTGGTGCGGGCTTTCCTGGAGTCGGGCCCAGAGCTTCAGCAGCAGGCGCAGCATGAACTTTTCATCGCAGAGCGGGCAAGCCCTTGCCGGGTGTCGCCAGAAGGGAGTGCTCCGATCACTGGCCCGCGGACTGTTACATCCTGAAGTTGCGGTCTGCGGGGCCTGGGATCCCTCGTTGGGGACCCCAGAGGAGAAGAGCTCCGACCGCCGGCCCGCGGCCTACAACATCTTGAAGCCGCCGTCTGCGGTGCTTCTAGCTGCGGTGAAGCAGGGACTTAGATCTTCAACCGCCGGCCTGCGGCCTACATCATCTTGAAGCCGCGGTCTCCAGTAGGGAAGCACCGATTTGGGACTTACCTTCCAGACAAGAGGGCCTGTAAATTTGTAGGGTATGTGACAAAACTTGAGCAGCGCTGCAGTTCTGCCGCTCCCCGTGTGCGCAACTTTGGCGCCTTTCAGAGGGGGGCGGGCTTAAAATGACGTTTTTCCACAGGCAGGACAAATCGATCAATGTCGGGCGATTTCGTTGTGGAAGAAAAATCGCTCCGATATTTCATGAATGAAGGTATATTTAAATTACTCTAAATTATTTATTAACTAGAGTAATTTAAAAATCACCTTCAAAAGCCGTGAGCGCCGACAACCGGAAGGATTTTGCGTAGGGGAGAAAAAAAGGTAAATAGTTTATTTTTATATTAAAAGTTGGTTTTTATGGAGGCTTTAATAACATTTTCATGTTGTGAAATGGGGTCCAAAAAAATGTATGAACAAACAGTATTTTTCCTCCCGACTTCACCGCTAACCGCAGCGTTCCAATCCACCGCATTCCACTAAAACCCACTCGCTAGTTGATTTAAATGGCCATTAATTTACAGGAATCAAACACTAAATTCCTTCCATTTGGCCCAGAAATTCATGAAAATTAGATTTAAAAATTATGTTATATTGTGGATTATTGTGTGAATGTTATTTGAACACTTAGGCAATTTAAAAAAAGTTTATATTTTCTTAAGAAATGGATAGATGTTTAGATCTACTCATTGAATGTTGTAATTAGCTACAATTAGATAACTAACTAATTATATGCTTTAATTTCAGGTCATCCAAGTAAGATTGTTTCATATTTGTTTCAGAATGCTTCAATCTATAATAATATAATAACTGAAAATTTCATTGAGTTCTCTTAATTTTTAAGAAAGTTATGGGTTTTTAACTGTTCCAGATCACAGTTTTTGAGTTAAGTCAATTGAAAGGCAATGGGGAACAAGATGCTAATTTCCGGCCATAACTTTCTTACTACTGAAGATATGAAAGTGAGTTAGGTGTCAAATTAAACTTCTTTTTATGCTTTATCTGATGGGATAAATTGCAGACTTGATTTTTAAAATCTCAAAATTTTGTAACATTGCTAAAATTTGGCCGACCGCAGCGGTGACTGCGGAGGTTTGTGGTTCCGACCACGGGGAAAAATGGAGGAAGGCTGACTGAAGTTTGTGCCTTCCACCAACATGATGAATGCTGTGGTGGATGTTTTTGTGTTAATTTATTATTGTATATTGTGTGTTCTTTTTTATTGTACTGCTGCTGGCAAGTTCATTTCACTGCACTTCATTGTGTATGTGATGAATAAATCTGACTATTGACTATCAGGTTACCTACCCGTCTCTAATTTCTATGGAAAAGAATCATAGCTATCTGTGAAACATGGAAGCCAGCAAAATATCTGTGAGGTGTAACTAAGTACATCACATAATACATGAGAAGCAAGAAGTACAGTGCTGTTCTTCATGTGATGGCAGCAGACAATTTGTGCACCAGGCAATAACAAACACCAGCCTGTCATGTTGTTACTCAAGGAATAATTATTCATCAATTAATGGTGTTTATTATTTATTTGTTCATGGATTGTAAAGTTCACAGATAAAGTCACATTTTCTGCCCATCCGTAAATACTCTTGAACTGAGTAAGTTGCTCCATAATTTCAATTGTAAGTTAAGAGTCCATCACCTTGGCAACTCCAGAGACACAGGTAACGTTGCCTGGGCATAACGGCGACTCATTTCCTTTCCATTCTGGAACCAACTCTTTGGTCGTTTCATGATCTAAATTTTTTTTCATTTCAGAATTATTCAATTTCCCAAAATTTCTTAGCCAATGTGGTTGGAATCAAACTCATGTCTCTGGATCAATGGTCCAGGCTTTTGGATACCAGTCCTGTAATTAAACCACTTCATTGCCAGACCTATAAATTCAAAAACATAATTCCTGCAAACAAATAATGCCCGGGTTCAGAGATAGAAGATCAATCCTGAAATGATATAGACTCATCTCATCATTCAAAGAAAATTGAGTTTAGTCCCGGTATACATGTATTTACAATCAAGCCTTATCTGAAATTAACTTATCATGAACTCACTTCAACAAATGGATGAATGACTTGGCTAAATTACCAGATTGGAATTGTAACTGGAGCACACAAAATGCTTGCATAAATGTCTCCCACAGCAAAGTTTAAGGTGGCTATGATTCAATGTCATGCAGCTTCCAAGCTTGCTTTCAATTTAGGTTTTTTATTTCATCTGATAGATGTTATGAGATTTTTTTTCAAAAATACTACTCAGATGATTTCCATATTCTACATCAATTTATTTTTGGAAATTGGGTCACTTCATTGTGATCACAAATTAAAAATGTGAATCTTTTCAAAGGAGCATACTGGCTTCTACCTGAGGGTGAAACACTGTCTCCTCCACTGTCAGAGTGAGGCCTAAAGCAATTTGTAGGAACAGCACCTCATATTTTGCTTCGGCAGCTTACAACCCAGTGGTATGAATTTTGATTTCTCTAACTTCAGGTAACCTTTACTTTTCCACTATCTCTGTCTCTCCCCCACAATAGTTCTCCGACTAGTGTCACTGTCCTCCTGATTCATTTTAGTGTTTGTATGCCTCGCTGTCACCTTCCCCTCAGCCAACAATGAACCATTTCCTTGATCACCGTGTGCTTTGATCTGTCGTTTTCACACCTTACCCTTCCATATCGCTCGTCTTCCTCTCCCCTGACTCTCAGTCTGAAGAAGGGTCGACCTGAAATGTCACCCATTCTTTCTCTCCAGGGACATTGCCTGTCCCACTGACTAGTTACTCCAGAATTTTGTGTCCAACTGGTTGGTCAATTTATTTCCTGTCAATGGTGATCCATCCACCAGGGAGATATTATGGAACTTCTTCAGTTACTGTCTGCAAATATTACCCTTCACTCATCAGTCCTTGTTGCTTGCTTTATTTCAAGAGCTGCAACTGGAGCTGATATCAACAGAAAACACCTCCACCTCTGGCCTTCATATAAAGGTCATTGATGAAGCGACCAAACATGGGAATAGTTAAGGGCCTGTCCCACCAGCATGCGACTCCATGCGATGAGCGCGACCTAACGTGGTCGCTAGAGCCGTCCGGCGTTGCGGGGCCGATCCCACTTTAATCGCCGGAGCCGTGCGGAATTGTGCAGAGTTCGTCCCGACATCGCGCGGGGCTCCAAAAAACTGACCATGTTCAAAAATTCCACGCGGCAACGGCTTGTCGGCTCGCAGCCGCCTCGACGCATTACACACCGCCTCGACGTCGTGCCTCCGTGGCCCTCTCTGTGTGTGCCTCTGAGCCCGTCTCTGTGTGTACCTGTCTGTCCTGGCGAACTTACCTTTAAGACTTCGCTCCAAGTTCGCCTCACTTTGCGCCGCGTTGCGCCACTCACCCGACCTCTGCACAGCCCCCGCTGCTGGTTTGGTCGCACTCGCCGCATGGAATCGGATGCTGGTAGGACAGGCCCTTTACTGTTGTGAGGAATTCTTACAGTGATGTTCAGAGACTAAAATAATGGATCAAAACTACATTCTTTTATTCTATATATAACCCCTTGATTCCCATTATATTATGTCAAATGCCTCTGTAATTCTGCTCTTTGGTCAATATGCACAGCAGGTCTTCAAAATAATATTTTGAGCGTTATTCTCTGAAGTAAACTACACTAAGCTTCAGTAAGCATGTATTGGTGAGTAAGTGATGCTTGGTAACACTGTCAATAATATCTTCCAACACATTGCTTATGATTAAGTGCAGACTTGATGGGTTCATTCTATTTTTGTGAACAGGTCATACCCAGGCAATTTTTCCAATTGCTGAGAAGATCCCCGTGTCATAGAGACATGGAAACTCATGGCTAGATGTGTAGCTAGTACTGAAGCACAAATCTTCATTGCTACAGCTAGAACAAATTCTGGTCCCATTGCACATTCAGCCCGCTTATTTAGATCATGAGGGGTAAATTAAATTAACTGTAAACTGGCTTCTGAATGGCAAGAGATCACCAAGACAGATCATCAACTTACCATTTCTAGCTGAAGATAATTGTAGAAACTCTAAACTCGTCTTTGTATTTGTGTTGGGTCCCATCACTTTTGAAGATGGATAGGTTCATGCAGACTCATCCTACCATTAGGAGATTGATTATCCACCACATTTCACAATGGAATGTATGAACTCTATTTAATCCGTTGGTTGTGTGATTGTTTAACTTTGCAGCATAATCCTTTAGTTGTTCCATGCGTGTTTAATTTGGTGTTATAATGTTTAGGTATATCTGGTGCTCTTCAAGGTGTGTTCTACTACATTGTTCATTCTTCATTTAATCATAGTGATCTCATGATTTGACAGTGATAGGAATCTGAGAGATATGCCAGGCCAAGAGGTTACTGAAACGATAAAGATCATTTTTCTACTGCTAATAGTCCAAAATATTTTACAGAGATGCCATGTATTTGATTTATTCCGTTAGATTCATAGAGTCATAGAGACATCACACAGAAACAACCTCTTCTACCCACCTGGTCTGTGCCAACCATCAAGCACCCATTTACACTAATCTGAACAATTTCTATTTTATTCTTACAACCCAGATTCCAACACTCACCTACTCCACAGGGACATCTTATAGCAGCCAATCGTGCTCCGCAACACAGTGATATTATCACATTACATCCACAAGAACTATATAATGGCCACTCTTACCAGAGATCATTCACCAGTGTCATTTACATATGTATTTACATCATCAACATGTGTAATACCAAATCTGTCTTTCCAAAAAACCGCAAGCATTGTTGTTAACTCACAGTCAACAAACATAACAGCAAATCCTGAGGCACGTCAAGACTGGGACTCTGTTATGCTGCTCTCTGATGAGTATTTACTGCTAATTATTTTGCCATGTCTCACGGCATTTAATGGACCTAATCAGACCTCAATATATGCTGTATCCCAGCAGTCAGTGTGGATATGACATGGTTGCTGCCAACTCTGCTCATAGATGCTATGAAACACACAGATAGTGTTTTAACAAAGAGCAATTATTGCAAAGTACCATAAGGATGACATTAAAAAATATTTTAGCACTAGTACTAAACATCAAACCCACTTACCACTCCAAAAATGAGCAGGATCAAATTTCTAGATAAAGATTTCTCTTGCCTCTTGGTTCCCTTACCAAATGTTCATAGCAATCATCCAAGTAAATCAGTGGTGGTTCTAAATTATTTTTTGTAATGGAGTCTGTGACTAGAGCACATTCTGTCCACTTCTAAGTAAATTCAAAATGGAATACTGATTCATTGGGTGACGGGTAAGGGATAGTCAGTAGAAAATGCTGTAGACTGCACATAACAGGAGATGGTGATAAAAGAGTCTAGAACATTGTCTGAAAGGTGTGATTCTGCGTATGACTATGTTAGAGTATTGCTTGACTACTCTGTGGATATGTAGGCAATGTGGGCAAGTCCGCAGACGTTTGTGTGTAGGATCAAGTGGGATGGATTTGTACCTTTGTAATCTCTAAATCTAGAGCATTTGTATGTCTAGTTTTATTTTTGGAATGTTTGGTCTTCCCCGTTTGATAGAACTGAGTGGTTGCTAGGTTATTTCGGAATGCTATTATGTCAATCATATTGCTCCAAGTTTGAGCTCACATATAGATCAGGCCATTTAAGGACAGCAAATCTTATAATTTTCTGTATATTATCCAGCTGTTCAAGGGGAACATAATGCAAATGTTGCACAAAATGGTTCAATTCATATTCGAATATAGTTCCTGTATAAGTCACTATTTTGTAAAGTGTTGAACCAGAGATGAACAAGAAAAAGAATTTTGGGTTTCATGTAGCTCATCCCTCCAGACTTATTCTCCAAATAAAGGACCTCTTGGTAATTTGAAACACACAATGCTCTTAGCTTATTGCCTGGCTTGGTAGGAGATTCCAAATAGTATAACATACCTTCATCTACTGTATCATCCATCTACATTCTTAATCATGCCTAAATCTCACCAACCCTTGCTAAAATGGATGGCAAGTCCTCCCTTACCTTCTGTAGCGGCTGATTTTTATATTGTTCAAGAGATTAGTCCCTCTAGCCGCTAAATGGACAGCATGGTTAAGGGAAATGTCTCCGTATGCATGCAAGCTCACCGTCAGAGACCTTCAGGGCTTCTTCATATATGTCTTCCAAAACACAGTCTTTTGATTAATAAATTCTTCATTGTTGATGAAAAGCAATAAGGTACATTTAAACTTCTTTCAACTCGTAACTATAATCTTCATGGAACTCCAGCTTATCGCTTTAAACATTAGAAAACTCCTCGTGTCTCCGTTACACTTCGCATGGTCAAAGGGTAAACCTTCTCCATTCTGGTTCCAAACTAAACAAAAAACAAAGCTTCTGCACAAGATACAGAGCCCAAAACACGCCCTAAAACACCATATAACGGGCAGTCTAAATTTTAAAGACACATGCCATCATCAATGACATGCAAAACAAGCCAAATGGCTACTACACATTCAACTAACTAGGCAACATAAGTTTTCAAATCGGTATTCCACCGCTCTGATGCAAAATGTTTAGTACGTATATGCTTAATTGGATGAAGCATTTTGACTTTCGATATTTTTATAAAAGCTTCATACCTACCATCTGATTCATATTTGAAAACTATGAAGAATTTGCACCATGCTTTTTCTGCACATTTTTTTTTTAAATGGCAAAGCATTAACAGAAGAATTTGTGCAACAATCAGCTCTTATGTCCTATTATGGAGCTGTAAATATAGCTTTCTGCTGTAAACATGTTCATTTTTTTTAATGCATGAAAAGAATGTTAATGCTATCTTTATAAATCTCTTAAATTCACGAGAGAAACATGATAATGAAAAGCAGAATAAATATTGAACCTAAAACATGTCTTGTGAGCTTACTTAGAAAGATTGCTCTTGGAAACAGCTAATCTAATGCCTTTATTTAATAGATTTTCTTGTTGCTCTGCAATGTTCCAATTGCCCAACAAGTTTCATGGCACCAGGTATCAAATATTAATCAGAGGTTGTGGGACTAGCAACTAGAATTAAAAACTGGTAGTTAGTGAGAGCACTTTGTTGTGCAATATTGGTGATGAATGTGGAACCATTTTAACAGATGTTTGAGACAATCTCAAGAGCTTGTACCATTATTATGGCAGCTTTAACATGGCAAAAATACCCCATCGTACTTCAACAAAATATTAAAGTTGAGATGGTCGAAGGGGTAGATTTAGCATTTCTAAAAGGTGAAAAGAGAAGTCAAGAGATTTTGCGAGGAAATTCGGAGATTAGAAGCAGCACTTAAATGTGGTGAAATGTATATGAAAGTTAATAGGTTTACCAATGCACAGAGAGTTTGCACAGAAGGGCCTTCAACAGAACATAGCTTAGTCAGCGTGCAAAGTTCTTTCAAATCGGAAAGAAAGTGCTCTTTTGTGGTGTTTTCAGGTAGTGACTATTTAAAACTTTGCCTAAACTTTAATGTGGGTTATTGTGTGCTCTATTTTTAAATCGTATAATAGACTAAAAGTTATCTGCAAGTTTTGATTTTGATAAGGCTTCTTAAATTTTTATTGATTGAATCAAGAAATGATTGCTGGAATAACTAATTGGGTCAGACAGCTTCTGTGGAGAAATAAGATGGGCAACTTTTCGAGTCGGGACTCTTCTTCAGACTGATTGTAGGTTGACCAATTCAGGAAATTAAACATTCCTGGGAATTTGATGAGTTAAGATACTGAATGAAAATAAGCCATTCAGCACACCGAGTCCACATTAACCATCAAATACCCATTTATAATAATTTTACATACATTAATCCATTAAAAAGAAAATTCTCCCCACAACCTTATCACTCCTCCCAGATTTCACTACTCACCTACACATGGTATTAAGAAGAGAGAAAAAATGGAAAAGGAAGTGAGGAGTTGGGCCGGGATGTTGAGTTGGGGAGGGAAGATGAGATGAGCAGAGGAGGTAAGATAAAGGACAACACAAGGACAGTTGTGAAAAATGATTTGTTGTGAGAAATTATTTGGTTTCGGCAAAGTGGAATCAGTGTCAGTGGAGGTAAGATAAAAAATAACAAAAAGTACTAATTGCAGTGGAATCAGTTACATTCTTCTAAAAGTATCAAAACAATTGGAAAAATAAATCACTGGAAAAACCTTAGGAAAACCACAAATAAACAATTATGGTCCAGTTAACGACATCTGTTACCAGCAAACAAAGCCTAATATTTATGCTTACTCACTAGTGGGGGCAACATTTGTGGGTGATTTATATCTAAATTTAATTAACATAAATATATTTGTTTTCATTTTTTAAAAATATTTTAAGATTTTTTAAGATTAAGAATATAGGAACAGCAATACACCATATAGCCTATCAAATCTGTCTCACAATTTAAGCAGATCACAACAGATCTAATCTTGATCTCTGCTCCATTTTCCTGCTTATTCTCAATAACCCTTCACTCTCCATAAAACCAATAATCTGAGGCATTTAAACTCCTTTTTTTAGACTTTTAAAGATACAGTGTGAAAACAGGCCCTTCGGCCCATTGAGTCCATGACGTAATCACCCCGTACACTAGCACTATGCTACACGCTCAGGACAAATTACACTTTGACCGAACCCAATTAGACTACAAACCTGAGGTACACAAAATGCTAGAGATACTCAGCGGGTGCAGCAGCATCTATGGAGCGAAGGAGATAGGCAACGTTTCGGGTTGAAACCCTTCGTTAGACTCAAACCTGTATGTCTTTGGAGTGTGGGAGGAGACCGGTCACCCGGTGAAAGCACACGCGGGCACAGGGAGAACATACAAGTTCCATAAAGACAGCACCCATAGTCAGGATCGAACCCAGGTCTCTGGTGCTGTAAGGCAGCAACTCTACTGCTGCAACACTGGGCCACCCTTTTCTTTCTTCAATATATTTTAGGACTCATCCCTCAAACTAATAAAATTCACAACCATCAGCGAAGAAATGAGATCTCTTCATTTTAAACGGTCAAACCCTAGTCCCCTACCACACTTCCCGGTTTTTAGTAACACTCAGTCAAGGGAAAACAGCTGCGCAGCATTGAACATGTCAAGTCCCCTCATTATCTTAAATGCTTCAATAAGATCACTTCTCCTTCTTCCAAAATGGTCCTTCATGTAGGCTGATCCAAAAGATCAAAATGCATGGGATCCTCGCCAACTTGGTCGTTTGGATTTGGAAGAGGCTTACTGATAAAAGAAGGTTGTGTTATTTTGACTCGAAGGCTGTGATCAATGGAGTTCCACAGTGATCTGTGCTGGGATATCTTTTGTTTGGGATATACATAAACAATTTGGACATTAATGTGGAGGCTTTGGAGAGGATGCATTAGAGGTTTTGGAGAGGATGCAATAGAGGTTTATCAGAATGTAGCCTGGATTAGAAGGTGTTAGCTACAAGGAGAGGGGAAAACTTGAATTGTTTTCTCTGGAGCCACAGAGACTGAAGGGAGACTGAAGATAGACAGTAAGAACCTTTTATCCCCAGAGTAGAAATGTTAAGACTAGGGCGCATAGCTTGAAGATGAGAGGGGCAATGGTTAAAGGATATGTGTGGGTGCAAGTTTTTTTAAATACAGAAAGTGGAGGTTATCTGGAACATGCTGCCAGGGTAATTGTCGGGAAAGGTATGATAGCGGCATTTAAGAGGTTTTTGTCCATGGATGTCCAGGGAATAGAAGGATCATGTGCAGGCAGAGGAGATAAGTTTAACTTGGCATCATGTTCGACATGGACATTGTGGACCAAAGGGCTAGTTTCTGTGGTGTACTGTTTTATGTTCTATGTTTAATCCTAATATAAACCTTAGCACAGATCAAGGAGGTAGTATAAAGCTATTTTTGTAAGGTTTAAAGGGGATAAATTATTTTTTACCGAATGAGTGTAGGGATGGATGATCGTGACAGAAAACCTTAATATATTTAAGAAATATCCAAATAACTGCCTTCATTTCCCAAACTACAAGGTGACAGAAACAGATTTGTAAATTGTTTGAATACCTCTATCTTTTTTCCCTGTTGTGGACTTCCCAGGCACTTGGTCCGCACTTAAGCTGTAAATTTCTCAATTCTATAATTGTACCTTCGAATCCTTGGCATAGTAAAGCGTCCGTCCCCGTAATTTGAAGTATCTTCTTTTCCATCGCTGAAATGAGCTGGTTTGCTTCAGTAAAAATCCTTCTTTTATACTCGTCTGGAAACAAATTGAAACACAGCAATGAGCACAAGTGAGCAGATACAATTTCATGAAATGAATCACATTCGCCCCACACATAGTGCTGCACTTCTATAATAAATTAAATTTTAACACAGCTCAAAGTGCCCAACACATTATTTTCAAGGCATTCACTGTGGCTTGGTGTCTCTTGAGTGAGTCAGGTGGTCATGGGCCACAGTTCCTCTTGAGAGACTTCAATGTGTAATCTAGGATATCATTTATCCAGTGTATTGAATGGTTGCTTCACCTCTGAAGTAGTATCTCTTGTAGGAGACCTTATTAAACCTTGGTCCTGCCTGCCTCTTTTAGTGGACATAAATGGTTCTATGGCATTATTACAGAGAAAAACAAAAGATTTATCCCCTGCGTTCTGACAAATCTTTATACCTCACCCAGCATCATTAAACCAATTTATTTGGATATTACTGCATTGGTTTATCGCATAGATGTGCACAAATTGGCTGTCACATTTCATCTTCATGGTTATTCTTGCTGAGTACACTTGCCTGAGATGGGAAGACTCCTTCTATGTAGAGAAAATTAGTTTCCTGGTAAAAGGCAACTGCCAAATCTTCACAAATTACCTCAAACCGATCAACATCAACAGATTGAATATCTCCAATGAAATTCGCCACCATCCAACTGAAGAGCAGTTTTATGTTCCTGAGTCAGAGAGTTACTCAGACTGCAAACTGGTCCTTTGGCATAACTTGTCCATGCCAACCAATGTCCCTAGCTGAGCTGGTTCCATTTGCCTCAAAATGTCTCCTATCCATGTCCCTGCCTAATGTACTCTTTTAAATGTGATAACTGTTCTAAATTCAAGAGAACATAGGTCCTGCCTGCTTAATTTATCAGACAACCAACCCACCATGCTTGGGATCAATCTGGAAAACCTTATCTGCACTATGTATTTTGAAAATTAATTATTCCTTAGATATGGAGATCAGACCTGCACAATCTATTGTAAAAAATAAACTACTGGAAAAACTCAGCAAGTCAGGCATCATCTGTGGAGGGATGGATGGATGATGTTTCAAGTCGTGTCCGTTCCTCATATTGATGATATCCAATCTCTTCCAATGTAGTCTTATCAAACCCATATATAATTTCATTAAAACACAACTTGTAATTGCACCTTCTGGCAATGAATGACAACTAACTGCTCGCTGCACCTATATGTGTGATTCATGTACTACAATACCAAGGTCCCTCCAAACATCACAATTATAACTAATAAATAACTTTTGAAATGTGGTCATCATCATAATAAATGAATAAAAACTTTGAATAATGATCAGCAAAGTGAAAGTGCGAATTAGAAGAAAGTCTTCACAGTTAAGGAAGAGGAAAAGGGATTAGAATATAGCTTCTACAAACTAATACAGATGCAGTGTAATTACATATGTAGCCACAATTGGATTCAGAAATTACACTCTGTGCTGGGAGTGAATAGAGCCAGAGGATTATTAGAACACTGATGGAGACCACGCAGCGCATTGCATTGGGTTTTCAAAAGAGTAGTCCTTGGCCCTGTTCATTTTTTGCAGCTGTTAAAAAAAAATGTCAATTATTTATCTAACTCCTTTTTGAAAGCCCCATTTGGATTTCCTTCCACCACACCTTCGGGCAATGAATTCCAAATCGTGGCTACTCACCGCATGACAAAGTTCTTCCTCAGGTTTTAGGTCTTTTGGCAACACCTTAAATCTGTGGACTCTGGTTCTTGGCACTTTTGTCAATGGAAAGAGTTTCTCTTTATCACTTTGTGTCTTCATTGTGAATGCTTTTCTCTAGAATCATCTCTCAATTTTCTCTGTGCTACAGAGAACTATTCTCACAACCCCAATACATCTGCAATTTAAAATCATTCTTTTTGTGTTAATTTGTCTCTCTTTATTCTTCCCACCAAAACAAATAAGTCTACCCATTCCTTTAGTTTGTTTATGTTCCATAAATTATTCTCATTATCTTCTTCATTTTTATCACATTTTCAATGACAAAAGTTCAATTGTTGCATTCCCCTGGCTCCAGTAGTTACCTCGAGACTGCCACTTTATCCTTCCTCTGGACAGAAGAACAATGGTTTATTTATTCAGTTTCCTGTCAATAAACTAATGCCACAATCCTTTTTATTCTGTGGGCTTCAAATGTGTTCAGAAACCAATAATGGTGATGCTTTATCAAATGTTCACAATTTTAACTGCATTGCACTCATCTCGTTGTTATCTCATAAAAAATAATCAATTTAATTAAATAACAATTTGGCTTTAATTAATCTATGCCAAGTTAATCTATATTCATTCAGATGACTATTAATTTGGTTCCTGATTATCCTTAAATTATACAGATGGGCCTGAACGTTGGTTTACTTTTGCAGCCTTTTCTGAAAGTGTATAAAAGTGGGAATTCTTATCCTCTGGTATCACTATGGAGGTATACTTTCCTCAGTAACTCTGTATGCTTCACATCCCAACTTTGTATATATTTACTATATGTAGAGCCAGGTTTTATGGTATCAATCCTATTAATGTTTTACTTATTCAGTATTTGAACTATCAGATGCAAAGGAATCATGTAGTACCTCTGCCTCAATTCATAAATTAACTTTTCAGTTCTTCATTGGCCTTCTTCCTCTTACAACCTATTTAGTATTTATATCCTTAATATATATAGAAAACTTAAGGATTCATTTTCCATTAGGTGGCTTCTCCCTTCTATTCTCCTCTTCTCACTTTTTGCTTCTCCCCTAACCGTTCCATATTCAGCTTGATTCTCACATTATCTTAATATCTATCAGGTACTCACTTTTTAGAAACATAGAAAGTAGGTGCAGGAGTAGGCCATTCGGCCAACACCGCCATTCAATATGATCATGGCTGATCATCCAGAATCAGTACACTCAACCTGCTTTTCCCCCATATCCCTTGATTCCATTAGCCCTTAGAGCTATATCTAACTCTCTCTTGAATACATTAATTTCATTTCACTCTATCTTTGTCAACTTATGAATACACATTTTGGTTGCTCTGTCAGTATTCCTTAAGGTCGAAGGATTGTACCCAAATAATTTTTGCTTTGTAGGTAGGTATATGGGATGAGCCACCAGCTAAGGTAATTGAGGCAGGGACTATAACATTATTTAAAAGACGTTTGGACAAGAACATGGACAGGAAAGATTTAAAGGGATCTGTCCTCTCAGTTTCTCCAATATGCCATTGTCTACAGATTGCATTCAGATGATAAAATAGCACTTCACTTGCTCCTCAACTCAGATCTTATAGGTTCTATCTGTGACCACTGAATGATATCCATTTTTTGTTGTGTATGTCAGTACTGCTACACCTCTTCTTTTATTTTCCATCCTTCTCTATCTTTCTCAAACCTCATTTCCTATTTACATTTCATACCATATCCTGCCCTTTCATAAGCCATATTTGTTACTCCCACAACATTATATTTCCATCCAGCTACTTTTGCCTATGGCTCACCAGCATTATTTATCATGCTTTGTGTATTTACATACATGCATGCTACAACTATTGGAACTTGCTAGAAAGATCAATAATAACCTAGTTAGAAACTGAAGAAATTGGATCTCTTTAACCTTTCACCTGGTACTCCACAATAATGTACCCACAGGCTGCTCTTTGTATAAATTGCAGAATTCATCATTGCCTACTGACTGCTGTCATCAACCAAAATTTATATTGGCTTCAGATCTCTGAGATACTATTTTTAGTTGAAGGCTAAGGAAAATGTATCCTTTTATGTCCAAACTATTTGAAAATACGTAAGAGAAAATACAGACCATACCATTGAAAAGGTCTGGTCCAAACAATCACTGATCAAAGGAGATAAATTATATCAGAAATCAGGAGTAATGCAACAGGTAGCACTGAGTATTAGGTCAGGTTAGAAAAGTGGAATCAAGAGTTAGGAATACATTTTTAAAATGGGAATAGGAGATAAAGAATGTTTCATGTAATGGGGGGATATAAACAATGGGGTAAATAGAAGATAGAGTGAGAGGCTGAGGTAAAGGGATGAGAAAGAAGGATTTGGGCTGAAACCTACAATAAAGATGATATTTAAATCTAAACAAGGATGTCTTTACAACAGCTGTTACCTGTGAAGTTGACAATGTAACAACTTATTACATTCTTATTACAATTTGTAATAACTTATATTATTGCAACTAATAATAAACAAAGAGTCTGAGACAAATTTTGCTCACAGCACATAACAAAGCTAACTAACAGAGATGGTGTGTGTGTATGCATGTGTGCACAATGGAGAAAGATTGTCAAATAAATCCGTTCAGGAACCAATACCAAACCATTCAATTTATTGTTTACTTGGTGACTAAGAAAGTTATAAACCAAAATGACTTTGCTTAGCTCTGCATAATTCTTTAGATGTAGTAGGGATTCAGCAATGGGACAACTATGTGATGCTGCAGGAAACAAAATTTTAATTGAACCAGTACTTCACTATATTTATGCATTTGTGTCTTCCAGGCAAACTTACATATGTACTGGTACTCTTCCCATTTAGACCATTTGTACGACCTATGCTCCAAATGTGCCTGCATACATTGGACACAGACGTACCCGCACCAGTAACATCCACCAGCAGTGAAGTATTTTGTCAGCTGTGATGTACTTGGGATATCCCAAGGACATAAAAATGCAAGTTATTTCTTAACTAAAATGTATCAGCTAATGCTAACTGAAGTTCAAAAGGGATTCGTTAACATTAGCATAAATCAATGATTTACTTTGGAGTTTCAGTCATTATCTTGCCATGTAACATCTACTGTATGAGAGTCGATTTGGTATTTGATTGTGCAGAAGAAATAAGTCAGAAGAAAGAAAAGACCCAAATTCTGCCTCATGCTATGAAGGTTCAGCGTGCTTGTGACATAATGAGAGTGAAGCATGTAGCTCTCAGTGAACACTCTTGGCTAGAAACTAACGAGCACTCACCATAGCATGAGGAATACAAGGACGAAGCTCATGTGTTTTGTTTATAACTCGGACCCCAGATTTAACATCTTGGCTCTTGGCATTTTATTTTCATGAGCTACAGGGTATTAAAGCAAAATGAAGTAAACCTCTAATGTAATACTATCAACTTGTTCAATAATCCCAAGGTTTATTCTCTGGCTTAATTGCCTATGCTCCCTTCAATACACTGGCGTCCTGTGCTTCATTTCAACATGCTTGGTTCTCTGTAAAATGTATTGAACTACTATTTAACATTTAAAAACTGAATTGAAAGGGTTTTGGAGAATTAGACTGTAAAGATAATTCACTAATTTGGTGCTTCCAGTGGATGTCTATGAGAGAACAAAATGAACACCCTACAATACGATAAACTTTGCATTCACTCCATTCAGTTACCTAGTCATCACTGATGCCAGAACAGCAATTGTACCTAGCTGAATATATCATGCCTGAAATCCTCATTACTTATTATAAAAATCTCTCTGACATGAAAGAGTCCCCGCTACGAAACACATTGAATGAATCATGACATTTCAAAAATGTATAAATTCATATAGGAAAGAATGAAAATTGTAGCAAACAACGAATAGAACCAATTATCAAGTAAAGCCTTGGAATTTATATTATTACAAATAAATGAAACGTTGATCTTTAAAAAAAAATATTCGTCGTATTCTTGACACCGAAATACCATTGTAAATATTTAATCTAATTTTCCTGCCTCAAATAGGGAGTAAAATAATTAATCCCCTAATCTACTTTACGGTGATTCTTATAAAGTGAAATTATAGACTACTGTTCCAGTTTTATATTTTAAAATGTGGGAACTACTTAAAGTAGCAGCACAAGGAGATTGACGTTCAAAATTAACTTGAAACTCATACCAATTTTGAAAAAGATTGTGAGATCAAGGGAAAGGGAATGATCGAAAGGAAACATAAAATGAGGTTATAGAATTGTGTCTCTGAATAAGGGGCAGAAGAGTGATCGAAAGATGCGTCATCAGATTAAATCCATTGTGACTAACAAAGAATAATGAGAATGGAGACATTATCCTGACACGGAGCTGCATAGGTAGATCACATCACGTCAACGATTAGCTAGGTTATCCAGCACTTTTAAAAGAGAAAGCAATCTTGATAAGTCTTCTCACATTAAGATGAGAATACAAATAGATGGGTATTTGGCATGTGAAGGTCAGAAGCCAGTGGTGTACTACGAAATATAATAATCATGAAAATGGTGATATTGGCAATTACATTTCAGCTCAATTAAATAATGCCCTGTTGCCTAATGGCATATGTAAACTTCAAGCTTAAATGTCACTTACTGTACAATGATTTATTAAGTGTGCTGTGAAAGCACTAACAAGAATCACACCCAATTTTAAATATTGCAGCTATAACAGCAACAAACTTAATTTTATTTCAGCAATAAAATCTCCCAGAGTTTTACAGGAGCATTTGATGCTAAGGAAATATTAGGACAAATATTCAACAGAGATGCCTAAAACAATCAATGGCATAATTCAGGTTTTTTACTATCTGTGTAACTTGAATGAATATTGCTGTCCTCGCCACCCCTCCCGAAAAAAGGTGATAATGATCATTTCAGTATTAGTTTGCATTTTGCTCCAGGAATTTAATCAGGAACTTCAGGGGGTGAATCGGATTTGTTTGCATAAAATGGAGAAAAGCAGGAAAACCTGGAACAATTGGCTTGGAAGCCCACATCATTAAGCATTCCTGCTATATATAATCGTGTCTTCCCAGTGCAGTACCAAAGTGAGGTGCTTACCATGGTTAGTCAAACTATGAGCCCCCATCCACCCAGACCAATGCAAAGATAATTCATCAATCACAGGTTCCAACCGCATCCAACCCTGCAACCCCCTTAGGCCGAATGCTGATCTGTCATCTCTTCCTGCTGGAAGATCCTAATTATCCACCGCAGACAGCCTCTTTCCTGTCCCACTACACCTCACCCCGACCACACCTCCCACAAATTCCTGGTCTCAAATCTCCTACCACCATTCCACCCATCAGGCTAGGTTCTCAATTCCACCACCCCTCCATCCATCCATCCATCCATCAGTGCTGGGCTTCCATTCCCTACCACCCCTCCACTCATCAGTGGTGAGGTCCCATTGCCTACCATCTCTCCATCCATCAGTGCTGCTCCCATCCCTCACCGTCTTACAATTCCATGGTGAGGGGATTAGGATAGTATTCCAGATTTGTGGGCCTCCGAGACAAAAAACACATTCATCAGAATTAGAATAATTAAATGTGTTCAATAATAAAATTGAAGAAAATTGAAGGTGTGCAAAAAGTCAGGATCGGTGAAATTTTGTGCTCTTAAAGGTCTGTCAGTGTGATGGTGAAAAAAAGGGGTTTGAGGGAATAGAGGAATTTAAAAATCACAATAAGGATAAAGTAAGTATGCAGGTACAGCAGACAGTGAAGAAAGCGAATGGCATGTTGGCCTTTATAACAAGAGGAATCGAATATAAGGGCAAAGAGGTCCTTCTGCAGTTGTACAGAGCCCTAGTGAGACCACACCTGGAGTATTGTGTGCAGTTTTGGTCCCCTAACTTGAGGAAGGACATTCTTGCTATTGAGGGAGTGCAGCGTAGGTATACAAGGTTAATTCCCAGGATGGCAGGACTGTCATATGTTGAGAGAATGGAGCAGCTGGGCTTGTACACTCTGTAGTTTAGAAGGATGAGAGGGGATCTCATTGAAACATATAAGATTGTCAAGGGCTTGGTCACACTAGAGGCCGGAAACATGTTTCCGATGTTGGGGGAGTCCAGAAACAGGGGCCATAGTTTAAGAATAAGGGGTAAGCCATTTAGAACGGAGACGAGGAGACACTTTTTCTCATAGAGAGTGGTGAGTCTGTGGAATTCTCTGCCTCAGAGGGTGGTGGAGGCAGGTTCTCTGGATGCTTCCAAGAGAGAGCTAGATAGGGCTCTTAAAAATAGCGGAGTCAGGGGATACGGGGAGAAGGCAGGAATGGGATACTGATTGGGGATGATCAGCAATGATCACATTGAATGGTGGTGCTGGCTCGAAGGGCCAAATGGCCTACTCCTGCACCTATTGTCTATTGTCTATTGATTTATATACCGACCAGAAAACAATGTACATCAGTGAGCACAGGATTGAATCTTGGACAGGACTTGATAGACAATAGATTTTTGTATGAACTCAAGTTCAGGATGAGTGATGTTGGGAGACTGCCCACCTGGCCATCCAGGGTTTGAATAGCTTATACGTTGTTAAACTGAGGACAAACATTCAGTCCCAGGTAATGAAATCATTGCTCTCAAAGCACCCACACCCAGAATATGTTTGATCATGCAGGCACCTCTCCCTTAACTGGGACAAATGGGGTTTAACCAACTGCAGAGAAACGATGATGCATTGGCAAGGTCAGGTTTAGTGTCTGAAGAATATTGTGGTGTTTCACAATAAATTCTGTAAATCTTGCATTTCACAATTTTTGCATGTCCTTAATGAAGCTAAAAGCAGTTTCTTTCAATAACTGATGAGTTAAATGGATTATAATTAGAATTGAATCATCTACTCTATCATGCTGCAGTAGAGAACAAAGAATTGAAAGAACGTTACAGGAAAAAATAGTTTCTTTAATGCAATAAATAATAGCATGGGTGCACACAGGAACAGGAGTCAGTCATTCAACCTCTCAAACCTGTTTGCCATTCCATTAGGTCATGGTCTTTTAACTCCACTTATCTGCCTTGGTTCTAAATCCATTACTATGCTTCCTAAATTTTTTTTTAAAATCCATCTTAGACAATCAATAGCATTTTTTGAGTGACCTGGTTTTCAACAGCCTTGTGGAAAATGTCTATATTTTATCTGTCCTAAGCAATGTTAAAAACATAAACTCATCCTCTCAGATTCCCTGCCCTCTTATGCTTGCAAGATCACTTTGCATCCAAAGCTGGTGGTTTGGTCTTGTGCAAAGATTCTGTTTCCATATCTGCTTCATTAACAATTTACTTCGACTACATTTTGTCATTTTCACCTCTGCCTGTATCGTAACTCACAACAAAATCATGTGCTGCATTTTCACCTTAAAATGTTCATCCATGTGTTGACACCCCCTCCATAGTGTCACCTCTCTCCATCTTTGTATTCATTTCCTTTCCTACAGTCCTCTAAGATACTTACTTTTCCATAATTCCACACATGCTCTCTGCTATTGTGTTTGTAAAACCTGAAATTCCCTTCCAACCCTACCTCTTATCTTTCTTTTTTATTGAGATGGTCCTTAACACATCCTTCTTTGGTCTCCCATCCTCATATGACTTGCAATTACATTTTGTAGTGTTCCTAAAAGTTATCATACGTATTTTGCACTTCTGAAGATTTCACTAAATTAAAAGAAAAATATCAAATAAACACAGTGAGTGAGGCAGAGGGTGTAAATGGAATAAATATCTGAAAGCAACAGCATAAAAAGATACAGGGAAAGGCAGGGAAATATTGTTGTTTAAGAAAATAAACTAAGAGTGATTTAGATTCCATTGGCATAATAGCCTCTACACTAAATCTGCATGAATCCATGGTAATGAAAAATGGGCATGGTAAATGTCTCAAAAATTCTGATGTAGATTTTGCTGAAATTGAGCACTTTGCAACATATCCCAATTATTCAACATTTTTCTTCAGCTTTTAGCGCAATAATGTTTAATGCTGCAACTTGCTGGATGTGTGATGTGATAAAAGTCAGCGCAGAGCAACATAGAAACTTACTGGGTTGACAAAACTAACTGTGCACCTTTGAAACCAATAAGATTTAAGATCTGACAAAGAAACAGGAACAACTGACAGGATCAAATTAGATACAGAAAGAGAAACAGAGAGGCAAAGAAAACTTGGGCATAGTGAGAAAACTACAGAGTAAAGTACAGTATACATTTAAATGTTATTACTTTGGGGATCACTTTATTTACAATGTTAAGAAATGGGACCAGAGATGTAACTATATTTGTGAGTAACGAGCTTCAGTAGTGTTGCAGGAACATAAATATTAAAGTATTATTGAGTGTTTCCAGCAATTCCTTGCTTTTATTTCTGATTTTCAGCATCAGCTCTAAATTTCTGTGGTCGTTTAATGAGCAAAGATACCAATTTCATGAAAATCTTAAAGAGGGTCCGTGCAAGATGCTGTCTTTGTGAAGTTAACAGCACATTGATCCGAAGAAGGGTCCCGACCTAAAACGTCGCCCATTCATGTCTGCCCGCCCACTGAGTTACTCCAATACTTTGTGTCTTTTTTTGTAAACCAGCATCTGCAGTTCCTGTTAAAGAAGGAACTGCAGATGCTGGAGAATCGAGGGTTACACAAAAAGCTGGAGAAACTCAGCGGGTGCAGCAGCATCTAAGGAGCGAAGGAGATAGGCGACGTTTCGGGTCGAGACCCTTCTTCAATCTGCAGTTCCTTGTGTCTAGACACTGTTTAGTAATCGGAGGCAATTTACAAATGGCACCTCCCTTCCCAGTATTGTCCTATTATTGTGAATTCCCTTGATTTATCTTCCTAAATGTATTTTCGCACACTTTGAATGCTATTTGTCACTGTGTCAACCTACTGCCTGACGAGATCTTCCTGCAGTCTCCTTCTCATTGTCAATCTAAAGGCCATTTTCACATCATCTGAGACTACTGCATTAGATTCCCTACATTAAAATCTGCACAAAAAGCAAGGCACCATGTAATGAATCCTAAGTAACCCCATTGGCAATGACCTTCCACAACAACAAAAAATCAACCAACACTTTCCTGCCACTGAATCAATCCCCTATCCGATTTGCCTCTCTGCTTCTGTTGCCATGGACTTGTATTTTTAACATTCTTCATGGAATCTTGCCAAAAAATTTCAATCAAGTTAATCAAACATGACTTTTCCTTAACAATCCCAGCTGACTCTCCCTGGTTGAACTGCATACCAGCCTTTTGTAAATAATATGTTAGGAGACTCAGATCCTTCCACCTCACAGACCTCAGCAGTCTCCCACCATTTAGATTATATGCTTCTTCATTCGTTCCATTGTCAAAATGAAGCTGCTCTGATCAACAGCTGCTTTAAAGACCAGGAGACAAATCCAATGTGATGGATAAAAAAATGAAAAAAAGATGCAAGGAAAATTCATCTTTTTTTTTAATAGACAGAAGGTGCTTCTATATGCTGCTCGTAAGTGTGGAATCAATTATGGCTCTCAAAAGGCAATTGGAAAGGCATTTCATGGACATTAACTACCAAGTTACAGGGAAATATTCCCTCTGAACCAGTTTGGAGACAGCAGGAGAGCAGCAAGTTCGATCAGCCCAGCCTCATTCTGTGCTGCAAAGAGTCTATAATTCTATGGTGCACTGAAATGCTCAGCAAGTCTGGTACCAAGTTTGGAGAGAGGAACAGAGTTTCCACTTCAGATTGAAAACCTTTGATTGAAGAACCATGGTGAAATGTCAGGTGGTGTTCGACAGCAATATCTTTATGATTTACTTGTGATTTGTGAGGTCATGGTAACAGTTGTATAAATGCTTTACTTTCTTCCTCTAAAATCCTGTCAAAACCTGTTTTTATTGTCTGAGCTTTCGACCAACCCATCTAATACCTCAGAACAGTGGCACAGTTGCTAAATCTGCTGCCTTACAGTGCCAGAAACCTGGTTTTCGTCCTGACCTCAGTTGTGGAGTTTGCTCATTCACCCTGTGACCGCATGGGTTTCCTCCTGGTGCTCTGGTTTCCTCCCACATCCCAAAGACGTGTGAGTTTGTAGGTTAATCGGCCTCTGTAAATTGTCTTTAGTGTGTAGAGCGTGTGTAGAGCATGTGTGTGAATGGGTGATCAATGGTCAGCGTGAGCCGAAGGGCCTGTTTCCACGCTGTATCTCTAAACTAAACTTCCTTCCTGAGCACTATCTTTGTTTACATCTATTTGTAAGGTGCCTTGAAGAGGTGATAATGTATTATAAATGCAAATAGTTGCTTTAAAATAGAATCTCATAGTTGAAGAAACACACATATTGTATTTTCCAGGGAAACATGACATATTGGAATTTGTAATAAGATTTTACTCTGAGTTTAAATAATAAAAATATCTCCGCTCTTATTTTGACACTGTATTCTGCTGCACTCTTGCAAGAATGCCCAATGGTGCAGGCTTTACAAGTTTATATAGCTTCAATTTCCGATAACCTTGCTACAATTTCTCAAAACCTGCATCGTGTAAACAGGTTCATCCAGAATTACTACACTTTGGGATCATCAAAAACTGGGAATTCCAGTTGAATGAAAAAGAATAGCCATAAACTTAAATGAAAATCGCAAGACAACAGTGAAAGCATATAAGGGAGTTAATTTTTTTGAAATCCAGTGACTTTGTGTAATTATCAGATCAGGTTTTCAGCCTTGCCACTGTACAGAATCAGCCCTCACCAAAATCACAGGCGACATTCTGTGTTAGTGTCTGTGATAAACCATCACTCATCCCTCCCTATGCCTGAATCCTTTGATAAGGTTGACCACACCATCCCCCCTTAATGCCTTTTTCTCAGCCCTTCTCTCGCTGTTTTATCCGACTAAAAAAAAATCTCTGCCAATAGCTCCGAACCTAGTACTTTTTCTCTGGATTCCTCACTGGATTTATCCTCCCACATTTTATCTCTCTATTTCCTTGATCTTTGACCTTTCCTTTACTTCATTCTTTCTCTAATTGTTTTACTTATTCTTTTTTATAATTACAATGAATTCTGCTCTTGTCAACAGTTCTTCTAACATCCAGTGTGAAAACAACTTCCGTATAAGTACACGTTCTCCTAGTCACTCGCTTTGATTTCAGAAAGTAAGCATTAACTTACCTTCTCCAAGTACAACTATGTCAGCTTGACTTACTATAAATGTTAATATCTTTTAACATTATTTCTCAATGACACTGGAAAACAGTATTATCACACATATCTCTTTCATCTCTGAGGACACTGTTTGGATTAAAATTCCAAATCATTAAACTATTTGCTCTGTATTTACTATCACAAAATAACTCCGTTTTGAACAACTTTATCTGACCCTCACTTAGTCATTTAATCTAATGAAAATTATTTTAGTTTCTCCATGTACTTATTTGAGTTTGAATGCTCTAGGTGCATCATTAGTCAGCATCTTCTGCGTGGCCATGACATCCTTAATCAATCATGGTGCTCACAGTCAGATAGTATTGCCAGAAATGAGCAAAATAAAGGGGATGGAAGATTGCAACCTTCATGTGGTCCGCCCTGTTTCGACTAATGCAATGAACTCGACGTGCACACACAGAAGATCAAATAGAACAAGTTGTCCTACAACTTTAGGCTGTGCACGCCACACGAAAGAAGAAGAAGCAAAATAAAATGGTTTTGTTTCGTTATTGGTTGAGGAATAAATATTGCCCAGACTACTGGACTTTCATCCCTATTTTCTTTGTTTGATGGTTATGTAAATTGCAGGTCATGGAGCAGAAAAATTAGATCAGCAATGATCACATTGGATGTTAGAGAAAGTTGATGGCATATTCCTGCTCCGATTTTATGTTCTTATCTTCTAGTACAAGCTGGCACCACCAAACTTGTTCCACTTAATCTTTAGAAACAAGGTCCGCAAAAAAAGTCATAAAATGCTGGAGTAAGTTAGTGGATCAGGCAGCATCCCTGGAGAACATGGAAAGGCAATATTTCGGGTTGGGACATTTCAGTCTGAAGAGGGGTTTACCTTGTGTTCCATTCAATCTCTCCTGCCCTCCACCATGTAGTAGATCTTCACTTCCCACCCTCCACAAACGCCCTCCCCAACCCGCGTCATTCTTTACCATGCAATTTAAAACTTGCTTACATTTTAACCTTTCCCAGTACTGATAAAAAGTTTCCAACCTGACGTGTTAATCCTGTTCTTTCTCTCTGATGCAGCCTGACCTGCCGAGTATTGTCCATAAAATTGAAAAGGCATTCTAAAGAATTTGTACTTAACATGCTCCAGAAGCAGAACACATCATAGTTCTAAGTCTATCTTTTTATTTACTTTGTCAGCACAATTGGACCTTTATAAAACTTGCAATTAATTTCACAGAAGATTATTCGAATGGTGCTAGGGATCAGACACCAGTCATGTAGGCAGACTGGAAATTGTTTCTTCTTACAGCACAGTCGGTTATGCAGGTATTAGAGATGATTTAGGACAATGACAATGAATGCTATGCTCAAACACATCCGTTTGAGCATAGCATTACACTGGAAAATTCAGCCATAATATTAGAGATTCATATAGCATGGAAACAGGCCCTGTGGTCCACTAAGATCATAATGAGTCACTATGACCATCAAGCACCCATTCACACTAATTTTACACAAATCCTATTTTATTGACCCTACATTCCCTACAGATTTTACCACTCACTTACGCACTAAAGACAATTAGCAGTGGCTAATTAATTAATCATATATCTTCGGGACAAGGGAGAAATGAGGTCAACCTGGAGGAAACCAATATGGCTACAGAAAGAACATGCAAATTCCACAGAGCAAGCAACTGAGGTCAGGATTGAACCCGGTCACTGGTTTTGTGAGGCAGTGGATCTATGAGCTGTGCTACCATGTCCTAAGAACCATGTAATTGAAAGTCGCAATCTAAGCAACATTCACAAACAGAATAAGAGTGTCCAACAAACATGTGTCAATGCCATTAAAATGTAATAAATCATTTTCTAGCCCCACACATTCTCACTGAGATGCACATCAAAGATCTGTGGCAATATTTTTTTTAAATCATGGATATCTCCTCACTATCATGGCCGGCATTTATCCCTCGTTGTGCATTACTAAGACAGATTATGTAGCTATTATTATATAACTGTCAGAGTTGTGCTGCTTACAAATTGGTTCATGCTTCAGAATGGAAACCACAACAGCTTTTGGCCTGATGAGGCTACATGCATACTAAACAACAAAGCAGCATGACACGGGTACAACTGAATAGTCCCACAGTCAGTGAATCACAAGAGGACTCTTCTCAGTAATGGAGAGTGGTGAAATTAAAGGCTTATTTTTCAATTACATTAAAGGATATGAAAAGAAGATATGGTTATGGAGTCAGGTCATAGTGCAAATAATTAGACAAACTTGTGGTATTAAGTAATTTCCAATGCTCCAAACCTATTTTGCCAAAAAGTACTTTAAGATATTCTGAAATCACCTTTCTTTACAGTGAAGATTATTGATGTCCCCACTATCTGATGTTGCCAGCATCTTTTCATTGTCTGCCCACTATTGAAAACCCAATCAACACCTACCCCTTCAACTGTGCCTCCATTTGCTCCAAGATTTTCTCTTTGGCTCAGTACCCACCGTTTTGCCATCTCAATTCTAAGCTCTCAGACATTTTGCAGCACTACATTACAAGTAGCAAAAGGGTTAAACTTGGATTTGGCTTCACTGTCAAGCACAAGTTGAGTAAAATTAGTGTGTCCTCTTTATAACTTCCAAAAATGGCATCAACCTAGAGGAAGCAATTATCTACAGATATTTTAGAAAATATTTGACAGTGTGAAACCCCAGGAGATGAACTTAGGTACATGGTAACAGAATGATGAAATATAAAATTCAAACACACAAGGAGAGGAAGCCAAGACTTAGGAATTTTATGAAACTAAGCGAAGCTGGAAACAAAAATAGAACTGTTGGTCTACAAATAGAATTTTATATTTAATATCTGAGGGATACGAATTTACTGTAATCTTATGACAAACATTAATTACACATCCCTACAACTTTCTTTTAAAGTCACTCTTACAGATCACAAATAGCACAGATTCTTAACATTAATAAATGTATCTCAAAACGCTGATCAATGAGACGGACATCTCATAAGATTCTGTCTATAATGTAATCAATTATCCGTAATAAACAAAATAATTGTTTGAATTTCAAATATTTTAGATTATAAATATTTGGAACCAAATTCTTGAGAGAAAGCTGCCATGAATTTCAGAAAATACTTGTGGTTATACTGACCACAGGATTTCTCTCAGTTCTATACAGCTCATGTTAGATCATCTTGCAGTGTAGGAAATACAACAAATAATTCCTACATGACAAGATAGTACATGGCCGGACAATTTTTTTCAGTGGCATTGGCAATTGTCTCTACAGATGCTAGTTTGAAGATGGTACCATGGAATCTCTCACATCCACCCACAACAACAGACAAATCCTCGCTTCAAAAAGTACCAATCCAAGCAGCACAACATCCCTCAATAATGTACTAGAGTATCATCCTCGATGTCTCTTGATCTTCTAGTCAGCATCTGCAACAACATTTGAATTTAGGTCCTGAACCACTGTGAGGCATTTTCTGACAAGAAGTTCATAGTTGTAGAGAGAAACAAAATGAAACAGGCCCTTCGGCCCATGGGGTCTATGCTAATCATCAATCCCCATTCGTATTAATCCAACACTAATCCCTTATTTCTCTCCCAAGTTCTCAACTACCCCTAGATTCTACCACTTGTCTACGCACAAAAGGCAGTTTACAAAAGCCAATTAACCTACCAACCCTCACATTGTTGGTATGTGGGTGAAAACCAGAGCACCCACAGGAAACCCATGCAGACATAAAGAGAACAAGCAAACTATGCAGAGGCAGCACATGAGAACAGGACTGAATCTGTATCTCTGCTGTTGTAAGGCAGCAACCTTACAGCTGCTCAATTGTGACACCATCAAATTTACAAGGGCAGAATCTGATGCTATAGCCTATTGTTTAACCTACATTTCAATATTCACAGGCAGAAGTGGGTTATGCTTTGATGTATGTATTATCTGGCTACATTGCCTTACCCTGATCAGACCAAGTTTTAAACTGGCTATATCCTCTGAGGTCTGGTGTAACCCACGCACTTTTCATTGGATCAGGGAGTCAGGGGTTCTGGGGAGAAGGTAGTAGAATGGGTTAGGAGGGACTTGATGGGCCGAATGGCCTAATTCGGCTCCTATCACTTATGACCGTATGACCTTATGATCTTGAACAGAATTCCACAAGTCCAGACTCTGTTCCATTTGTTATTAATGTTGTGAGACTGGAGGGGATCATTTGAAACTATACAGGGAGGTCCTGATGGTGAGGGAGGAATGGGTTAGCAGTGATTCACATATCTTGGATAAACTGCTTATCTCTGGAACAGGGCCTAAATCTGACTCAGAAAGAAGGCAAGGGTGCTGCTGCTGAACCAGAGCCAAAGCAATTTGATTTCAATGTCCAACTTAAGCCATTCAATCCTAATGCTTCTTTCATCATTAATACACATCTGATCTGTACTTTAAATCCATATTTCTTGAAAATATATTTAATATACATTCATCAGTTACTGACTCTAATTTAGACATTATCTTGACTTGGAAATACATCTTTAGACCCTTGTTATCACTGTGTCTATATCCGGTCCTGGTGCTATCTACCCAGTAACGTTCTGGCAATATCTTGATCTGAAGGATCGAAGCTATTCGAGGCTCACTAACAGATTCTCAAGAGCACTTGGGAATGGGAAATAAATGCCATTCTTGCCAGAAACTCTCACATTCCACCAGTAAATATAAAAAATTATGGACCCATGTTACGACAGTCGTTGTTTGAATTACACATGAAGTTGAGATGTCTGTTCTCTCAAACAGATTAATTTAATTCAGTTCAATTTAGCGTGGAAACAGGCCCTTCGGCCCACCAAGTCTGCGCTAACCAGCGATCTCCAAAAGCTAGCACTATCCTTCACACCGGGGACAATTTACAATCTTTACCGAATCCAATTAACCATCGAACCTGGACGACTTTGGATTGTGGGAGGAAACCGGAGCACCTGGGAAAACCCATGCGGTCACGAGGAGAACTTACAAATTCCGTACAGACAGCACCTGTAGTCTTCTTCTTCTTGTGTATGGTGTGCACAGCCTAAAGTTGTAGGACAACTTGTTCTATTTGATCTTATTTGGTTGTGCAGGCCAGGTTGATTGCATTCGTCGAAACAGGGCGGACCACGTGAAGGTTGAGATCTCCCACCCCAGCACCTGTAGTCAGAATTGAACATGAGTCTCTGGCACTGTAAGGCTGCAACTCTACTGCTGCACCACTGTGCCGATATAGAATTATGTCAGTGCTCTAAGAAAAAAAAGAGGAGAGTTGTGACTGGTGAACTCCCAAACAGCATCACCAAAAGAATCATGTGAGAGCTTTAGGATGTCCTGAAATTTTAAAAGACTTTTTATAAAGCAAGTTATTGATCTTTCTTTTACGATCACAAGGGTCATAGTTTGTTTTATCTGCTATGTGTGCAGGAGTAGGCCTTGCAGATATTTGTCAACATAAATGATAACTGGATTTCAAAAATAATTCCGCCTATGTGAAGTGCCTTTGAAACGTCCAGAGGTTGCCGCAAGGTTATGCATAAATGCAGGCTTGTTATTGCCTTTGAAAAGATCATTGCACATAATTGGAAATTTCTACTTCCCAGAGGCCCATATGTGAACTGCAGATGAAGAAGTTTAATTCTTTAAAAGCTTCGCCAAATATTTTGAAGTAGTAGATGTTACAAAAATATTCTGCAAAATTAATTCAGACAGGAAAATCAAAAAGTACAAATTAAAGTATATTACGCAAGTATTCAAAATCGTTACTTTATTTAAGTTTAGTTGAGAGATACAACGCGAAAACAGGCCCTTGGGCCTACCATGTCCACGCCAACCAGTAATCTCGGCCCACTAATGCTATCCTACACACACTTGGGACAATTTACATTTATACCAAGCCAATTAACCTACAAACTAGTACGTCTTTGGAGTGTGGGAGGAAACCAAAGCTCTTGGAGTAAACCCACACACCTCACCGGGCGAACAAACTCCATAGAGACAAGCACACGTAGTCAGGAACGAACCTGGGTCCCTGCTGCTGTAAAGTAGCATCTCTACCGCTGCACTGCCATTAATGTGAAGACTTAACATATCTTTGCACAACTATACTTCCCATCTTGAAAAAAAAATTCTCATTTGGCTAACATTTTCAGTAGATTTCCTCTGCTCTTTTCAAATGTGAAAAAATATATATCCTTACAAAAGAATGTTGCATAACTTGAACATTTGCATACTTGCTCATAAGCTGACCTCTGCAAATTTAATTATCCACGGGATCATAAAAGGTGCAATTGGAGGTGAACAGAAGTACTGAGCCCGAAGTGGGAGGTGGGCAGGCTCCGAGGAAATGTGAGGATCACTGATAGTGGGAAACAAGCAGGATCACCTGCTGTAAAAATGGTTTAAAGTGCAACAAAAGGTTTCAAAGTAATTGCTGAGGTTTAAAAAGGAATATGAAATATATCTTGCAAAGTGCATGATCATGCAAAAATATCTTATTCACAGAAAGAAATGGTAAGTACAAATGAGGTCTTATTAAAGAATGATGCAGATAAAATTCTTATAGATAATAAATAGACAGTCGTGTAACATAACAACCACGCATTTACTTTTTCATCGACGTAAGAAGACAAGGAAAAGTACGTTGTGTGGAAAAACCCAATATGTTTATAAAAGGTTATGTATAAAGTAATGGAAATTCTCTTCCATTTGGCATTAAACTAAAGTGGTGCAGAAATTGTTTTTGATTTAGTCATTTTTTTCACGGTTCTCAAGATTTGGAAATCGTATCTTTCAAAAACCATTTATGACTTTAAACTGCAAAGAATGATTGAGCACAAAGAAAAATAAACATCTCAAAGAGAGTTCTATCGGGATGTGTATGATTAACTCATTCCTACATAATGTACTGACATTTTTTGTAAATTTCTACCATAATATACAATGGAGTGTCAACGGATGTTGCATAAATTGTCTTCCCAAATGTATCCAAGAATATTCCGCATAAAATTTGAGGCAACAGTAAAATCATGGGGTAATCAAAGCTAATGCTAAAAATAGGTAGGAAATAAAGAACAGGGTTAAGCAATCTAACTGGAAGGATCTGTTTAAAGATGCGCTGGTTGTTGGCAACTGTAGTATAAGTGGCTGGAGGGAGAATCGAGGGGAGGAGGAGGAAGTGGTGTTCACGTGCATATAAGAGAGGATACACGACAGAAGGGATTGATAAAATTACTCAAATAGCCAGCAAAGTTGCAGTGGGCTGAATGGTGTAATTTACTTCATAATGATACATAAAAATTAAAAAAAAGTGGAATTGCCCAGAAATATTTTGCTTTGGTACGGCATCAAACAAAATGAAGCAGAACAGGGTATATAAAATTAAGGTACAGATCAGTCATAATACTTTAGGAAGTCACAACAGCAATAGTTTTGTAATTAATGGCAGATTATTGATAAGAGACTCCTTATAAAATGCAAAGATATATAAATGACATAGACATATATGTAGATTGATTGACAACACCAAAATGAGAGGAATTGCAGACAACGAGGAAGATACACCAGGATTATAGATCAGCTACAGAAATGGGCAGAGGAATGGCGGATGGAGTTTAACCCAGGTAGGTGTGAGGTGTTGCATTTCGGGAGGTTTTATGTAAAGAGAGAGTATACAGTTAATGGCAAGACCCTTAACAGTATTAATGTGCAGAGGGATCTTGAGTCCAAGATCATAGCTCACTAAAAGTGGCAGCACAAGTAGAAAGGGTGGTAAAGAAGGCATATGGTATGCTTGCTTCATTGCTAGGGACATTTGATATCAGAGTCTGGAAGCCATGATGCAGCTCTATTGGACTTTGGTTAGGCAGCATTTGGATTATTGTGTGCAGTTCTGGTTGCCCCATTACAGGAAAGACGTGAAAGCTTTGGAGAGGGTGCAGAGGAGGTTTACCAGAATGCTGCCTGGATTAGAGCATTTCATCTACAGGGGAAGGTTGGATAGACTTGGAATGTTGTCTCTGGAACATCAGAGCTTGAGGAGAAACTTGATAGAAGTATATAAAATTATGAGGCATAGATAGGGTAGACAGTCAGAACCTTTTTCCCAAGGTGGAAATGTCCAAACATTAGAGGGTATAGCTATAAGATAAGATGGGAAGTTTAATGGAGAAGTCCATGGCAACCTTTGTACACAGAGATTGGTGGGGGCTTGGAACACATTGCCAAGGGTGATGGTGGGGACCGATAACACAATGACGTTTAAGAAGCTTTTAGATAGGCACATGGAGGGAATAGAATAATTATGGATCATGTACGCAGATTAGATCAGATTAACTGGGCATCGTGTTCGGCACAAATAGTGCTGTTTGAGGGAGATCTGTTGGCTGGAACATTGAAATAACTCCTCATTCTTAAATATGGACAAATATCTACCTTAGAACAAAAGCAACACATTTTAACAATTGCTGTGATTAACAGCGCTTTTCACATTCTCCCTCACTATTATACAGGTATGTAAGCCTCAAAGAGAAAGTAATACCCAAGGCTCTATCTGCTGGATTATTGGGGTTCTAGAATGATAAATCAACCATTTTTAATCACAACGCAGTAAGTATATTCCTAAAAAAACACAATTATAGAAAATTGTGTTATAAAAACAATTATGTCAATGAGGAAGAGGTGGTTGAGGGTTAAAGTGTCAGATTCTCAATAACAAAGGATTTTCAAAAATAAAGATCCTTTTAATAGCTATAAGTTTATTTTGTACAAGTTGAAAAATACTAAAGGGGCTGTCCCACTGGGCGACCTAATTGACAAGTTTAGAAGAGTTTAGGAGAGTTTGAAAAAGTGTCATGTTAAAGACCTCCTTCGACCTCCTTCGACTATGTTGAAGACTAGCTTCGTGAAAAGTGGACACCGAATAGTGAAGAGTGACAACGACCTCCTTCGATATCCTTCGACCTCCCTTCGACTATGTTGAAGACTATCTACGACTACCTTCGACTACCCTCTATTACCTACGAATAACATGCCGACCTACTACGATCTACTTCGACTAAACCTACGAGTAAAAAAAAACATCGATTTTTTCCATGGCGACCTTTTTTGAAGTAGAGTTACAAAGACCTCCTAAGACATCGTATCGACCATGCTGCGAGTATGAGTCGAGGGCAAACTCTTCTAAGCTCGCCAATTAGGTCACCGCAGTGGAACAGCCCCTTGAAGGTTGTATTGTAATTGTTTAATAGAGGATCATCGTATGAGTATCAATAGAAGTGATTGCTTATCAATTTCCAGTGGTAACTGTACTTAAAGTAGCACCTATGAAATTGGAGACAATGGTGTCCAATTATTGCAAGAAGGTTACATGGAAATAATTTATATTCACAGATTGTTTTTTCCAATACAGCTTTTTCTCCTGCTTGTCAATTTCCAAAGTGCCCTTTTAAGTGATCCTCTAATTCCTGAGTGCAGTCACATTATAAACATTTCAGCTTACATAAAACATATAGCGTTCCCCGATTCATCAATTGTGTTATATCCAGTTCCAGTTGTGGAAATGTGTTTTAAGGCAGAATTACCTGTATTTACTTTCCTGGAGATTTACTGATCTGCACAGATGAACACATTTGTTCACTGCATCTGATCACTTGCATTTTTTTAAAAGCTGTTTACCTTTAGTATGAAGTTCACATTAGAATATGTAATCAATCCCAATCTTATCTTTCTACAAGGCATTAACAAAAAAGTCCCTCTCAACGCAATTTGGAAATGCATTGCCAATCAAATTTACATAATCCTTTAAAATTTTTAACTCTACTGCAAGATTCTACCATGAAGTGCTTTGCAATTCAATTAGATCTGGTCACTGGTTTCTCCTTCTTACATCTGAACTCCGAACACTAAAATAACTGCATTTAATACCATGTACACTGCTTTCAAATATCAACACACTTATGTCATTATTTTCACATTACTGGGGAAGGATAATATCGTAATTTAACTTCAACACTGATTAAATAGTTCTTCAAATAAGTGCACGCACACAAATATTTCATGCTTCAACAATAAAGATAAATTAACAAATCATCCTCCAAAAATACCCCATTTATTTTAAAGTTCCTCTTGATTTAATTCCCAGCATTCAAGCACTCTGTAACATGATTGTAACTGTTCTGAAGAGCAAAATGTGTAGTAAATCTGAAGGTTTTCTCCAATTGATGTATCTCCATCATGAAGTTACCTATTATTATTGATCATTCATTTACTGTATTATTGATTATTGTACATTTATTTATTGTGTTAGTGGGCGTGTAAAGCTGCAACAAGTAAGATTGTCATTGTTCCATGCCAGACAATTAAACACTCATAACACTAGTATGAAGAGATGGAAGGAAACTCAGAGGGGAGAAAATATTTAATGTAAACTCCAAAAGTAATTGGGTTAAAGGGCCTTCCTCTATGCTAACAAAATCCTGTTATTCCACCTTAGCGTGACATAGGAGTCAACCTACTGCAATTAGAAACTACTACTGGTGATCAGGAAAGTTATTTCAAAACTATAAACATTAAACACACAAACCATCAGACAATAGGTGTTTCAACCAGCAAGCCATAGTATGTTAACTGAAATGCCTTAAAAGTGTATACGTTAATGGAATAAAAACCTGTGGCTATCAAGTTCATCCCATCTAGAACGGGACAGCAAGTTGCTTTAACTTCAAACAACCCTGGTCATGACATGGAACCACGTACACCCATGCTTCTCTGCATGTTTCATCTGCAAAAAAAACCCTGGCAATGTTTCCACAAAAACAACAAATGCATTCATTAAGCATCTTTTTATTCACACGGAATTTTTCAATTCGCTGACAATACCACTGTGTTTGGACAAATAATAGATCACGACAAAGTGGAGTACAAGAGGTAGATCGGTAATCTGGTTGACTGGTGCCAGAAAGCTGATGGACAATGCACTCGCCTTCATTAGTAAAATGGTAATGGTAAGAGTCAAATGCTTCAAGTTCTTGGGCATCTCTAATGATCTGTTATGGGCCCAGCATATTGATGCAATCATAGAGTAAGCTCACCAATGCACTAATACTTCAGACGTTTGAGCAGATTTGACATGTTACCGAATACTTGCATCACGGCCGGGTTTGTAAATTCAAATGCTGAAACTCAGCAGGTGAGGCAGCATCCACGGAGCGAAGGAATAGGCGATCTTTCGGGTCGAGATCCTTCTTCAGACATTCCACATTTCAGACTTTATTTTTAGATTGGAAAATAGGTCACCGAGTCATAGAGTCAAAAGCACAGAAACTGGCCCATCAGATCACCATATCTATGCTGACCTTTATGTCCTTCTACACTAATCTCACAGGATTCTATCCTTTTCTGCTTTACCAAGTTAAGTCTCTGTAAACTGTAATGTAGTGATTATAGCCAATTCCATCAGTTCCTCAGACAGTGAATTCCAGCTATCAACCTTTCTCTCTGCATAAAACTCACTCTTCAGATCCCCTTTATTATCCCGATTAATCCCCTTAATATTCCTCTCATATTAAGCATATGCCCTCTTGTTTTGATATGCCTACCATGGGAAATATATTCTAACCATTTCTTCTTCTATGCCTCCATCAGGTCATCCCTCAGCCTCCTTTGTGTCAAGGAAAACAAGTCCAGGTTATCTGATCTCTCACCATAACTGATGTGCTTAAATCCAAGCAAATTGCTAGTGGATCTCCTCTGAACTCTGTCCAGTGCAACCACGCCCTTCAAGAGAGCATTGACCAGAACTGCACACAATACGTCAAGTGCGGCTTAATCAGCGTCTTGTAAAGTTCCAATTCTTATATTCCAAGAAGGCAAACAGGATAAATGTTTTCTTCACTGCTCCATCAATCTCTGTTGTCACTTTCAGGCAATTATGAACTTGAACCTCTCTGTGTCTTTATTCATCAACATTGCTTAGTGTCGTACCCCTCTTTGACTTCCCAAAATACATTACCTCACACTCATCAGGATTAAAAAATAAAATCCAGGAGCCTGAAAAACGTGAACACTACAAAACACTACCCCCCAGCAACTATGAACTTCTATGAACCGTCCTTGGTTGCACTAATGTATTCGGATTATTTTTGCACGTATTGTAGTTATTGCATTTTTTTAAATTATAATATTTTTCCAGTGGGTATTGCGTCTACAAGCCTGTGTGACGACACGTCCTCCCTAAGGGCCGTTCTGATCCCCATCATTGGAAGAGAGGCCACTCTGGACTGAGCTGAGGCCACGGCAAAGGAAAAACAACAGTGGCCAATTAGCTGGAATTGGATCAACTTAGCTTCACCTCGTCAGTCCTGCTCCTTATAAACCCTGGGAGTTCCAGCCGGGGCAAGGAGAGAGAACGCAGGACAGGAAGAAATGGAGAGAGAAAGAAGGTAGACACAAAATGCTGGAGTAACTCAGCAGGACAGGCAGCATCTCTGGAGAGAAGGAATGGGTGACGATTTGGGTCGAAATCTCTGCCTCAACCAAAAAGACTGTTGGGGTCCTTGGATGGAGTCGAGGGGGGAGGTAAAGGGACAGGTGTTGCATTTCCTGCAATTGCAGCGGAAAGTGACCAGAGAGAAAGCAGGACAGGAAGAAAGGGAGAGAGGGAAAGTGGAAGACCCCCTACTACTAACTGTACTTCTTTTCACAGGCTCAGAAGAAACTTGAGACCACCAGCACCTCATCTTGAGGCCAGGGTGAGCTGCTGGGACAAATCCAAGATAGCCAGTGCCTCCTATTGACGTTGAGGGACTGTGCCCCCTTGCGGACCCAGACCTTCTTGTCACTACTGTTTGTCATCAGAAATAAACCATGTTACGCAAGTTCACTCTACTACGAATTTCAGTATAGTCATTGTGGACCCAGTGTCATCCCTGACGCCACCCCATTTAACTGGCTTCAAGTAAGAATTTCATTGTTCCGTTGTGCAGATGTCAATTAAACACTCTTGAGTCTTAAATTCCATCTGTTAATGCTCTGCTTTCTATCTAATCTATTTCCTGCTATACTCCTGGACAACCATCCTTGTGATCTACATCATCTACAACTGTCAAATTTTAGCTCTTCCACAAATTTACTAATCATGTGCCACGACTATGACCTCCTAGATTACAAAAGAGATGATTACTAATTACAAAAATAACAGAGGACGGTTCACTGGGCCAATTCTAATTAGCCCATTTCCCTATCTAGGTTGGATGTTATACATTTCAATGAGAAGTTGGGAGAAGAGGAATAATTATAAAGCATCAACTTGAATCAAGTCGACCTTTCCAGTGACATACAGTTCTTTTTTTCTCTCTCCACTATCTGGAGAAAAGCTAGCAATTATCGTTGTCACTCTCCAAGTTTTAGTATGGTACGACTACAGATCTGACAAAAGTTTGAATGATTACTAGAAGGCAGTTCTCAGCAGGAAAATGACCACTGTGTTCATACTCAATTTCTTTCCCAGTAGTCTTCCAGTTTAATCACAATACAATTGTCTAGTGCTGCAATCTGCAAAGCAGCATCGAACAAAAGATTAAATCTACTGCCATTTAATACCAGCATACTGCATCACACAGATGGAAGAATTCCAGCATTGAGTGATTTGATGCCTCGTGATCAGAATTGATTGATGAGGTGGCTGAGAGGTTATGGAAATCGAATGTTAATCGACTGTGCATTGGACTCTGGTTTCGACTTTCCCATCCTCACCACAAGCAGGTATTGCAGTCAATGTTCCAACATATTCAATGTTTGCGGGTGGCACAGTTCATCATACTGCTTCACAACTCCAGTGACGCCGGTTCAATCCTGAACTCTGCGATTATCCAGGTGGAGTTTTCACATTTCCCCTGACTGCAAGCGTTTCCTCTGATGCTTGGGTTTCCACCCACAACCCAAAGACATGTGAGTCAGTCATTTTATTGTAGGTTGTCCTTATTGTGTTAGGGGTGGTAAAATCTAAATGGAATGGAAAGGAATGTGGAGAGAATACAATTGGAGAAATTAGTACTTGATGGTTAGTGTAGGGCCTATTTCCACGTGCCATGACTATGACCTCCAAGATCACATCAAACCTGAAATGGAAACAGGAAATTCTGGGGATGCTCAGTAGAACAGGTAACATTATGGAGAGAGAGAGTCAAAGTTTAAGTCCATAATTTTTCATCAGAACTTGAAATGAGAACAAGTGAGTCCTAAAGAGCAGAGAAGTGGATGAAGAGAATAAAGGGTATATCAATGACGTTGTGGAAACCAAGATCCAGGGATCAAAGATGCTGATGTAGAGAGTAATGAATGCTTGTTAATCGCAGGAGTGTAAACAGAAGGAGATGAATGGAGCTCAGAGAATAAACTATAAAACTAGCTGAAACTATGAGATACTGAACAGAGGCATCACTAGAAATTGCGATAAAGGAGAATGTTGGAAATACTCAGTCAGTGGAGAGAAAAAAAAAAATTGTGTTACAGATGGATGAACTCAATGAGTTCGGAGAAAACCTGTTGGACCATATGGCCTCATTCTATGCTACGAGAAAATGGAAAAACAGGAAATAAATAGCAAAGACTGGTTATGTCAAATTACTGAATTCTATATTAAGTCCACACAACTGCAATTTGCCTGCACAGAGGATAAGCTGCTGTTCCTAGAATTTACATTATGCTTCATTGGAACAACTTAGCAGGCAAAGACAGAAAGGGCTGAACATGTTGGAGTTGGAAGACTAAAATAACAAAGTTGTGCAGTCAGCCCCATCATTATTACATGGTGGGATAGAGGCAAATAGGGGGGACACATTTAAGAGCACATTTGGATGTTATTAGAGAAAAGGAATATGTCACAAAATCCTTGTTTTTAATATATGACAATGAATTAACTTGGGAGAAACAAATAGTTCATTTCAGCTGCGCAGCTGAGAAAGGCTTGCAGACATTGCATGGAGAAACTTGCAAAAATAACACGAATTAGGTAATTGGATACATAATTGGCAAACACAAGTGTATGCGTGTGCATGGGTTTTGCATGTTTATGCATGTATGCGTCTTATGAGGAGAGCTGGTGTGTGAGTTTAACAAAGACAGAGATTGCGGCGAAGTATTGCATAAGAGAGCAATATATGTTGTGATATGCAACTCACTTTGACATATTTTGTGAGTGGATTTTAACACTTGGCTGGGCGCATCTGTTTTCAGATAAAATCAAGGAGTTTTGGAGTAAATAATATAAATTGTGTGACTTAAATCATAGAAACTATGATGTGGAAGGAGCTCAATCAGTCCAACATGTCAGTGCTAGTTTAAAAAGAGGTGGCTAATCTAATCCCACAGGAATACAGCAGGATATAGATCAAATGCAGATATAGTTTGAGAAATTGCATGGGAGTTTAATCCAAACAAAAGTGAGGTGTTGCACTTTGAGAAGTCAAATGTTATGGGGAATTATGCAGCTAATGTCAGGACCTTAAGCAGCATTGATGTAACCTTAAGAGGGATCTTGGGACCCAAGTCCATAGCTTTTTGACAAACACACAACACAACACAAGTAGTTAGAGAGTAAAGAAGGCATCCAATATGCTTGCCTTCCTCAGTGATGAAGGCAAACATACCATATGCCTTCTTTACACTCTAACTACTCTTATTGAGTATAAGAATTAGGATGTTGAAGATTCATAAAACTTAATTTAAACTGCATTTGGAGCATTGTGTGCTATTCTAGTTGTCCCATTACAGGAAGGATGGATAGATGGTGTAGACGAGCCTTACTAGGAGGTTACCTGGATTAGGGGGTATTAGCTATAAGGGTGAGAGACACAGGTAGGGAAGATAAGGTTTGAAATTTCAAATACTAGATATAATAGCCATAAGGTCAGAGGTAGCTATAAGGTCAGTGGCAGAATGTTTAAAGATTTCATAGAGTCATACAGCGTGGAAACGGGCACTTTGGTCCAACTTGCCCACGCGAACCAACGCGCTCCATTTACACTAGTCCCACCTACCGGCCTTTGGCTCATATCCCTCTAAACCTATCCTATTCATGTTGCTGTCCAAATGTTTCTTAAATGCCGTGATAGTACCTGCCTCAACTACCCCCTCCGGCAGATTATTCCATATATTTACCACCCTTTGTGTTTAAAAAGTTGCCGCTCAGGACCTCAATTATCAACTAAATTACGAACTACAAACTGTCTGGATAGCTCTGGGGCCATTAATATTATTTTATTTAATTCATTGAACTTTTCTTTGTTTATTCTGTTATCGATGAGTACTGTGTTTACAGACTTGTTATGCTGCTGCAAGCAATAATTTCATTGTTCCATTTTCAGTACCTATGACATTTAAACGCTCTTAACTTTTAAACCCTGCAGATGAATCACCTCACACTTCTGGATTAAATTCCATTTGCCACCTTCTTGCCCAATTGATCAGACCACTTATATCCTTCCGAATCTGAAAGCTTTCTTCCTTCCTTAGAACCACTGGCCAAATATCTGCAAACTAATTTCATTGGGTCCACTATATTTGAGTCTAGATCATCAAGAGACAAGAGTGTTTAATTGTCATATGAACTGACAGCAGAACAATTAAATTCTGACTTAAACAAGCCTCAGGTATATCTGCCATGATCGTACTGAACCCCCAATTATTACTCTTTACTTCCTGCCACTGAACCATCTTTCGATCCAATTTGCCATTCTCCCTGGCAACTTGTTACAGGAGATTGTAGCAGGGGAATAATGCTTTTCACTCTTTCTTGACGATCAAGTTACAGTTTCATAAACTGTGAAGGTATAATTGATATCCCAGAAGGATAACATTATTAGGTCAGCTAATTAGACCAATTTGTACAGGCAAGATGGAATTAGTCAATGTAAGGCTTCTCTGAGCCCAAAAGCAGACATACCTTCATAAAACATAGGGACAATAATCACCCAGACACACAAATATCCATGTAAACTAAGTGTAATTTGAACCTACAAATCTCATAAACACACAGTTAATACCCCCACAATTCAAGATCTTATGGATTATTGTAAAGGGTTTATTGCCTAATTAGTTCCCTGCCATTTATTTTAACAATCTCAAGGACCTGTTGTGTATTTTGAATACTTCCTTCCCTATATTCATACATCAGAGCATATTGACGACAGTTGGCACTAATTTCTGATTTTACTCTCTCTCTGTTCAGCGGAAAGCATGATGGCTTGCAGTTCAATTTAAGTTTTGACAATCAAATAGAAAAAGCAACATTTGAGCACAACTTACCGGTAACCTGATATTAATCTAAGATAAACCATTTGTGCTTCAGCTTACAAACTGCATAAATTGCATACAGTAATTTAAAATGCTGTAAACTTGTTTTGTGTTATCAACTTTTGCATCTAATCCAAGAAGTTCATCTTTTACTGTGCGGGAAGCTTTCAAGGCCACAGTTCAAGACCAATCATTTGACACACCTGCCTTACAGCTGTACAGAAGCTGGCACTGGTTTACAGCAGCGGCAATAGTTATCCCTGTTGCATGTCCGCCTGATTATTTCTTGAATCTGGTTGTGTACATGTAATCAAAAGAAAAGATTTCACAACCATGAAGTAACTGAGAAATCTTATCGATTCATTTCATTGCCATTGAAACGGGAGCATCAGGCAGATCTTTTTTCCAGTCTTATGTTTGGCCTACACAGTTAAAATGCCTGGGCTAGCCCAAATGCTACAACACTGGAGCTCAAGCATCTTAGTTGGGATTCTGAACTCAGAATGCCCTTTAGAAGGGAAGCCTCTGCTCAGACGGTTCTTCCGTTGTATGGTCCTGTCTGATGGGTATCCTTCCTGCTTTAGCGCAAGACAATTTATGGCAATGTCAACCACACAGCAGCTCTGACACAATCACAGTACTCACACTGTGCCGTTGCCTGCTATTTGGAGTGGCTCGCAAAGTAATCCCACTTCCAGTTCTTGCCCTGATGATCCAAAAATGTCTCTATATATGCAAACTTCCATCAGCTCTGACTACATGGTGTCAAGTTCCCGGTAATTACAAACTTTAAAGCCACAGAAATCAAACTCCCAACAGTTGAACAGGAAACCTTCAGCACTTAAAAGCAGCTATTGTCTCACAGCCAAACATCCAGGTGCTTTTTGTGCCATTGATTGCCAGTATTTGAAAAACTACATGTAAATTCTATTTATTTAACTGATAATATGACTGATAAACTCTGGATTGCCAAGACTCTAAGTCTCACAATTAGTAGGTTTCTCATTGTATTTTGCATTTCATGGAAACAAGAAACTAATAGCATCAGAGATATAAACGTATTCACATCCCAAAAGATTCGAAAAGCTCCATGGTGCTATAATGTGTTATTCATCAGAAATATGTGCATGGATATGAGGACCTGGTGAGAATACATTGATTTACTATAATGGTACCGGAGATAAGGGATTTTCACTGGTGAAACCCGGGAGGTATTTTCCTGAGAACAGGGATGGAGGTGTTCAAAATTTTGAAAGGATAAGGAGAAACTTTTGCCAGTGCAAGAAGGCTGTGGATTTAACTTAAATGGGGATTTTGCAAGGAGAGCCTTTTTTGATGTAATGTCATTTTAAATGCATTGTATAAAATGATGAGTGCAAATTAAAACAGAACCGAATAAATATCTGAAAAGGAAAGCAAATTGCAGGGTTATGTGAAACATTGATTTTCTTGATTAAACAAACATCTATTTTGTGAAATCAAAGCAAGCTATATATTAGGCACTTTGAACACATATTTCCTTTTGGAAATTCAGCTTCCCTGATGCCAGTTCTTCTGAACAGCATCAGAGCATGTTGTACAAATAAACATTACAGTGGCCCGTGGTGCTAAAGTACAAGATGGCAACAATATCCATTTTGTAATTAATCCTGCAGAAGCAGCAATCAGCAACAAAATAGAATGCAACTAGGTCAATTTCACTGAGATCAAGACAGGCACATATAACGTATCTGTTCATTCAAAGCTGTTTTATGTGTGAAAAAAAGAATTCAAATTATTTGTAATTTAGCAATGTAAATAAAACTGCTCTGAAGGGACATTGCTCAAAAGATAACATGAATTAGCAAATAATTTAAATTAGTAAATTTAAATATGAATTGACAGATATCTGGCCTTCTACATTAAGGTAGGTTTGACCTGATCTTTTGCGTGATGGGCTGCAGCAAAGATACATTGGGGACCTAGAAAAGGAATTCACTGCAACTACTCAGCCTTGCTGCTCACGTGCACCTTTTCTTGAACAGACTAAGATCCTCACTGACAGAATCGTGTTATACGGGTGATTAGCTTGTTGGGTGCATCAAAATAGAGCAAGAATGAGGAGGTTACATCAAGAGCATAGCACAGGAAGAAGCAGCTCATGTGGAGATGTCAATTAATGAGCCTTAAGGGATATCTAATTTATAAAGAAGGCAAAAACTTTCTGTACAACTTCTGAGAGGAAATATTAAATTAGGCCCATATTATTTTTAACAGATCCACTACAGATGAGGAAGAATCGGCTCATTTACCTGATTATTTTGCAGTCACTGAATTCTGCACTCATAAACTGATTCTAATCTTAGTTATACAGCTATTTGCCCATTAGAGTCATGGAGTCATGCAGCATGGAAACAAGCACTTCTGCCTAACTTGCCCACACCGACCAAGATATCACATCTAGTCTACTACTAACAACTTGTGTTCAGCCCATATCCTCAAAACCTTTCCTATCCATGTACCTGGCCAAAATGCTTTTTAAATGCTGTTATAGTACCTGTATCAACTACCTTCTCTAGCAGCTTGTCCCATATACCCAGCACCCTCTGTGCGAAAAGATTACCCCTCAGGTTTCTCTGCCTCAGAAGGCAGTGGAGACCAATTCCTTCCCTGGATGTTTTCAAGAGAGAGTTACATAGGCTCTTAAAGATAACGGAGTCAGGGGATATGGTTAGAAGGCAGGAACGGGATCAGCCATGATCACAGTGAATGGTGGTGCCGGCTCGAAGGGCCGAATGTCCTACTCATGCACCTATTGTCTATTGTTTCTATTAAATCTTTTCACTCTCACCTTAAACCTATGACCTCTGGTTCTTGATTCCTATAGGCTGGGTAAAAGATTCTGTGCACCGACGCTACCTATTCCCCTCATAATCTTATACACCTCTAAAAGATCACCTCTCATCCTCCTGCGCTCCAAGGAATAAAGTCCGAGCCTGCCTAAACACTCCCTAAAGTTCAGGTCCTCAAGTCCACGCAAATCCTTGTAGATCCTCTCTGCACTCTTTCCAGCTTAACAACAACCTTCCTATAACAATCGGCCTATCAAGGAACCTCCTTGCATGTCATTTGTTGGCGGCCCCGATTTGTCCTTTTATTCCTACATCCAGTATGCCCACCCACATCCACTGCAATCAGTCCGAAGAAGGGCCCCGACTCGAAACATCATCCATCCATTTTCTCCAGAGATGATGCCTGACTCGCATTTTGTGTATACAATTAAATTTTTGCCGTTTCTGTCATTTGCAAAGAAGAAACAGTGTAGAATTAGACTATATAAGTCATCCCGTTGAGGCAGTCTTTAAAAGGGCAATCCAATTTCTCTCATTTTCTTGCTCTGACCATCAGGGCTATTCAAATATGCACTCAGATATATATCAATTCAATTGTTATCAAAAACAAAACTAAGAAACTTAATTTAAGGTAACAGAATGGCACATTTCTTTCAGTCACAAAACACCTCAATCATTCAGAGGCTAATCAGATACAGTGAACTTCTGATATGATTTAAACTGCAGCCTCTGACAGGATGGTTCAGCTTGAATAATATTCACTGTAAATTCAATACTTAATATCTACAAGGATGACAGAGAGGAATAAAAATAATATTGCGGCTTTGTGCAGCAGTCATTTGGTATTTGTGATACTAATCAAAGCAATGGCTAAGCGAGCCATTGATTCAGAATCAGCCTCATGAAAGGATAACGAAACAACATTGCTAAATAATTTTGCAAAGACTGAATCCAAATAATTATCATTGTGTTATTAGAATTTTTTTTAACTGCTACTATTAATCTAGGTCGCGTCTGTGCAAGCTTTTGTTTCTGTAAGCTGCATACACCACTTAGAAATCCTTCCGCACTACGTGGATTAGATATTTTCTCACGAAGAATAATGTTTATGTGCACTTCAATTTCATCTGCATAACTGAAACATATATACAGTGATTTCATTCAGATGACAATGCACTGAATTCAAAATTGGTTTTGGGAAAGCTGGCCTTCAAACTTAAGTAGGCCTTCACTAAAATGTCAAGGTCTGCTTTGGCATTAATTAAACTTGATTTTCCGCCATGAATTTGTGGACTCCCATAATCTTATGGCTGAGGTCCACCTAGGTTTTCAATTTTATCCTCCCTTCCCATTGCTGCTGATGGTCTTTATCTTGACTACAGGTGCTTGTCTGTACGGAGTTTGTACATTCTCCCTGTGACCTGCATGGGTTTTCTCTGAGGGCTTGGGTTTCCTCCCACACTCCAAGAATTTACAGGTTTGTAGCTTAATTGGCTCGGTATAAATGTAAAATTATCCCTAGTGTGTGTAGGGTAGTGTTAATGTGCTTGGATCGCTGGTTGGTATGGACTCGGTAGGTCACAGGGCCTGTTGCTGTGCTGTATCTCTAAAACTAAAAACTAAAACTGTAGATCAGTCACTGTGTTCACAGTCTATGTTGAGCTATTGCGGACGCCCTACATGGAGCCTAACCCTCCCCAAGCAGTAGCCCAGCGTCGGAGACCCGACCCAGCCCAGTCGGAGACCCAGGCAAGCCCAGAGTCGGAGATGCCGCCAAACAAAAAGCGGCGACTCTGATCCTGACAGAGGAGAACGACCAGCGCCCGCTGGGAGTCCCCATCGCAACGCCAATTCCAACCACTACCCCTCTGGTCCCCCTTGCCGGCTCCTCCCCCTCCCCCATGATGCCCCCCTCTCCCCCATGGCTCTTCCCCGTCTTTTCTCTGAGCTCACTCCCCCTGCCCACACACTCCTCTCCTCCCACAACTCCCCCCGCCCATGCATCGCTCCCCCCACAACCCCCCCCACACCCCCCCCACCTCCCAAACACCCCCAACACACATCCCCACCCACACACCCGCCCCCACAATCCACCTACCCCACAGCCCACCCTCCCACACAAACCCCCCACAATCCCCCCTCCCCCACAACACCCCCTCCCCCACAACACCCCCCTCCCCCACAACACCCCCCGCCCCCACAACACCCCCTTCCCCGCAGCCCCCCGCCCAGACAACCCACCCAACGCCCCCCCTCCCCTACAAACCCCCCAACCCCTCCGACCCACAACCCCCCCGCCTTACACCCCCCTCCCGCCCCACAACCCCCTGCCCCACACCCCTCCCCGCCCCCACACACCCCCTCCCCCCCACACCACCCTTTACCCCCCCCCCCCCCAACGGGTCCCACTTAGTAGGTATGTTACAAAACTTTCCTTCAGCGACGCTGCAGTTCTGTCACTGGCCGCGTGCGCGACTTTGGAGCCTTTGAGAGGGTGGCGGGTTTAAAATGCGTTTTTTCTTCAGACTATTCAAATCAATTTTGAACAGGCTGTTTAGTTGCTGAAGAAAAATCGCTTCAACTGACGATTTATTAAATTTATTAAAATTAGCGCTGGATAATTTAATAGCAGGAGTAAAAATTAAAATCATCTCCTAATGCCGTCAACACCGACAAGGGGATGGATCTCTCGTAGGTGACAAGGCAAGGAACACCATTTAATTTTTCATATAAATTCTCTTCTTTGGATGCCTTTAATCTAAATTTCACGTTGCGAAAACGTGATTTAGGACCCATACGAACCGGCAGTGTTTTTCCTGCCGATATGTGGTTTAAATTCAACGCAACCGCAACGTTCCAATCGATAGCGTTCCACAAAATCCCACTAGCAAGATGATTAAAATGGCCATTAATTTATGAGAATTAAACACTAAATTCCTTCCATTTGGCCTATAAATTCATGACAATGAGATTTAAAAATCATGTTATATTGCAAATTCTTGTGTGAATGTTATTTGCTTTCTAAAAATGTTAACCTTTTCTTAAGAAATGGATAGAAGTTTAGATCTAGTAATTTTGTAATTAGCTACAATTAGGTAACTAACTAATTATATGCTTTAATTTCAGGTCATCCAAGTAAGATTGTTTCATATTTGTTTCAGAATGCTTCAATCTATAATAACTGAAAATTTAATTCAGTTCTCTTAATTTTTAAGAAAGTTATGGGCTTTTGACTGTCCTTGATCACAGCTTTTGAGTTAAGTCAATGGAAAAGCAATAGGGAACAAGATGCTAATGTCCGAGTATGAAAATGGCCATAACATTTTTAATACTGAAGATATGAAAGTGAATTGGGTGTCAAATTAAACTTCTTTTTATGCTTTATCTGATGGGATAAATTGCAGACTTGATTTTTTCAATCTCAACATTTTGTAACATTGCTACACTTAGTCTACTTAATGATAAAATTCACCAGTACCTTCAGTTAGCCAGTTCAGTTTTTGCCCTCTACGGAAAAGACCAGAAAGTTATAGGTACGTTACAAAACTTACCTTCAGCGGCGCTGCAGTCCTGTCACTGGCCGTGTGCGCGACTTTGGCGCCTTCGACGGGGTGGGGTGGGTGGGGATTAAAATGCGGTTTTCCCCTACCTTCCAGAATTATATTTTCTCGGAGTGCGAGCTTTTGCTAAAGATTCAATCCGACTGCCAGTAAGTGAAAAAAAAAATTTACTTGCCCGACTATTTCAGCGCTGGAGTAAAATAAAAATTAGCTTCTAATGGCGTAAACACCGACAACGGGGACGGATTTTACGTAGGGGACAGGTAAAGAAAAGCAGTTTATTTTTACATATAAACTTGCTTGTTTGGATGACCTTAATCAAGATTTCATGTTGCGATATGGTGATTTATTCCCCATACGAACTGGCAGTATTTTTCCTGCCGATATGGGGTTTAAATTCACCACAACCGCAACGTTCCAATCCATCGCGTTCCATAAAATCCCACTCGCAAGCTGATTTAAATGGCCATTAAATTACGGGCATTAAACACTAAATTCCTTCAATTTGGCCTATAAATTCATAACAATTAGATTTTAAAATCATGTTATATTGTGAATTCTTGTGTGAATGTTATTTGGACACTTAGGCTTTTTAAAAAAAGTTAATATTTTCTTAAGAAATGGATAGATGTTTAGATCTAGTAATTGAATGTTGTAATTAGCTACAATTGGGTAACTAACTAATTATATGCTTTAATTTCAGGTCATCCAAGTAAGATTGTTTCATATTTGTTTCAGAATGCTTCAATCTATAATAACTGAAAATTTCTTTCAGTTCTCTTAATTTTTAAGATAGTTCTGGGCTTTTGACTGTCCTCAATCACAACTTTTGTGTTAAGTCAATGGAAAAACAATAGGGAACAAGATGCTAATTTCTGAGTATGAAAATGGCCATAACGTTTTTAATACTGAAGAAATGAAAGTGAATTACATGTCAAATTAAACTTCATTTTATGCTTTATCTGATGGGATAAATTGCAGACTTGATTTTTAAAATCTCAAAATTTTGTAACATTGCTAACAGTTAATGTTCACCAAGCAGCAGTAATTCTTGCCATCCTGTACATTTCTGAGTTAGATTACTGTAGAAGTGTCTCACTAATTTCAGGAATAAATCTGATCAACCAATATAGCAGTCCCTCTTTCACAAATATGTCCACCCTTAAGTAGGGAGACCAGACTTGTACATAGTGCTGAAGGTCATATATAATTGCAGTCAAGCATCTTTTGCAATAAAGACCAACATATAATTTGCCTTATTAATTGCTTGCTCTATTTGCACTTTAATTTTCACTGATTTGGGTAAAAGGACATTCAAACTCCACTGACACACATACTTTTCAATCTCTCACCATTTACAAAATACTTTTCTATGGAGATGGGGGAATTTGTATTTTTCCATACATACAAATTGCTGGAGTAAATCAGCGGTACCCCCTCCCCACCCCACCCCCCTGAAGAAAGGTCCTGATCCAAGACGTCACCAATCCATTTTCTCCAGAACAGCTGTTCGACCCGCTCAGTTACTCCAGCACTTTGTATAAAGTGGCATTTTCAATTTTTATTACATTTTATCGCATTTTTCCAAATTCCATTCCTCACTGATTCTGACTTTATCTTCCCAAAACCTCTCTGCATTCTGCTCACACCCCACACTGCCTCTAGCCTTTCATCATTAGTGAATTTAGATAAATCTCACTTGGTTCACTCATCCAAATCAATGCCATGTGAACCGTTGGAGTACTGACACTCCATTAGTGACAATCTCCCAATCTGAAAACATATTTACTCCTGCTCTTGGCTTTCTATCCAACAACCAATCCTTAATCTACACCAGTAAATTTGTACCAAACCATGCACTGCAACTCTATTTATTGACTTCTTGTGTGGCTCCCGATCAGAGGCCTTCTGAAAGTCCAAATATACAACATCCACTTATTCCCCTTTCTTAATCTGCTCAAAACTGTACAAAGCTGTAAAAAATCAAACATGATTTTCCTTTCACAAATCGATGTATTACTGTATTCTAAATTTCCCTTGAACATTTCATTAATCCTACCAGCATAGTTTAGTTTAGTATAGTTAGTTTAGTTCCTAAACTATAATTTCTTATTTTCTTTCTCCCTCGTTTCTTAAATAGTGGGGTTACATTTGCTGTCCACTCAACTGAGGAGCCATTTTTGAAATTCTGAAACTTTGGAAAATGACACAAAGTGCACCAAATATCTCCAGTTTTGGCTTCTTCAAATCTTGGGATATAGATAATCGGATCCTGATGATTTATCAGCTTCAAATCCCAATATGATTTTTGGCCTAATGCTAATTTCCTTCAACTCATCACTCACTTCAGCATCCTCTCATAGACCAGCATTAAGAGCCTATTTACACCTAGCCAATTAAAATGGGACGGCATGTTGATCTCATGCCTGCCACCAGACTTCTGAAACAGACACTCTTCTCAGTCACAGTAAGAGAGGACACATTTTAAAGCGATCCAACAAACATATCTTCCCTCACCTCTGAGAGAGTCTGTAGGCCTCACACTAGCCTTATCAGCCACCTCAGAACCGGACAGAAAGCAAGTCTTCGTTCACCCGCAGAAGACGACTGTCATCAATAGGCAAACTGCAGTGGTTTAAACAGACATTATCACAACATTCTCAAAATCAACTTGGAACAGGGAATGAATGCCCATGTCCCAACAATATATGCTATATGTGTTTGTAGTCATGTGCAACTCTTCAGATTGCATCTTAGGAATAGTTGCATTCCATGTTGATAAAGATATTCCATTACTCAACATGGTAAGAAATCACTTTATATAATTCAATTTAATGCACTGTGAAATAAAAACTTGTCTGCAAACTCCTTCCTCCATTACTCACCCTTCACCCACTTTTACACATCCCTCACCAACAGCATTTCCATTCACAATTTATCTATATTTAAAACACAGACACAACTGCCATACTTCCTGTCTCCCACTTCATACATGATTTGTGAGAAATACAAACAACATGGCAAAGCTGAGTAAGACTTCAAACAAACATTTCATATTATAAGTAACCAGGTCTCTCTGTATAAAATTAAATCTGAACCAAGTGTTCACCTGCCAATAGCCAGCATCAGTTTTCCTTTAGAAAGGTCCCAACCCAAAATGTCACTCATCCATTTTCTCCAGAGATGCTGCTAATCCGCTGAATTACTCGAGCATTTTGTATCCATCTTCAGTTTTCTTGGTCTTTTCGCCAGTGCGCATTTTGCTATGCATTCAGAAAACCTTGGGTAAACTGATGTAAGCCTCCTATAATATCCCAACAGAAATTAATCAAAATGAAAAGTACGAGCTACAAGCAGATGCTACACGTTTTCAAGTGTTGTACAACCCATTTTGTATTGTTTTACCTTTGTGCACAAGGTGTAAGGATGAGCACCATCAATCTCTGTGTTGCTTGTAAAAAAATATTTTTCATTTTTCATTACTGGTTGCACATCCTCATCTAGCTTTTCTCTAAGCTCTAGGGTTTCCTTTCCTAAACCTAGCCATCTTTCCAACTTTTCAACCCACATTGTCTTACTTTTTTCTTTTTTTGTTGTCTGTCTAGTTTTGTGACAAATACATTTGACTTTGACATCTGTTAAGCATTTTATGACATTTTATTGTTTTAAGGATTATATAACAAAGCAAATTATGTTTAGAATCACACAGTAGAACTTTCCATCCACAGAGTTCATGCTGAATATCAAGTTTGAAGCAAGGGTGAGCTACAACAGGCATGATTAGACCAAACCAGCAGTTCATGAATACCTCTCTAGTGGGTAGTGCAGCACCCCAAGGCTGCTATATTCGAGGACCATCACTGCACCAAATAAGGCAAGCCTGCCAGGACCATACACACACTTATGCTCAACTTAAGCATGGCAATGAAACCAAAGCTTGCTGTTAACATCCAAGACTCCAGGAAACTGGCTCAGCTTCAGTGTATTCCAGCACTACTAACCAGATCTAGGCATTTGTTCCACATACATACTTACACATATCTATATAAATCATACAAACAATTGTAGTCAGACACATTGCATGTACTTTATATATGTTCACATAAATATATACATACAAATACTTGTACACATACCAAAAACACAAATTCAGATAGTTCACTCTCGTCTTTTTCCCGCTCTAGTACTTTATCTTCTAGACACAATTTTTCTGCAAAATAATCCATATCTGAACATGCGAATCCAAAGTACATTCAACTGCTCAGCCATGATTTTTACTACATTAAAGTTTCTAATTTGACAAAACTGATAACACCTTTCAATCTTGCGTAATAGTTAACGATTGCCACAAAGGCACGAAATGCCTAAAAAATCTTCAGCTTCATTCGGTGGCAGGTTTTGAAGAATATTCCATCATGGCAAGCAGAGAACTGGTTACAACAGAATCACAAGGAGCACAGCTAAAACATTCTACTTTCAGAGAACAGGAACAACCTCTGGATTCGCAGACAATGTATTTTCGTTTTCTGTGGAGAAAGGAATCTCTTTTACGTATTTTAAGGCTAATCTAATAACATTCTTGTTTTTATCTCTTTACAATGATGTTATCACTCTGTAACTTCATTTGGAAATGGCTGGTAGATGACCACCTGCTCTACATTTCTGGGGTATATATGTTTAATGAGGTTCGACAAGGGTCTGGTATTTAGACTTTGAAGCTAAGCTTTCTGCATGCACGTAATTCAGTTAAATTAAAATTGAATCTGAATCTGAATCTGAATCTTAACAGTGGGATGCTTGTTCAGTCAGCGTCTCCAATCTTGAACTGAGTATTATTAAATTAAATTATAAAAACTTGATACATTGCAAAAAAGGCAAGAAGTCACTTTGTTCAGCAAGAAACTATATGTCGTACTGCATTTAAAATATTTCTACTTTTAATTGCACACACTATAGAAAACTCATAATTCACAGTAATGACTGTAACCTGTTAAGAAATATATGCTCAAAAAATATTTGTTGTTGTGAGTTTATGGATCTGATATATACCCTCACTCAGTGAGTCCACTGACTCAGTCTTGAGGGAGAAACTTGATCTACCTATAATGTTATCAACCTGAAGATGCAGTGTTCCCCACTTTCCATTAGGAACTTGTACATTCCAACTATCCTCTGTCTCTGTGCTGGCAACAAACTGCCTTCTGGGAAGATAGGCCATAGGTGAAGGAGCATTTGCAAAAGGAAGCAATGGAAGAAACTGAAATGTGAAATTGTTGGTTAAGTGGACATATATTTACTGGCAGCATAGTAATAATGTCATAGAAGTAAAGTACAGAAACTGGCTCTTCGGCCCACCAAATCTGCGCCGACCTTCAACCAACTGTTTGCACCAATGCTACATTAATCCAATTTTTTATTCTCCACACATCCCCATCAATGCAGCTCAGATTCTGTCACTCGCCTACACAAGGGACAGTTTACAGTGGCCAGTTAACCTGCCAGCCCACGCACCTTGGGGATGTGGGATGAAACCAGAGCATTCAAAGTCAGGACTGAACCCAGTTCTCTGGAGGTACGAGGCATTGGTTCTACTACCAAGCCACTGTGATACTCTTTGTCCTTTAAGAAGAACGGGTTGCAGAGCAGTTGATATGGGGTATAAAGGAGTATAGGTTCTGTGATAAAGATGGTTCAGGATATACTACATGAAGAGATACTCACTTCCAATGAGGAGGAGAAAGTGAAAACCAGAATGAGAAATAGATTATCTCAGTTTTAAAGATAAATAAGTTCATGAGTTCTTTGCATTTGTTAGTGACAATTGTGGAGATAGGATTGAAATGGAGACTGGACATTTGATGGGGATAACTTCTGCTTTTCTGAAACAGCCTGAAGCCATGAACTAACTTAAATGTAGAAACTAGCTGAAGCATGGTGAGTTTCTTCCACTTGAACTTAGCAGAGAGCAGGCTGGACCACACCAAAGGAAAATGCTAGAATGCAAGGTAACAACGTTTTTACTGGGGTCAAGGGTATTTATGATAAAAATTAGGGCATGGGGGCGGTTAATATCTACAGCAACATTCTGTAAACAGGAAACAACAAAGTAGAAACAATTTGTTTCTCAAACAAAGTTCAATTGTATGTGAGCTGCAAAGAGTTTTTGTCCGGGCCAAATGCAGAAGGAAGCAACATTATTTAGTGGAATGAGGAGGTAGCAAATGTACATTTTGAGGAATTAAGATGTGAAATGGGATGACATAAATTTACTGTGAATATTTGCTTGCAGAGTTTATATGTTGAGAGAGAGGTTCATGATGGACAAGTATTGAGTATAATCCATGACAGGCTGAAATAAGGAGTTATCCAAAACTGATAATAAGGGACAATAAAAACAAGACAAAATACAATGGTGAAGAACAGTGGCAAAGTTGTGCGAGGTTTCAGTAAGAATCAACTTTTGCCACGCAGTAACCAATATTCAGTTTGAGCATGGTGTCAACATAATCAATCACTATAAGGTCATAAATAGCCAGGGCCACAACAGATGAGTGAGCAACTACAACTTTGATCTCTATCTCACTACTAAGGTAAACTCTATCTTCCAACCAGATCTAGAAAAATTATCATATCCGTTGGGCATCTAGATCTAATGTAAAAATCATCTACCTAGTTGTGGATTATTAAACATCCAACAGTAAGAGTTAGCTCCAAACAAATTCTTACCCCCAAGGTGTACCATCTCAGCAGTTGGAGTGTCAAAGGTACGTCGTTTACAATCATTCAACATAACCTGCACCGTAAACACAGAGCGGCTGGTTCCCATATTAGCTTCAACAGCTACCTCAGAATCCACCTAACTAGATCTTAAGGAACTTGAAGAAACATTCTGAGCAAACCATTCAAACTTATTATTAGGTTTAGGTTTATTAATGTCACATAAAAGAGCTATGTTTGGCCTGCTTTCCAAACAGGTCAGATACAGTATATCATACTTCAATACAATCATGTCAACGCAAGTACAATAGATAAAGCAAAAGGGAAGATGCCGAATATAATTCTCAGCATTCGAGTGCATCAGCTCCAGATACAAAGTCCAATGTCCCCAATATAGACATGAATCAGTCTGTACCCTTTGCTTATGGAAGGATTGTTCAGAAGCCTCAATGCAAAAAAAAAGAAATATAGAAAGATACATTTCCATTTACAACTTTAGTCTCAATGTGTTTTACTGTCTTTATTTTTTGAAGTATAATCATTATTACACTGTGGGTAACATTTAGCAGAGATGGTAGACCTCAAATAGGAAAACTTGACAGAAGGCAATTAATATTTTAATGTAATGAATGTTTTAATAGAAGGCAGAATTAGCTGCTGAAAGTTGTCGCTGAGGAGAAAGGTATAGGAGTTGTTAAAAGGGAAAGTGGAGAAGTGGATAAGAAAATAATGGAAAGATATGTTAATACAGTGAGCTAAGACGAAGCTTCAGTGAAATACAAACACTGGCATAGACCAGCTGAGCCTATTAGTGTGTTTTGGGGCTATACATTCAAGGTGATGCTATGTCCAGTGCCTCTAACCCCCACCCTAAACACCCCTCACTTTCTCAAACCCCATGTTACATTCTGAAACGGGTTTATGGTTGGACACTTTCCAAGTGAGTCACGGAGATGAGAAATAGATCAAGGAAGAAGTAAGGGAAGATTAATTCCGGTGCTCCATATACATTATACATGCTCATTGATCTGAAAATCTGTACCTGTCACTTAATTAGTTACTTGGCTGATAATAATTACACTGAAGGCACACTTCTTTAAAATCAGCCAAAGTAGGTAAAATTCCACCTATTTGGCTTGCTTTCCAATTCAATTGTACCTTGAGGCCTGGGTGGAATTGAAACAATGAATACGTAATTTGTTTATGTTTTCAAAGTCCATTTTACCCACTTCATCTCTTCCCCTAATGCAGTTATAACTACTCTTCCAACCAAGTCTTCTGTTATCTACAAAGCAGTGAAATACATTATGCACTAATGAGTCTGATTATGAATTTATTTAATTGCTATCACTTTTCATCTGCTATAATTATTTAGAAAGGATTCTAATTGCATTTCAGTAACAAATCAGTGCAATAATTATTGGAAAACATGCATTGCGAGACCATACATTACCAACAGATACTCACTAAAGCACAAGCACGTTGCTAATAAAAGCTCTGGAAGATCATTCATTGTGTGTTTCTTATTACTCCTGTCACATTTACAAATGAAAAAAGACATCAGTTCCTGTCTCTGATCTAGTCATTGGGGCCTGGCTCATTAAATTCACATTTTAAAGGTGACACTTGGCTAGGAAAACATGAATAGAGGAACCACAAATTCATGCTCACAGGATATTATTAGCCAGACACAGCCTTTATCTCTAAAATGTCCAAAACAGGTGAATGCGTGCATTATTGGCAATCATTTATCCCAGTACAGACCTCTCATAGTATGAAGAAGGGAGGAGAGGGGTAACGGGGTGAGGGCATTCGGCCCATTGAACCCATGTTTTAAAAGAGTTATCCAGTTAATTCCCTTCTCATATTTTCCCCATGGTCCTTCAACTTTTTTCTTTACAAATACTTTCAATGCAATTAATGCATCGATGTACAGCAAGCGAACTCCAGGTTGCTAATTCCTTGCTGAGTGACCAAGAGTGGAGATTTATTGGATTGGTAGATCGGGAACTCCAATATCATGCAGAGGTGAGGGAAGCTGGGGCTGCTCTGCATGAAGCAGAAAAGGTTAACAAGAAGACACAAGAGACTACAGATGCTGGAATTTTAAGCAGAAATGTCTGAAGAAGGGTCCCGAACTGAAACGTCATCTGTCCATTTCCCCTCCACAGATGCTGCCTGATATGCTGAGTTCCTCCAGCTGCTTCAAGAAGATAGCTAATATCATGACACACCTTCACCACCCTGGCCACGCACTCATCTCACTGCTACTGTTGGTAAGAAGGTACGGTTGCCTGAGAACCATTGCCTCCAAGTTTCTCCAACTGATCTAATTTACAGTTTATCCCGATGGCAACCCTGCTTCCATCCTATCTGAGAGATGCTCTCTGTGCTATCCATAGACCCCTCCCTTCTCTGAACTCAAAGTCAACTTTTCTTTCTTTCCAAGTTCTCACAAACAGTCTTTGACCTGAAACATCAACTTTATTTCTCTTTCCACAGACACTGCCTGACCTGCTGAGTACTTCAAGTCAAGTCAAGTCAAGTCAAGTTTATTCGTCACATACACATATGGGATGTGCAGTGAAATGAAAAGTGGCAGTGCTCGCGGACTTTGTGCAAAAAAACAAACAAACAAGCAACCAACAAACTACAAACAGAATGGAACAGAATCACATGTTCTTTTACATATTAAATATTGTGGGTGGTATTGTGGTCCAGTAAAATTAGTCCCTGGTGAGATAGGAGTTTACAGTCCTAATGGCTTCTGGGAAGAAACTCCTTCTCAACCTCTCCGTTCTCACAGCATGGCAACGGAGGCGTTTGCCTGACCGTAGCAGCTGGAACAGTTCGTTGCATGGGTGGAAGGGGTCTCCCATTATGTTATTGGCTCTGGAGTTGCACCTCCTGATGTATAGTTCCTGCAGAGGGGCGGGTGAAGTTCCCATTGTGCGTTCGACTGAACGCACTACTCTCTGCAGAGCCTTCTTGTCCTGGGCAGAGCAATTCCCAAACCAGATTGTAATATTTCCGGACAAGATGCTTTCCACAGCCGCTGAGTAGAATCACTGGAGGATCCTCGGAGACACTCTGAATTTCCTCAATTGCCTGAGGTGGTAAGGGCGCTTTTATATCTTTATTTTATATCTTTAATGAGACACCTCAAACAAAAAATTAATATAAGAAACAAACCAAATGGTCTTTACTGCACTGTATCATTCTCTGCTTATAAGAAAACTATTGAAGGCCTGAGCTTCAATATAAATACCTGGCAATTCATTGGATCATGTGTGAAACGTCTTTTGAGACAAATTAGCATTTAAGTAGCAGAGAAAATGTGATGGGAGAGGTAGAACAAAGAAAATATCTCTAATATGGTGAGACCAAATTACAGCATGCAGCAGCCCATTATGCTTCTTTGTCTATGTTTTCAACAGATACTACCTGACCTACATCTAATGTTTTTATAATTGCAAAACAATATTATTTTCCAGAGAGAGTCATAGAGTGGTACAACATGGAAATAGGCCCCGATGCCCAACTTGTCCGTGCTGACCAAGGTGTCTATCTGAGCTAGTCCCAGTTGCCTGCATTTGGCACTCTAAACCACTGCTATCCTTGTGCTTCTCAAAATCGCTTTTAAACTCTGTAATTGTACATACCTCTACCATCTCCTCTGGTCGCTACTTCCACAAACCTACTCCCCTCTGAGTGAAAACTTGTCTCTCAGGCCCCCTTAGTCATTCGACTCACACCTGAAACCTGTGCTTTCTAGTCTTAGACTCCCCTACTCTGAGAAAGTATTTTTCTGTGATAATTAATCTTATCTATGCCCCTTGCGATTTTATAAATCTCTATGTCTTACCCCAGTTTACTTTCTCCCAAGAAAAACAGTCCAAGCCTATATATAGTTTTTTTTTTAAATTGTATGAACTTCCCATAACATAGAATGTATTCTGCCATATTTAACATAAAGCTCCCAAAACGTTTAATGTACAACAAAAACAACTACTAAAATACAATTCAAAAATGAATAAATACATTGAAGACAGCTGATTACAGTAAAATGTGCTCAAATTTGAAAATAAAAATCCAGCACAAATCCCATGAAGTATCATCCAACGATGTAAATGAAATGTTATTGATGAGTATTGCACAAATACTGTGCAGGCACAAATAAGTAAGCAAACGGGAGCATCAGCCACCACTGAATCAAAATATGCAGAGCAAAAGGCATCACCTCATGAATAAATGAATACAGCAGCAGGCATTAGCACAGGATCACATTAATGAAACTGTATAGTTCGACAACATGATAGACCAGTGGATCCACTAACATGTTAATAAATGGAATGGACCTACAGATATCAAATTAATATATTCATAAACTCCAGTGGAGCAGCAGGACCTGAATTAATGACCAGCGTAACAATTCAACAAAAACGCATGGATCGATGAATGAATTGCTACTTCATACATTAGTCTCATATTCTAATTTACTTTCACCAGGAATTTACTTTTCACAAAAAGATATCAACACATAACGTGTTTGTTGATTCCAAAGGTACATTAAAAAAAATTTAAAGAATGAAAATATTTTTCCTTTAAAGAAATTGTATGGTTTCTGGTTTTCAGAGACCAGGTACTGAAGGGCATGATGGTAATGGAGAAAGTGAATCAGGTCATGGGAAAGTGGGAATGACTAATATTTGTGGAACAAACATTGTTCCTGCAAATATGCTGGAACTAAAATAGATTGATAGTATCTGATTCAGCACTGTCCTACAAGTATGGAAAACTGCTGTCCTCACTGTTCTCCTTCAGGTAAGGAAAACTTTGAAATACTCTGAAATGGGCCAATAAGCCATTTAGTTCAACTTAGTGGGCGATAAATGCTGGCCTTGCCAGTAGCGCTCATAATGACAAGCAAACGAAGAAACTAATGATGAAAGGGCAGGTGAGTCATGTGCAAGTTGCCAGACATATGGCCAATCACCATTGAAGCAAATGCCAAGCCATGGGAGCAACAAAGAAAATGGACAGAATGAGTAAGAACAAAGAACACTATCGGAATAATCCTCCAAAAACTGTCAGCGTTTGACACCCAAATGCAAGGAAATAACTTTTGCACTCCATGCTTATTTGTCAGAAGGATAGGAAGTTTAACATCACAGACCGCACAGAAACTATGGAGAGGACACAGTGGCACAGCAGTTCTTGCTGCTGACTCCCAGCATCAGAGACCTAGATAGACACAAATTGCTGGAGTAACCCAGCGGGACAGGCAGCATCTCTGGAATGGTGTGATGTTTTCAATTATGATCTTGTGTGCTTTTCATATGGTGTTGGCACATTCTCCCTGTGACCACTTGAGATTCTCCCATGTCCTCTGGTTACTTCCTGTAGATTAGTGGGATAATTGGCCACTGTAAATTTCCTCCTTGTGTGTGATGAGTGGTAGAATCTTGGGCAAATTGATGGGTTTATGCAGAGAATAAAATTAGATTAATGCAGGATTGGTGTAAATGAGTGTTTGATGGTTCATGTGGATTGGATAGGCTGCATGGCCTATTTTTGTGCTGTATGTTTCAAAGGCATTCAGGGCAAAGTAAATGGCAGTGGGCATAGAAGGCTTGCAGCAACAGCCTATTTTCCCCATTACTAGTTGGGGGTCTAGCCCTAATGTGACAAATGCTAACTTTCCTGTAAATATTAAGAGTTGGCAGACTTCTGTGCAGTTTTTCCACTTTAAAGATCAGCAAAGAAAGATTGCAGAGAATTTGGATTGAAAGTTCAGTTTGGACGGTCAGCTTTTAATGATACGTTTATGTATAAAATGGAACTAGAAGGACCATTGGATTGGAAAGAGATTGAACAAAGAGAATGACATGAACTGATTTATAAAATATTCACAATCAAATGCTATGGCATAATGTTGTAATTGTTTCACTATTTGCTTTAAAAGGTCTTTTGATGCCCAACAATTTTAAATTATACAATTTTCAAATGCAGGAGTTATATCTCACATGATGTTCCCTTTTTCCTCAAAAGGAAAATGCTGCTCTTAAAATATGATTTTAAAAAGTTAAAAGAAAGCAAGTCTGAAAATACCCCTAATCAAAGTAGCATATGGGTTCTTCAATATTTTATCAGTGACTGGAAAATAAGACATTGGAACTAAATCATTTAAAGTGTTGGGCACTCCAGAATCACACTGTAGCCTACTTTAGTTATTGTGCAGCAGAGCGATTTATGAACAAGTTCTGAATAACAAATGAGCGACACAGTACAATTAGGCCACATTGCATCTCTTCTATAAGGTTAAAAGCTATCCCCGTGCTTCTTTTGGAAAACATTGCGAGATGTAGAATCGTAGATGAAGAAAGTTTATTATGAATGCCAAAAAAATGCAGATGCTGGAAGACAAAAATAGAAAATGCTATAAACGCTCAGCAGGTCAAGTTGCATGCATGAAAAGAGAAAATAAATAACATTGCAGGCCAAAGGCATTTTTGTCAGTTCCACCTGATCTGCTAAATGTTTCCAGCACTTTCTTCTTTTTTTTTTTTAAGTTCGTTCAGAGTTCGTTGATCTCAATCAGTTGAACATCCTGCTCATACATAACGAATGGTAGGGTGACAGAGGATGGCTGTGTCCAATGGAGTCATGCCTCAGCAGGAACTGACATTTCAGAGAAAACTCTGACAACTGGGATCCTTTGAAGGCATTTCATTATCTAGTAATTTCAGGTCAACTTCACATAGTACAAAACAAACAAGAATCTGAAGTTTGTAATTATAATCATTTCTTAAGGCAAGAGTGTTCAGCCTGAGGCCTCTGACCTCATGCAGTCTCCACTATCTGACAGCTGAGTAGTATTTGCATTTGTATTTCTTACTTGCTATGTTGTCCTATTTGTCTTCATTAGGAAGTTGCAACTAACATTTATAAAGCAAAAAAAATAAACTGCTGCAAGAACTCAGCAGGTCAAGCAGCATCTGTGGAGACAAGGGGATGGCCGATGTTTCAGGCCGAAACTTTGCACCAGGACTGAGAGAAGACAGCTGGTATATAGAGGTGAGAGGGACAGGTGAGACAAGTAGATGGTAGCCGATTAGGGGTGGGGTGGTGATAGCAGATGGAGCCAGGTGGGGAAAGGGTAGAGATAGAGGCTGATAGGTGATGAGTGTTCTGCTGAATTCTTCCACTTCCATAAATGCTGCCAACCCAATAAGTTCTTCCACCTGCACAGATGCTGCTCGACCTTCCATATTACCTATACCTTCCTTATTACCTCTACCTTTTATTACCTAGAAGGGACCTGACTCGAAACACCTATCCATATTCCCCAGGGATCCTTCCCGCTGAGTTACTCCAGCACTTTGTATCTTATTTTTACCGACAACAGCCTCTGACTCCACCTTCCCCCTCTGCTTGTCCAGCTGGCTGCAACCATCTTTTTTTTTCTCCTCTTCTTATGTTTCCACCTATCTCCTGGCAGGCTCCACCTCACCCCTCCCTCTCACTTCTAAATACTGGCTATTCTTAGTTTTGTTGCAGGATCTCAACCAGAAACATTGACAATCCCTTTGCCGCTACCGATGCTGCTTGGTCCACTGAGTTCTTCTGACAGCTTATTTTTTCTCCAGATTCCAGCATCTGCAACTGCTTGTGTTAGCAAATTATTTATATTAGAACTGGGAAAAGTTAGAAATAAAATACATTTTAATTTGCTGAGAAAAATCAGGTAATGTTCAAATATACATGTGATGGTGGTGCTGGTTGAAAGAGGGTGGTGAATATCAAAAGTTATATTTGGAGGTGATGTGAATAGGGGAAGAGATATTAAATCTAAAATAGTATGAGATTAAACAAAAATATCAGTATGCAGGAAATGTGAGATACAAGACCGTAATGACTGATTGTTTTGAAACTGTGGAATTCAATGTTGAGCCTCAAGGTTGTAGTGTGCCCAGTCGGAAGATGAGGTGCTATTCATTCAGCTTAAATTGTATTTCATTGGGTCAGCAAAGAAGACCAATGAGCAGGAACTAAAGTGACTTTGAAAATATGTGAAATTTAGAATATTGTATGATAGACCTTTTGGATAAGCGGTACATGGGTGGAGCCAGATAGGTAATTATTGAAATGATTGAGCCTTGCTACAGCTGACCACTTTGATGCAGGGTCTCAACCCCAAACAATCCCTTTGCTCGCAAAGATGCTGCCTGACCTCCAGTAATTTGTTTTCTACATTTGTTATCTATTCTGTCTCATAGAGAGCTCAGGAAAGAGGCCGGAGGGTCGCATGTAGTTGTTCCATATACCCATCACCTTCTTTGCGAGCAACTTGTCTCTCAAGTCCCATTTAAATCTTTCCCCTCTAACCTTAAACCTATGCCCTCTTTATAAAACTCCCCTCCTTGAGAAAAATAATGTAATTGTCGTGGATAACCTCAGCAACTCAGGTGTGGTTGAGCTCTTTAACTAATGCCATCAACCCTTCAGGTCACCATTATTTCAATATTCCAGCTCAATTTGTAGTATAGCTTTTCACGCGTTGTATGCTGAATGACATCACAATGCATAAAAGTGAATAAAATCATGAGAGGAATAGATTGGGTTGATGAACAGAGTCTCTTGCCAGAGTAGGTGAATCGAGGACCAGAGGACATAGGTTTAAGGTGAAGGGGAAAAGATTTAATAGGAATCTGGGGTGTATTTTTTTCACACAAAGGATGGTGGGTGTATGAAACAAGCTGCCAGAGGAGGCAGTTTTGGCAGAGACAATCCCAACACTTAGACAGGCACATGGTTAGGACAGCATTTGAGAGATATGGACCAAACGTGGGCAGATGGGACTAGTGTAGCTGGGACATGTTGGTCAGTGTGGGCAAGTTGGGCCGAAGGGCCTGTTTCCACACTGTAGCACTCTATGACTCTATGCATCCTCAGCAGTCTTTATGCACAAACATGTCATGCACGTAAAGGGCTCGGATTGTAAATAAGAAATGCACCATTGGTGCACAAAATATACAATCACACAGTATTTCAATAAGTTTCTCTTGGGTGGCACCCAATCACATAACATTATGCAATAGAATCTTATGCTGTAATCTTTTATCAAAAAATGGAAGCCTAAAGAAAGTTAAGACTTCAGAAAAAGACAGAAATGTGTCCCCGCATAACAGATAAACACATGCGGTGGAACTAGACATATACAAGTAACAAATATCCTATCTCACCTATAAACTGAAGTTGCAATTGCTAAATTAATAAGATCAAAGGTAATTCTTTGGGAGTGCTTTTTTCATAGTGATGCTGCATGAGGGGTCAGTATGCTTGGTCAGTGCAATGGTCAGTGCCTGCAGGATTGCAAAAGAAGCCATGGTTGCATCTATCTATCTCTATTATACTAAAACTCTTCCCTTTGTTTTCAACATTTTAAAACTTTGGCTTTCTTTTAATCTCCTTAATTTGTATCTTCTTCCAAACATTTGGCCACAGCCTTCCAATTTTCACACATGCTACTCACATTTTATCCCGCGACCGGATACATATCTTCCAGTTGCATTTCAAACTATATTTCTCAGGTTATTAACCTATTAAAAACAGCTGCAAAATATTAAAGTTTTCAACGTTCTAATTTCCCAATACATTCACACGCACGGGGCGCAAGGGGCACTCCACCATTCCAACCGCTCGGCCCAGCTGGGACCCCTCGCCCTCTCCATCTCTACCCTCCCTCCCCACACTCTCTCTCACCCTCTCTCTAACCCCCTCCCTCTCTGCCCCTCTCCCTCTCTACGCCCCTCACCTCCTTCTCAACTCTCTACCCCCTCCCCCTCCGGCAACCCGCTCGGCCCCACACGCTCAGCTCCGCGCACACAAGGAGGGCTCCAAGCACTAGATTTGGGACAAGAGGCCCACTGTGGAGTGTTACACCCCAGCCCTTTGAGACAGACTGATTCCTCAAGCCCGACTTCACCTCCCTCGACGTGCTCACCTTCGCTGGCAGCGACATCCCAGCCGGCATCAATGTCCCCAACTGCGACGACATCTGTCAGACGGTGGGGTTTAAAAACGTCTCGCTCGGTAATGTGCTGGCAGTGGCCTACTACACACAGAAGGAGAAACTCACCTTCCTGGAGGGTCACGACAAGGACCTGTACATCAAGTGGAAAGGCCCCTCCTTCGAAGTCCAGGTTGGCCTTCACGAGCTGCTGGGCCACGGCAGCGGTAAGCTCTTCGTTCAGGACATGGGTCTCCAAACTATGGCCCGCGGGCCACATCCGGCCCGCCACGAGATTTTATCCGGCCTACAGCAAGCTCAGCACAGGATGGAGCATGTGCCCGTTAGGAGTCGATTCGAGTCGGGGAGTGATGCGGCCCGGAGCTGCTCTTAGTGTTGTTACCAAGTAGGTCCCTCGAATTGTCAGAGCCGAGACATCACAGGGCAGCCGTGAAGGATGCAATGGGGGGGTGGGGGGGTGGGTTTGTTCTGCAGCGGCAGTTAGAATGGGTCGGCGGCGCATTATAAAGTGCGATCGTTCCTCTCTGCCTCTCTCCTCTGTGGGCTCTCTCTCTCCTCTCTCTAACCCCCCCTCCCTCTCTAACCCCCCTCCCTCTCTAACCCCCTCCGTCTCTAGGAAGTGGTGAGTATTGGGACCTATGGGCGAGTGGTGGAGTATTACGTTCGGGAACCAGCCCTCCCCTGTGACGCCATGCGCCCCCCCTACCCCTCTCTACCCCCATCCCTCTCCCTCTCTACCCCCCTTCCCCCTCTCCCTCTCTACCTCCTCACTCTCTAGCCGTGCCTGCGCAGTTGGGGGCTATGCGTGAGTGGATAGGGCGGGGGATGGGGCAAAAGGAGCGAATAAATAATAATAATATCAAGGAGGGGGTTAGTGTGTGTGTGTGTGGGGGGGGGGGGGGGTTAGTGTGTGTGTGTTGGGGGAGGTTAGTTTGTGTGACGCCACACGCCGCCCCACCGTAACCGCGCGCTAAGGGTACGGGACCCAACAGGTCCCACTTGGTCTAGTACATAACTAAAAATCTGATCTTGCGTTCTTCCGGTTTGCGGGGCATTTCTATTTGCGCAAAAACAGTACGCGATAGTTCTCCTGTGCTATCGCTGTTCACCGCTGTTGCTATCGATAGTTCACCGCTGTTGCGGTAACTCACCCTCATGGCCTTCTCGGAGGACATCTTCTCCACCAGCTTATCAAAACTCGTGGTGCCCACCGTGCCAAACACCAACTCCATCCCCCCCCCCCCCCCCCCCCCCAGGCCGAGCGGCGGCAGTGGCAGACTGGCAAGGCGGGGACGGGCCGAGCAGCAGCAGCGGGCGGGCAGGCATGGCAGGGACGAGCCGAGCGGCAACAGCGGGCAGTCGGACAGGATGGGGACAGGCCAAGCAGCGGCTGAGCTGGAGTGGGCAGAGGGAGGGAGGTAGAGTCGGGTTGCAGGGTGGCCGAGCTGTTTGCACGGAGTTTGAGTAACTCACACAAACACGATGCCAACTGGTGCAATCGTCAAGTCAACGGGATCTAAACCACAGCTAACAATGAATGACCTGTGGAGGAAGGAACTGCAGATGCTGTTTTTTATGGATGGAGGGAGGGAGGGAGGGAGTGACTGAGGGTAGGGGAAAGGAGAGGGAGGGAGAGCTGAGGGAGGGAAGGAGGAGAGAGGAAAGATCTTGGGGAGTTGAGGAGGGAGAGTGGGGGGATTGAGGGAGAGGAAGGTGTTGGGAGGGATAGGGGGAATGTGGGGGAGGTGAGGAGAGTGGGGAGGAGGGGGAATAGAGGGGGATGAGGTGGGGAATGGGGGAAGTAGGGAGTCTGGAATAGAGGAAGAGCAGGGCAGTGGGGGAGGTCAGGAGGGATAGTGGGGGGGGGATAGGGGAGGTGACCAGTGGGGATAGAGGGATAGGTGGGGGGGTAGGGAGGGGAGCGGAGTTATGGAGGGAGGGAGGGTCACTGGGGGTATGGGAAAGGAGAGGGAGGGAGAGGTGAGGGAGGGATTGGGGGAGGGGAGGAGTAGAGGGGAAAGAAGAGGGAGGGTGAAGAGGGTGGGAAGGGTTTGCTGGGGGATGAGGGGAAATGAGCCATGCCTGAGCAGTTGGGGGCTATGTGTGAGTGGTACAATATTGCGTTGGGGGGACGGGTTGCAATGGGGGAAATGGGTGAGTGGTGGAATATTGCATTGGGGAACGGGTTGCGTTGGCGGACCAGGTATCCCATGTGACTTAGTCTCGTACACTCCTAAAATCCTACTAGCTTGGTGATATCATCAACTTACTCTCAAGGCAAGGGTGGTGCCATTGTAATCTAGCGGAATGATCTCTACCTTGCAGATACTAGAAATCAGCTCTCAGAACATCTCCTCATATCTACTCCTGGACTATGACCCCAACAACAAACACCAAGCCACTGTCGCCAAAACAATCATATGCCTCATCACTTCAGGAGATCTGCCCTCAACAGTCTCCGACTTGATAATGCACCCCCCCCCCCCCCCCCCCTACACATTGGTCACTCTAACCCAAGATCCACAAACAGGACAGTCCTGGTAGTCCCATTATTTCTGCCTACACACCGTTTCCTGGCTTAATGATAACACTCCTCTGATTTAGAACAACATGAGTTGTGGGTACAAGTACTCCTCTAGGCTGTGAATTCATCTCATTACCATTGGGAACTGCAGAGCTGAAGCTGCAGACTTTCTGATGAGCCACTAACCTACGATCTTGTCCTTACAGTAAAGTCCTCTCAGAGATTCTATATTTTTTTTATGCTTGTTGAAGACAGAGCAACACCAAAGAACACAATTTCTGAATCTTTCTAAAAGGAAGCAAGCACTTAAATACAATAAATCCTGTAAAATAAAAAATACACAAAACACAGTGAAATCTAACAATATGAAAGTAAGTGCATTATTGAAGGATATAAAATCAAAATTGAATGGCTACTCGTTAATTTGTTGAGCACAGATGAAAATCTGTTTTGAACAGTGTACTCGGAAAATCATTCTGCATAAAGAAAGAACATAAGAGCCCCTGAAGCCTGCCCATCCAGTCAAAACTATCCTGGCTACGCCGCCCCAGGCCTCATCTGAGCCAGTTTAATGTCACTCTCAATTCCCCAATCTTTCAAAAATCAATGTACCTCTTCCTAAGCATCACTGAGACCCAGTAACTCCACAAATAACACAATAACAATTAATAATTATACATTTTTGTAACAGTGCAATTGACACAACAAAATATCTTTCACAGATGTATTACAAAACTAAAGCTAAATGCGACATACTAGGGCATATGACCAAGGGTTTGGTCAAAATATTGGTCTTCACAAGGTAACTTATGGAAGCTAGAAGTAGACCGGAATACAGCAGTTTTCCACAGTGCAAAGGCAATTGAAGATGTGGCTTGCAAATTCCCCACTGATGTTTTGTATTCTATTGAGCCACCCTGTGAGACTCTGATTCTACGATGCTGTGCCATGCAATTCTGCATTACATTCTGGTTCTTGTAATATTCAGCCCAATTGCTTTTCTATATATCCTACAGGACCAGGATAGTGTTTCATAATTCACAATAGATACCATCTGAGAATTCATCATGCTCCGAAGGACCTGTGGCAAGATGAGACAGTGTGGTACTGTATGCATCAACAACATAATTTCCACTGTCTCTAAACAGCCTCAAATTCTGTATTCACAAACCCACTGTAAACTGCTGACATTTTCAGTTGCTTGACGGGAGGCAAATCACAGAACAAAAATAAAGACAACGACATTTGCAACCTGGCAGTGTAACATAGAATGAAATTTAATACAAACAGAAAATACTGCCTATAGGAAGCATAGACAAAGAAAAATAGTAGGCAAAATTACAGATCCATGAAAAAAGGTAATATATTCTTGGGATAGAAACGATAACAAGCAGCATTAATAATACAACAGTAATAGATAGAGCAGGAGTTATTAGAAATACATAAAATTAATTGTCTGTACAACAATGATCAGTGTATCATCATCAAAGTGCAATAGGCCAAAATGTGAAATGAAATACGTCAAGGTAAGATGGCTGCATTGAAGCTGCTCCAAATAAGAGTTTTGTGGACAGATCCACGCAGTAAAATAAATAAATAAATGAGTTAGAAGAACAACCTCACCTTAAAGAGTGATGCAACAGTCATCACAAAGTCTAAGCTGCAAGCAAAGTATGACTAAGAGTTACATATTCCAGTTTCTACAATCTTTAATATAATCAGTAATATTGGGGAAGACGGAATGCTGACAACCATGGAGAAATAGCAGTGTGAAGTAAAGGTATAAGGATGAAGAGGCTGAATTGTAAACAACATAAATAAAATGTGCCGCCAAAGGTACATCTTTATGATGGCACAGTGGCGCAGATGTAGAGTTGCTTCCTTACAGCATCAGATACTCGGTTTTGATCCTGATTACAGGTACTATCAGTACGGAGTTTATACAGTCTCCCTGCAGGTTTGTCGGTTAATTGGCCTCTATAGATTTTCCCTAATGTATAGGATAGCACTATTGTACGGGTGATTGTTGGTTTTCGCAGACTCAGTGGGCCGAAGGGCTAATTCCACGCCGTTTCGCTAAACTAAACTACATTGAACTAAACTAAACTAACCTTACCTACTGAAATGTTCCAAAGTGCCTACCAGGAACCCTTTAAGCTGATACCGGAGATATTAGTTCAGTTCACCAAAAGCTTGGTGAAATAACTTAGTTTTAAGGAGCACCATTAAGGATGAGAAAGAGATGAAATATTTTAGGAATTAGAGTCTATGATTCAGGTTGCCAATGAGCCTGCCAATCATTGAATAATTAAAAAGCAGAGGGTTGGAATTGGAGTACTGATAAATCGAGTATGCCCATAAGAAGTGTAAAAAATCAGTTTTGTGTGTGAACATGTCAGAGTGATGGAAACAAGCTTGAATAAAAAATCAATACAAATGCAAGAAATACTGGGAATATAGCAGCAAATTGGGCCAACCACATGTACAGAAGGCAAAAGTAGCCAGAAATTGATTAAGAATAAAATATTACGACCCATAACAGAATCTATCAAGGTAACAGGAATGTGGGTTGACTAACAATGAATATGGTAGGATTATAATAGTCAATGTGGATAGGGCAGATATTGAAAGTCAGTACTTTGTTTTCCTTTGCAAGATAGAACAGCTGAATTTTGGGCTAGCTTTGGGCTAGCACAGTGAAACTCAGCCTTGCAGTGTCTGAATTTGTACATAGAAAGTCATTTGGTAATTTGTTTCAGCACTATTTGTAGTGGGTCAAATAGATGCTGCAGCACTTAGAATAGAGAACTAAGAAAAGTACAGCACAGAAACAGGCCTTTCAAACCACAATGTCTATGCCGAACATGATGCCAAGACCAAAGCTGCACATAATCCATATCCCTCCAATCCCAGCCTATCGATATACCTACCCAAAAGTCTCTTAAATGCTATCATCATATTTGCCTCAACCACCAACTCGGGAGCACATTCCAGGCAGTCACCACCCTCTGTGTAAAATAACTTGCCCCACACATCTCCTTTTCACTTTGCCCCTCTAACCATATAGCTATTTTTTTAGTTTAGAGATATGGCGTGGAAACTTCAGCCCACTGAGTCCACACTGACCAAAGAACACCTGAACACTAGTTCTATTCTTCACAATAGGGACAATATACAGAGGCTAATTAACCTACAAACCTGCACGTGTTTGGAATGTGCGTGAGAAAACCGCAACACCCAGAGAAAATGCACATGGTCATAGGAAGAACATATAAACTCTGTACAGTCAGCACTCGTAGTCAGGTTCGAACCCAGGTGTAAGGCAGGAACTCTACCGCTGTGTCACTGTACTGCCCAATTTGATATTTCCATTCCGTCTTGCTGTTAATTGGTTTTTTCCCCTCACGTTCAACTTCCCACAACTCACACTTGTTCGGATTATGCTCCATCTTCCATTTCTGCAACTGATCTCTATACCGCTGTATACTTTGGCAGCCTTCCTCACAGTATATATATATAAAACAAGCAGCAGAGGTCCCAGCGCAGATCCCTGCGGAAATCTACAGGTCACAGACCTCCAGACAAAATATTGTCCTTCCACCACAACCCTTTGTCTTCTATCAGTTAGCCAGATCTGAATCCATGCACCCAAGTCCTTGTTAATTCCATGCATCGTGATCTTCAGGATCTGTCTTCTACTTGCATCGATCACCTTCGTTACCTGATTGAGATAGCTACATAACAACTGTAAGTTCGCTTCAAAACAAATTCATGGGCTATTAAATATTTTGCTACATCTTAACATGGTATACGTTAGAAAAGCAGGAGTGAAGAATAAACTCTGAAGAAGGGTCCCAACACAAAACATTGCTTTCCATTCCCTTCACAGGTGCTGCCTGACACACTGAGAACCTCCAGCACTTTTGTGTTTTGCTTGTGAAAGATAAACTACCTAGCATTTAAGCAAAAGATTATAATAATATAAATTTAGACTGAAATCGGGAATGGTTAATTATTTTAAGCAATGACAGCAATATTAATTTGAGAAATTATGGAACAATTCATCTTATTACAGCTATGTTGCTGCAAGGTTTAACATTTTTAGATGTATCTCCATATGACTCTTCATCCTAATTTGTAACTCTGCTTTATCAGTTTCTTCTTGACTACATAATTGTCCATGATGTAGTCAATAAGAGTATGTTTACATGGCTACACAACATTAATATTTGTTTCCATTGCTTGAACACTTTCCCCCTCCGAAACTGCTGTATACAGCCGAGTCTTCAAAAATACTGCTAAATACAGAAGCTTCATTTTCAATCAACCTGGGCAGCAAATTCAATGAGATAGGTAAGCCCACAAAATCTTCTGGGGGGAAAAAAATAAGGATAGATATTCCTGGCAGTTTCTAACGGAACTGCTAATTTGAGAAATGCCACTGCAGATTAGCACACAGAAGCATGATGATTTGATCAGGCCTAGAGAAAATCAAAAGAGCTTATTCACCCTAACACAAGCATTAACTTGCATTAATCTGCCAGCAATAGGTCAGTGGATCCATGCTGTTCTGATCCCCTACACAGACCATATTCAGGGGATTAGGACAGTCCTTAATGGCATTAAACTGCACTTCCATTACAGTAGTTGAAAGAGAATCTATTCCATTGGCTCCAGCAACGTTGAGCACCATCTGTAAAATCCACTCAATCTTCAGCTATTCTGAAAAGTCACTAAATAACTGAAATCTCTTCCAGTAAAATGAAAATTAAATTCAGTGCAAAGATTAACATCTCCTATTATCCTTGAAGTACTCTGAACTATTTCCTTTCATTTGTTAATATATACATTAATATATTTTTGTTAAATCACTACATGTCAATAGTTGTATAGTGATTGAAATCTCCTGTCGATGATCATCACAAATCAAATATATTTTCGTGTTATAACAGACACAGACACTGATTTATTGACGTTGGGAACAATGGTAGAGTTGTTTCCTTACAGCGCCAGAGACCCGGATTTGGTCCTGACTATGGGGGCTGTCTGTGTTGGAGTTTGTATGTTCTACCCGTGACCATGTGGGTTTTCCCCTGGTGCTCCAGTTTCCTCACACACTCCAATGATGTACAGATTTGTAGGTTAATTGGCTTTGGTAAAGATTGTAAATTGTCCCTAGATTATAGGATAGTCTTAGTGTACTCGATGGGTAGAAAGAGCCTGTTTCCGCACTGTATCTCTAAACTAAACTAAACTCATAGTTAAGAAGAAACTGCAGATGCTGGAAAATCGAAGGTAGACAAAAATGCTGGAGCGGGTGAGGCAGCATCTATGGAGCAAAGGAAATAGGCAACGTTTCGGGTCAACGGTTCAGTCTGAAGAAGAGTTTCGACCCGGAACGTTGCCTATTTCCTTCACTCCATAGATGCTGCCTCACCTGCTGAGTTTCTCCAGCATTTTTGTCTACCTTAAACTCATAGTTAATTCAGAGACATGTTAGGGATCAAGGTCTCAGAGGATCTGTGAATATTGGGAAATTTTTGAAGACTGTGATCAATTGTGTTGTCAATAACCCAGTCAATGAGTGACACAGCATTAAAGTGAGGGGGGGTCACATGTTTAAGGAGAGAGATGTGAAAAATTTAAAAGGAAACTGTGGGAAAGCTTTTTCACTGAGAGGGTGGTGCTTGTATGGAACGAGCTGCCACGGAAAGCAATAGAAGCAGGTACAATAACAACATCTAAAAAACACTTTAGCAGGAATGTGGATAAGAAGATTATATAGGGACAAGAGCAGGCTAATAGGTGTTAAAGAAGGAACTGCAGATGCTGGAGAATCGAGGGTTACACAAAAAGCTGGAGAAACTCAGCGGGTGCAGCAGCATCTAAGGAGCGAAGGAGATAGGCGACGTTTCGGGTCGAGACCCTTCTTCAGGCTAATAGGACCTGCTCGGTTAGGCAACTTGGTCGACATGGATGAGTTGGGCTGAAGGGCCTGTTTCCATGCTGTATAACTCGAAGGGTCAAGGGTCATGAGTACTGCGAGGAGTTTCCTGCAATCTTTGATGATGGCTCATTGCATGTCTTTTATACCTTTTAGCACACCTGTTCACATTTTCACTCAATGCACATGCAGAGCTTGAACTTACGACTGCTATTTTCCCTTTCTTTGCTCAGAGAGCTAAATTACAATTGTGCACATTGCTTTCAAAATTGATTTCACTCCAGCCCCATTTCCATCAAACTCTAACGGTTTATGTGAGATTTTGTGTTTACGACTCGGAGAGCAACTATGTTCTCATCCAGCGGGTAAACACCAATTCCCAGCAGTTGCTCAGCAGTAATCAGGAGTTGGTGTCTTCCGGCTCCACGATGAAGGGATAATTTTCCAAGTGAAGCCAAAATGCAATTAACCAATTTTAAAACATTTGTTATTGCTCTTTATTATATTACATTAGAAAGTGAGAAAAGACAGAGGAAACAAAATCAATTACTCCAGCCCTCTCCTAATTTCAACCGATATAGACATCCTATGATCATTTAACTCATGGCAGTTTGTGGGACATTGCAGGGCACAAATTGGTTGCCCTTTTTGATACAGTGCCTACAATTCTGAAAAGTGATAACAATATTTAGCAATTCAGCCCTTCAGGCCTGAATATTCAACATATTTGTGGCTGATAATCTACAACATCATCTTCCTGTACTATCCTCGTTCCCCTTGACTCTTCGAGAATACAGGAATCTATTGATCTCTAAATGTAATAAATGGCAGTGCCTCCATAACTCTCCGTTATGAATATTCAAAAGATTCATCACACCGAGTGAAAATTTTTCTCTTCATTTCAGTCCTTATACTACGACTGTTCTAGATTCCTTCAGCAGAGGAAACACCCTCCCTGCATTTATCCAAGTCCTCGTGGATGGGCCTTCTTGTGGTACCCTTCTAGTAAAAAATTGCTATACTTTATAATGATGTTACTTCTCATTCTTCTAAAGTTTATAAAATAGGGACCCAGCCCACTCAATCTCTACTCAAACAACAGGCATGCTATCCCTGAAACAAGACGATTGAATGTTCATTGCATTCCCTCTATAGCAAGTGTATTGTTTAAGTAAGTAGGCCAAATTTAAGCACAATACGGCAAATGTTGTTTCATCCCTGCCCTATATACAGTAATTATTGAAAACTGTCATTACTTGCGCAATCAAATCCTCTTGCCATAAGGACAACATACCATTTGCCTTCTAAAGTACCTGCTGCACCTGCATGTTAGATTTCAGTTGTTCTGCTTAACGAAAATCAGGTCCCTCTGAACATCAATATATCTCTATCTCTCCATTTCTGTTTACTCCAGCGAAGTGGATAACCTCATGCTTTTCCACAACATGGTTCATCTGCCCACTCACTGCTGAGGAGATCCTTTGAAGTCTCTTTGTTTTCTCATCATTACTCACATCTCGTGTCATGAGCAAACTTGGAAATACTACATTTAGCCTCTTCAGTCAAATTACCGACATAAAAAGGGAATAGTTGGAGCCCAAGCGCTGATTCCTGCAGTAACCCACGAGTCACCGCACGTCAACCTGAAAAGGATCCATTTATTACGCCTATTCAGTCTGAAGAAGGATCCTAACCCAATATATTGTTTGTCCATTTCCCTCCACAGATGAAGCCTAGCCCGCAGAGTTCCTCCAGCGGTTTGCTTGTTGCTGAAGATCTCAACATCTGCTGTCTTTTATTCGTACAGGATAACCAACTTGCAATCCATGTTGTATACTGGTACAACAGAAAGGGAGGTTCTTTCTTTTTTTTTAAACAAATGTGCCACATATTAGCTAAATCTGCATTTTAATTTGGTAATAAGACATTACTACTCTCAAAATCTCCACAATACAAGGAGATTCCTGGACCGTTATCCTAAGTCCTAAGTACATGTATTTATATCAGCATAATAGATTTCTGATTGTCCATGTCAACAACGTTTGCAGACTGGGTTAGTCCTATTTGCCTGCATTTGGCCCTCATCCCTCTACACCTTTGGACAACTATCTGTCCAAATGCTTTAAAAATCATAACTTTATCTGCTTCTATAACTTCCTCACGCAGCTCATTCTAGATATGGTTTACCTTCTGAGTGAAAATGTTGTCTCTGCTGTCCCTCTTAAATACCTCCCTTCTCACCTTAAGTCTATGTGCTCTATTTTCAGAATCCTCTAACATGCAAAAAATACTGTGAGCTTTCACTTTACCCATGCCTCTTATAATCTTATACTCCTCAATAAGGTCACCCATTAGCACCTATGCTCCAAAGAAAAAAATCCCAGCCCATCCAGCCTCCCCCTCTAACTCAACCCAGCAAGTCCAGGTAACATCCTGGTGAATCTCTTCTGTGCTATTTCGAACTTAATGTCATAATTCCTATAGCTTGGTAAGCAGAACTGTGCACAAATACCCCAAGTGTTGTCTCATCAATGATGTACAGCTACATTATGTTTCAACTTTTGTTATCAACATCCTTCCCAAAGAAGTCAAGCATTCCAAATGTCTTCTTCACTACAATGTCCACTAACTCGCCATTTTCGGGGATGGCACTTATACTCCCAGATCTCTTTGTTCTGTGACACTCTACAGAAAACCACCATTTAACATGTAAGTCCTGGTTTGACAAACTAAAGTGCAACACCTCACAATTGTCAAGTTAAATTCCATTTGCCATTCCTTAGCCACCTTTCTAAATTGATTTAGATCCTGTTGTAAACTTAAATATCCTTTGTCACTGTCCACTATACCACCAACTTTGGTGTCATCTGCAAATTTGCTTACAATGTTAACAACCTTGGCATCCAAATCATTAATGTACATAAAAAAACAACAGTGGACCCAGCACCGACCAAGGTGGTACTCCACGGGGCACAGGCCTCCAATCAGAAAACAAGCCTCCACAACTATCATTTGTCTCCTTCCTCCAAGCCCATTTTTAATTCAATTTGTGAGCTCACCTTAGATTCCAAGGCCACTAACTTTCCTGACTAGGCTACCATTTGTCAAAGGCCTTGTTAAAGACTATTCAGACAGCATCCACTTCCCTTTCCTCATCTATTATTTTGGTAATCTTTTCAAAAAACAGATTCATGACACAATTTCCCATGCACAAAGCAATGCTGACTATTCTAAATCAGTCGGTGTTTATCCAAATGCTGATAGATCATGTCCCTAACAATCCCCTCAAACAACCTGCCCACCATTGGTCAGACTCACCAGCCTTAGTTCCCTGGTTTGTCCTTGGTGCTCTTCTTCAATACTGATACGACATTAGCCACCTTGTCTTATAGGAATTCATCCGTGGTTAAATATACTGCAAATATCTCTGCAAGGTCCTCCACAATTTTCTCCCCAGCTTCTCACAAGGTCAGTGAATGCACTTGGGAAGTTACCCACTTTAATGTGCCTTAACACTGCCAATACCTCCTTTTAAGTAATTGTCTCAGCATTTAAGATATTACAACTCCTCTTCCGCATGCCTAAAAAACCGATGAGAAGTATTAATTAAATATCTCCCCCATTTGATGTGACTGCACATAAAGTTGGCTATGCTCATCTTTCAGGGGACCTATTCTTTTCCAAGCCACCCTTTTACTTTTAAGTCAATTTATGTTATTAAAATAACAGAACTGTAACAACACTGTGCATACAAAGCATTTGTATGCTTCTATGATACAGCAATATACATACAGCAATATACCATACAGCAATATAGCAATATATCATATTATATATAAGCTAAATAACATGTTCTGCCAAAATTTAAATAATTATTTGGTCAGCAAGTTTGCACATTATAGGCCACTGTATACCACAGATATTATTACAGTATTGAAAGATTTGCAGACCTTGTACCTTCACATTCAATAGGAAATGGGTTGATTTGGTGCAGACATCCATTTCACAAGCAAGTGTTAACTAGGATCAATGAGAAACAGCCATTTTGGATAATGAGCCATTGGTATTCTTATTTCTCCCTTCAATATTTGATTTTTAAATGTAATATTAAAAACATTTCTATTTAGATCTTAAAGACAGCAATGTACAAGAGGCCAGAAACAGAGAAGGCTGGAAGAGGTTGGGAGGAAGATGGAGGGGGGAAGAGGTCAGCGAGACATTTGAAAACAAGAATGAGAAGTTTGAAAACAAAATGTTGGCACACCCGGAGGGCCAATGTAGCTGCACAAGTATAGAGTTAATAGGTAAACAGGTAGAGGGAGACTGGGAGGAAGAAAAATTGCTTTAAAAAAATTCCCTCCCTCCACCTTTTTCCAGTGCAACCCATTTTGTTCTATACCCCTCTGGAACCCTCAATGTTTTAATGTATAGTCAAATGAGTCAGTGAAATGTTACTTTCTCATGTCCTAGATTTTTGGCTGCAACTCCACATCTTCTTTCATTTATTCTAAAGGGAAACAAACTTCACCATATCAGGTGCATAACCAGTATAGCCCATTATTCAGAATAATTCCAGACAAACATTTTTTATCATATTGCTGTACTCAAGTACTTCTTTATGACATTTGCATTTTTAATTCTTCCAATTAAGTTTACAGCTGTCCACAAACCAAAATGGCCCAAACCATACATATTGCAACTTTTTTTTCCAATAATTCCTTATTCTCTCTGACACAATCAACATCACTATCTTTGTCAAAGCTCTGGGAATGCGTACTTTCAAAGCCAGATCGTTGTGGATTAGACTGTATATCAAGACTATAGCAGGATTTACTAGTCCTGCTATTGATGCCAACACTTACCCAACCAAAAGTAGTTTGATGCTGGGCTGTCAGCTTGTATCAGAATCCAATGTACACATTTCAGCTAGAAGGAGCTTAGTTAATAATAGGATTAAGCATCATATTTGAAATGTAAAATTATAAAGTCAGTGTTTTTCCAAGGATGGAAATATCAAATACCATTAAGGCAATGGCTTTAAGGTGAAAAGAGGAACGTTTTAAGGAGATTTATAGGACAAGTTTTTGTTTAAACAAGGAAAGTGGTAAGTGGCGAGAATGTGCTGCCAGGAAAAGTGATGTAAGCAGATTAATAGGCATTTAGACAGACACATGAACAGGCAGGTAAGAGGGATTATAGACCACAAGCATACAGATAAACAATTTGAACTGGCATCATGATTGACACAGGCATCATGGACGAAGATTCTGTTCCTGCGCTGTACTGTTTGATGCTGATCTTCTAACTAACAAGGTTAATTTATGTTATTGGGTTGCTTTAAAAGCATAAGGGATAAACAACAATGACTAAGATTTGTATTTCAGACCTTGCTTTCAAAGAATGAGAAGGGTGCTATGGCTGGTTACCATCAGATTTGAGGATTATAATGGATTGTTTGGATTAGCATAGAAGAAAAAAGAGCCTGATGGCTGTTGGAAAGACGCTATTCTTGTTTTTTTTTATTGTTTCCACCAAAATTAATTTTTTCATTCAAATTTGTTTTTAAATCTTTTTAAAATTTTAATTTTTTTAATTATGTGTAATATATATTGTTTAATCAATTTTGTGTTTCATCACATGACGTTTGAATGGGGTCACTACATCAATAACTGATTTGGTATTTGCTCTGACAACTCTTAGTAAGAAAACCTCTGAACTTCTCTCCTCTGTATAATCAGTACAAAGAAAATATATTTCTGTATTCATTTTACCAAAATTACTCACAATTATTAAACTGTTAGTTGTGCCTTCTCTGGTCCAGTGGAAAAAAAAATGTTTCAAGTCTAGATTCTTAACTAAATGAAACAGAAAATAGGTGCAGGAGTAGGCCATTCAGCCTGTTAAGCCAGCACGCATCCAATATGATCATGGCTGATCACCAAAAATCAGTACCCTGTTCCTACTTTCTCCCCATATCCCTTGATTCCGTGCACTGTATATGCACTGTATGCAACTCCTTGTCTTTGATGTCTATTTTGTCGTAGAGTACACAAAATTGCACATGGTATACTAAAATGATTGAGCTTCAGAACACATAGACATTAGCATGAGGATGGCTAACTTCCATCTTCGCAACACTGCCTCTGTTCATGTCGCTGAAGGTCTCATCCATGCACTTGTTACCTCTGTTCTTTTCAATGGGCTCTATTTCAATGGTCCTCTGGGCACCCTGCAGAAATTTGTGCTCATCTAACATCTGTTACTCATATATAAACTTCGATCAAGTACTCAGCAATAACCATTAACTCACTTAACTCCCAGACAGTAGCTCAATTTTGAATTGTGTTATGAATAAAAAAAACTGATGCCAAACCTCAGAAGGATACTGCGAAAAACTAAAGATGGGTTGAGAGAGGAGAGAGGCAGAAGTTTAAGGAGAGTTCCAGAGTTCTAATGACCAAAGCTGGCCGGCAATGACGCAGCATCTAAGATTGGCGATGTGAAAGATGGCATGATCTCTGAAGCACAATGATCCCAAAGGCTTGTTAGGATGGAGGGATGATTGAGGTTGGGAAAAGGATAGGAAGTATCAAATCAATCATTATAGAGAAAAAATAATGGGTGACAGATGAATAGAGGCACTGATTGTCCGAACTAATTCATTGCAGACCTTGCACCTTTTTTTATGTCTGCACGTTTTCTATAACTGGAACACTATAATGTTGTAACACTATATTCTACGCTTTGATATTTTTCTCTTTGCACTCCCTATATTACTTTACATAAACTGATATGTATTTACACATGTATGGCATGATTCGCCTGTACACGTGACAATAATAAATCAATATCAATACTTTGAATCCTTGAAGGTACTTGTATTTTCTGGGTTGTATCTCCAACATTTATTGCCACTTTCAATGGTCCATTTTGCATTCTTGGGATGGCTAACGTTACCTCCCTTCTGAAGCAGCTGCACTCCAATACACCCTATGGAAACGATTTCCACGTGTGTTTTTACGACAAGGTGAGGTACCCATTACATCCAGCTTCTCATTCCTTCTCCATTTGACAAATAGAGACTGTTGGAAGCACTGAAAACAAGGCATAGGCTTCCTGCTGTGAGATTATCAAGTGACCAAACAAATTGGTCATTAGGTGATAAGTAATGAGCTAGTCAAGTTCAACCGTGAAATGCGACCAAACACGTCAGTTCAAAGACCAAGTTTTCACAATTTGATGTGACCTTGACATTTATCAGTAACGTGGCCTGAGTGGTGATTTACAGTAAGGAGTGTACCAAGAATATTGCTGCTATCATAGTACATTATATCTTCTTTCCTTACTATTTTGTCTGCAGATAGCCCTCCAAATTGAAAATGTCAATCTAAGGGGGTGGATTAATGGCTATATTTACTTCTATGTCTTCAATGCAATCTAAAAGTGCATTGTTCTCCCATTAGCAAATTCAATTGCAAGTTGCAATCAAATTAATTGCAAATGCTCAGCTTGACTTGACTTAGCTTGTGTTGGATATTTGATTTGCATGAATGTGCAATCAGCAAGTAAAGCCCAACACTTATGTTTTCGTTTTTAGTTTAGTTTATTGTCACAAGTACAGAGACAGTGAAAAGTTTTTGCTATATGCTAACCAGTCAGTGGTAAGACAATACATGATTATAATCGAGCCATCCACTCTGTAGCTGGAGTGTGATTGGACAATAAACAGTATTAGAGGAAAAAATCTCAACTGTTTTTCATTCCACCTTGAAATTAGTTTATTTTCATTAATGGCAGTCTAATAGTTCAGAGTAATGTAAAATAGGCTGCAAAAATGCCATAAATATATTACGTGAATGGAAACAATATTTGCAAAGAAAAAACACACACCTAAGCTGCTCCGTTAGAATGTTCCGTGCACCCCTCTTCTGGTGAACAGAAATGGATAGCAGGATAATTCAAGCATCCACCACTGTGTAAAACCGCCTGAAGATAAGTATAACTAGTATCTTGAAACTAGTTTTTTTGTTTAGTTTAGTTTAGATTAGAGATGCAGCATAGAAACAGGCCCTTCGGTCCACAGAGTCTATGCCGACCATCATATTTGAATGCTTAGCATAAAGATTAGTGTGGGAGAAATCATCATCATCATCGTTGAAAACATCAACGGGCACGTTGCCATACAATGCAATGTACAACAGGTCTCTCCGTTCCCGGACCAGCAATTTCAGGAACAGCTTCTTCCCTGCGGCTGTTACCCTACTTAGCTCTGCACCTTGGTGATTGCCTGTCACCCCACCCTCCTTTTGGGAGGGGGGGGGGGGGAGATCAGTCACTCCTTCCCCCAGTGACTGATCTCCCCCCTCCCAAAATTTGCACTACTGCTACTGTGTATACATATATATATTTTACTGTTCCATTATTCTGTGTTCGCAACTTCTGGGTGAGATGCTAACTGCATTTCGTTGTCTCTGTACTTGTACACTGCACAATGACAATAAAATTTGAATCTGAATCGTTCCTGTGGGAAAGGTTGTATTTGAATCAAACTGGAACCACTGCCCTAACAAACCAAATAACTACAGCTGCAGATAAGGCTTTAAACTAAATAGTTGAGGGAGGGCTCCAATTAAGTAAAATTTAAAAAGGACAAAACTATAGCGCTATAATCATTATGGATAGAAAAATTACACTAGACTCAGGAAAGGATTTAGACTATCAAGAAGGCAAATGTGAGAACATACCTCCAGCAACATAAGGAAATATGATATAAAGGCAAATTTGAAGGGTTTTTATTTAAATGTACACAGTAACTGTAGCATGATGAATGGCCAAGACTACATATTGACTGAGCAAATCAAATTAGCAACAGTGTACAAGATATGATCACAGATGTGTAGGACAAGGGTTCCCACCCTGAGGTAAATTTAACCCCAAGGGGTAAATTTGTTGATTCTGGATTTGTACATATTTTTTCTCATTGGCTGACTGTGTTTAGTTCTGGTATATCTGTTCATCATTACTTGTTCATAAATAAGTGAAATAACATTGTTATCTCCATACTTATAAAACTGTGATCTTGGATGTGTATTTATTTGTTTGTGTGTTTGTGTGTAATCACATCTTCGCAAAAAAAATGACGCGGTAACGGTAATATTTTTACATATTCCGGTGGAGATTTTTCCCGTGGAGTCAAAATCGCCTTATCTGAGAATTTCAGGCTTTATTTCTCGAGATTACTAAATGTTCAAAAATCTGACAAAAGTGAATTTAAAAACCACTGTCTTTCGCTGATGACGTCACAATGGGTCTGCTCCTTGTGCCCTTCTTCCACGCGCTGTGAGTAACCTCACCCCTCAAACTCTACCCTCCTCCTTCTCTGCCCCCTCGCTCCCTCTCTGCCCGCCTCCCGCTCCCTCTCTGCCCTCCCACTCCCTCTCTGCCTCCCCGCCTCCTCTGCCTCTGTACTCTGCCTCTGTACTCTGCCTCTGCCATCTGTCTGCCCTCTGTCTCTGGCCTCTGTACCTGCTTCGCCCTCTGCCCCTGCCACCGCCCTCTGCCCCTGCCTGCCCTCTGCCCCTGCCTGCCCTCTACCCCTGCCCTCCCTCTGCCCTCTGCCTTCTGCTCTCTGCCCTCCGCCTCTGTCCTCTGCCTCTACCCGTTACCTCTGTCCTCTGCCTCTACCCTCGGCCCCTGCATCTGCCCTTGCCCTCTGCCCCTGTCCTCTTGCCTCTACCTCCTGCCTCTGCCTCTGCCTTCTGCTCCTGCCTCTGCCCCTTGCCCCATGCCCTCTGTCCTCTGCTTCTACCCGCTACCTCTGCCCTCGGCATCTGTACCTGCCCCTGCCCTCTTCCCCTGCCCTTGCCCTTTGCCCCTGCCCTCTGCTCCTCTGCCCCCGACCCTTTACCTTCTGCCTCTGCCCCTGCCCCTGCCCTCGTATCTGCCCTCGTATCTATCTCTGCCCTCTGCCGCTGCCCTGGTATATCTGGTGTAGGAGATATATTTTTTAGGTCAGTAGTTGAGGAACCAATTACAGGACAGACTATTTTGTATTGTGCATTGACAAATGGTTAACTCATAGTGTCGTTAAGTGGCCTTTTAGGAATAATTATCAAAATATGATAACATTTTTATGTAAAGACTATAAACGATTATAAACGATAAACGACTATAAACGATAAACTAACAATTTGACTGGTCTTACTGCAGCTAACAAGGTGAGTTAAAGATATTATTAAATCAAACATAGAGGCTTTAACATTGCCAACATGACTAGTAAACCTGAAGATTGGGAAAAATCTGAATTTAGCAAAGGAGGACCACATTAGAGACAAGGAAAAGGAATACGGGTCCATTAAGTACCTGGAGCATTTGAATCACTTGAATACAAAATTAAAGACATCATACTAAAATCACAAAGGGCCCTTCTGGAATTGCATCTGGAATTTAACTGCAGGTGAAGGAAAGATAAACTTGAAGAAGTTTAATGAAGGTTCATTAGATTTATTATTGGAATGGGGACATTTATCCAGCGAAGAAAGATGAAGTAGTGTGAACCTATACTCTATTGTATTCGGAAGAAGGTGAAGTGATATTATAGTAACCTATGGGGTTTGACAGATAGATTCAGGAACGATATTTCCCCCTTTCTCCGTCCAGAATCAAGGGTTACTTTCTTAAAATAAGGGATCAACCATTCAGGATTGAAATGAAAATTATTTTTTTCATTCTGAGGATACTGAATCCCTAGAATCTTCTATCCGAAAGATTGATTGATGCTCAGTCAGGGATATGAAGTTATTGCAGAGAGAGAGCGAGAGAGAGCGAGAGCGAGAGAGCGAGAGCGAGAGCGAGAGCGAGAGCGAGAGAGAGAGATAATCACCTCAGGGAAATTCAGATGTCCAGTTGCCAACCCAGGCAGAACGTAAAGCAGACAATAAATAAAACACGGACAATACATAAAAGCAATAAATACTTAAAATGAACCCAATAAATAACTATTAAAAGTGCAAAGCATCCCCATACACCTTAACGGTCAGTATTATAAAATCTAATGGCTGCAGGGGTGAAGGATCTCCTGAACCGCTCTGTTCTACAGCGCAGGGAGAGGAGCCAGTTGTTGTTCCGTGTGCTCCTCTGACCCTCCAGAGTTTCATGGAGGGGACACCGGGAGTTGTTGAGGATAACCTGGACCTTGTTCCTCATACACCTCTCAAGCACAGCCACCACAGAGTCCACTCTTCCCCCCAGCACTGAGCTAGCTCTTTTCACCAGCTTGTCCAGCTTCTTGATGCTTTTATCAACGATGTTGTTACCCCAGCAGACAACAGCGTAGAAGATGACACTTGCAACAACAGTATAGTAAAACAAGTATATCATTTCATTGCACACATTGAAGGATCTGAGCCTTCTGAGGAAAAATAAACAGTTCTGTCTTTTTTTGTAGAAGGCATCGGTGTTGACAGACCAGTCTAGTTTGTTATCAAGGTGCATTCCCAGATATTTGTATGTCTGCACCACCTCTGCAGTGTTAACCGACTGAAGAGGGAGCTTGGACCTGCTAAAGTTAACCACCATTTCTTTAGTCTTGGTTGTATTCAGGATGAGACCGTTCTCTTTACTCCAGATACCGTAGCACTGGTCAAGTCCCTGTATTCCTCCTCATGTCCGTTCCTTACACATGCCACAATCGCTGTGTCGTCAGAATATTTCTGAATGTGGCATGTGTCAGACTTATATTTAAAGTCTGCAGTATGCAGGGCAAAAAGGAACAGGGCCAAAACTGTTCCCTGTGGGTCTCCAACATTGCACACCACTGTCTCGGAAACACAGTCCCCCAGCTCAACAAACGGTGGTCGACCCGTCAGGTAGTTGTGTATCCAGGAGGTAAAGGTGGAATCCACCCCCATCTTCTCAAGCTTGTCTTTCAAAATCAGGGGTTGGATGGTGTTGAACGCACATGAAAACTCGAAGAACATAATCCTCACGTAGCCACCTGGTTCGTCCAAAAAGGAGTACGATCGGTGTGGCATGTTGAGGACTGCGTCATCCACACCAATGTTCTCCTGCTACGCAAACTGTAGTGGATCGAGTGTGTGCTGGATGAAGAAGTAGCCGCTCCATTGTCTTCACGATATGAGATGTAAGGGCCACCGGTCTATAGTCGTTGATCTCGGTCGGCCGCCCTGCTTTGGGAACCGGCACGAGACATGATGTTTTCCACAGACCTGGTACCCTCCCAGAGTGAAGACTCAGGTTGAAAATGGTCTGGAGAGGCTCTGCCAGCTGAGCCGCACAGACTTTCAGTAGCCTGGGGCATACACCATCAGGGCCAGCTGCTTTACCAGGGCACAGCCTCCTCAGCTCAGCTCTTACCTCGTCCGCCGTGAAGAACAGTTGAGGAGATGTCGGCACAGGAGGTGCTGCAGCTGTGGTGTTCGGGGGGCTGCCTCGTGGAGGTGATGGTGGGTGATAGTGTGGGAAAGTGGCCAGGATTTTACTGAACGGTGCAGGAGTTACCAAAGACTAAATGGCCAATTCTGGTTCCGATTATAAACACTTAGGGTGCAATTTCCTTAAGGAATGAGAATTAATCACATGCTATTGCAAATGATTAAATTATGTTTTGATCATACAACATTTTACTACATTAATAAAGCTGTGATATAACTTCATTTCATTGCTGCCAACTAGCACAATTTCTGTGATTCTTTTACAATACAGTGAGGTACCTTTCTAAACAAATTTTAAACAAGCAGCAATGAAAAGAGCCGATATACAACCCTGAAAGGTGTCAAGGCAGATGGCCATGTGAAAGGAATCCAATTCGGAGGGAGAACAGTGCACAACTGTAAATTATTACCTCAATGAAAGTACAGAAACTCTTACTTATCATGCTTTCAACCTAACCATGACTAAAATATGACTTTAAAGCTTAATGGAAGATAACTCTTTCCAACTGACGACAAGATTAAAAATAGGATCTTTTCAATAATTTATCTTGGGGCTAGATAAACATAAACTCTGGTATATTGAAAGTGTAAATATTTCAAAAGTGGCAGCTTAGTGATTAACTGCAGCAAAAAGGGTGTTTACACGATAATCACTCAAAACATTCAATTATGGTCATCACTGTAAAAAGATGTGCATTTACCTAAATTATGTGTATATACTTCCTATGTGCAAAATAACAGGAGCTAGAAATTTAAATTAGCTGTTGGAAGTTATGAGGATCACCAAGGAAATAATAGTAGTTCAGCACTGCTCTCTGGTTGTGGTAGGATGATTAATTTGCCTGTTAACAGCTGGGAAGTATTTGGAGCTGTGCGTTTTCACACTTCTATACCTTTTGCCTGATCGGAGAAGGGAGAAGAGGGTGGCCACAGTGTGACTCGTCCTTGATTATGCTGCTGGCCCTGCTGAGACAGTGTGAGATATAAATGGAATCAGAGTTACTCCAGCATTTTGTGTCCATCTTCAATAGAAGGGAGATTGATTTGTGTGATGGTTTGCTGCAATTTATTACGGTCTTGGATGAAGCTATTACCAAAGAACGCTGTGATTCATCCTGATAAAATGCTTTCTATAGTGTATCTGTAGAAGTTGGTGAGAGTTGTAGGGGTCATAATGAACTTCCTAAGCCTTCTAAGGAAGTAGAGGCGTTGGTGTGCTTTCTTGGTCGTTGATCCAATTTTCTTAGTCGTTGCTTCAATACTCCTCCGCCTTAAGAACTCATTCCTTAAGGATTTTTCCATTCGTCTCAAAGCCATCTCACATCACCACCAGAACTTTATATGTTCTTCATTTCCTGGTTCCCAAGATGCCAAACTCATAAATACCTGGTATTCGGCCCCCTTCAAGCCCAAACGTTAAAGAAAAAGGTCCAAACCAGTAATTCAAAAATGATCAATTTTACCAATCAAAATGAAGCACAAGAAGAATTCACATCCATTTGTGCCCATTTGTACAAGATCTATCTATCACTCTCTTCACCTCGAGGATGTACAAATGTTAGTCATTTTGTATGCCTCTGTCTAAATAGAAAGAAAGGAGAAAAAAAAAGAGGGAAAACTGGGAGTCATGCATCCACAACCACGGGTTCACAAAACGTTTCAACTTTTTCTGGGCTAGGACCCACCAAAAATAAAATTCCGATTGTGAATCATACTATTTCAGAAAGCAGTGAGAGCCTCTTTTCACATGTTTCTGTCCTTTTTTTCAACAGTACAAACTGTTTTCATTTGTATTTATTGCATTTTCCTTTTATTTCTGACAAAGCTTTTCCTCAACAAATAATTAGCTGTGGGACGGCCGAAACTTAGAGATGGGAAGATGTATGTGAAGTTCTAAGTGGTCAGAGGCATAGGAGATGTTCCTCTGTTTCAGAATATCAGAATAGTACTTTATTTGCCAAGTATGTTTTGCAACATACGATGAATTTAATTTGCCAGTCAGTCATACAAATAAAAAGCAACAGAACATCCAAAACACATTTTTACATGAACATCCACCACAGTGACTCCTACACATTCCTCACTGTGATAGAAGGTGAAATAAAGTTCAAGTCCCTTCCCTTTGTTCTCCTGTGGTCGGGGGCCTCAAGCCCTCCATTGACAGGACGATCTTGACACCCGTAGCTGGCGCCGTTCGGGGCCTGTGCGTCAAGGCGATCAGCTCCCGCATAGGGGGGATGTCAGCTTCCCCGCACCGGGCGATTGAACCTTGCGTCGGGGCTGGTCGAACCTTCTGCGTCATTGGAGCTTCCCGACTCGACTTCGCCCGAGACTGCGAGCTCTTGATGGTAAGTCCGCAGACCGCAGTTGGAGCGATCCCAGACAAGGGATCAGCTCCGATGTTAAGTCCATGCCCCGTGGTGGGGCTCACGACAGTCCGAGGAGACCTCCAGCTCCATCGATGAAAGGCCGCAGAACGCCCGGAGAATGCAATCCGCAAATTAACCACATCTCCGGCAAGGTAAGAACCTGAAAAAAAGTTTTCCCCAATCCCCTTCCCCTCCCCCCACATAAGACAAACTGGAAAACATTAAAACAAACTTTTAACAAACACTAAAAAATTTAAAAAGATGAAAAACAAACAGACTGCCGGCAGAGCTGCCATCGTACGGCGCTCCTGGTTAGAAAATGCTACTGGAGACCATCAGGCAGTTATGTGATTCTTGGTGCATTTTCACATTTAACTTCATTTTCAGGGCATTCACAGAAATGGGTGCTAAAACCTCCATCAACATGTCAAATATTTTTGAACAGAACTAAACATGATGAGAAGAGTTTTGAGTATTCCAACAAAAATAATGAACAAAGTAAAACAGAGAGGGGAAGAAATACAGAAGATTCATAGAGCCAGATACATAGATATAAATGTTTCCATAATGCTATTCAGATAACATCAGGGAGAACATCCAACAATAATCTTCCCTCAACATTCCCAAATGTTTAAATAGTAATACATTACATTGGCAAACCAGTTACTGCTTTTATCATAAAACAGATATCTGAGTATTTAAAAAATAAAAGTAATCACCAAATAGGAAACACTATTTGAAAAAGTCCTGGACAAATTTGATCCCTCAATCAACATTATCTAAAGCAGAAATTCTGATAGTTTTTCTTGCGGGTAGTAGCACTCTGTCGGGACAAAATGACTCCATGTATCCCTCAATAACTATATTACTGTGGGATATCAGAGGTTATGAGTGGACCACATAAATGCAAATGTTTCTTTTCTATAGTCATGTAAAATAAATGAAACAAGACTAGTATTTGTCTGAAGGAACTGGATCAAATAAATCTGGGTTAGGTTTTGTGGAGATGAGTAGGTTAAGCAACAATAATCTGATTGGTGTTCAAAATATTAAAAGGCGTTATCAGGGTTGATAGGAAGAGCTTCATGCAATTGAGTAATACAATCTAAAGGCCCATAATCTGAAATTCAATTAAAAGCATATACAGGGCAATAAAGTATTTATCCGTAGTGCTGTAAATATGTCAAATGTTTGCCCCAGAGGTACAAAGATCAACTAATCTTCTTTTAAACAGAGTAGGTACTCCTTTTAATTCAGTTGTTTGTAAATCCAAATGCATGGCTTTCATCCAAATACTGAAAAAAAAAATTATTTTACCTGCGTAGTACAGTGGTGTCACTTAATAGTAATCACAGAAAACTAATAACTTTTGAAAAAATAAGTACACTTTGCCGATTCTCTTTAAAAATATATCGTTTTCAAAGAGAAATATGTGCGTATGAATTTCATTGTTCTATTTCGGAACATATGACAAAAAAACCCTCTCAACTCTTGACTCTCTTGCCCTCAAACAATTTTTGGTTATCTGTGACCCTGAACCTAGATGCTAGACTGACACCACCTTTAATCTTAACCATAGAATTCCTTGGATTTCTTGAGTTCCCACTGTGAGCTCCATCTTCAAGAAAAGGAGTTCAACAGAATGAGTTACTTTCTTAGCTGTGAAAAGTCTAAAATATAATTAGTTTACTATGATTTTTGAAAGATAATCTGCCAAGTGAGCACAATGTGTTAATTTATGATAATGAACAGTATATCTGATTGGCATCCTCTGTAAGTGGCAGAGATGCACCTTGAGAACTACTGTCTTTGTTCATGTGGCAAACACCTTTATATCGATGCATGGCAACAAAATGAATCCAGCGAGAACCACCAATGTCCTGGACAATAATCTTCCTTCAACATTATCACCTATTTACATGATACATTTCACTGGCAAACTAGCTACTGCTTTTATCACGTACCAAATATCTGTTTTTTTTTAAATATAAGTAATCATTTGGGAATGGACAATGACTTTGGTTCCCTTATTATTTCTGTAAATTCGGAGCATTGTGTGCAAGAAAGTTGATAGTATCCGTCCAGTGCCGTGAGGTACTTGTCATAGTAGTCCAGGTCTTAAAGATACATGACAGGACTGTGATCAATGCTATCCTGTAGATCATGACATACATGGTAGGTCTTGATCTTCAAGTATCCTTTTACTCAATCAATCAAAGGCATTAAAAGACAGTGATAAATGTTAAGCCTTTGTGGCTTCCATAATAAGAACAGTGGCCCTTATATTTCAAAATCTTACTGTGAACCTTTACTATCAAAGGGCAATTTTGTACAATGGGGTAGGTTGCCAGAGGACTTTTATCTTGTGGATATTGAGTGTGGGACCAATCCTCACGTGTGGGTCAGCATATGAGTTGATGGTGGCTTGGATTTCAGCCTCAAAGTACACAAAATGCAAGCATTATATTTATTGAGTTATACAGCACAGAAATGTCCTTTGGCCCTACGTGTTCAAGCCAATCAGGTTATTTAGCTGAACTTTTTCATTCTAGCATTTGGCCCATATCCCTCGAAACCTTTCCTACCAATCTCCAAAGGACTGAAGAGTAGTCCATGGTTCTTTGTTTAAGGGATCGTAATAGACCTCCATTGTTCGTGATTAAAGTAAGCCCTTTCGGCAACAGATAAGAGGAGCGGGGAGGGGGTGGAGGGGGGGATGGGTCTGTTATTACCGACTGCCAATAACAGGGTGAGGGGGGGTAAATCGATCAACCTCCCTCTTACACTCGGACTCATCGTCATCTGAAATTTGTCCAACAACAATGGTATTGTCGGCAAATTTGACGTTGGAGTTGGAACCGCGTCCGGTACACAGTCATGAGCATTGAGTGAGTAGAGCATGCAGCTTTGAGGTGCTCCTGTGCTGATGGTTATCAAGGATAAGATGTTGCTGCCAATTCATGTAGAATGCGGTCTGTTGATGAGGAAGTCGAGGATCTAGTTGAGAAGATAATTGAGAATAAAGCTATCCAAATATAAACAAAAATGAAAGATCAGAGAAGAATCAAGTCAGTTTTATAATAAAAACAGATTGAGGAGAAAAGAGAACTTGATAAAGCAAAATTAATGACTATCATGATTACTCTGAGACATCCTATTCACTTCGAGTGCACTGAATTTGAAGGCCTTTCTGACAGAAGCAAGCGTACACATGGTACTTTGATAGAAACTCAAATCCGATTTTAGTGAAATAAAACTGACAGGACAGAGACCATGGGCTGAAAACACTTCTGTCCTAAATGGATGCGCTAAAATGTTGCTGTAAACAATTGTTCATGCCTGACTGTTGCTGCACCAGTGACTATACTGGCCCTAGTTTTCATGTGCCGTACTCAAACAGAAGAGTTGTTTTCCCAATTAAGCACAAATGCATGCACACAGTCAAGCAATACCACACACTGTCGAATTGATCCTGCACTGATTCGCCAAGCATGTAGCCACTTAAACACACTGTCACAAGAACAAGTGTCTGAAGAAGGGTCCTAACCTGTAACATTCGGTCCATTTCCCTCCACAAATGCTACCTGACTCATTGAGTTCCTCCAGCAGTTTATATTTGCCGCTAGTAGTATTTATAAAGTATTTACCCTCTGTTAGGTGTGTCAGCTTTATTATCTTTCTTAATGTTTAAGGAAACCTTAACATGCCCAGACATTTGCATATAATTTTACTTCGGAGTCACGTGAGTGACTACGTGAAGACCCCGCCAGCACGCATGCGCGACATATCGTCGTACGATATGTACGGCGGGGCTCCTCCAGCGTAAGTTTAAAAAACTTACGAAAGGTAAGTCTCACCGGAGTGGTGAGCGTGGCGACTCAGTGTATACTTGTTTTTTCAGGAATTCTACATGGAGTCGCGGAAATTGAAAAGAGCAGCGGCAAGAGCTGCTGCCATGGAGAGCAGCCAGCAGCGTGCCGCTTCTCCTGAGCTGCAGGTGTTACCCGCAGCTCCCGACTTTTCGCCTATGAGGGCCGCAGATACGCCGCGGTCGGGCGGTAAATCCACCCGAAAGTCGGACGGGGCCGCCGACCCAGCTGGGTCCAGTCCCGAGGACACCCCGTTCGCTGATAGCGACGGGGGTCGTCTTGCCCGCATGGAGCGGATGGTGGAGCAATTGCTCCAGCGTGACCTGCTTTTGCAGGGGCAGAGTCACGGTGGGCCTCTTCGCAGGCCCACGGCAGGATCCTATCATGGACTGCCTAATGTCTCGCCCTCTTCGCAGGGGAGCATTGGGGGTCAGAACTGGGCTGACCCTGAAGAGGGGGAGTTGGCTGAACAACCAACAGTGTCAGGGGTGCAAGAAGAGTTACTGGATATGGTAAACAAGCATGCAGTTCCTTCTCAAAAAGGCCTACCTATCCACCCAAAGCTGGCAGCTAGTATCAATTATATGACTACAAACCAGCTTCAGGAGCAAGCCATCAATGCAACAGCTGATAAGTATCTTGCTCCTGAAAATTGTAACTCACTGACTGTTCCTGCGGTGAATAACCCTATATGGGGGAACATGAGCCCTACGATTAGAGGGCAAGAAGTCAAACTTCAGAGGATCCTGAAACTTTTGACCGCTGGGATTACGGCAGTGGCCAGAACTGCGGTGGGAATAGAGTTACCGGAAGAACTACAGGATGCTCTGGCCTTGCTGTGTAACACACAGTACGAGATAAATAACTACAGGAAGAGCATTATCAAACCGGCACTTAACCCCAAGTTTGCGGGGTTATGCAGACCAGGTAACGCTCAACCACCAAATCTGCTGTTCGGGGATAACCTCCCCAAACAGGTGAAAGACCTGGACGAGGAGGCCAAGGCCATAGGCCTGATTAAGGTACCCAGTACCTCCAAACCTCACTACCAACAGCGGCAGCACCCCTACACACCCATCGGACAGCGATATCACAACAGACCGTCCAGTGGTGAAAGCTCGAAGGCCGGCCCACCTGCACAACGGTCTTTTTTAGGCCATGGCCCAGCCCGGCCTTCTTGGAAAATGCGCCACCCCTACAACGCAGCAACTCAACAGAAGAAACAAGGGCAAAGACCGCAACACCGGCAATAACCTTGGAGGTAGGTGGGTCTGGCTCCCCCAGGAACATTGTTTGTCTATATTCATCTTATGTGGGAGGCCGGTTGCACTTGTTTTATGAAGTATGGCGCACTTTTACCTCTGATCCTTACATACTCGGAAGTATTCAGGGCTATAAAATTGAATTCATTTACGAACTCCCTACCCCGGTCCAGCATTCGCCTAGCCGAAAGTTTATACTTTTACAAAAAGAAAGAACGGCAGGCCATGCTGAACTATTAAGACTAATTAGTAAAGGGGTAATTGAGAGAACCACCAGAGAATCTCAGGAGTTCGTATCTAATATATTTACCAAAAATAAAAAAGATGGCGGGTGCCGCATAATCATAGATCTGACCGAACTGAATACTTCTGTTCAGTATGTTCATTTCAAAATGGACACTTTTGACACAGCTAGACAGCTAATAGCTAATGGGTACTACATGGCATGCATTGACCTTAAAGATGCATACTATTCAGTGCCAATACACAAGGATCATAGGAAATACCTTAAATTTATCTGGATGGGACAATTATGGCAATATAAAGCCTTACCCAATGGGTTATCATCAGCACCCAGGCTGTTCACCAAAATATTGAAACCAGCTTTGGCCTATTTAAGGAAACAAAACCATACTGTTATGGCCTACCTTGATGATATCCTCATTGTCGGGGAGAATTTGGAAACGGCTACATTGGCAGTTCTAGCCACAAAACATCTCTTTCAAAAGCTGGGGTTCATCATACATCCAGATAAATCAAAGTTGGAACCCTCTACTACCATGGACTACTTGGGGTTCACCATTGACTCGGTGCAAATGTCTATCACCTTACCACCGAACAAGGTGGTGGACTTGATAGAAGCTTGCAGGATCCTTACTGGCGTCAGGGATCCATCCATACGGCAGGTGGCCAGGGTAATTGGGAAGATAGTGGCTGCTTTTCCCGCAGCACAATTCGGACCACTACATTATCAAAACCTACAAAGAGCTAAAATTATAGCTCTCAAAAGTCATGCAGGCCATTTCGACAGGCCTATGAAGTTACCAGAAAAGGCAAGAATTGAATTAAATTGGTGGATGGAAAATGCTCAATTCTGTTCCAAACCCATCACTATCATAAATCCCTCGGTCATCTTACAAACTGATGCCAGTGCCAAAGGTTGGGGGAGCAACAAATACCACCACTAGTTGTGGAGGCAGATGGAGTGCACAAGAGCGAACCCTATTTGAAACATTGGGGATTAATTATTCAGAAATGCTGGGAGAATTTCATGGCCTTAGGGCATACTGCTCAGACATGCACCAAGTACATGTTAGATTACAAATTGACAACACCACAGTGGTGGCTTATATTAATCATATGGGTGGAATAAAGTCGATATCATGTGATGAATTGGCTAATAATATCTGGCACTGGTGTCTGCAAAGGGAAATTTGGATTTCAGCCACTTACCTTCCAGGTAAGCTAAACACAGTGGCAGACACCAGGTCACGCAAATTCAACGACAACATAGAATGGATGTTGGATCGGAAAGTGTTCACAGATATTGTAGAACGTTATGGGACACCAGATATCGACCTTTTTGCATCCAGATTTAATCACCAACTGCCAACATATGTTGCTTGGGAACCAGACCCAGGGGCAGTAGCAATGGACGCTTTCACGCTACATTGGGGGGATTTGTTCTGTTATGCCTTTCCCCCCTTCTGCCTCATCAGTCGGGTCTTGCAAAAAATCAGACAAGACTCCGCATCGGGTATTTTGGTTGTGCCCGACTGGCCTACCCAACCATGGTTCCCAGCGGTACAGAAGATGGCCACAGAACCTTGTATTCGGGTCAACAAACGACCTAGCCTATTAATACATCCCGTCACAGGGGAACACCATCCATGTCATGACCGCATGGACCTGTTGATTTGCAGATTCTGAAACGGCCACTTCTGGGATACGGACTCACCAACAGAACAATAGATACCATCTCAGCGTCATGCAGGGAGTCCACTAGGAAACAGTACCTGACCTACATCAGGAAGTGGGAAGTGTTCTGCTCTACAACAAACACAATCTACGAATCGGCTACCATCACGGAAGTTCTGGAATTCCTGGCTACCCTTCACTACGATGAAGGATTAAGCTACAGTGCCATTAATTGTGCCAGGAGTGCCCTATCAACCTATCTGGGCAAGGGGAGTGATCAACTGGGCATTGGATCACATCCATTAGTGTCTAAGCTAATGAGAGGAATATTTAATTCCAATCCCCCCAGGCCCAGATACAACCACACGTGGGAATCAGCATAGTATTGACTATGTTGCGAGGATGGACACCAAACTCGGGGCTCACCTTGGACAAACTCACCTACAAAATGGTAATGATTATGGCACTTGTCACGGCACAACGGGTCCAGTCCCTGCACAAGTTAAATCTGGATGCCATGACTATCTCCAATGGCAAAATCACTTTTCATATGCAGGGGCTGTTAAAACAAGATCGACCCGGATCGTCTGGACATACATTAGAGTTTCTAGCCTATCCAGCAGATACTCGACTCTGCATCGTCACTTTGATATCACGTTACATTTCAGTCACCAAGTCTCTCAGGGGCACGGAGAAAGCTTTGCTTATAAGCCACAAAAAGCCCCACCACAAAGTCACGGTGCAAACCATATCTAGATGGTTAAGGGTGGTACTGGATGCGGCGGGGGTGGACACTAATATTTTTAAATCTCACTCCACCAGGGCAGCATCCACTTCGGCGGCTAGGATGATGGAAGTACCCATGGACCACATCCTGGCTACAGCGGGTTGGAGCAATGAGAAGACGTTTCAACGCTTTTATAACAATCCCGTGGCCTCTCCTGACTCTTTTGCAGGAAGCATTTTGAGTTCTGCTAAATAATTACCCTATATGGGATATATATTTTGTTTTTGGTATGAATAAATACCTATTTTGTTTTTCAGCCAGTGTCATGTCTGAAATACGTTCATCCTCTTATCCCAGCATAGCAGTGTGTGAGCATGGGGTGTTCCAGGGCATGAAATCACAGAGCTTTGAAATCTTCACGTAGTCACTCACGTGACTCCGAAGTAAAATAGTAAGATTAAATGAGAACTTACCAGTTTGAAGTTTGATCTTTATTTTATGAGGAGTTACGATGAGGGATTACGTGCCCTCCGCTCCCAAACCCTCTATTATAAAGATCAACTGGTATGAAAGTTCTCTCTTATCTTACTATATTAGTCTACGTTGCTGTCTGTGATTTCACACCACTGCTTTGAAGAATGTCGCGCATGCGTGCTGGCGGGGTCTTCACGTAATCCCTCATCGTAACTCCTCATAAAATAAAGATCAAATTTCAAACTGGTAAGTTCTCATTTAATCTTACTATTAATCTTGTAAGGCACAATAATCACAGAGATTTATTGTGTTTGTGTAAATGTTGCATTCATACATCAAAATTCATCCAGATAGTTCACAGAAACGTTCTGCTTCAGGGAAGAATTTCAAACCACATTCTGTAATTAATTAAAACTATCAATAGTCTTTGGCTAACGGAGCTTCTGGTAGTGTAATCCAATATAATTTCTTTGGGTTCAGTATTAAATTGAAATGGATTTTTGACTCAAAAAGCAAATAAGGAATGACTAAATGTATTTATTTTCTCCAGAGAATTGTGATGCACTCCAGTGTAATTGTATTAGAATGGGCAAGGAGGAGGCTCATTGCCATTGACAATTGCTATTGTATATTAGCAAAAGGCTGAACAACAAGATGGCAATTAACTAAAAACGTTATCATTAGAGACCTACAATCTTGTAGCTATAATAAAAGTCAACCAATATCAACCAGACATCCTATCCTTCATCATCACAGTTTACTTTGCTCCTATTGTCCACCTCCATCCTAACAACTGGGATAAGGTGGGGTCAGAATTACCCTGGATTTCCAGCAGTTATTCAGTTCATTCAGTTCCTGAGTTTAGACTTCACACCAGTATCCTCCTGTCTTAATTAATCTCATTATATCCTTCTGTTCCTTATTCCCTCATCAATATTCCGCTTTGATGTACATAACTTCAATCATGTGTTATTGACGCATACTCCCCAAGTTTGTCCAGATTTACCTATTGATTTATCGGCAATAATCTCCTATTTATGGCCACTGAGTTTAGATTAAACATAAATTGAAACAATTTATTTGCATCTTGCCCAATGGTATTGAAATCTTCTGTCATATTTCCCATTACCAGCAGACTCTTCATCAAGATCACAAGCTGCATCCTTCAACCAAAGTTATATTGCCAACATCCTAACCTATACCACTGCCTTCATTCCCATATCCCAAATGGGTCTTGCATCAAATTCCCATATTTCAACTTTTGCTACCTTTGCTCAGCCTCAAATAATGAAATACAAAATACTTAATTTTCTTCTCAAGAACTGTATAACGTCTTGCCCCTCCAATCTCCAAAGAACCCTTCATTCCTGCACAACAGCATAGGATGTCCAATCATCCCAAAATTTATTTTGTTGTGCAACATGAGAACAGAGCCTTCAACCCAACTTGACCATGCCTTTCTGTGCCAGTCCCATTTGCCTGCATCTGTCCCATATTTATCTGAACCATTCCTACCTACATATGTCCAAATGTCTTTTGAAAGGCGTAATTTTATCTGCTTCAAGAGCTTCCTCTGGCAGCTTGTTCCAGATACAGAGCAACCTTAAGCGGAAAGGTTGCCCTGAGGTTCCTCTTAAATCTCTCCCTTCTTACCTTATACTTATAACATCTAGTTTTAGAATCCTCTAATTTGGGAAAGAGACTGTGAGTATTGATTTATCCATGCATCTGATGATTTTGTACCCATCTTATCACTATAATTATAGCCCATCAGCCCAGATAACATCATCATGAAGCTGTTTTGCACCCTTTCCAACTTAATGACATCCTTCCTCTAGCTGGTCGACCAGAACTGCATACATTACTCCGACTGTGATCTCACCAAAGCCTTGCAGTTACATCATGGTGTCCTATTCAATACCTTTCCCAATGAAGGCAATCCTGCCAAACGCCTTTTTCGCCACAATGTTCACCTAGCTCACTACCTTTAGGGTGCCATACACCTGTACTCCCAGATCTCTGTGTGCTGCAACATTCTCTATGCAAGTCCTGCCCTGGTTTGTCATATCAAAATGCAATACCTCACACTTGTCAGAGTTAAATTCTAATTTCTATTCCCGCCCAACTAATCTAGAACTGGTTGTAAACTTAGATATCCTTCCTCACTGTCCACTGCATCATCAAGACGACAAACTCTCCCTCAATGTCAGCAACAAGAAGGAGCTGGTTATTGACTTCAGGAAGTATGGCGGAGTACATTCCCCAAACAGCATCAATGGTGTCAAAGTGGAAATGGTTGAGTGCTTCAAGTTCCTAGATGTAAATATCACCAATCATTTCTGGACCAATCACATTGAAGCTATGGCCAAACAAGCACACCAAAGCCTCTTATTCCTCAGAAGAAGAAGGATGTTTGGCAAGTCTCCAACAACTCTAATCAACTTCTACAGCTGCAGCATACAAAGCATATTATTGGGTTGCATCAGAGATTGGTTTGGGAACAGCTCTGCCCAAGACTACATGAAATTACAGAGAATTGTGATGTAGCCCAGTCCATCACACAGACCAGACTCCCCACCATTGACATCATCTACAATTCACACCACCTCAGGAAAGCTGCTAACATAATTGAGGTCTTTTAAACCCTAGTCTGTTCCTCTTCTCCCATCTGTGGCCAAACATGTAAGAGTCTGAAACAAATACCACCAGACCAAAGAACATCTTCATCCCTCTATTAACAGACTACTGAATGATCCCCTCTATTAACAGACTACTGAATGATCCACCCATGAGTTAGGGTGTAGTCTTAATCTTCCAACCTACGTGCACTGCAGGCACTGGACTTTTTGAATTGAATACTTTATTGTCACATGTGAAAAATCACAGTGAAATTCTTTGCTTGCATATCCAGGATATGCAAATAGTCTCCCATAAAGGGCGCTTACAAAGTTACAAATCCCCTCCCCAGCGCCAGGTCCCCCTTTGTTCTTCCCCTCTCCCTTATAGCGGTCCCCCGTCGCCGGGTCCTCTTCTGTTCCTTCCCTCGGCAGTGGCATCCTCACTTCCGCGTGTCCATCCTCGTCCGTCGGTCAATGTCATCATCGCCTGCCGCACCGACCTCTCCACTAACGCTGCCCTGTCCACTCCGGACGCCTCCATGGCGCCGACCCAGCCCTCAGCCACAGGCTCCGCAGAGCCAGGCACCGATGGCTGAGGGCTTCATCAACCACCTCCGACCCGCAAGGTTCCGGCCCGCGAGGCCTTGGCCACGAGGCTCCTCTGCCGGCCCACGAGGCATGAGGCTCCAGCCACGGCTTCTCAGCGGCACCCCCTTGTTCTCTGTAACTGTTGCATAATAATGCTGTAAAATTATATTTTGCACTGTGGTATTTTTCTCTTTGCACTACGTGTAGTACTTGTGTATGGCTTGATTATGCTCATGTATAGTTTTAATTGGATAGCGTGCAACAAAAGTATTCATGTTACCATGATATAGAAAACTAATATCAATACCAAAGATACTAAGACACAAAGTACTGGAGTCATTCAGTGAGTCAAGCAGCGTCTCTGGACAAAAAGGGACGGGTGACGTTTTGGGTCGGAACCCTTAGTCAGATCAATACCAATTTTGGTATCCTCTGCAAATTTACTAACAATGTTAACTATATTGTCATCCACATCGTTAATATTTACAACAAATAACAGGGACCCCGCACTGACTCCTGTGGCACTCCACTGGCCATGGGCGTGAGACAGAATTTCCCATGCACAAAGCTATGCTGACTATCTCTGATCAGTCTCTGCCTATCTAAAAGCTGAAAGATTCAATCTCTCAGAATCCCCTCCCACAATGTTTCCACCACTAATGTCAGGCTCATCAGTCTTGGCCCCCTGATTTGAACTTGTTACCCTTCATAACTTACGGTTCAACATTAGCCACCCTCCAGTCTTCTGAAATTATACCAGTGGTTAATTGGCTCCATGGTACTTTATTTGTACCGATGTGTACAGTACAATTCAGTTTTGTATACAGTTTAGTACAAGTATCACCATACATATGCACTTACACACATCTTAGATAAGCATCTCAGATACAGTACAAATGTATAGTAGTAGTACACAGAAACAGTAAACAGTTGGCAGATTTGGCACCATTTTCATGTCCCTGTTGTTATAGGTGTAGGTTCTCAATCTGACCACGAAGCCCGTTGCCCTGGCAGCGCTGTAGGGTCGGTCTGGCCAAGCATGGCCATTGGCGTCCTCCATCGCTCCTCCACCACTCTGTACTGCTGCAAGTCGCATCTGGTCCACATGCTAGGCATCTTGGAGTGGCACTCATTCCAGCCGAGTCCTAGGCTGTTGCAGAGGCTCCAGCGCACCTCTACACCATAGAGGCATTGCACTGCCTCCTGCAGCCCATCTGCTTACCAGTCCTGTCAGACTCAGACTCCCTTCTCTCCAGTCTACTGGGCGAGCAGGGATGGGCTCGGTGGCTTCCCTCTCCGGGCAGGTTCCTGCTTTTACGGCGGCGAGCCAGGCCTGATGTCGGGTTTGGGCTTGGAATGCCAGGGTGTACTTCTATCGGGCAGCACGCCGAGGTGATATGCACCTCCGCAACTTGGGAGTAAACCCGAGCACCTGGAGGAAACCAACACTACAACAGGAAACACCCGAGGTCAGTATCGAACTTGGGTCTCTGACTCTGTAAGGTACCGCCTACTCTACAGCGGATGCAAATGTTTCTGCAAGGGCCTCCCCAATTTCATCCTTCACTTCCTACAGGGTCTGAGGAAACATTTGTTGAGGCCCTGGGAATTTATTCACCATAACATGCTTTAAAAGCACTAATACCTTCTTTTTGGTTATTCGTATATAGAAACATAGAAAATAGGTGCAGGAGTAGGCCATTCGCCCTTTGAGGCAGCCCCGCCACTCAATATGATCATGGCTAATTATCCAAAACCAGTACCCCGTTCCTGTTTTCTCCCTATATCCCTTGATTCCGTTAGCCCTAAGAGCTATATCTAACTCTCTCTTGACGACATCTAGTGAATTGACCTCCACTGCCTTCTGTGGCAGAGAATTCCACAGATTCACAACTCTCTGGGTGAAAAAGTTTTTCCTCATCTCAGTCCTAAAAGGCCGATCCCTTATTCATAAACTTTGACACCTGGTTTTGGACTCCCCCACATTTTTCCTGCATCTGACCTGTCCAATCCCTTACGATTTTTATATGTTTCTATAAGATCCCCTCTCATCCTAAATTCCAGTGAATATAAGCCCAGTCAGTCCATTCTTTCATCATATGTCAGTCCCGTCATCCCGGGAATTAACCAGGTGAACCTACACAGCACTCCATTAATAGCAATAGTGTCCTTCCTCAAATTAGGAGACCAAAAGTGCACACAATACTCCAGGTGTGGTCTCACCGGGGTCATGTACAACTGCAGTAGGACCTCCTTGCTCCTATAATCAAATACTCTCGCTATGAAGGCCAACATGCCATTTGCTTTCTTCACTGCCTGCAGTACCTGCACACTTACTTTCAGTGATTGATGTACAAGGACACCCAGGTCTCGTTGCACTTCCCCTTTTCCTAATCTGACAGCATTCAGATAATAATCTGCCTTCCTATTCTTGCCACCAAAGTGGATAACCTCACATTTATCTACATTATACTGCATCTGCCATGCCTCTAGCCACTCACCCAACCAATCCAAGTCACCCTGCAGCCTCATATCATCCTCCTCGCAGCTCACACTGCCACCTGGTTTTGGACTCCCCACATTAAAAATAATTTAATTCCTTTGTCTAAATCGTTAATATATATATTGTAAATAACTGGGGTCCCAGCACTGAGCTTTGCGGCACCCCACTAGTCACTACCTACCATTCTGAAATGTACACGTAAATTCCTACTCTTTGCTTTCCGTCTGCCAACTAGTTCTCTATCCATGTCAATACACTACCCCCAGTACCATGTGCTCTAATTTTGCACACTAATCTCTTGTGTGGGACCTTGTCAAAGGCCTTTTGAAATATGGTGGAAGACATCACAACTCATATGCCTCAATTCCTTACCTTCCATTATCCTCAGTTAAAACTGATGAGAAATATTAGTTCAATATCTCCCCCATCTCTTATGGCTCTCTTCATTCTCTAGGGGCGGCATGGTAGCACAGCGGTAGAGTAGCTGCCTTACAGCGCTAGAGACCCCAGTTCGATCCAGCCTATGGGTGCTGTCTGTACGGAGTTTGTACGTTCTCCCTGCGATCTGCATGGGTTTTCTCAGGGTACTCTGGCTTCCTCCCACACTCATAAGACATACAGATTTGTAGGTTAATTGGCTTTGTTAAAATTGTAAACTGTTCCTTGTGTGTGGGAGGATAGCGTTAGTATGTGGGAATCGCTGGTCGGCAGACACGGTGAGCCGAAGAGCCTTTTTCCGTGCTATATCTCTAAACTAAACTAAACTAAAAAGCTCTATACACTATTACATTGCAGCATATTACACCTTGGATCTGGTGTGAATTCATAAGCACCGAGAACATTCATTCCAATAAAGGTGCAACCTCAAATCAAATTTCTAGTATTATCTAATGGCTTCTAAACCTGAAAATAAGCATCTTGCATTGTTAAAACAATTAAGTAACACATGGCCTTCTTCAAATATAATAGATGGCATTAATTAGCATCATGTTCTTTCAATATTTACCAGCCCCCGTAAGGTGGCCTGTAGCCAGGGAAGCACTATATTGTGCTCTGGCTATTATCTATTGCTCTTTGCTGTCATGTGATTACTGATGGACGCATAACAGAGCGCCAAATAAAAAGTAATCATGCACATTTGAAGGTAGTTTACAGCAGGATGAATACAATGGAGGCAAAGATGGGGTTCAGATTAGATCAGTCTATTTCAACTGTTCCTAAAAATTGATCAGCATGGGTTTGGCTTTAACAATATGTACAATGTTTATAATCCAGACACTTGGAATTAAATTCAGCGTGTTTTTTAAATGATTACAGAACACAGAGGTGGGGTCAGTTTGACTAATATACAGAAATGGTTTCAATGCAATTTTTCTAATGGATATGCAGTCTTCTTCTTTTGCGTATGGCCTGCACAGCCTAAAGTTGTAGGACAACTTGTTCTATTTGACCTTATTTGATTGTGCATGCCTGGTTGATTGCATTCGTCGAAACAGGGTGGACCACGTGAAGGTTGCAATCATACCCCCCATAGATATGCAGTGAAAGGAGATATGAATCAAATGCAGGTAAAGGAGAGTAATTTAACTTGGCATCAGGTTCAGCACAAACATTGTGGGCTGAAGAAACTGTTTTTACAATGTGCTGTACTGTTATATGTTCTCCACTACAATTTCTTCTAACATCTCAGCTGCATCTCCCCACATGGTTTAACAAAGTTTATCAAATAACAGTTTAAGTGTACTGATTTGAATAAATTGGATACTGACCATAATCTGCAATACATTAAGGAACCAATGAAGGGTGTACAATGTTAATGCTATTTCATAGTTTAGACCATATTCCATTCAGACCTGCCCATTGCTTTCTTCAATGAGTACTGCGTTATTTTTCTCATTTTTACCTTCCAGATTCTAAGATGTTAAGACAACACGAAGACTGAGCTGTTATGTCTAAATAATGAATATTTTGTAGTTTTATAAATTCATGCATATCTTTTCAAACTCTCTGTTAAAAAGCCTCCAATTTGGTTCAGAAACACATGTAAATGTATCAAATGATATCCAATGCGACTGGTGTTTTTATCATGGCTGCTATATCATTCTTCTCATAACCATCACCCAACTAGGCGGGACAGCTCTCACCTGCTTCCTAACTATCCAAGTGCAACAAGAGAATCACTATCTCATCCCAAACCTGTACCATCCCCTCTGTCCTCAATTTGGTCACCAATCAATAAAATGCTGCTACTCTCCAAAACCATTGTGTCAAGCTCAAAAGTATCGCCTCTTCTATAAACCCCATCAATTCTACACAAGTTGGTGTCTGCTTGTCCAACATCCAATGATTTCCAACAATTAAATATTGTGAAGACAAAAGCCGCTGTCTTTGGTTTCAACAAAAGTTATAGTCACCAATATCATCGGTGAGGCTGAGGATTACATATTAGTATCATATTTAATCATGAAATGAGCTTAGACCCAGTTAGATCACATTTATCTTTCCATATGCCCCGTCACAGCTCTCTCATCTATATCTTAGCACACACTCATCAACCCCTGTGTTTAACCCCCTCACCGACAATAAGCAATATATCAATCGTAAAACTCCCACCCACCTTTTGAAAGACACCCATGGCTCCATATCTCTGTAATCTCCTCTAATCCAACAACATTAAAATTCCAACCCAAGTGTATGAACACTGAATGCTCCAATTTTAGGTAATAGCATTCTTCTTTAACCCCCCACCCCCGCCACCCTTTCCTTATGCCCCACCTGAACTCACACCCATTTCTCTCCCCCCCCCCCCCTTCATTTCTTCCTCCGGCTACACAATTTGCATCTCTTCTATCTCACATTATATTTATTCAACCATCCGTCTATCAACCCCCCCCACCCCCCCCCCCCCCCCCCATCTACATCTACCTATCACTTGCTTGGATTTGTCCCGCTCACCTTCTCTTCCAGCATTCTCAGCCCACCACCACAATCAGTCTGAAGAAGATGTCCTGACTTGAAACGGCACCTATGCATGTGGTCCAGAGATGTTGCCTGGCTCGCTGAGTTACCCCAGCACTGTGCATCTTTTTTTGTAACCCAGCATCTGCACTTCCTTGCTCCTATATTTAAAATACCTTCTCCATTTCTGGCCTTAAGCACCGATATTTTATTGCCACATCAATGGTAACAATGCTTTCAGCTGCCTTGACTTTTAATTCAGTAATTTCCTCTCTAACCTTAGTAGCATCACAGCTTTCCTTTCCTTGGCACACTTCTTAAAACCCACCTCTTTTCTGGCTGAATAGCTCTTAAAATAGCTCAGCGTCAAACTGATAAAGCTCTGGGGAAATACTTTCTGAATGTTTCTATATTAAAGACTCTATGTAAATCAAAATTAATTCTGGTATTTTCCCAATTACCATCTCTCTACGCCTTCTGGTTGCACTCCTCCTGAAAAAGGAGACAATTACTTCTTATATTCTTCATCAAAACCCCTTACAATTTAAAATATTCCCAATGAATCTCCACTTGATCTTCTCTGAATAATACAAATACAGCTTATTTCCAAATTATTGAAGTCCGCATCTACTATTTTCAGTCGTGGACTTGTATAGCATACAAACATGCAGACCATCAAGCAACCTCTTCTCAACACATTCCCATCAACTCTCCTCAGATTCCCCCACACAACTATTCACCGGGGACAACTTATAATGTTTAATTAACTCGCAAACCCACACATCTTTAGGATGTAGGAGGAAACAGGAGCAGCCAGAGGAAACCATGAGTAGTCACAGGGAAAAGATGTAAACTGCACATAGACAATGGTCAGGACTGAACCCAGATCAATGGAGCTGAAAGGCAACTGCTTAACAATTTTTCTCAAGTGTGGTGCCTTAAATTACACACAATATGCCAAATGAGGGGCAAGAGATGATCTATTAAAGGTTAGACATGTGCCTTGCTAAATGTAATAAATACACAGTCTAAATATGTTAGATGCTTTTTTAATTTGTTTAACTTGTTTACGTTCCCCAATTACTTCAAAAGTGTCTGCAAAAATCCTCAAAGCCATTTGTACTTGAACCTGATTTAATTTTGTACCAATGTTTGTTTTTATTTATTCACTTACTAAACGTGTGCCCGTTGTGAAGTTGGTGGTGTGCCACCTTCTTGAATCAGTGCAATCAGTGCTGCAGGTAGGATGCTCCAGAATTAAGACAGTGCTAATGAAGGAATTGTGGCATATTTCCACTGAAGGGCGTGTGAGGCTTGATGCCTTTGCTCTTTGTGGAAAAGGTTGCATATTTGTGATGCTATTTGAGTAGCTAGGAAATTAACTGCAGTACAATTTGTAGTTTTGGTGTGACAGGGGTGGAATATTTGGTGAATAGGGTCCCAATCAAGTGGGCATCTGTGCGCTGGATACTATCAAATTGTAGAATATTTTTGGTGCTCCACTCATCCAGTCAAATGGAGATTTGTGCCTTATTGTTGATATTGCTTCTCTTCATTTCCATTCACAAATGCCATGTTTCTCATTAGATGTATTTTCTAATTTTTAAAAGACATTTCCCAACATAAACATCACCAAAGCAAAGCATTTTACCATTATAACAAGTTTTAGTTTGCATAGTAAATTTAGCGTTCCTTCAACTACTGTTTTAAAATTGCAAAAATGCACAATGTTTACAATATAATGTAATTTCTCTAATAATATTTAAAAATAGACTGCTGAACAGAGAAATACATTAGAAGAAACACACTTAAGTTAGAATATGGAAACATCAACTGAGGCCAATAAGCCGATGTCAGCATTTATCCTCCACAAGAACGGGTAATGTCCAAAAAAAATTAGCCCCGTTGCTACCATATCCCTTTAAACACATCTTGTCTATTTAGATTTTCAAAAAAACAGGATCAATGGCAATTCATTGACAATGTCATAACTGTTTTTCGCCGCTATAGCTCAGAGAGCTATATTGCTGTTATAGCTCTCTGAACATCAGAATATTGCTATTCCATTCCAAAACTTTGAATATAAAACTCTTGGCTGACACTTCAGTGTCATGCTGAGAGAGGACAACAGTGCCCAAAGTGCCTTCTTTTTGAAGTGGTGTTAAGCCAAAGCCGCACTCGTCTCTCAGTAAAGAATCCATGATTTATTTTATAAAAGGTGGCATATCTTTAGCGTGCATGGACGGGATGTTGAAGGACGTGAAGCCAAAGCGAAGAAGTGGAAGCCAAGATACCGAACGGGAACTACGCCGAAAAGCCAAATAATCTAAGCGACACGACGCCGAAAAGCCAAATAACGGAAAGGGCACGCCGCCCAAAAGGCAAATAACCGAAAGGGCATGACACCATAAAGCCAAATAACCGAAAGGGCATGATGCCTAAAAGCCAAATAATCGATAGGGCACGACGCCAAAAGGACAATACGCAGAACGGACATGACATCGAAAAGCCGCCAAACGGACATGACGTCTCCGGGGACGGGATTTATCGGAGACCTTGTCAGCGATTGGTCCAGACCCCCCGCGTCCATCACATCACTGGCGGGGGGAGGGTAGGGGGAGATTTTTAATTTTCCTTCGCCGCTTTTGAACTTTCCTGAATATAAAATAAAACCCCGTGTGATTGGAACTTTCGGTTGATTTAACAAAATGATAATCCAGATTAGTTCTATAGATATTTACACCAACAGTAACGCTGTAACAATTATATTTTGACTACCACAATACATCCACTTCCGTGCATCTTGAAGGCCAGTGGTCATTTGGGTGTGAATCGACGAAAAAATATTACTGTTTTTTTAAAGAACATCTTAGCTCCCCGCGTCGGTTCAGTGATATGACAGTACTGGTCGTTTTGTGCTCGGCGATTTCCTTCGGGTTGGAAAAGTGGGTCAGTTGTAGACAAAACCTTTAACAAATGCATCGGGCGAAATTAAACAAATTTCGGAACCAGCTTTCGTCTGATCTAACCGACTGGATCAACTATATTCTGCTTTCCAAAAGCAAATACTCTCTGGGTGACAGGGAAAATTGTAAAAAATATGCAGTATCAACAATGCCAAGCATTTGCACAGGTTTGCAACCGAAGGTGCAGGGTACAAAGGCAAGGAGGTTGTGTTGAACATCGTTACAACATTGATTTCATTAAGGCTGGGATATTGGGCACTGCACTGTACAGCGCGAAAGTACAGCAGACGCTGACAAGATTTACTGGAACAGTGTAGGAAGGAACTGCAGATGCTGGTTTACACCGAAGGTAGATGCAAATTGCTGGAGTAACTCAACGGGATAGGCAGCGACTCTGGAGAGAAGGAATATGTGACATTTCGGGTCGAGACCCTTCTTCAGACTGAACTGAACTCTCTTCAGTGAGAGTACTTGTGATTGTCTGAAGAAGGGTCTATACCCGAAACGTCACCCATTCCTTCTCTCCAGAGATGCTACCTGTCTCACTGAGTTACTCCAGCTTTTTGTATCTATCTTCAATTGCAGAGTTAAATAAAAAACAGAGTGCTGGAGCAACTCAGTGGGCTAGGCGGCATCTGTGGTGGGAATGGATTAGGAGTTGTTCGGGCCAGGGTTCTTCTTCAATAGGAAGGAGCTGCAGATGCAGTCTTCGTAAAACGCCAAATGATTCCGGGAATGCCAAGAGATAGAGAGAGAGAGGGAGAGAGGGAGAGGGGGAGAGGGGGAGAGGGGGAGAGGGGGAGAGGGGGAGAGGGGGAGAGGGGGAGAGGGGGAGAGGGGGGGAGGGAGAGGGAGAGGGAGAGGGAGAGGGAGAGGGAGAGGGAGAGGGAGAGGGAGAGGGAGAGGGAGAGGGAGAGGGAGATAGTGATAGAGATAGATCAACGCTTACAAAAATAATCTGCTCTATGATCTTTGGCAGTGACTCCAAGCTGCTGCGATGCAATCACACAGAGTTTTATTTTATATTCAGGAAAGTCCAAAAGCGGCAAAGGAAAATTAAAAATCCCCCTCATCCTCCCATTTCCCCCGGCCAGTGATGTGATGGACGCAAGGGTCTGGACCAATCGCAGGCAAGGTCTCTGACAAATCCCATCCCCAGAGATGTCATCTCTGTTCTGTGGCTTTTCGACGTCATGTCCGTTATACGCATTGTCCTTTCGGCGTAGAGTCCGTTTGGGTTCGTATCCTTTTGGTGTCATGCCCTTTCGGTAATTTGGCTTTTAGGCGTCGTGCCATTTCAGTTATTTGGCTTTTCAGCGTTATGTCCGTTCGGTTATTTGGCTTTTCGTCATCGTTTCCGTTTGGTATCTTGGCTTCCACTTTTCCGCTTCGGCTTCTCGTCCTTCGACATCCCGTCCAGGTACCTATCTTTCGAGTCCTGCCAGTATTAAAGTGTCAATAATAACAATGAAGTTGATTATATTATAACATTGTTGCTTATAACATTGTTGCTGCAGTAATCAGCTATTCTAACACTGGAGCAGAGAAAACATTTTGATCATATTTCATTAACAATTTAACAGGTTGGAATATTTAGAGGTTAAAAGTACTATACAAATCTCCATCTTTTTATTTATCAATGAGTACATTTATCTTTAGAAAAATTCCTTTACCATAACAGATTATATAGATTTTATTTTAGCGGTATTTACATGCAGCACGGCAGCATATTGTTTCCAACTCATCAATGTTGCCCTTGATTTGCAGGCAACAGCACTAACTACAAATACATTTTTTTAAATCTCTTGCGTTCTGTTCAAATATTGTAGACTTGGAAAATGTGCTTCCGAGTGTTTTTATAAATTGGTACAAAAAGATAGCTGTTGCCCAGGTAGTTTAACAGACATCTGACATGGGGAAAACATTAGAAGTTACTAGACTAAGTGGGACCCGTTGGGTCCCATGTTCACACGGGAGGGCTGGTCCCCCAACACAATATTCCACCTCTCCAGTTTCATGCCACTTCAAGCAGGGGGCAAGGCCACCAAATTCTAGTGCAGTTTCATGCCACTTCAAGCAGGGTGCAAGGCCACCAAATTCAAGTGCAGTTTCATACCACTTCAAGCAGGGTGCAAGGCCACCAGATCCAAGTGCAGTTTCATACCACTTCAAGCAGGGTGCAAGGCCACCAAATTCAAGTGCAGTTTCATACCATTTCAAGCAGGGTGCAAGGCCACCAAATTCAAATGCAGTTTCATACCATTCCATGCAGGGTGCTAGGCCACCAAATTCAAATGCACATTCATACCATTTCATGCAGGGTGCAAGGCCACCACATTCAAATGAAGTTTCATATGATTTCAAGCTGGCATTTCAAGCAGAGACCACCATAAAACCACACAAAACACCACATAAACACCACACTCACAGTTCAGTAGACATTCAGTGTGTTCAGTTGATTCACACCTCAGACAGTCGTGACCTCTCCCTCCCCCATCTTGCAGAGACTGAGCCACACCCACACTTCCGAGTTTTATAATCCCTCCCCCTGCCACCAGAAGAGGCGTGGCCTTCATGGCATGATTGACAGGAGAGAGATTCTCAACATTTTTTAAACACTAATAACACTTTTATTTTTCATTGATGGGAAGAATCCCCTGCACCTGATGAGCGGAGGGGGACTGAGTAATCCCCCTGTCCCACTTGGGAAACTTGAATGGAAACGTCTGGAGACTTTGCGCCCCACCCAAGGTTTCCATGCGGTTCCCGGAGGTTTTGGTCAGTCTCCCTAATGGTCGAAACTGACAAAAACCTCCGGGAATCCCGCACGGAAACCTTGGTGGGGCACAAAGTCTCCAGAGGTTTCCGTTCAGGTTTCCTAAGTGGGACAGGGATATAAAATAGCCAAAATCACAGCTGTAAGTGGTAGTGTTTTATCTAAAATCAATCTACAGTGCAAACAGGAAGTTGTGAAGTTTAGCCTGTAACCATTTGCTGTGCTTTATTTCAAACCAACCACCACCAACCATTGTCTGTGCTTCATTTCAAACCAACCACCACCAACCATTTGCTGTGCTTTATTTCAAACCAACCACATTTTCATTTTCAAACCACATTAAGGGCACTCAAGGTCACACTCACAGTTTAGTAGACATGTGTTCAGTGTTATTAACAGCTCAGACTGAGAGATGTGTCCCTCTCGCTTCCCCCATCTTGCAGAGACTGACTGAGGCACTCAACACGTCCGGGTTTTATAGTCCCTCAGGAAGGGGCCTTCAAGAGAGAGAATCTCAACATTTTTTAAACACTAAGAACTCTTTTATTTGTCATTGATGGAAAAAAACCTCTTGTCCTGCACAGCGGAGGGGGACTCTGAGTAAGATGGTCAAAAATCACAGCCATAAGTGGCAGCGTTTTTTCTAAATTCAACAAGCAGAACAACAGGAAGTGGTCAAGGACAGACTTTTAGTAATATAGATTATTAAAGACATTGGAGCAAGACATTTCGGAAAATTAAAAGTAATCAGGAAAGAATAACATGATTTTGTGAAAGAAAAATATTGTTTGAATAATTTCCTTGACTTCTTTGAAGAAGAAACATATGTTTCGGATGAAAGGGAATGGAGTGGATGTACTACACTTAAATTTCCAGACCTCATTTAATAAGGTGCAATATCAAAAGTAAACTTTCACCATGCGGGAGGTAACATATTTGTGTAACAAGAAGATTGGCTAGCTATCAGGAAGCAGATTGTGGGCATACATGGATCATTTTCTGATTTGAAAGATGCAATGACTAATATGCAACAGGGACCAGTGCTTAACACTGGACAGTTTATATAAATGACGAATGAAGCCTCCAAGGATATGACTGCTAAATCTGCTTATCATGCGAGGATAGGGAGGAGAGTAATTTGTGAAGATGACATAAAATGGCTACAAAGGGTTATATGCGGATTAAGTGATTGTATAAAGATCTGGCAAATAGAGTATAATGTGGGAAAATGTGAAACTTTGACAGGCAAAATAAATAAATATTATCTGGATGGTGGGAGATTCCAGAGCCTGTGATGGCTAAGGATCTTGGAGCCTGGTCCATGATTCACAAAAAGCTGTGTTAATGTGCATTGAAACAGCATGTAATTCGGAAAGAGTGCAGCAGTAGTTCAGCGGGTCAGACAGCACCTCAGGAGAACATGGATATGTGATATTTTGTGTCGGGACTCTTCTTCGGATTGATTGTAAGAGGCCTTGGTGGATAGAGCATAAGTGTTCAGCAAAACATTCGCCGAGACTATGCTTGGTCTCACTATGTACAGGAGGCCACATCAGTAACACTAGATGCATTAGATGAGGTGCACATGAATCTTTCTTTCACCTGGAAGGACTGCTGGGGTCCCTGGATGGAGGTGAAGGAGGAGGTATGTGGGACACATGTTATGTCTCCTGCAATTGCAGGGGAAAGTACCTGGTGAAAAGAGGGCAGTCTTGATTGAAACATAAAAACATGCAAGGTCAACAGAGTGCAGGTGAAGAAGATTTTTCCTCTTGTGGGAGAACCTAGAATGAGGAGTCCCTGTTTAAAAGTAAATTGTCACACACTTCAGGAGAGAGACAATAATTTTCTCTCAAAGAGTCTTGAGACTATAGATATCTCTTCTTCAAAGGGTAATGGAAACAAAGAATATTAAGGCTGAAATAGATGGATGATCATCAAAGGGTGTGAGGTTATGTGGATAGACAGAAATTAAGATATGAAGTTACAGTCAGATTGGCCTTTAACTTATTTAATGGAAGAAGCAGGCACTGTAACCTGCCCTGCTCCTAATTCATATGTTATTAATGAATTTAGGACATTTTAACGATGAGAAAGTTAATGTCAAACTTGTTATCACATTGGGGAGTTGGGGCACATACCAAAAATATATTAAAGTGTAAGATTGGTAAACATATGGGAAAGAAAGAACTGAAAGGCACGCAGTTCTTCTTAATGATAGGATTAGCTATTTGCGTGGAAAATGTGCACCAGCGAGGTGAACAATATAATGCAAATTCAAAATTACCCATTTGTAAGGAAAAACAAATCATAAAGACAATATCAAAAATCTATTATGACTTTTTACTCAAAACCAATGAATGCAGAAATTTATGATATGAATATTTGGGTGAACTAAGAGAACTTTGATACCTTGCAATAAAATTCCAGAATGGACTAAAACAATTGCAATTCAATAACACGTGACAGATTGTTGTTGTAAATTAATTTAATTGTATTCCTGTGTGAAGGAAAAAATTACTTAACATACACATTTCCAGATTGGACAATACAGAAGACGACTTCTACAAATAATTCTCTTAATTCCTTTCCTGTGTCAGCTTTAAGCTTCAAGGGAAGGGCTATTTCAAACATACTATGCCACAACAGAGGTCTTTTCCTGTTTTCTCACATGGATTATGCTAATGGAAAATAGTCACATCATTTTTAATGTGGGCATTTTTAAAGAAATCCTTACTCAATGCATTACAAATAAAATGAGATATGCATTTCTTGAAGTCTATGTATCTCCTATTAATATTCTGGTATTGATCAATACAATGAGCTATTTCAAAGGTCTTTTATGGAACCAAAATAGTAAATATCTTGTATTTTGTGATCTGAAATTTCTCATTCATTATTTTAAATCAGATTCTTCAAATCTTCCATTAGACTTAAAGAGATACTATCTACACTGAGGTTTTGCCATGAGCTAAAATTAATCATTTTTCAAATATCTCGCTTCATCATCTGAAAGCTTGCATTTAATTTGCAGCTGATTAGGTCAATCAGTACATCCTTATACAGCAAATGATCGTAAGTTGACATAGCACCAGGCAGATACATAAATTGTCATCAGCCAGTACAATAAATGCTAAACTGAAGAGGAAGCCAATGAAATCATTAAAAATATTTCTGAAACTCATTCAATGGTCATGATAATAATACCTGGGTTTGTAAATAATAACACATTAATTGCAAAAGAGCATAATCAAATGTCCAGTACAGTTAAAAGATATCTGATTTGACCCAATACATTGGAAAGAATGCAAAGAAGATTAAGCTGAAAACAGTGCAGGAAAGATTCACAAGGATGTTGGCAAGACTTGTGGCGCTGAGCTATAGGGGGAGGTTGAGCAGGCTAAGACTTTATTCCTTGGAGCACAGGAGACTGAGAGGTGATCTTAAAGAGGTGTGTAAAATCATGAGGGCAATAGATAGGATGAACACACAAAGCTCTTTACCCAGAGTAGGGAAATCAAGAACCAGAGGACCTAGGTTTAACATGAGAGGGGAAAGGTATAAGAGGAACATGAAGGACATGTTTTTCACACAGAGGGTGGTGGGTATATGAAAAGAGCTGCCAGAGGACACAATTGATATGATAAGATTTAAAAGACATTTGGACAGGTATTTGGATAGGAAAGGTTTTGAAGAATAAAATACAAAAGTGGGTAAGTGGGATTACCGTAGATGGGGCATCTTGGTTATTGCTGTATGACGATCTAAATCATTAACTCTGCTTACTCTCCAAAGATATTGTCTAAACCGCAGAGTATTTTCACCAAATATCTACATAACCATATTACTAAAAGTCTGATCTTGACAACTTCCTGTTGTTCTGTATATTGATTTTAGAAAAAACGCTGCCACTTATGGCTGTTATTTTTGGCCATCTTACTCAGTCACCCTCTGCTGTGCAGGACAAGAGGATTTTTCCCATCAATGAACAATAATAGTTATTAGTGTTTTAAAATTGTTGAGATTCTCTCCCCTGAAGGCCACGCCCCTTCCGGAGGGACTATAAAACCCCTTAAGTGTTGAGTGCCTCAGTCAGTCTCTGCAAGATGGGGGAGCGAGAGGGTCACGTCTCTCACTGAGCTGTGAATAACACTGAACACATTTCTACTAAATTGTGAGTGTGGTTTTACTGACCTTGAGTGCCCTTAATGTGGTTTGAAAATGAAAATGTGGTTGGTTTGAAATAAAGCACAGCAAATGGTTGTTGGTGGTGGTTGGTTCAAAGTAAAGCACAGCAAATGGTTGTTAGTGGTGGTTGGTTCGAAATAAAGTACAGCAAATGGTTGTTGGTGGTGGTTGGTTCGAAATAAAGCACTGCAACTGGTTGATGGTGGTGGTTGGTTCGAAATAAAGCACAGCAACTGGTTGATGGTGGTGGTTGGTTCGAAATAAAAAATGGTTAAAAGTCTAAACTTGACAACTTCCTGTTTGCACTGTATATTTAGCTTAGATAAAACGCTACCACATACGGCTGTGATTTTTGGCCATCTTACTCAGTCCCCCTCCGCTCATCAGGTGCAGAGGATTCTTCCCATCAATGAAAAATAAAAGTGCTATTAGTGTTTAAAAAATGTTGAGAATCTCTATCCTGTCAATCAAGCCATGAAGGCCACGCCCCTTCCGGTGGGAGGGGGGAGGGATTATAAAACCCGGAAGTGTGGATGTGGCTCAGTCTCTGCAAGATGGGGGAGGGAGAGGTCACGACTGAGCTGTGAATCAACTAAACACACTGAATGTCTACTGAACCGTGAGTGTGGTGTTTATGTGGTGTTTTGTGTGGTTTTATGGTGGTTTCACCCTGCTTGAAATGGTATGAAACTGCATTTGAATGTGTTGGCCTTGCACCCTGCGGGTCCCATTTAGTCTAGTGTATATATATATATATATACTAGACCAAGGGGGACCCGTTATGTCCCATCCCCTCAACGCGCGGTGGAGGGGGGGGGGGCAGCCTTTGGCGTCACAAACACATTAACCACCCCCCACACACACACTAAACCCCCACCCTTGATTTTATATTAATATTATTAATTTGTTCCTTTTACCCCATCCCCCGCCCTATCCATTCACGCATAACCCCCAACTGTGCAGGCGTGACGAGAGAGGGGAGGGGTGGAGAGGGAGGGGGTATAGAGGGAGAGGGAGGGGGGTAGAGATTGAGGGGTGGGGCGCGCACCAATAGGTCCCAATATACATCATTCCCTAGAGAGGGAGGAGGGCAGAGAGGGGGGAGTCAGAGAGGAGGGGGCCGAGAGGGAGTGTGGGGCAGAGAGGGGGGGCAGAGAGGAAGGGGGGGCAGGGAGGAGTGGGGGGCAGAAAGGAAGGGGGCAGGGAGGGAATGGTGGGGCAGAGAGGGAATGGGGGCAGAGAGAGGGGGGCAGAGGGGGGGGCAGAGCGGAAGGGCCCCCTCCCCCCTCCCCCCTCCCCCCTCCCCTTACCCCTCTCCTCCCCCCCAGCTTTAGTATTTCCAAAAAAGGCAACACTGCTTTAGCATTTCCAAACCAAAGGCAACACAGCTTTAGCATTTCCAAACAAAAGGCAACACAGCATTAGCATTTCCAAACCAAAGGCCATACAGCTTTAGCATTTGGATAGTGGGTCTGGATGTTCTGGACATCTGACACTGAGCAGGGGACCCCATGGCCGGATCCCAAGAAATGTCGGTTTCATGTCTCAGATGTCACGTATGTTGGACATGTTTTCACCTCTAACGGGCTAAAACCCGACCCTTTGAAGGCGGCTGCCATCTCCGAGATGGTAGCCCCCACCGACGTGCCAGGTCGGCAATGCTTCCTGGGCATGGTGAATTACCTTGGGAAGTTTACAGCAAATCTCAGTGAGCTGAGTGCACCCCCGTGGCAGCTGACAAAAAAGGATATCGCCTGGGCCTGGCTCCCACAGCACCAACAGGCTCACGACTGTCTCAATTCCAGACTGATTAACACACCGACATTGAGGTTCTTTGACGTGAGCCGCCCCATCACCGTCACCTGTGACGTTTCCAAGTTCGGTCTCGGTGCAGCCTGCCTTCAGTGTGTCGATGGATCGTTACATCCTGTCTCCTATGCCTCTCGCACCATGACGGACACCGAGCACCGGTACACTCAGATCGTGAAGGTGCAGCTTGCGGTAGTGTTCGCCTGCTCCAAGTTCAGAGACTTCTTGTTTGGCAGCAAATTCACGGTCGAAACCGACCACCAGCCGCTGGTGACAATTCTGAACAAACCGATTCATGCTGCCCCTGCCAGGCTGCAGCGTATGATTCTGCAGCTCCAGCGTTTCGACTTAAATATCGTCTATAAGAAGGGCACCGAGATACATATTGCGGACACCCTGTCCCGCGCCCTGCGGACCTCCTGTGCCCGCCACCCCTACGAAACAGAAGACTTGCTAGTACTGGGTGTTGACTTTATTCCCACCAAGCAGTTACAGCTTTTGGCCGAGCACACCGCTACCGATCCAATTTTGCAGCGACTTGCCTTGGTGATTAAATCGGGGTGGCCAACGAAGCGCTCCAGCTCGCCGACTGAAATACAGCCTTTCTTCCTGGTCCGCGACGAACTGGCGCTACAGAATGGCATTATCGTCAAGGGACATAAAGTGGTAGTCCCATCCTTCCTGTTTGATTTCTACTATCGCGCAGCCCATAGTGGACACCCCGGGGTCGATGCAACACTCACCCATGCTCAGTGCCAGTTCTATTGGCCTGGAATGGCCAAGTATATCCGGGGCCGTGTTTCTGCCTGCTCCACGTGCACCACACCAGCAGCGACAGCCCCTGCTGCAACAACCTGCTCCTGCCTTGGCCTGGTCCTCCCTGGCTGCCGACATCTTCGAGTGGCGTGGTAACCACTACCTTGTCCTGGTCGACTCGTACTGAAACTGGTTCGAGGTGGATTTGCTGACAACCCTCACGTTGGAGGTGGTTATCCGTAAGCTGCGGAAACACTTCTCCACCTTTGGGTCTCCTGTCCGGTTGCAGACTGACAATGGAAGGCAGTTCACCAGCCAAGAGTTCAAGGTTTTTGCCGACAAGTGGAACTTTGTGCATTTCACCAGCAGCCCAGAGTACCCACAGAGCAACGGCCTTGCTGAATGGGCCTTCCGCAGCGCCCAGCTTCTGATGGAACAGGCGAGACTGTCTAACTCTGATTTGTATTTGGATCTCCTGAACCTCAGGAACATTTCCAGGGATCAGGCCATGGGGTCCCCTGCTCAGCGTCTGATGTCCAGAACAACCAGACCCACTATCCCAATTGCTCAGCACCAACTGCAACCTCGGGTGCTGGAGCCTGCCTCCATGCAGAGGCGCATTCAGGAGAAACATGACAGACAGCGGCGTTTCCACGATCGGTCATGCAGACCACTCGATCCTCTGTTGCCTGGACAGGTTGTTCGGTTGCAAACCGCCAGTGGTTACTCCCGTCTGGCTACCGTAGTTGGGGTGGCTGATTTACCTCGTTCGAACCTGGTCGACTTTGAGGGAACTATCTACCGACGAAGCCGTCAACACCTGCTTGTGGTGAATGAACCGAAGCCGCAGCCTCTGGGCCCCTATGCCCCACCTCTCTCATACCAACAGCCGGCTGCCGTCCCAGCCAGTGTTCCCTGCATGCCTCGGTCCCCATCTCGCACACCCTGTTCCCCTCTGCGCGGGTCACCTGTTGTCGCTCGCGCTCGTGGTTCTGACTCTCCTGCTTCTCCCACCCCACAGCCCTTCTCTGGTTCCCCAGCTGTTTCACAGCCTCCTGTTCCTTCTGATCTTTCGGGGGAAGGGGGAGAGACGCGTACGCGCTCGGGTCGGATTAGTAGGCCACCTGTTCATTATGGCGATTATGTTTAATTCTGTGTCATGGCTTCCAATCTGTTTGCATGCAACCAATAATATAGCTACCTCAGTACCATTAACCCCGCCTTAGTTAACATCAATCATAACGCTTTCCCCTCCCTGGGTATAGTTCAGTAGAAGAATGTAGCCAGTGCTTGCTGACGCGTGTTACACCATGTGCTTTCATTAAAGGATGTTATACACTTCAAGAGTATGTGAATTGCTTATTTACACAAACCAAAGGCAACACAGCTTTAGCATTTCCAAACTATATTTTCAAACCACATTAAGGGCACTGACAGGTCAGTAAAACCACTCACAGTTTAGTAGTCATGTGTTCAGTGTTATTCACAGCACAGACTGAGAGACGTGACCCTCTTGCTCTCCCATCTTGCAGAGACTGACTGGGGCACTCAGGAGAGAGAATCTCAACATTTTTTAAACACCAATAACTCTTATATTTTTCATCGATGGGAAAAAATCCTCTTGTCCTGCGCAGCAGAGGGTGACTCTGAGTAAGATGGCCAAAAATCACAGCCATAATTGGCAGCGTTTTGTCTAAAATCAATATACAGAACAGGGAGTGGTCAAGATCAGACTTTTAGTAATATAGATATGATATGATGATATATACACACACACGTAAAATATATATATATGCGCACACACATATAATTACTTTTATTATTATCATTATAATTTTAAATTGGCCCGCTACAACCACTGCAAGAGATGCGAGCAGAACTTTGGGGATTGCCTTTAAGCTTCCTGTTTCAATAGTGAGTTTAATTTCTCTATTGGCCTAAAGGGCCTGTCCCACTTAGCTATTTGCGACTGCGAGTGTCAGTGACTGACCGACAAGTTGTACGACACACACGCTGACGTCTGCTGTCCTGCGGGTGACACCCGGTTAGGGTTAGGGTTAGGATTAGGGTTAGGGACCACAGATGGACTGTAAAATATTGTTCCTTCAATGCATGGATTTTAAACATTAATATATTAAAATTAATACAATAAAATCAATTGTGCAAATGAAAAGATGTCTGAGACGTCAGTTTTATTTAGATGTATTGGTCCACTTCCAGATCCAACCACGGTCTCTAACTTTTCACAAAGATGGATTCAGTGAATGTAGACTAAACTCCCCTCTCTCCTCCACCCCTCTCCCGACCCCATTCCTCCTTCTTTACCCCCCATCCTTCTACCCTCACCTCCCCCCCCCCTTCCTCCCTTTTTCCCGCTCCACTCATCTCCCCCTTCTCCACTCCCCCCTCCCATTCTCTAACCCCCCCCCCCCCCCACTTTCCCTGACACCCCCCTTTGTGGACCCAATCTGCGACCAGCGATCCCCCGTACACTATCCCACACACGCTAGGGACAACCCTAGCCCTAGCCTTAACCCTAACCCTAGCCTTAACCCTAACCCTAGCTCTAATCCTAACTGTAACCCTAACCCTAACTCTAGCGTGATAAGCGTGGTATAAGTATAAATTGTCACTAGCGTGTGCGGGGGATTGCTGGTCGGTGCAGACTCAGTTGGCTGAAGGGCACTGTATCTCTGAATTAAATGGAACACTGGGGCCCCAGGGGTTGGACTCGGACTCCCAATGTTCTGCCTGCTCCTCACGGGAACTAAACTGTTGGCCACGAGTTGTCCCAGAGGCAGATCTCTCTTCCAATGGTCTCTCCAAACCCCCAGAGGCAGCGGGCTTTTCATCTGGGTACAGGCAATGTTGTCAATGTACCAGTGCCACCCACCTGCTCCAATCACTGAGTCTAAATACCCACCACCCATTTTGAAGCAAGGCAAGGGGGCCGAAGGGGGGTGGTGGGGGGTGTTGTTCCCAAAGTCTGCATTTATCCCATAGTCAATGTTACTAAAACAGATAATGTGGCCTTTGTGCAGTACTATTAGTGGGATCTAGCAGTACTATTAGTGGGAGTGGAGAAGGGGGAGAAGAGTGGAGAGGGGAGAAGGGAGGAAGAGGGGGAAGGGAAGAAGGGGGGAGAGGGGAGGGGAGAAGGGTAGGGGGAGGAGTGGAGAAGGAGGGATGGGGCGGGAGGGGGGAAGAGGGGGGTAGAGTCATTCTACACTCACTGAGTCCATCCCTGTGAAAAGTTAGAGATGGTGATTGGATATGGAAGCAGACCAATACATCTGTAATTAAAACTGAACGACTGAATTGATTTTATTGGATTAATTTTAATACATTAAAATCCATGCATTGAAGGAAGAATATTTTACAGCCCATCTGTGGTCCCTAACCCTAACCGGGCGTCACTTGCTGGACAGCATACGTCAGCATGTGACAGGGCGCACGACATGATGAGACACCCAAATGTCGCCACTGGATTTTGAACCTCACCGTGTGTCACGCCGCGTCTAGACCCGACCATGATGCGACAACCTCTTTTCAGGCTGTCGCTGAAAATGTCGCCCAAGTGGGACAGTACCTTAAGTCAAACAGGAAACCCCAGGCATCAATGCTGTTTTATGTTCCTCATTTCTGCCACTAATCTGTGTGGAATCTGTCATAATTATGTTGCAGTGCTCAAGGTATACAGGTTATTTTACAGTGACATTTTCAAAGACTATTGCTATCTTACAATGGAATATTCAGCAAATACAAGTATTTTACAGTGGAATGTTCAAGGAATAAAGATTGTTACAGTTAAATTAACACATAACATGATGTCTGAACCATAATTTCCATTATTGTACTTTTCTACTATTCCATGGAAATATTCTTTGCTTGGAAGTGAAGTTGTCCATTAATAACTCCAGGTTTCATATTAACATTAATTCCATTATAAAATATTTTAATCCCAAACTTTACATGCAAGACAAAGGTTTTTTACAATAAATGTATCCAGGCCACCATATGAGTATGTCATAGGAAAAAAAAGTATGACTTTGACCAAAGAAGGTGTGATGCCCCAGCATGATTATATCATTATCCCCACACCAGGGAACAACCTCATTCATGCTAATTATGTTTCAATTATCAGGGTAGTTTTATTTATAGACAGTCAAAATATATCCGATGTACCTAATCAATTTTTTTGTGATAGTTTTTCTTCAAAATCTACAAATTAAGAATTAATATGCCTGATTTTTATTTAATGGGCCTATGCTTACTATATGAGATGAATGCAAAATCACCTAAGAAACAACCATTCTGGGGAATAAAAAATGATTGTGGTGGCTAAATAATGAAAGCCATGTTAATATTAATTATTTCACGAAATATTTCAGAACAAAATAATGTGTGCAATGCCAAAGCTATTCCTAAATGAAACCAGTAAAATCAGGGATGGAGATATATTTTTAATATTGATGCAAGTGAAGGAACAACTAGGTTGTGTGAGCCATGAGATTCAATTTAGTGTGAGCTCTAACACGTGTAAGGCATTGGAGGCTTACAGTAAATGCTGCCCAAAGGAGTAAAGTGAAAATAATTGTTATAATAGTCATTATAGAACAGTTACATACACGAAGACACAAAAAACTGCAAATGCTGGAATCCGGAGCAAAAAAACAAATTGCTGGAAGAACGCAGTGGTCAGGAAGCATCTGTGAAGGGAAAGGACAGTCAGCAATTTGCCCCAAAAAGCTAACTATCCTTTTTCCACCAGAGATGCTGCCTGAGTTCCTCCAGCAGTTTGTTTTTTCCTACATACATGAAGAACTATACTGGAATAAATTATACAGAAGAAGCAACTGTGAACATGCGTAATTAATAATTAATTAATTAACACCGTTAAGATATGTGGTGGTGGTAACCCCATTTATGAATCACACCGTCCTTCTGATAAAGGTGTGTTGGAGAGGGAACTCCAAGATTTTGACCCAGTGGCAATGAAGGGTCATCATCCTGAGTAAGTATGACGTGTGACTTGGTCAGATACCAGAAGATGATGGGGTTTCCATGCCCCTCAGTACTCTTGTAAAGGTTGCAGCCTGAACAAGTAACTGAATTGCATTTTGTATATGATATCCACGGCAGCCTACTGTAAGGGCGAGTACAGAAAATGAATGGTTAGGGGTGATGGGGGTTCCATTCAAATCAGTTGCTTTGTCTCGCTGAGCTTCTTGAGAGTTGTTTTCTGCACTCATCCAGCAATTAGAAAGGGTTTACATTTCTTGCAATTCAAGTAAGCTTCTTTTCAGCCCATTGAGTCTGTGTTGGCTCTCACATCGATTCTCCCTATAATGTATTTCCCCCTACAATCCCATCAACTCGCCTCACCCACCCCCCACCCCTCACACCTCTCCCCTCAGATTTTACTGCTGGCCTGGCAATTTCCAGTACCCAGTTATTCTACCAACTTGCAAATCTTTGGGAGTGTGGGATGTGGCAAAACCCACACAATCCCAGGGGGACCATGCCAACTTTGCACATAGACAATATCTAAGGTCAAAGTCGATCCTGACTCACTGCAGCTGGGACGCAATATTCCAAGCAGCCTCAAACCTTCAGCGACCTGGGTTCAATTTGATCTCTGGTATCAGCTGTGTGGAGTTAGCATGTTCTTCCAATGAGTGTGTGGGTTTCTCCCAGTACTCTGCTTTCCTCTCAAAAATCTCAAACATCTCACAGCTCAGCCAGCTGCTCCACTGTGCCACCCACAAAACAGATTCTGAAATTACATACAAATGGCTGTTTTGAATTTCTTCACATCAGTCCACAGTCTTCAAGTCAATGGAGAGCTTTTGTTTTATTTGGGAAGGAACAATTGATTTTTAACTGAATGCTACATCTAAGGAATACAGTAATGTTGTGAATTAATTTATGTTATTGTATGTAAATAATTGGCAATGCCAAGATGTAAAAATAAGAAACTGCAGATACTGGTTTACAATAAAAGGCACAAAGTGCTTGAGTAAATAAACTGGTCAGGCAGCATTCCTGGAAAACATGGATATGAGATGTTTCAGGTTGAGACCATTCTTGAAAAATTGGAAAAATTGTGGAATACATCTCTTCTAATTCTGAAAGCATTGCAGGTATATTGTTTTGTACTGTATATGTGATTCATATTTTTTTCAAAGTTTATCAAGTGAAATATTTATGTTATGACAATGTTTGTTTAGGGTCAGAGGTCAAATATGACTGGTCACACATGGAAGCACATGGAAGCATTTTTATCATAACTCAGTTTTATCTTACAAACTCTTGTGAATTTTTATAAAACTAGAATGCTCATATCTTTAGCAGGCATGCATTATAGATCTATATGTAGGAAAATAGCAACGAATAAGATTAATCTCTTACGAATTTTTTTAATGTATTACTTTATGTGATGCCATTTGGTAACGTGTGTGACATTCTGGTTCACTTTCCAAAGAATGGCCCTGTTAATGTTGTTGGATTGTAAGCTACTCAATCGGAATATGAGATGCCGTTTCTCCAGTAATGCCAAGATGCTCTAAAAATACAAATTAACCAAATGTGCTGCAAAATTATAATATTACTCAACAGTTTTAAATGAAAATTCATCAATTTGATTGCATGCAAACCTATTAAATTATTATTTTTTATTGGGAATATCTTGGAAAAATGAGTTCACGAACAAAATAGGAAATGTGTGGTGACATTGTGCCTACTTTACAAAAGCCGTTTCTGTTCCAAGAGTTCACAAGGCAATATATAATTTGGAATCATTTGGAAAAACAAATACACCGAATCACATCTCTGCAGCTTAATTAAATGATATCCTCGCGTCTTCATCTGGAGATTATATCAAAACATCTGGGGAAGTTATAAAAATGTACAATCTGCGAAACTCCTAACTTATTTGGTATTTTAAGGTAGAATGGAACAATATTTTTTGAATAAGCACGTTATGTACCCGATTCTCAAAATTAACATTCTCAAAGCTGCGTCAAATCTCATCGACCCACTCTCGCCCACAACGGTGACTTAGTTTGAAAGTTTCCACCACACTTGTAGCTTGGATATTTACAACCAACTTCACTCAAGTGTCACCAACACTGCGTGAATTTCCAACAGAGGCAGGGCGCCCACCGTTAATCGCGGCTGCCCTGAAGTTGGTCGAAATGGGGTGTGAGTGGAGACGGTTGGGTGTAGGGCTGGATCCTCCCCTTTTGTATTCTGGGATTTACCTGTCAGCCGCTTTGCCTGGCCTGGCAGTGGCAGTGGCCCAGCCTTTAGCGCCGAGGCGCCCGGCCCGCGGCTGGAGGGCGAACGCTGCCCCCGCTGCCATGGGGACGGCGCGGTTCCAAAGGGCCGCTCCCTAGCAACCCAGCCTAGCAACGAGCGGCAGCGCTGGGGCCCACCGCCTGGGCCCCATTTGCAGCCTCCAGCCCATTCCCCCTTGAACCTTACCTTGCTGCGTATCTGTCCCGAGGTGGACACTTTCCTGATGAGTTTCTGCGGCCCCTCGTGTTCTCCATCGCTATCGGACGACTCGTCTCCAGCCGCCGCAGCTCCCGGGCTGACCCCGTGCGCCTGGTGTTGAGCCCCCGGCCCCAGGCCCGCCATTGCCCCCGCCGCCGCCTTTTCCGATTCCTGCAGGCATACGAAAGAGTTGGCGTGAGGTTGGGCTGTTTTCCTGTCGGCGCCGGCCCAGCGCGGAGCGGCGCCTCCGGGCTTCGCCGCCATGTTACTGTCGGACCGGGCAAGGATGAGGGAGAAAGTTCAGAAAGGAGAGCGGAGGACAGAGTGGGGCAAACAGCGAGAGGGAGAGGAAAACCGACAGAGAGAAAGAAGGTAAAGAGAGAGAGCAACGGACAGAGAGAGAGAGAAGGGAGCACGGGGTAGATGGAGAGGGACAAACAGAGAATATGGACATAGGGGATGGACAGAGAGAGAAGGTGGGGTGGAGGAAAGGAAAGAGGGTGGACAGAGAAAGAGACGTGGATGGAGAGAGAGGGGTGACGAAGGACAGGGAGGGGTGGAAGGGGACGACAGGGTGGCAAGGGACAAGGAGGGGGTGGTGAGTTACAGGGAGGGGAAGGTGGCGAGGGACAGGGTGGGTAACAAGAAGCGGGCGATGGACGGGGGGAGAGATGTAATGGGAGGGAGAAGACGGACAGAGGGGGCAAAATACAGGCGATGGACAGGGAGGGGGGCAATGGCTAGTGGGGGGGAGAGAGATGGACAAGGGGAGGGATGGCCAGGGAGGGGGAGAGATGGGCAGGGAGGGGGGCAAAAGATGAGGCAATGGAAAGGGAAGGGGAGGACGGACAGCGGATAGGGAAGGCGACAGACGGAGGGTGAGAGAGGGAGAATGGGAAAACCACAGAAAGCGAGCTGGAGAGAGTAAGCGAGGGACAGAGAAAAGGAGAATGCGAATGGCAGAAAGAATGTGATATACACAATTAATATTAGTTGCAGAATATTGAGGAACATGGGGCAAGTCCAAAGATTCCTGAAAGACAGCAGAATTGGATAAGGTGAAACATCATACGGTATATTCCTAGAAGGCGTCCAACCCAGGCTATTACAATCGCTCCACATTCTTAAATCTCCATCTGGCTCGAATGTTATCGAATCTCTATCTGGCTCGAATCTTTCTGCTGACTGGGTAGCATGCAACAAAAACTTTTCACTGTACCTCCGTATGATAATAAACTAAACTGTAACTAACTAATATTTTCCCTCATTAGCCAAGGCATTGGTTATGGTCCCACTTTAAAACATTAATTAGGCTGGAGCTCTGTGTACCATTTTGTTCGCCAAGCCGTGGGAAAGGCATGATTCCTTTTGTTCGCCAAGGGAATGAAGGAGATTCACCAGGTTGTTGCTTGGGTTGCTTAGTTACGAGAAGAGAGATGCATGTATTCAAGAAAGAGTTAGATATGGCTGTTAGGGCGAACTGAATCAAGGGTTATAGTGAGAAAGCAGGAACAGGGTACTGATTTTGGAGGATCAGCCATGATCATATTGAATGACGGTGCTGGCTCGAAGGGCCGAATAGCCTACCCCTGCACCTATTTTCCATGTAAGAAGTTGTGTTTATTTTCCTTGGAGGGCGGAGGGTGGAGGATGAGGGGGCTACCAGATAGAGGTGTATCAAATTCTGAAATGTGTAGATAGAACATAGAAATGTTCCGAACAGAAACAGACCCTACAGCCCACAATGTCTGTGCTAAACCAATCTCCTCAACCAGTATCCTTTCATTTCCTGTACATTCATGCCCCTATCTAAACATTCTTAAATGCCATTATCGTATCTGCCTCCACTACCATCCCTGGCAGCACATTCCAGACGCCCACCACCCTCTGTGTAAAAAATACTTGCCCTGCACATCTCCTTTAAGCTTTGCCCCTTTTACTTTAAATCTATGCATTTAATCTCCAGTCTTTGATATTTCCACCCTGGAAAAAAGTTCTGACTCTCTACTCTGCTTCTATCACATCTCCCCCCAACATTTGGTGCTGCAGAGAAAACAATACAAGTCTGTGCAACCTCTAATTATAGCTAATACCACCTAATCCATTCAGCATTCTGGTAAACTTCTACTGCATCCTCTCTAAAGCATTCATTTCTTTCCTGTAATGGGGCAGCCAGAAGTGCATACAATGCTCCAAATGCGGCAAAACCAAGCTGCATCATAACTGCTGACTCAAATATTCAATGCCCGACCAATGAGGTCAAGCATCCTATCGACCTTCTTTAGCATTCTTACCTACTTCTGTATTGCCACCTCAGGGAGCTATGGACTTGGACCTCATAATCCCTTCATACATTAATGCTGTTAAGGACTTGCCATTAACTGTATACTTCCCCCTTGCATTCAACTCCTAAAGTGCTTAAATGCCTTGACGAACTTAAACTCCACCTGCTGTTTGTCTGCACATTTCTTTAGCTTATCCCAGTGTCTATTTTGACAGCCTTCCTCGCAGTCCAGAACTCCACTAGTCACAGATGTCCAGCCTGAATAACAACCCACTGTCTTCTATTAGTAAGCCAGTTTTGAAACCACACAGCCAAGTCACTGTGAATCTTGTGCACCTTAATCTTCTGGATCAGCCTACCATGGAGGACTTTATCAAGTTCCTTACTAAAATCCACGTAGACAACATCTACCGCCCTACCCTCTTTGATCACCTTCGTCACCTCAAATTCATAAGACATGACCTTCCACGTACAAAGCCGTGCTGACTGTACCCAATTAGCTCACTCTCTTCCGAATGGGGGTAAATCTTATCCTAAAGAATCCTTTTTGATAGCTTCCCTGTCACTGACATGAGGTTCACTGGCCTATAATTCACTGTTCTCTCTACTTCAATTCTTAAACAAAAGAAGAACATTGGCTATTCACCAGTCCTCTGGGACATCACTTGTGACTAGAAAAGATGCAAAGATTTTTGACAAGGTTCCTGCAAACTCTTCCCTTGCCTCTCTTAATAATCTCTGATAGATTCCTTCAGGCCCAGGTGATTTACCCATCTTAATGCTGTTCAAGATTCCCAACACCACCTCCTTCTTGATATCAAAGTCTTGCATATTAATATTCACACAGATCTCACTGTCTTCCATGTCCTTCTTGGTGAATACAGATGTAAAAGTACTCGTTCAGTACATCGCTTACATCCTCTGACTCCAAGCATAAATTATTTAAGATAGATAGTAGGAAGCTTTATCTAAGATATCAGAGCATAGGTAGACACAAAATGTTGGAGTAACTCAGCCGGACAGGCAGTATCTCTGGAGCGAAGGAATGGGTGACATTTTGGGTCGAGACCCTTCTTCAGACCAGAAGGGTCTCGACCGCTAAGTTACTCCAGCATTTTGCGTCTACCTTCGATTTTACCAGCACCTGCAGTTCTTTCCTACACATATCAGAGCATAGGTTTAGAGTAAGGGGTAAGAGGTTTAGAGAGGATCTGAGCGTTTGAGTTATAAGGATCGGTTGGACTTTCTTTCCCTGAAGGATGGGAGGCTGAGGAGTGACCTTACAGAGGCATATAAAATGGTACGAATAGATAAGGTTAATGATCACAGTCTCTTCCCAAGAGTAGGGGAGTCTAAAACTAAAGGTCTTGGGTTTATAGTGAGAGGGGAAAGTTTTAAAGGAGACCTGTGGGGAAACATTTCACACAGGATGCTGCATACAAGGAACAAACTGCCAGATGCTTGGGCAGCATAGTGGTGCTGCTTCAGCACCAAAGACCCTGTTTGGTGCTGTCTATGTGGAATTTGCATGTTTTACCTGTCATTGTGTGGGTTTTCCCTGGGTGCTATGGTTTCCTCCCACCTCTCAAAGTCATCTGGGTTAGTAGGTTGATTGGCCTCTGAACAATTCTGCCAAGTACGTAGGGAATGGATGCAAAAATAGGATCACATGGATCTAGTGTGAGAGGGTAATCGATGGTCAATGTGGACTCGATGGGCTGAAGCTGTTGACATGATGTATCTTTCAATCAATAAAGATGGGTACAATTAAGACATTTAAAAGGTATTTGGACAGATGCACGGATAGGAAAAGTTTGGAGAGATATGACACAGGCACGGAGAATTGGGATTAACTTGGTTAAGCAATTTGGTTGGCATTCATGAGTTGGGCCTGTTTGTCTGATCTGTTTCTGTGCTACATAGCTCCATGTACACAGAGAGACATGTACACATGGAGTGGTGGGACACAGAGGGTTGCACAGATAAGACACTAAATTGGAGATGCTGGAATCTGGGTCGAGAAAACAAACTGCCAGAAGAAATCAGCAGGCCAGGCAACATCTGTGGAGGAAAAGAGGTGGTTGACATTTCAGGTCGCACACTACTGCATCAAAGCAGAGAGCAAATATAGCCAGTGCAGAGAAGTGAGAGGGAGGCATGAGATAGGCTGGTATGTGATAGGTGGAACCAGATGAGGGGAGGGGGTAATGTATGCATGAACAGAGAGAGATGGACAGAGTGACAGATTCAGAGAGAGATAGGGAGACAATGATGGACAGAGATTCACATGCAGACAGATGAAGACCAAGAGATGGGTGGTGAGAGGGAAGCAAGACATCCCATCAGATGTACATCAAACACTCACACACACATTCACAGAGGGCAAGGCAATATAAAGAGGTAAAAAGATAGCAATGACCAGAGATAAATGTAGGTGGAGGGATCGTAAGAGAAAGCTAAATACAAGTGATCAAAGAGATAAACAGAAAAGCAGGCAGAAGTAAATTGATAATTACAAAGTGAGACGTTGGGACAAAGTGAAAATAATACATCTGTGATTGAAAAGATAATCAGTAAGATAAAGAAAGAGTGAAAGATATGTAAATAAGACACTAATTGGATGAATAAACTCAAAAACAGATACATTCATTTGAAAAATGTGAGGAACAAAAGCATAAACAGGAAGGCAGAGAAATGAGAAACAAACTTGTAGAGATGAGGTAAAGATAGAAAAGAGAGCAGAGAGAAAACCTTGTAAAATGGACAAGGACACTTGAAAGTTGAAAAAAGATGCAGAAAGAACAAATTAAAAGTAGGAGTTACAGGGAGACAACAGCGCACAGATAAGAAGTATGACACTAGCACATGGAGAAAATGGGACATAGTGAAAATATTAAAACATGATAAGGGAAAAATTAACAAAGAACTACACCACAACAAGGAAAAGCAGACCCAGCAATGCATAGGGAGATGCACACTACAAGGGAGGACAAAAACTCAGACCATTGAGAGCCTTACTTAGAAATCCATCAACCAGAGGCACAGGACAGATGTACATATATTGAACCAAGAAACACTTAACCAAAGGAGATTATTGAAAGCGATGACCATAAATTTTAATATACACATGAGTGATGATGAGAACCTTAAATGAGGAATGGTGGAGAATGTGAGAAGTTCATGGAGTAATTTGGACCTCGCTAACTGAAATCATGGCCACCACTAATGGGGCTGATGTGATGGGGACTCCGAAGCACTGAGAATTAGTGCTGCAATTAAACAGTTACAGTCTAATTTAAACATCAGGATGAGAATTTTAAATTTGAGTCACTGGAGGGCTGGAAGTTATTGTGTATCGGCAAGAACAGGCAGAGAAGGAGACAATTCGTCAGGGTAACAGATGAAAATAAATGTGACCATGTCGGTGCTAAGTCTCACATACATGTGTGAGTGTTTCAGCAGCAGGTGAAGAGAGGCAATGATGGAGCAAGGCAATACTACAGAGATGCAACTGAATTGTCTTTATGACAATGAAGTTATGAATTTGGAATTTCACCTATGGCTATAAAGAAAATTGAAGTTTCAAGTGGTTTAGTTCAACTTATAACTCAGAAGATAGATTATTGGCAAATGTATGAAGGTTGAACCAAAAGCCAGAGTCTCTAGCTTCAATTTCCCTATTTGTTTGCAGAAGGAAATTGCTACTTATCCAACATTAGATACCTAATAACAGCCACACGAGAGATGGTCCTCAGTCTTGTAAGAGTAGACATGGAGAATGTAACTAAGGGGCAATATATGTTTGAAGAAAAGGGGAGTAAAGAAAAGATCAGCGGTAGGGATATGTGAGTGGAAATTGAAGCGATTGGTAGAGATCTCTAGCCCATAATCTGATAGGTAGCATGGAACCAATCAAAGTTATATTTACAATGGACAAATGGGAGGAATACGAGTGTGGCAAAGTCGCACGTATTGAAATACTCAGGGAAAGATGAAAACATACTAAGCGTAAAGTGGATCAAGGGCAAGAGTATGATATAGGATATAGTTATGCATTTGTAAGTGTCTAAATATGAAGGACTTAGTAAAACAAATTATAACTTTATATACAAATGATCTCTGCCAAGCCCGCTGTTTTTCTACCAATCAAAACACATGCAAACATTATTGATTCATGACACAGCTGGCTAAAATATCTCAGTGAAATGACTGGATTGGCAGTATGTGGTAGATAAAATATGTTGTGACAAATGTAAACACAGGGTGTTGGAGATAGTATTTGGCATTAAGGAGGACAGACCTACAGTTGTTGAAATTGTTATTCATAGGTATACCAAGTAATTGTGGGGCACAATATCTAGCTGAGAATTAGAGGTGCACGTATGTAGCAAAAAGGACGGTTATGTTTTATTAATTGGATGCCTGACCCATATAAAATTATACTGAATTTGATGGATAATTATGACTGAAAAATCTGTCATTTGTGTACTATATACTGCCAACATAGTGACATATATATTGCCAGATTAAATAGGCCACCAGGGCCTTGAGCATGCTCCAGTATTTAATAGAATAGCTAATTCCAATTGGAACAACAGTTCGGCATGTCTGGCTATTCACCCCTTTGATATCAAATATCTATCTATCTCTGCCTCACAAATAATGGTTTTTACCTCCACCACCTTTTGAGAAAGAGAATTGCAAAGACTAATGACAATCTAACGGAAAAATTATCATCTTGTGTCCGGCTTAAACAGCAAAAACAATCTATTTTTCTACCCATCATATTTATGATGTGTCTTTTGTATTTTGTGTTTTATATTTTGTCCAATCTTCTGATCTGCCATCCATCATTGTTCAATGATATGATTTTTTTTTTTGTTGATATCTTTGATTTTCCATGGAAGGCAAGTCAACCCTTGGAGTTTTCTTTCCCATTGGAATGTCATCTCCCTGATATTTCTTCCACTGCATTTCAACTGATTGAACCTCTGACCTAATCCACCAGTTCACTTTACTTAACTCTGCTATCATGCCCTCCTAATTTAAATAACACTAGTCCTGGACCCATTCTTCTCAACTCAAACTGAAAATAAAATTCAATCATGTCACAGCTACCTTGGAGCACCATTACTGTAAGATCAGTAATTGATCCTTTCTTCTTATGGATCACGGATCTAATTCTCCACACCCAAGTCTCAAGATTGTCAGGAGGGGAATTTTGACATCTGGCCATCAAAGAAACTCTCGCCTCTGTTCACCTACTACCTGCCACGCTTTGTCCTCCCCCTCCTCCCATCCAACTTTCTTGATTCCCCTCCCCACACACGCACACAATCAGTCGAAAGAAGTGTCCTGACCTGAAATGTCACTGATCCATAGTCTCCAGAGATGCTGCCTTGCCTGCTGTTACCCCAGCACTTTGTGTCCTCAAGATTGTCAAGTGTGCTTGATCAGCTACTTGCAGGACAGTGGGGAAGACCCTTGCTTGGTCAGCTTGGACCAGGAGTTCTTCAACAATATCACATGTATATGATGGATGTACTACCCAAAATGGGCTTTGGAGAGAGAATCCACAATTGGATATTATTCCTATACATGGGCACCTTTAGTGCATTCAATAGACAATAGGTGCAGGATTAGGCCATTCGGCCCTTCGAGCCAGCACCGCCATTCACTGTGATCATGGCTGATCATCCACAATCAGTACACCGTTCCAGCCTTCTTACCATATCCCCTGACTCCGCTATCTTTAAGAGCTCTTTCTAACTCTCTCTTGGAAGCATCCAGAGAATTGGCCTCCACTGCTTTCCAAGGCAGAGAATTCCACAGATTCACAACTCTTGGAGTGAAAATGTTTTTTCCTCATCTCTGTTCTAAATGGCCTACCCCTTATTCTTAAACTGTGGCCCCTGGTTCTGGAATTCCAAATTTATGGGTACATTTTCCCCCTTTCTCCAGAGATTTATATACCACATCTCTGCATTTTGGACCTGCAGATGAAATGGAAGATGTATTGGGTGACTGCTGCTGTGCAGCATTAGGGTATAGGCCGTGCCTTTTCCCACCTATGGCAACATTAAGAGCTCCTCACTCCTGGTGATCAAGTATTTCCTGTAATTGAAGAGGGAGCACTACTCCCATGTGCTGAGCTTGTTTCGTCTTGGCTGTTCCATTCTGTTCTCAGGTAATCAGAACAGATGGTGAAGAGAACAAAGGATCAGTGGGACCAGTTGCCAAAGAGAGGCCATCCTCTTTTCCTTCAATTGACTGCCTCTCAAGGTTTGTTCAAACTGGTTGCAGATGTTCAGCGGTCTGTGGAGTGAGAGTGGGTCTAAATAGGTGGCAGTATTGTCCATGAACAGGGAGATGTATCTGTATGCCAAGGAAGTCAGGAAGGAGGCACAAATGTCTTTGTTGAGGTTTATCCTGAGCAGCTGTTCATACTGCATATCCCATATGCATCAATAGACTCTGCGCTCTACAGGCTGTTCTCATGCACACCCACTAAGACAAACATATTATGCTGCTGAAAAATCCAGTGAAAGACACACTTTGGTCTGCAAGGAATCATCCACAAGCAAATGCTACAAATTCATTCCAACATGCAGGAGTATATGCTGAAGGATGCACAAAGATTATGTGGAGAAAGGCCACACTTGAGTTCCTCCCGTCACTGGGCACTGAGGGACTGGGCCCAAAGTAATAACCTGTCAAATGGTACGCTGAAGTAATGTTTGGGACTGAAATTGATGTGTGTTAATTTCAAACGAAACCAAATTTCATTTGAACTTCATGTGAGGTTCAAATGACAAATAAACGGTATTATTATTATTATTAACATTATGAAAGTGTGGTAAGCAAAGGTAATAATAACATACACTGAACAGTGAATGAATAAAACATATTTTGGGTGAGGAAAAACCTTTCACCTGGGCACTGCTAATATTTAGCCTTATAAAATCACAAAACTGACCACCAGAAGAAAATGAGGATGCTCCTGTTTCTCTAACATCAATTATTGAATCAAAAGAAGTTGAGCCTCTGCCATGGCAATAGCCAGAAGCACCAAGTGCACCACCATGGAGTGGTTGGTCAAGTCAAATGACGTTATTAGGCCCATTCCCACTTTATTGTCATTGATGAGATGTGGGCTTGTGTAAATGATTTCCTGGAATGGGAACGTGATTTATATTATTTGAGAATAAAAGTGGTACCCAAACACAGAAATGAATGTAGATGCTAAGCAGACCGTGTTTAGAAAATGTCAAACAAAATGAGAGATACCAATTAAAATATAGAGTGCAAGGCAATAAATTTAAGGACGTTTGGAGGCTAGTCATAGAGAATGACTGATATGCTGTGTATGTAAATGGAACTCTGACTTTATTCATGAAGGTGAAAGTCATGCTGATACTGAGCAGGACCATTTAGGTTGTTCTGGACAAATCCAGTCAATAAGCCACTGAGTTATGGTCAATTGTAGATGACCCCAAACTTTTGGATCCTTCCAAGAAAAGGGACTTCCTGGAGCTAATACAAGTTAGAGGCATATTTGTTTGCATCCTCCTATTGCTCAGTCCTCCTCTTTCACCTTGCAGTCTACCAATCGCCACTTCCACTTTCCCAAGCATGACTTACATAGGATTTAGCACCTCCCTGTCAAACAATTGAAACAACTGGTTGTTTTTCTGCACATATTCATTCAAAACAGCAAAACTAACAATGAGAAACAGGGAGTATGATTACCCATTGTGCAGCAGAGAAGTAAATATTTAACAACTAGGGTGACCCCATCAAAAAGAGAGGAATGGGAATAGAAGAATCACATTACACGTTAAAACGCATAAGTCACTTTCCCGGAGATGGTGCCATACACTCTTCACCCTACCTTATTCAGTTATTTCATTATTATACTTTAATATTTGTTTTGCATTTCTTCAGATTGCACTACAATATTTTTACCATTCTGTTGTTTCCTGTGGACAAGTGATCTCACTGCACCCTGGTATATATGTCAATAAATGGACCTGAATGGTTTCATATATATGATAAGTTGAGGGGGGAGCTTGGGCTCAGATTGATGCTGAGAAACTAGAGATATGAATTTGAAAGATATGATAACATCCCAGAATGTTTCACTGTGGACCGGCCAAAAAGTAAGGCTACACTCTCGACCCGAAACGTCGCCCATTCTTTCTCTCCAGAGATGCTGCCTGTTCCACTGAGTTACACTGAGAGCATTTTGTGTCTCCCTTTGATCTTTTAATGCCACTTTCCTGCTGACCCATATCCTTGATTCCCTTATTATCTAAAAATCGACTAATGCTGCAGATAAGGACAGACAACAGACTTTTAGGAGCTAAAATTCACAAATGGCAGGACAAAGATCAGTGTTTATAGAAAGTCAAATATAGATACAAGAAAGCCAATGGTTGAGGGTTTCAGAGATGAGATGAAGCATGAACGGTGGCAGACAAAGTAACAGAAGTAAATGACAATATAAATGACAGTGTGCAAATGTGCTCTGAAGCTGATCACAGCAGTTAATGTAACACATTGACTATGAATAGTGACTTTACACACCAGTTCTAGGGCGAGAAATAGAATGATGAAGCAAACGTACTGATCAGACCTCAGCATGTGCACTGTGTGCAGTTCTGATCAACATGCTATATGAAGATAGTGATAGCGCTGGAGAGGGTGTAAAGAAGAGTCACCAGGATACTGCCTGGGATGGAGTGTTTTATTTATGAGGAGAGAATGGAGAGGCTGGGTCTGTTCTCTCTGGAGTAGAGGTATTTAAGAGCGATTATGATTGTGGTATATACAATTATGAAGGGTACAGATAGGGTAGTCTGATGGATGTCATAGATTTAGGGTGAGGGGTAGAGATTTAGAGGGATGTGAGGGTGATCCTTTTTCCCTGAGAGATCCACCCAGGCATAGAAGACTATGGCAATAGACAATAGGTGCAGGAGTAGGCCATTCGGCCCTTCGAGCCAGCACGGCCATTCAATGTGATCATGGCTGATCATCCCCAATCAGTACCCGTTCCTGTCTTCTCCCCATATCCCCTGACTCCGTCATCTTTAAGAGCCCTATCTAGCTCTCTCTTGAAAGTATCCAGAGAACCAGCCTCCACCGCCCTCTGAGGCAAGTGTTGGAAATAGGAACAATGCGGAGTTGATGCTCGCTGGTCTGTCTGGAGGCAATGGGCCTGTTCTCATGTTGTAGGTCTATGACTATATGACTGATGATGTGCCAAAGTAAGTCTGAAGAATGACTCTCTGGAAAAAAAGGAATTGCAAGACAAATTGGAGATTCTGCACAAAAAGGTTTTGAAGTAACATCAAACCAAAGCAACAGAGAGTAACGTCACCAACAACTGACTCGGGTTAAATCAACGCAAACACACAGTCTGATATTAAAATCAACACGTAAAAACTGATCAAGTCAGCATAAATACATTGTCAGTAAGTTCAATATAAATGCACCATGAGAGCAAGCCCAACACCAACAACTGACTGTTGGAGAATAAGTTCAACACGCCCTGCGAGAGCAACATGTCAGCACAAACATACTGTCAGTAAAATGAACAGCAACATATCGCCAGAAAGTAAAATCAGCACAAACAAATGACTGTCAAGAGAAACCACCACATTCTCACACTAAAATCAGCACTCACGAAATCAACACGAATGAATTGAGTGACAGAGGTTTCCAGCGCGCGCGCACACACACACACACGCGTCGAAAGAATCTTGAACACGAATCTACTGTCACGCAAAGATTACCAAACCGCAGAGGCAGAAATGAATCCCTGGAGCACGCTGTCGAAATGAATCCTTAAAACAAATTCAACACTAGCACAGCTACAAAGCAATAATCTACGTACGCAGCCAGTCACAGTCAGGAGAAATGCAAAAGCCTCATTAAGGGAGAAACTGCAAAGACAAGACTCTGATTCTCAGAGTTCAATCATCGGCATGCGAAGTCTGCCGTCACACTTCCTCGAGTAGATTTTCTGCACAGATCCTACTGGCAGAATATCCTTTGGAAGAAATAAGCAATAAAGCGCATGTATATGCAGGCTCAAGAGTGATTGAACGGGTCGCGGCTAGAAGAGAAGAATTAACATCGAACAACCCTGTATGTTTATTTTTAAAAACCGTCAACATGTCGAATACTTTTATTAACAGAGACCCCAGTGTGTACGCGGTTATTGCTGGTGGGTAGCAAATTTCCAAGGAAATCAGAGCAGAAACCACACCTTATTTAACTTCCACATGTAAGTGAATGGTTCGACATTGCTTCAGACATCAAATGATCTAAGATCGGATGAATTCTTAGTTGGGGGATTAGATATTTTGCTCTCTTTTAAATATATATTCTACCAATACACCTGTATTTTCGTCTCGCGCACAGTGCCAAGTAAAACTGGCGCAAATGTGCAGAGAGAGACGTGCAGATCCGGATGCTTTTCGGGGTGGATTTGGAGAACAGGACCAATACTTTCTGGCTGCAAATTTAAACCGCAAATCAGATCGAGAGTTTATTTACATAATTCAATGAAATCCTCCTGAAAAATCAACAAAATGCTTCAGTAAAACTTACTCTTGACAAGACACCTGCACTGAGTCACGGCGTGATAATCCAGAAATAAAATTCGTTTCAGACTTCCGACTTGGTTATCAAAATGTCACTTAAATCTGCACAAGGGACTGCAGATGCTGGAGCAAAAAGTAGACTACAGGAGCAACCGTGGAGGTGAAATGATGGAACAAGTCAAGCCCGCACCCAACTCTGCCTTTTATAAGCTTTTAAAATCATCTCTTACGACAAATTTGGATGTAATAACGTTGAAATATCCACGGGTTGTTTTTTTTTTTGCCCGGTAATGCCTCAGGTGGATTCAAAACTGTGACCCAAAACGTGCTGTAAAGTCACACTTTCAAAAAGAACAGATGGAACAGAAAGTGAACAAAATTAATTTTAGATTTTCGGCAGCGCATTCTCGGGGCTCCGCACTGACCCCCTCAGGATCTACTGAAAATTAAAATAGAAAGCAAGAGCGTTTAAGTTAAATCAGAACAGACACACCGACACACACACACACACACATACACGCGCACTCCGACACCCACACACATACAGAATCACACCCACACAAGCACACACACACAGACACGCACACAAAGTGATAGCGTTGTCCAAATCACACCAACTTGATCTAAAATTAGCCAGGGAAGGAATTAGCAACCCACAGGCTCCTATATTTGGGGATTTGCTGAGCGAATGCTTTCAGGAACAAAGACTTCCAGGCTAGGAAAAAAAAACAGATTATGTTTCCTTCCTTTTGAATCCTTCCAATTATGGAAAGATTATGCTCAAGGCTTCTACCACGGACCTGCACGGAAGGGATGAAGGAACTCACCCTCCACAGTAGATCAGATATTAGGCAAAGCGCGAGACAGACACCACATTGACAATTTCAACATGTTTTATTCTTGTTAGATGCGATTGAACTAGGTTTCCACACGACTTGATCAGTGACAGTCCCACCAGTCGGGTCCGGATTTCAATGTTATTCTGAGGATTCCAGCCGGCACCCTATTTGTTTAACTTCCAGTTTCCCGGTTATATTTGCCTCCCAGCTGCTGATCTCCCACAACATCCTGGACCTTATGTGAGTGACGCTATTTCTGTGTTTACAGCGAGACCCAACTTTCTAATTTGGAATATTCGACGATTTAGATCCCGGACAACACTAATCCAGAAGGACACGTGAATCAGTGCGCACAGACACACATTTCTGTCGTCCGTGTACATTAACCCCCTCCACCCATGCCATGGCTATTTATAACGCACACATTAAAAATTTGTTAAAGCCGAGAAGGAAATAACACAATGACACACAGGCCACCGTCAACAAGCGTGGGCAGGACAGAGAGCCAAAGTGCGGAGACGAGTAGCATTGATTGCAAATAAACAAAACAACTACCCACCATCTCTTCCCAGACAGGGCTCCGGCTGTAAGAGGGATACAACTCCTCCATACTCGGCAGCAGCCCCAGCCCCAGCCCCAGCCCCAGTCCCAGGCGGGCTTCTCTCAAGGACGATTGCTGTTTGTTTGATCAAGATGCCGTCCCCACCCACTTTAAGTCACTTTGCCTTATCTCTTCCTTCTCTCTCGCGTTCAGTACTCATGCCTCGGGGAGTTCGCTGGTGAAGGCTCCACGTGATTCGTTGTTCCTCCTTATAAGGAGCTGGACTTTGTGAAACCGCGGAGGCTGGAGCTTAATCCTCTGGGCAACCGCAGCAAGCTGCGGACTCCTGCATTTTTGTGGCGCCGTGCACCGGGCAAAGTAGTCAGGCTAGAGATCATCAAAACCAATGGTCATAGAGGCGGGTTTCAGGATCGAAATAAATAGAAGAGTGGGGTCGAGCTGCTGGACAGTCCACGGAACCCAGGGCTCAGCGTTTGGCTACTCTCTGGTGGTGGGATCATTCGCAGGATGCGCAAGTGGACATCATTGGGGGAGATCCGGGCGAGATGTGGAGGTGGAAGTAGGTGTTGAGCGGGAAGGGCAGTGGAGGAATTTTAAAACAAAACAGGGACGAGAGTCCAAACAATGAGGGATTCAACCAGGAGCCAAAGGCGTAAAGAGGGGAGTCAGGAAACAAAGCAAAAACAGGTAGACGTGCCGCAAAAACGCACAACAGGCCGCACAAATCAGTTAACATTTATGTTAAAGCCCCGTGAACTGTTTAAATTTGTAAATGGATGAAAACTGATTATGTTGATGGTAATTAATTGAATAACATTACTTATTTAGAAGACATGGACCTGAACAATTTAGGATTTTTTTTGAATAAAGCATATTTTGGAATAAAACATATTTTGAAATAAAAAGAACCTTCCTTCTTAAACACAGTTTTCTTAAATTGTGAAACAACCAGAATGTGTTATTTTAAGAGGCTATTTATGAAATTGAGCAACTAGAATTTTTTATTAATCTCATTTATTTCATCCCGTGTCTTAATCGGTGTGTTTTAATGGAAGGTCTGCTGAGATCTGCAACGTATAAAATAAAACTAGTTCATATTCTGCTGTCATTAAGCATTCCTGGGTCAGTGAGTTTCACTTGACCTTATCAACATTCCTGTATCACTTACACTCTGGAATATTCTAGATTCAGTCACAGATTATATGCTTGCAATGTAGCAGTCAAGATACATCCAAATTCCCACATCCTTGCTCGAGGGTTGCCAACTCCTGTTGGCCATCATCATATGTTCCTGTCCTATATTCTTCGGTCACCAAACAGTTTTTCAAACAGCCTGTCTGAAGAAGGGTCTCGACCCAAAACGTCACCCATTCCTTCTCTCCAGAGATGCTGCCTGACCCGTTGAGTTATTCCATCATTTTGTGTCTACCTTCAGTTTAAACCAGCATCTGCAGTTCCTTCCTGCACAGTATTTTTTCCTCTTCTTTGACAGTCTCTGGGATGGAGAAGGACTTGCTTTCAATAGACAATAGACAATAGTTGCAGGAGGAAGCCATTCAGCCCTTCGAGCCAGCACCGCCATTTAATGAGATCATGGCTGATCATCCCGAATCAATACCCCGTTCCTGCCTTCTCCCCTTCTGCTGGCCGCTCTTTTAAGAGCCCTATCTAGCTGTCTCTTGAAAGCATCCAGAGAACCTGCCTCCACCGCTCTCTGAGGCAGAGAATTCCACACTCACAACTCTCTGTGAGAAAAAGTGTTTCCTTGTCTCCGTTCTAAATGGCTTACTCCTTATTCTTAAACTGTGGCCCCTAGTTCTGGACTCCCCCAACATCGGGGACATGTTTCCTGCCTCTAGTGTGTCCAAACCCTTAACAATCTTATATGTTTCAATGAGATACCCTCTGATCCTTCTAAACTCCAGAGTGTACAAGCCCAGCCGCTCCATTCTCTCAGCATATGGCAGTCCCGCCATCCCAGGAATTAACCTTGTAAACCGACGCTGCACTCCCTCAATAGCAATTCACTTCGGTTTTGTGGGTTCCGAGGTGGTTGATAAGGCCAATGAGGGAATCTTGGACTCTCCCACAGGTGGACAGGATTTGAGAAGCAGCTCTTTTGCAGGTCCCCTTGCAGGATTTTGGCTTGTGACACCAATTCCTTTCCACCCACAGATGTTGCTTGAGCCTCTGAGTTCCTCCAACAGATAGTTTGTTTCTCCATATTCCTGCAGTCCCTCGTGCCTCCAAGCATTGAACAAAGCATTTAAGAGGCTTTTAGATAGGCACATGGATATGCAGAGGTTGGAGGGTGGAGGCAGAGCGCATTAGTTTAACCTGACATCGTGTTCAGCATTTTGAATCTAAGGTGCTAAAAGAAGTGGCAACTAAGATCATGAATGGATTAATGTTACTTTTCCAAGTCAAAAGACAAGAGTCAAGAGTGGTTTATTGTCATATGTCTAAGATAGGACAATTAAATTCCTACTTGCTGCAGCACAACATAACATGTAAACATAGTACACAACGGGAGAAAATAAAAGTTCAGTGTGTGTGTATATATATACACATTCATACATCAATATCTATCCATAGATCTGGGGATTGGAAAACTGCCAATTTGACAACCCTGTTTTAAATAGGAAGCAGACCGAAAGCAGGGAAATATAGGCTAACTGTTTGTTGTAAAACATTAGAATCAATTATAAAGGAAATACTAGCAGTACATTTGAAAACCAATCAAGCAAAGGATTAATCAAGGGGAATGTACAAAGTTATAGTTATAGGTCTTTGAGGAAGTCTCAATTAGAGTGGATAGAGAAGGGACTGTTAAATGTAGTTGGACTTCCAGAGGAGGTCAACAAGGTACCTCATAAAAGGCAAGTCACAGAAGATGTCCATGATGTTGGAGATAACATATTATGATTGATAAAGGATTAATTAACAAGGAGAAATTCATTGATTAGGGAGAAGAGAGGGGTCATTGTCACGTAGTTAACTTGTGATCACTGGGGTACAACAGGGATCTGTGCTGGGACCACAACTGTTCATAATATATATTTACTAATTTGGAGGAGGTAAGCATGTGTATGATGGACACATTTGTCTGTGTCACAAGAATAGGTTGGAAGGCAAGCTTGACAGGAAAATACAAAGTGTATAGAGGGATTAAGTTAAGTAAGTGTCAGGAAGTTGGTAAATGGAGTATACTGTGGGAAAGTGTGAAGTTATTCATTTACAACAAATAAAGGAACAGCATATTACTTAGATGGAGAAAATCTGCAGAAAGCTGCCACACAATGGAAGTTGCCAGTCTTTATACACAAAAGATGGACAGTTAATGGAGTTAAAGGAATATTGGCCTTTATTTCAAGCGGGAAGGAGTATAAAAGGAGACATGTTTTGCTGTCACTACAACAGATCACATTTGGAGTACTTCAACAAATTTTGATCCCTCTATTAAAAAATATGGTAATTCATTGAGGGAACATGTAGAACTGCAGATGCTGGTTTATAGCAAAGATAGACACAAAGTGCTGGAGTAACTCAGTGGGTCAGGCAGCATCCCTGGAGAAAAAGGATAGGTGACGTTTTGGGTGGGATCCCTTCTTCAGAAGCCCAGGTAAGCCCCTGGCTGCTGCAGGGCCTCCTCCATCACCCTCAACCAACTCGGCACGCAAACCAAAGTCCCTAATGGCTCCCGATTTGTGTCCCTGGGGCGTTTGTGTCCCTGGGGCGCCTCCTGCAGCCGACAAAGGTATTGGAGGTAATACTCTGGTCCCTCTCCTACCAACTCACTCCTCATGTCCGACATCACCAGCAGCTCCCCCCTCCTCAACTCTGCTCTTTAGAGCTGAGCTTGGCAGCTTCCATTTGCCCTGCAGGCAATGGCCCGCCAGGTCCTTCTTCCCGGCGTCCCACCGGGTCCGTCCTTGTTCAGCTTTGCGGCCCCTCCCGGGATCTTTCTGCTAGGAGTTCTCATTTGCATCCCAGGAGTTTTCATTTGCTTGGGTGATCCTTAGAATAGAAGGGTTGTTTGACAAGCGCAGGATAAACAGATTGGGAGTCTACTAATGGAATTTATGTATGGGAAGTGACTTTGGTGAAACATAAGATTCTTAACAGTAAATACGGAGAGGATGTTTTCCCTCATGGGAGAATCCAGAACTAGAGAATCTCAGATAAAGGGGTGTCCAATTAAATAATTTATTCTGAAAAAGGGTCGTGATCTGAAATGTTATTGCTCCATTGTAAAATCTCCTCAAAGTATGCCTATTTTGAAGAAGTTATTCTCCTCTACACAACAGAGATCTGTGAAACTCCCTCTCACTGCTCCCCCTCAGGATTCCTGCTCCTCTCATTCTCTTCGACCATGTTTTGATCCAGACTCACTACCACAGCACTCGCCTCCACCGTCAATCATTCTGCAGATGGGTCTCTATCTAAAACGTCATCTGTCCACAGATGCTTGCCGGACCCACTGAGTTCCTCCAGTACTTAGTGTTTTGCTAAAGAATTTATTCTCTCGGAGGGTTGAGAGTCTTTAGAACTCCTTGTCACCAAGAGCTGAGGGAGCTGAGTGTTAAGGGTGAGAAAGATCATTAATCAATAAAAGAAATACAGGTTATAAGGAAAGGGCAGGAAATTAATTTGAGAAACGTTAGATCAGCCAGATATCTGGTGAATGATGAAGCAGATTCAAGGGTCTGAATGGTCAACTTATTTTCCTTGTTCTTATTGTAACCATTGTTACAAAGAATAGTCAAACTGCAGCCTGATTCTTTGCGCATGCTTCTGGTTAAAATGGCAGACAGAGCCGGATACTGCAGCAAAAAAAAAAAATTGCTGGAGGAATGTAGCAGGTGACGGGAAAGGAACTGTCTTTAAGATCCCGCATCAGGACTGAAAATGGAGAGGGATCATAGCTGGGATAAAGAAGGCAGGGGGTGAGGGGAGTGTAGGAGATGATCAGTAAGTGATGGGTAGACCAAGGATGGGTGAAGATTGATGGGCATAGGGAGCTAGGATGGGGGGATCCATGTACCTGTCCAAATATCTTTTCAATGTTGTTATAGTACCTCCTCTGGCAGCTTGTTTCATATACCCACCACTCTCCATATGAGAAAAGTTGACCCTCAGATTCCTATTAAATCTTTCTCTTCTCACCTTAAACCTATGTTCTCTGGTTCTTGATTCCCCTACCATGGGTAAAAGACTTTGAACATTTACCCTATCTATTCACCTCTTGAACTTATGCACATCTCTAAGATTGCCACTTAGCTTCCTATGCTCCAAGGAAACAAATCCTAGCCTGCCCAACTTCTCCCTATTCAACAAACACTCAAGTCCAGGCAACATCCTCATAAATCTTCTCTGCACTCTTTCCTGCTGAATGACATCCTCCCTATAGCACGGTGACCAAAACTGAATACAATACGCCAACTGCAGCTTTGCCAATGTATTTTACAAACATAACATAACATCCCAACCTCTATACTCAATAACCTGACTAATGAAGGCCTTTGTACTGAAAGTCTTCTTGACCACCCTATCTATCAGTGACACCACTTTCAGGGAACTTAGTACATGCACTCCAAATCTCCGTCCTTTACAACACTCCCCACAGAGCCCCGCCATTTACTGTGAAGGCCCTGCCCTGGTCTGACTTCCCTAAATGAAACACCTCACACTTATCAGCATTAAACTAAACTAACCGTTCCTCAGCCCACTGGCCCTGCTGATCAAGATCCAACTGTAAATTTTGATAAACATCTTTGCTATTTATGATACCACTGACTTCAATGTTGTCTGCAAATTTACTAATCATGCCTTGTACTTTCTCATCCAAATTGTTCATATAAACCACAAACAGCAAAGGGCCCAACACTGATCCCTGAAGCACACCACTGGTCACAGGCCTCCAGCCTGAAAAATAACCTTCCACCATCACCCTCTGCTTCCTTCCATGAAGCCAATTCTCTATCCAGTCAGCTGGCTTTCCTGGATCCTATGCAATCTAACCTTCAAGAGCAGCTACCATGCAAAACATTATCAAATGCATTGCTGCTCCATATGGGCAACGTCTATGGCTTTGCCCTGATCAACCCTTTTGGTTACTTCTTCAAAAAACTCAATCAGATTCATGAGACACAATCTCCTATGTAAATAAACCATGTTGACTATCCTAATCAATACCATTCCATGCAAATATATATATGTATCGTTTCCCTCAGAGTCCTCTCCAATAACTTGCCTACCACAGATGTTAGGCTCACTGGCCTATAGTTCCCAGGATTTCCCTTGCAGCATTTATTTAATAGAGGCACAACATTTAGCCACCCTCCAGTCTTCTGTCGCCTCACCCATGTCTAATGATGATTGATATGTCTTAGCCAGGACTCCTGCAATTTATTTTCTAGCCTCCCCCATTGTCCTCGGATATATCTGATGGCTCAGGAAGGTTTCTTCCACTATAGGAAGATTAACAGCTAATTTAGAAATGTTCAAATATAGATCAAGGAGATAGAATGGTAAAGAAGGTGTATGGTATGCTTGCCCTCATCAGCCATGGGAAATGAGCACAAGTGTCAGGAAGCCATGTTGCAGCTGTACTTTGAGTATTGTGTGCAATTCTTGTCGCCCCATCACAGGAAGGATGTGGAGGCTTTGAGTGCTGAAGAAGTTTATCAGAATGCTTCCTGCATTAGAGAGCATTAGAGAGCATTAGCTACGAGGAGAGGTTGGAGTAACTTAACTTGTTTTCTCTGGAACCACAGAGGTTGAGGGGAGACCCGATAGAAGTACATAATATTATTAGGCATAGATAGGGTAAACAGAACCCTTTTCCCAATGTGGAAATGTGAAAAGACTAGAGGCCATAACTTGAAATGAGTGGGGCAAAGTTTAAAGGAGATATGTGGGGCAAGTTTTTTTACAGAAGGGGGTGAGTGCTTGGAATGCATTGCTGTGGTTGGTGGTGGAGGTAGATAAGATAGTGGCATTTAAAAGTCTTTTGGATTGTCACATGGGTATGCAGGGAATGGAGGGATATGGATCGTGTGCAGGCAGGTAAGAGGTGCTCGTGGCATAATGTTCAGCACAGATATTGTGGGCCTTTTCCTGTAATTTACAATTCCTTATTCTGTGTTTTGTGTTCTATGTAGATATCCTAAACCATTCCTTAGCCCTCAAAGCACAGTCATGTGGTCATGGAAATGCCCTCCAGCTCACTGAGGGAAACGGTGTACTCGGGGGAAATCCATGTAGTCACTGGGAGAACGTGCAATCTCCACATAGACAACACCCTGCATTGTTCAGGATTGAACCTGGATCTATTGAGCAGTGAGGCAGTGATTCTAGCCACTGCTATTACAAGGTTCAAGCATGGACTAAGATCTGATTGTCACCATTTGCAACAGGTGCAGTTATAACATCATTTGTGATAAATCAGTTTGCTATATTGGTGCTGTTGCAATTGGACTGAATAACAACCTATTGATTAACCCTGCCCACTTACAATTTATTGCTTTCCCTGCCACACTTTATCAATGATAACTAACCAGTACATCCCCTCCCTGCCGCATCCACCACTGAGCAGGACAATTATAATATTGTTGTGGGATATCAATACCTAAAAGTTCCTGTTCACACACCATGCAGACTTGAAGATCTCTCGCTATTCCTTTACTGTCACTGGGTCAATACAATAACATTTCCTGACACTTTGACTTACTGCGAAACCTCAGCGTCAAACTGTAGAGCTACCAACTGTCAGCAACTCCTCTGCAAGGCTGCCTTATCTCAGCTGTTCTGAAATTCCTACCAAGTGTCCTCTCACTCACTGTCACCGCTGACATCATGCACTTTGTTGATTCACGCCATGAAAGCTGAACATGCTGAGTAGAACCATTCAGAAGTTGATTGGTGGGGGCCCTGTCCATTGAGACATCGTACATGAGGCCTTGAGGCCTACTTCTCAAAATTCACAAAGCTTTTGGATGTTGTTGAAAATATCTTGTTTTTCAAAAGCACACAAAGACTATTAAAATCAAATAAATAATGTAAAAGTTCAGCAAAAAAATAAATCCTTAAAGTCGTCCATGACAGAGACGTAGAGCACAGAAACAGGCTCTTTAGCCCACTGGGTTTGTGCCGATCATCAACCATTCATTTGCACTAATTCTAGATTATTCCCATTTTTAATACTCCTCACGATCCAATCAACCACTAATTCTACCTCTGACAAACTAGGGGCATTTTACAGCGCTATTAACCCACATTTGTTTGGGATGAGAGGAGACCACAGTACCAAAATGAAACCCACATAGTCACAGGGAGTAAATGCAAACTCCACACTGACAGCATCTGGGATCAGAATTGAAACCAGTCTCGCATGCTGTGAAGCAGCATCTCTACTGCCTTGCCACTCTGCCACCCTTCAAGTTTTAAAATCTCCAGTCAAATGAAGGGTATTGAGCCAAGTCAAATCTAGTGCAGGTTTTGCAAGTAGATTTTCTAATAGAAATGAAGGGAAATCCAGCAAGCCTTTGCTCCCCCAGAGGACTCTTGAGTCCAGCAGGGGAACCCTGGTGCAACTTGGTCAGTGTAGATTGGCTATTGCATGCTAGCCAATTAGAGTGTTTGTTAGTAATAGCCCCGCCTAATACATGCTTTATAATATTCGGAACTTGCCTACGTCAGTGGGGCATCAGGACCAGTAGACGCAGGACGAGGTTCCTTCACTGGAAAGATATGTTGACGGTTGCGTCTGTAGGTGACACCGTCCACTGCGACCAGGCACGAACGTGGTTCTTTGGAAGGGCCGAAAATGTGCTTGAGCCGAGTATGTCCTTTGTCGGTTTGCAGGAGGACCACTTGCCCACCTGCCAGTGGTTTAAGTGGCTTGATCGACTTTTCGTAGTAACGCTTTTGTGTGTCGAGTTAAATTGTAGTTGCTTCTGCACTGTGGGCGGGGAGTGGATGCGCGGCTGCAGCTGCTGCTGCTGCTGAGAGACAGGCAAGGGTGGACGCGTCTGGCAGGACATTAGTCGCTGGGCGGGGGGGGGGGGGGGGGGGCCAGGAACGCTGTCCTGTGCAATGTTTCGTAGGTTGAGCAAGTCCAGGTAAACGTTGGATTTTGCCAGGTAGGAACGTTCCATGAGTTGTTTAGCACTCCGACCAGCGTGCTCGGCTAGTCAATTGGACTGCGGGAACTCTGGGCTGCTGGTGACGTGTTGGAAGTTCCATCTTTTAGCAAAGTTCTTGAATGCTTGGCTGGTAAATTGCCTGCCATTGTCAGTCTGAATGCGTACAAGGGAGCCATGTATGGAAAGGTGTTGTTGCAGATTCTCGATCACAGATCAGAGGAAGTGGTTCGCAGTAAGTCTATTTCGAACCATCCCGAGTAAGAGTCTACAAGAACAAGATAGTGTTTTTCATGCCATTCAAAGATTTCGGCGGCCAGTGATGACCACAGAAGGGAAGGAGCTGGTTGGGGCAGAAGAGGCTGCTTCTGCTGGTGTGGTGCTAGACTGTTGCAGATAGCGCATGTTTCGGTCTTTTCACATATGAATTTTGTCATTCCGGGCCAGTAAAACATACTCTGGGCCGGTTGGAGGGTGGCTTCCGTGCCAGGGTGGCTCCTGTTGGTGTCGTCATAATACTCGCCCTGTAGAGCGGCCGGAACCACCGCCTTGTGGCCTTTGACTATGATTCCGTCCTGCAGCACTCGTCACGAACTAGGAAGTATGGTTGTATTTCGAGCGGACTGTTTATGGGGCCAGCCGTCCCATATGGTGGTGGACAGCAATTGTAGAGTTCCATCAGCAACCGTGTATTCGGCCAGGCGGCGTAAGCGGTCATCAACACAAACAAGACCTTCATGATTGAGAATTCGTCCTGTTCGATGAGGTGCTGTTCGCTTGTTTGTGCGTGGTGCTCTGGAAAGGGTGTCTGTTATGTGCATGTCTTTACCCTTCTTGTAGACGATGCGGAAGTCAATACGCTGCAGCTGCATCATCATCCGTTGCAGCCGTGCCGGGCCAGCGTGGATCGGCTTGTTCAAAATAGTAACCAATGGCTGATGGTCAGTTTCGATGGTGATGGTTTTGCCAAAAATGAAGTCTTTGAATTTGGAACAGTCGAAAAACCACTCCAAGCAGTTCTTTTTCAATCTGGGCATAACGTTTTTCGGTACCAGTCAGTGTACGGGAGGCATATGAGACTGGCTTTGGCGGTGGTCTGTAGGCACGGCGCGTCTAGCCCGTACTGGGCAAAAGAAGGTGAGGCGGCCTCCTATCGCACAAGGGCCAGACGGGTTTGCAAACCACCCATTAGATATGGTGATTTTGTATAACCATACTAGCATGTTCCCCTCAGAATATAGCTTAAGGTACCGTTGCTACTTTCTATTTTCTACAAGAAGAGATGTAGATTGGCTATTGCATGTTAGCCAATTAGAGTGTTTGTTAGTAGTAGCCCCGCCCAGTACATGCCTTATAATATTAGGAACTCGCCAACGTCAGGCAGTAGATGTAGAAGTTTGGACATGTAATGTGCTGCATATCCAATACTGTAAGTAGTTTAATAAAGGTGTGTTGTATCCTTAAATGTGTATGAGTCCGGTAATTACAGTCAGCACTGCCACATTCACACTGAACATGCAAATTTGTAGTGATTGAAGCTGAGACTATGCAAATATTCAAGATTGGGTGGGGTAATTTGGTGGCTGATGGAAAAAGAGCAGTAGTAGGCAGACAAAGGGCCACAGTCTTAGAATAAAGGGGTCATTTAAGACTGAGGTGAAAAAACACTTTTTCACCCAGAGAGTTGTGAATTTGTGTAATTCCCTGCCACAGAGGGCAGTGGAGGCCAAATGACTGAATGGATTTAAGATAGAGTTAGATAGAGCTCTAGGGGCTAGTGAAATCAAGGGATATGGGGAGAAGGCAGGCACGAGTTATTGATTGGAGACGATCAGCCATGATCACAATGAATGGCGGTGCTGACTCGAAAGGCCGAATGGCCTCCTCCTGCACCTATTTTCTATGTCTATGTCGAAGGAACAAGAACAGGCACAGTAAACCAGATGAGTTTAGAAGAATGAGAGGGGACCTCAATGAAATGTACCGAACAGCGAAAGGCTTGGATAGAGTGGATGTGGAGAGGATGTTTCCACTAGCGGGAGAGTCTGGGACTAGAGGTCATAGCCCCAGATTTAAAGGACGTTCCTTTAGGAAGGAGATGAGGAATTTCTTTAGGTAGAGGGTGAATCTGTGTAATTCTTTGTCACAGAAAGCTGTGCAGGCCAGGTCAATGGATATTTTTAAGTCAGAGACAGATAGATTCTTCACTAGTACGGGTGTCAGGGGTTATGGGGAGAAGGCAGCAGAATTGGGTTAGGAGGGAGAGATAAATCTGCCATGATTGAATGGTAGAGTAGGCTTGATGGGCCAATTAGCCTAATTCTGCTCCTATCACTTATGACCTTATAGACTCCTTCTGTGCTTTATTATTCCACGATTGAAAGGATGCAGAATGGATAGAAGACACAAGGAGCGTCAAAGTAATTATCTCCATATGCTCTGAGAGAGAATAAAAGTATAGCAGCAGTTGGAGTTTTACATTATGGAAGTTTTAAAATTTGTGGTTCTCAGGGTCAAAGGTAACAAAAGAGGGAGAAAAGATAGATAGGATTCAAGGGCTGAAAATAGATAAACAGAAACATTCAAAGAGGGAGTTATTCATCATTATACAAACTTAAAGCATACGGCATTTGGGGTTCAGTATTGATGTGGATAGAGAACTGGCTGGCAAACAGGAAGCAAAGAGTAGGAGTAAACGGGTCCTTTTCACAATGGCAGGCAGTGACTAGTGGGGTACCGCAAGGCTCAGTGCTGGGACCCCAGCTATTTACAATATATATTAGTGATCTGGATGAGGGAATTGAGGGCAATATCTCCAAGTTTGTGGATGACACTAAGCTGGGGGGGCAGTGTTAGCTGTGAGGAGGATGCTAGGAGACTGCAAGGAGACTTGGATAGGCTGGGTGAGTGGGCAAATGTTTGGCAGATGCAGTATAATGTGGATAAATGTGAGGTTATCCACTTTGGTGGCAAAAACAGGAAAGCAGACTATTATCTAAATGGTGGCCAATTAGGAAAAGGGGAGATGCAGCGAGACCTGGGTGTCATGGTACACCAGTCATTGAAAGTAGGCATGCAGGTGCAGCAGGCAGTGAAGAAAGCGAATGGTATGTTAGCTTTCATAGCAAAAGGATTTGAGTATAGGAGCAGGGAAGTTCTACTTCAGTTGTACAGGGTCTTCGTGAGACCACACCTGGAGTATTGCGTACAGTTTTGGTCTCCAAATCTGAGGAAGGACATTATTGACATAGAGGGAGTGCAGAGAAGGTTCACCATACTGATTCCTGGGATGTCTGGACTGTCTTATGAAGAAAGACTGGATAGACTCTGTTAATACTCTCTAGAATTTAGGAGATTGAGAGGGGATCTTATGGAAACTTACAAAATTCTTAAGGGGTTGGACAGGCTAGGTGCAGGAAGATTGTTCCCGATGTTGGGGAAGTCCAGGACAAGGGGTCACAGCTTAAGGATAAGGGGGAAATGCTTTAAGACCGAGATGAGAAATACTTTTTTCACACAGAGAGTGGTGAGTCTCTGGAACTCTCTGCCACAGAGGGTAGTTGAGGCCAGTTCATTGGCTATATTTAAGAGGGAGTTAGATGTGGCCCTTGTGGCTAAGGAGATCAGAGGGTATGGAGAGAAGGCAGGTACGGGATACTGAGTTGGATGATCAGCCATGATCATATTGAATGGCGGTGCAGGCTCGAAGGGCCGAATGGCCTACTCCTGCACCTAATTTCTATGTTTCTATCATATAGGCAGTATCTCAGGACTGTTAATGATGCTGCCATTCTGGGTTCTGTGGTGAGTAATAGAGTCGATATGAACCGCAGACTTTCCTCACAGGTGGAATAGTGCAGAAGGATAGGTGGGTAGTTTCAGCTGGCAAAAGGCAGGCAAATGGCAGACAGCCAAGTGGTTCAAGTGAAAGATCAAAGGAGAAACCAAAATAGAAATAAATAGTATTGTACCGGATATATTTGGTCGTTGATTGTGCTGGATGTATTGCCATTCTGTATTTCTGGCTTGAGTACATATGTTACACGAGTTGAAAAACAAATAGAAAGCCATATTTAATGATGAAAAAATATACAGTGCACATTTAAGATTCCATTCATTCCAAGGTTTTAGCTTATTTTCCCTTTTTGTGCTTCCTCCCAGATGGTTTAGACATACAACGCAGAAACAGGCCCTTCCGCTTACAAAGTCCGCACTGATCTGCGATCACCATACACTATCACTATCCTACAGATTAGGGACAAATTACAATTTTACCGAGGACAATTATCCTACAAACCTGTACATCTTTAGCATGTGGGAAGAAACCTGAGCACCCAGAGAAAACCCACGTGGTCACAGGGAAAACATTCAAACTCCAATCGGACAACACCCGTATCAGGATCAAACTAGGTCTCTGGCACTGTGAGGCAACAACTCTACTGTTGGCCCACTGTGCCCCCCACCTTCCTTGGTTCTGGTTGAAAAAAATATGAACGGACAATGTACACTGAGGGCACTTTCAATTCGACAGTTGATCGACGATTGATCTCCCTAATCAGTCTCCCACCGCCATCAACTCTCCCAGTTCACCACCTTTCCATCCTATGTCAGGCAAATCTTTCCTCACAAAACAGCACATTTGTTTGTTTGTTGAAACATTGGAAACATGTCTCAGTACCCAGCAATTATGCAGATCATTAATTTGAAACAATCATTTCTCTCTCCACACAGATGGTTGTGGGTCTGGAATTCTCTGCCTCGGAGAGCGGTGGAGGCCGGTTCTCTGGATACTTTCAAGAGAGAGTTAGATAGGGCTCTTAAAGATAGCAGAGTCAGGGGACATGAGGAGAAGGCAGGAACGCGGGTACTGATTGAGGATGATCAGCCATGATCACATTGAATGGTGGTGCTGGCTCGAAGGGCCAAATGGCCTACTCCTGCACCTATTGCATATTGTCTATCCAATGATTCTATTGAGCACTTTCAATATTCGTCTGTTTCTGTTTCAGATTTCCATCAATTTTGTTCAAGTCTCATTGGAGGAATCTTAAACCCTTGTCTCACGGTGCGAGTCGACCAACGAGTGACCCCGAGTTTTCACTCGCGGTAATCACGTACAATTAACATAGCGGGAATGTCGGAACTCGCGCGCGCAACTTAGTGACTCGTAGCGCTAACGGCAGGTACCCGTGAAACTTATTAACTCTTGAAAAACTTCAAACATGTTTAATTTTTTCCACGAGTCAAATTTACTGTTCATGTTAAAAATTGAAACATTTAAACTCGTTGTAATAACGTAGTGGCCCGTGAGTTTACCTTAGTGACTCGTGAGTCTACCGTGGGCACTCTTTAACTCAGCGGGCAGGCAGCATCTCTGGAGAGAAGGAATGGGTGACGGGATGACGTTTCCAAATATCTGCTGCGTCTTTCTGTTACTCCAGCACCGTATGTTCGCTTTTTGTCAACCAGCATCTGCCCTTTCTCATGTATGACATTATTTGTATCCATGGCAGTTGATTGTCACTCCCTTCAGTTTCCCGGGGGAGGGGGGGGGGGGGGAGGGAGGGGAGGGGGAGGTTGGGGTGACTTAGTACGGGAGACAAGTGTACTGACTGTGTGAGCAGACACTTTGGTAGTGATTGCCCATGGGGTTCACTGTCGAGGAGTTCATAATGCAGAGAGCATTATAAACAGTGGAGCGATTAACCCTGGAAAGGGGGGAGACTTCTCTCTGAGTTGGAGCCAGGAAACTGAAGCAGGAATTTTCTTGAGGTTATTAATGACAGATAAATGGATGGGAAGGGTTTAGAGGGCTATGGGCCACATGCAGGCAAATAGGACTACCCCAAGACACCAAATTGGACGGCACGGCCAAGCTGGGCCGAAGGACCTGTTTCCGTGTTGTACAGCACCATGACTAACGCCTATCCAGTGGGATTGACATATTTTGTATTTTTCCTTTCTAAAGATGCAGTGTATTTTGGTGCAGACCAGAAGCGTTATGGCGGGTGATTGTCGCCTGCCTGCTGTTTCTGACACTAAAGCCTTGGGATCGTTGCCCTTCGTGTTGCCGTGGAGGGGGAGGGTGGTATTGTGGTGTTTGATCGCCCCCTGCTATCCCAGGGACAGGGAGACACAGAGGCTTTTGAGACTGATGGGAAATCACTACCAAAGTCTGCCCACACAGTCAGTACACCTCTCCTACACTTGTCTCCCGCGCTAAGATCATCCCGCAGTGAATGATCCCAGCCTAACACAAGAGCCTTGTCACCCCAGAGAGATTAATTACGCCTGCGCCCCCCCCCCCCCCCCCCCCCCCCAACCTCCATCCACCTCAGCCCACGCCTGGGCACCAAAGCAGCTCAGGAGGCGAACCCTGAGCTCCGTCTCCCAACAATCTGATGTGCAACTGATGTGAAAGAACAGCGGCTATGGCCGGCCGGCTCCTGGCATGGACTTCTCACACCCTCACACACGAAAAGTGTGTGCGAATAAACAAAAACAAGGAATAAAACTAAAGCCCGGCTTGAAAGGCAACTAAAAATATTTACTGCTTAGAACGAGCAGGCGCGGAACCATCCGTCCACATTCAAAGATTTCATCTCCCGTCTCCCTGCAGTGTTTAAACCTGGCAGTAAATTCAATTAAAATATAGCAAACCTCCGTCCGCTGGTCTTCTAACTACGTGATGTGTGTTTCAAACAAATCATAAGTACAATTGTTCTGGCACTGGACAGTGCGCATTTTCCCTTTGTAGGTCATATCAATAGATGCGGCCGCGCTGAATTCATCTTTAACTCAAAGCCGCAGGATGGAGATGTCTTCTTTAATACTGTTGCTTATTAAAACAGACCTTCATTCACGGTTGGGTCAAGAGTAACGGGAGAGGAACTTGGTAACTCGGGAAAGGAACTTGAAACATCGCAGAAATGACATACCCGTGGGAACTCGGTTAAACACTTGTACATAAACTTGGAATCTCGTACGCAACAACGAGTCTGTTTTTTATCTTTCACTTGAGGTCACTCGTGGGTTGACTCGTACCGTGAGACAGGGCTTTTAGAAAACTATAGATGCATTTAGCCTATAAGTTTATTTTACTCCCTTTGTTCTGTAATCATTAATATGATGTAACTAAAATGATTCACTCTGCTTTTAAATTTTCAATGGGCCTGTCCTCTGCAGTTTTAAGTTCTGAATTTGCACTTCACCTTTCAAGCTTCTTGATAACATTTCTGAGTGGCCTTGTTTTAATTTAAAAGCAGTGACTTGAAGCAAAACTCTTTTGACACTGAGTTTCCTACCTCCTCTCTGGCTACCTCAGTTGGCAACTTCAGCTGTGATCATCCCATGAGTGACATAAATGTCAACACATTGCTTGAAGTCTCACACGAGTAATACCCAAGATGGGCTAGATTCTGGAGGGAAAGATCTGAGCGTACAATCTATTTGGTTAGATTCTTGCTAAGCAAGGCAGTGCAGGATTAGACGAATGTCATAAAGGGGCATTTGTAGTTGCATCATTATTGGTGATACTGGCTGGTGTTAAAAGCTATCTAGCTCAATGAAACACAAGAAGAAATGTTTAATCACAAAGAATGCAATGAAAAAGGGAAAGGGAAGACTGACTGGTTTATCAAGCCAGCCTCATATAATAAACTGCGTGATCTTCCAAACCAAGTCCTATCCACGGCCATGAGATCTCTGGTATCATATTGATGCCTCTTGGGTAGGCAGGTCTCTTGGCAGCTTTTTGCATTAGACCCCAGGGGTGGAAATACCAGGGGGTACAGGGGCACATGTCACCCCCCCCCCCCCCCGCCCCCGCCCCCATGTTTTGTAATCCAGACTTTATCAGCCGCTTTCTAAGGGCTGAATCGGCCCATTCGTGGGGCCTTTCAGCACCTGCCGCGGCTTAAAATCAAGCTGCTGCATTGAGGCAATTGAGACTCCCGATGTTGAAGCTCCCGCCGACTGATGAAAGACCCCATGAATGGGCCGATTCAAGCCCTAACGATTTGGGGCGGACGAAGCTGCTGTTGCCCGCGGCCGAAGCCTCGCGTGTGTGCGCTTGTGTATGCGAATGCGGCGCGTGCCCGCCAGGTAATTGTGTCCCCCACATGTTTTGACAGCGATTTCCGTGCCTGGACCCGATCCTTGGTGCCTGTTGTGGCGGCTCCCAAGGGTCAGGCCATTCCACTATCGAACCTCTCAGCATGGGAATGGATTAGTCCGGGGGCGAGGTACTTAGCTACCGGGATAAAGGGCAGGGATTTAGGCGCAACCGTCCTCTTGCAGACCCAACTGTACAAGAAAACAACATCATTTCGGGCTTATCGCCGCGCCACATTGGTGACCCCGACGCTCCATTCGTGTCATAATGGAGTCATAATGGAGCTGCCCGTCTGTCCGCCTCACAGGCCAACCGGGCCCTGTCTCTCAAGTGGTCTCCGTTAAACTACCTACGTTCTGGGTCGCCCGGCCTCGCGTCTGGTTTCGGCAGGCCCAATTTCAGCTGCGGGGCATTACGGCGGATGACACCCGCTACTTCTACCTGGATGGGGCCCTCGACCAGGACACGGCCGGAGAAGTCACTCAATTCCTCGAAGACCCCCCCCCCCCCGGCCACCGAGAAATACCTCGGCCTTAAAGAACTCCTGCTCCAGGTTTACGGGCTCACCCGTGATGGTACAGGCTGCCAGGCTCCTTCATATGCAGGGCCTAGGCGACCGGCGGCCATCAACCCTCCTTAATGAGATGGCCGTGTTCCTGGATGGGCACACGGTTTGAGTATATTTACCTGCATCTCCTACCGGCCGACATCCGCCTGCAGCTCACGACGCCTTGTTCGCCGACACCCGGGCCCTCGGCAGACGCGCCGGGATGACATCAACACGCTGGGCGGGGGAGCTGTGGAGAGAGACAGCTGCGCCCCCAAGGCCTGTGTGGTCGCCCCCCCCCCCCCCGGCCGTGGTGGGTACCGCACTTGCATCCTGCACCAGCAGGCTCCAAGCGCCACCGGCAGGAGGCATTGAAACATAGAAACATAGAAAATAGTTACAGGCGGAGGCGATTTGGCCCTTCGAGCCAGCACCGCCATTCATTGCGATCATTGCTGATCGTCCCCAATCAATAACCCGTGCCTGCCTTCTCCCCATATCCCTTGATTCCACTAGCCCCTAGAGCTCTATCTAACTCTCTCTTAAATCCATCCAGTGATTTGGCCTCCATTGCTCTCTGTGGCAGGGAATTCCACAAATTCACAACTCTCTGGGTGAAAAAGTCTTTTCCCACCTCAGTCTTAAATGGCCTCCTCTTTATTCTAAGACTGTGGCCCCTGGTTCTGGACTCGCCCAACATTGGGAACATTTTTCCTGCATCTAGCTTGTCCAGTCCTTTTATAATTTTATATGTTACTATGTTGCTATTACCATTAGGACTGGAGTGTTGCAGCACGATAATGCCGCCAGCAATGCACATTCCCGGGAAACGCCAGGGCCGCCAATAGTTCCCGCGGCTGCCGGCCAGATTCACCGCCTCTTCGCCAGGGATAGGCGCTCCAGGGGTCGCTTCCTCGTGGATACCGGGGCGCAGCTGAGCGTCCTGCCCCCGTCGCTGGTGGACATTCGTTCCGATAAGCGGGAGCCCGTCCTCATCGCGGTGAATGGCAGCCTCATCCGTATGGGGTTCGCATGGTCCCGATCGTTTTTGGCTCCTGTCATTTCTCGTAGCAGTTTACCATCGCCGATGTCTCCCAGCCGGTGCTCGCTGTCGATTCCTCCGTACTTCTGGTGGACGTCAGGCGGCAGCGCTCGGTCCACGCCGCCACGATGGAGCCAATCACGCTGCGTCTGGATGAGCCGATTGCATGCTCCCTGGCGTCCGTGTATTCCTGTTTTGCTCACGTTCCGGGACATCCTGACCCCACAGTTCCGGTCGTTGACCGGCAAGCACGGGTTGGTGCATTTCATACCAACTACCGGACCACCACTCCACGCATGAGCATGCCGACTGCCGCCCGATAAGCTACGTCTGGCACGGCAGGAGTTCCACACGATGGAGTCCTTGGGGATCGTCTGCAGCCGCCTAAGCCGAATTGAACGTCTTATGGAGCATTTGCACCAGCGAGATCTACTGAGAGAACAGCAGCAGACTCGCTAAGGGAGCTCAGGCACTCCCGCAGTGTCCTTTATGGCACTGGCCATTGCTTCACCTTCTATTGAAGGCAGCATTGGTGACCAGGTCTGGGCTGGTCAAGATGAGGGGTCGCTGGCTGAAGTTGTCCGGAGTAGGTATGTCCAGAGAAGCTGTAAGGAGAAATTCAATCTGAAATGTCAGAAAAGCAGAGAGGAAAAAAAGATGTTAGATTATGTCAAGTGCAAAACTGAAATTGCCTTTTGGCTGTAATTTTATTTTGGAGTCTCGTGAGTGACTACGTGAAGACCCCGTCCAGCACGCATGCGCAACATTAGCGTTCATGTAGTGCACCCGCGACGAACGAGACTTCAAGGCGCTCCCGCTACAATTTGAAAGTCGGGCCGACAGGTAAGTGTTTTACAGTGGCCGTGTGTATTTGCTCTGTGGTCTTCTTTGTGTTCCAGAAGAATGAGCAAGACCAGAGGGAGGAAATCTGTACCTCGCCCCCGTTCGTCTCCCGTTGAGGAGCGTTCTTTGGGGGGGGGGGGGGGGCGAGAGGCGGCAGGATTAACTACCGAGCCGAGCCCAGCACCACTAGTGCAGCCTGAGCAGCGGGCTGGAGAAACCTACAGCCAGAACTGGGCGGTAGTATCCGACGATTCGGATGAAGATGCCTCACCACTCAAGAGCGGCAAAGGCAGCCGCCTAAACCGAATGGAACGACTTATGGAGCAATTGCTCAGGCAGTCCCGCAGTGTCCTTTATGGCACTGGCCATTGCTTCATCTTCTATTGAAGGCAGCATTGGTGATCAGGTCTGGGCTGGTCAAGATGAGGGGTCGCTGGCTGAAGATGTCCGGAGTACGCAGGGTGTACAGGATCAGGAAGAGCTGCTGGATGTGGTCAACCTCTACGTGGCCACTCCACGAGCGGATCGGCATTTAGAGCCGAAACTTGCAACCAGCATTGACCACCTGTCCTCAAAACCCCTACAAGAACGGATGGTCAATGAGGCTCTTGAATTATATTCAGCCCCAGAAAATTGTACATCACTGTATGTACCAGCTGTAAACAGCCAAATTTGGGGACATTTGGGGCAGAATATCAGGAACCTGAAGTTGAAGCTCCAGAAAACCCTAAAACTCCTGACAGCAGGAATAACTTCATATGCTCGGTCCATAGATGATGTGGACGTGACCACAAATCAGCAAGATACATTAGCTCTGCTGTGCGCCACTCAATTAACAATCTACGGAAGGAAATCATCAAGCCTGCCCTCAACCCTAAGTTTGCAGGACTTTGCAAAACACTGGGTTCAAAACCTCCAATTCTGCTCTTTGGAAAGGACCTTCCCAAAAAGGTAAAAGACCTGGAGGAAGAGTCCAAGACCTTTGGTCTCATGAGGGCAGATTTGGGACCGAGCACACCTAACAAACCCAGGCGGCAGTACCCCACGGCGTCCACCAGTCACCGACAACCATATGGGACTGGTGAAAGCTCGGGGTCCGCAATCATTCCCCGTAAGCCTTTTTTAGGCCAGGGCCCAGAGTGGACCCCATGGAAAATGCACCACCCCCAACATCAACATCAACAGCAACATCAACATCAACAGCAGCCCTCTACAGCCCAACAGACACCTCATCGTCCAGCGAAGAGGCAGAAGAAGCACCAGTAACAATGGAGGTAGGTGGGTCTGGTTCCTCTCAGCATATGAGCAGTAGGGGCTCTATACTAACAGGGGGGAGATTGCACTTGTTTTTGGATGCATGGGAGTCTATCACTAATGAAAGATGGTGGATGTCGCACAAGGAACATCGTAGATACCTAACGTTTATCTGGATGAAACAGCTATGGCAATTTAAAGCCTTTCCAAATGGGCTAACCTCAGCTCCAAGGTTGTTAGACAATTGATTTCTAGAGGGTACTTTCTGGCAAGCATTGATTCAAAAGATGCCTACTGCTCAGTACCCATGCACTAAAATCTTAAAACCTGCCTTGGCATTATTGAGGAAAGAAAAGCATATAGTCATGGTGTACTTAGACGACATTATAATAGTAGAGAAAACCTTGGAGATAGCCATTTTGGCAATAGCAGCCACCAAACGTTTGTTTGTAACTTTGGGGTTTGTCATACATCCAGATAAATCCAACTTGACACCGTCCACAACCATGGACTATCTTGGATTTACGATTGACACTATTCGCATGACTGTAACTCTGCCGAAGGGGAAAGCATCAGAGTTGGCACAAACTAATGGTTAACCATCAGCCAACCATACGGCAGGTAGCTAGTGTCATTGGGAAAATGGTAGCAGCCTTTCCAGCTGTACAATTTGGGCCTTTGCACGATCAAAATTTACAAAGGAGCAAAAGTGCACGCGCTAAAGAAAAACTCAGGTCACTTTGACCGAGTTAAGAATTTAACTGCTGAATCTATTCCAGAGTTACAATGGTGGACAAGGAACATTAGGCTTAGCGCCAGTCCCATAATAATCACCAACCCAGTATTAACCACTCAAACGGTTGCCAGTGCTTTGGGCTGGGGAGCAACTAACACGCAATCCAGCACAGGGGGCAGATAGACTAATTTTGAATCATCTTGCCTACAGACATGGAGTATTAACTACTTAGAAATGTTGGGTGCGTTTCATGGTTTAAAAGCATATTAATCTAATAAGCATCATGTACATGTCCGGTTGCAATTAGATAACACCACGGTGGTGGCTTATATCAACCACGATATCATGTGACAATTTGGTCAACCTAATCTGGCAATGGTGTGTTGAAAAACATATTTGGTTATCAGCAACTTACCTACCTGGTAAGCAAAATACAGTGGCAGAAATTAGGTCACGCAAATTTAACGATAACATCGAATGAATGTTAAATCCCAAACTATTTGCTGAAATTACAAAGCAATATGGCACACCAGATATCGATCTATTTCCATCTAGGCTGAATCACCACGTACCAACATATGTTGCTTGGGAACCAGACCCTGAGGCAGCAGCAGTTGATGCATTCACGCTGCATTGGGGGAAAATGTTATTCTATGCTTTCCCTCCCTTCTGACTCATCAGTCGGGTATTACGCAAGATTCAATTGGATTCTGCTTCAGGAATCTTGATAATACCCGACTGGCCTACACAGCTATGAGTCCCAGTTGCCCTCGACGTGGCTGTCGTAACAACGTTGGAATTCCCCAGCAGTCCAGAATTATTAATCCACCCAGTGTCAGGCATTAGTCACCTGTGCCATGACAGAGTCAATCTCCTGGCTTGCAGATTCTAAAAAGACCTCTACTGGGCCTGGGACTGTCTGAGGACGCCATCAACATGATGACCGCATCCCACCGGGAGTCCACAAGGAGACAATACCTGAACAACATAAGGAAATGGGAACGGTATTGCTCCAAAACAGGAACTACCTTCTCAACAGCAACAGCTACCAGTGTTGTGGAGTTCCTGGTTGGATTACAATGGGATGGACTCAGCTACAGCGCCATCAATACAGCCAGGAGTGCATTGTCAGCTTATTTGGTTCCAGCAGCAGGACAACAGGCTTTGGGGTCCCATCCACTGGTGGTCAAACTCATGAGGGGTATTTTTAACACTAATCCCCCCAGACCAAGGTACACTCAGATCTGGGATGTCAGCATTGTGCTGACGTATCTTCGGGGATGGCCACCACCCAGGTCACTCACGCTGGAACAACTTACCCTGAAATCAGTCATGCTCATGGCACTAGTGTCAGCACAAAGGGTACAGTCTCTCCACCTTCTGAGGCTGGACAGCATGACAGAGTCATTGGACTGTATCACATTCCATATTCAGGGTCTGGTCAAACAAACTAGACTAGGAACCACGCCTCCAGTTATGGAGTTCCAGGCATATTCATCTGACCCACGGCTGTGTGCCAAGACCCATCTCGCCATTTACATAGACACAACATACAACTTAAGAGGGAGAGAAAAAGCCTTATGGATAAGCCACAAGAAGCCCCATGGTCAGGTGACGTGCCAAACCATTTCAAGGTGGCTCAAGCAGGTGCTTAAGTCTGCGGGAATCAACACTAATGTTTACAAATCTCATTCCACCAGGGCTGCATCCACGTCGGCGTCTAGGCGAATGGATGTGCCTATGGACCATATTCTGGCCAGAGCAGGATGGTCCTCAGAAATAACTTTCCAAAAGTTTTATAATAAGCCGCTGGCGGAACCTGCTCCATTTGCAGACAAAATTTTAGAGTCTGCAGATAATATTTAATTTAAGCCCAGGGGAGCTCACTGTTTTTTGTTGTTATTAATAAACCTTTTTTGTTCACAAACAGGTTATTGTTGATGGTGATAACATACTTCCTCCCTCAAAGGTCTTCAGATGGTGAGTGAAGCATGAGCTGGTACACGGTTCGGAATCACAGAGCTTTGTAGTCTTCATGTAGTCACTCACGTGACTCCGAAATAAAATAGTAAGATTAAATGAGAACTTACCAGTTTGAAGTTTGATCTGTATTTTATGAGGAGTTACGATGAGGGATTATGTGCCCTCCGCTCCCACCCTCTATTATACAGATGAACTGGTAATTAAGTTTTTATTTTTTCTTTACTATATTTATTTCAATCGTTGTGTTTTTTCTGTGAATCCACACCGCTGCTTTGAAGAATGTCGCGCATGCGTGCTGAACGGGGTCTTCTCGTAATCCCTCATCAAAACTCCTCATAAAATACAGATCAAACTTCGAACTGGTAAGTTCTCATTTAATCTTACTATTATTGTTCAATGTTGAATCCAGAAGGCAATAGTGCAGGAAAATTAGGTTCTGTTCTTTGAACTTAATTGGAAAAGTATTGAAGATACAAGATAGAGGTCAAAATAAAAACGGAATGGAGAATTTGTAACAATAACTAAATGGAAGGTCAAGGCCATCATTGCTGACTGAATAGCAGTTACCAATCTGTTTGCTTTCCCCATGATTACAATCAAGCCATCCACAGTGCACAGATACGTGGTAAAGAGAATAATGTTTAGTGCAAGATAAAGTCCAGTAAAGTTGGATTAATAGGAATAGGAATACTTTATTGTCACATATGACTAGGCACAGTGACCTTATTTGCTTGTATACACAATGTATACAAATAGCTGCTACCTACGGCGCTGACAAAGTTACAAAGCACGCTGGCTCCCCCCCACCGTTCCCCACGCCTGGTCCTCCATTGCTCTTCCTCTCCCCCTTCACAGGTGTCCTCCACGCTCTCATCGACCGTCGACCATGAGTCGACCCACGAATCATTGCCGCCGCCATGAGGCTTCACCACCGCCAAAGCCTCACCGCTGTCAATGCCCCAATTAATGCCTCCGTGGTGCCAATCCGGGCCCTAGCCGCAGGCTCCGTTGGCCACATCGCCCGACCCGGGCTTCTACCCTCGGGGCCCCATCTGGGCCCCGACCCAGGCTTCTACGCGGCAATCCGTGAGGCATCCAGACCTCAGCACCTCGATAAAGGCCTCCGGCTGCGTTCCCAGTCCACAACCGCGAAGAAAGTCCGAGTTAGTCAGGACCGCTCTCTGGTTGTTGACAACAGCAGTTTCAGTTGCATGACAACAGCTGGGAAGAAACTGTCCCTGAATCTGGAGCTATGCGGTTTCACACTTCTCTTGCCTGATGGGAGAGGGAAGAAGTGAGAGTGAGTGACCTCAAATTGTATTGTATAGGTGTGGTATTGTATTGGAGGTGACGGAAATAATGTTGAATAATCCATTAAATGGGTTGGCTAGTGGAGAAGGCGAGGACACGGAAAACTCTATTCTCATTCTGGGAAGTGACAACAGGAATGTGAGAATTGGAACAGACACTGTTGAGAGCTCTGTGAACTATAGTGAAGAAGAAACCACAGACACATTGGCAGCACCAATGTTGGAGGGGCATCATCAGAACTGCTGTAATGGAGCTGAAGAAACTGGGAGAAGGGAATGGACTTAATGCAGGATGTGAGGTGAGGGGAGAGTGGTCAAGATAATTGTGAGAGTCAATTAGCTTGCTGTGAATTTTGTTCATTATCCTACCTCCTGAAGTGCAGTGCAGAAATTGAGAAAGAGCGGTGAGGGTCAGAGAAGGATCACAAGAATGTTAATGAAGATGGGAAATTGGTAGCAGAGGTGATAAAACATCCGAGCTCTCTGCAGGCAGCATCAAATCAGTCATTAATGTACTCAAAAAAGAAATGACTACGACTGAAGCAAAGTACGTTTGGACGATTTGAATTCCAAAAACTTCAGATTTGATCTGGAGGAAGTGAGTGGACTTAAGAGAGGTTGATTAATGGAAGATTAAGTTTATCTTGGAGGCAAAAGAGAATGGAAGTGTTAACATTTGTAGCAAGACTAAAGGAAAGGTGTTAGAAGAACACAATTTCTGTGGCATTCATTACCACAGAAGGCTGTGGAGGTCAAGTGAATGGATATTTTAAAGGCAGAGATTGATGGATTCATGATTATATGGGTCAAGATCCTTCATCTAGACTGAAAAGATATTGGGGAAGTAGGCAGTATAAAGAGATGGTGGGGGGAGGGGGAGGGGAATGGCAGAAGGGGGTTGGTACAAGGACTCAAGTGACAAACAGATATAGTTGAGGAGGAGTTGATTGACATTCAGATGGTGTTGGGAAAGGCAGAGATAGTGACAGAGGTTGGGAGGAGATAAGTGGAGAACAAATGTTTAATCATTGGTTCATCCAGTGAGTCTGTATTGGTGGAGCTAATAAATAAAAAGGGGATGATCACCTTGTTGGAAATGCACTATAGACCTCCCAAACAGTCAGCAGGAGTTGGATGAGCAAAAATGTCAAGAGATTGCAGCCAGCTGTAATGGTAATAAAGTAGTCATAATGGAGGATTTTAAAATTCCCAATATACACTGCAATTGTCAAAGTGCCAAGGGCTTGGATTGGGTGGAATTTGTGAAATGTGTTCAGGAAAGATTCCTCAGACAATATGTAGAAGGCCTGCACGTGAGAGACTAAGCTGGATCTACGGAATTGGAGAAAGGCAAGCGACTGAAGTGTTGGTGGGTGAACATTTTGGGACCAGCGATCACTGTTCTACTAGCTTTAAGAAAGCTATGGACGGAGCGGGCCCATGAATTAGAATTTAGAATTGGGACAAGGCTAACTTTGATGGTATTAGACAAGAACTTGCTTACTTGGTTGTTTGCCAGCAAAGGAACATCTGGATGGGATGTTTTTCAAACGTGTGGTGAAAAAAGTTCAGGGCATGCATGTTCCTGTTAGAGGAAAGGGCAGAGCAGGTTGGAGTACAGAAGCTTAGATGTCAAGAGAATTGAGGCTCTTGTCACGAAAAAGAAGGAGGCATGGTTCAGGTATAGGAAGCTGGGATCAAGTGTTCCCTAGAGGAGTCTGGGGAACTGAAGAGCATATTAAGAAGGATATCAGGAGGGCAAAAGGGGGACAGGAAATAGCACTGGCAGAAAATATCAAGGGAAATCCAAAAAGATTTTATAAGAACATATGGGAAAGGGTGACTAGTGAGAGAATAGGGACCCTCAGATATCTCTGAGTGGAGCCGAATGAGATTGACAAGGACCTTAATTAATATTTCTCCTCTGTGTTTACTGTGGAAAAGTTGTGAAGACTGGGGAATTTGGGGCAGTTAATAGAAGTGTTGTGAGCAGAGTCAGTATGACTGCAGAGTGAGCATGGGTGATCATGTCTCACAAATCTAATTGAGTTGTTTGAGGAGGTAACTAAAAAGATTGATGAGGGAAAACTTGCAGACATTGTCTATATGGACTTCAGCAAGGCCTTTAATAAGATTCCGCACGGTAAGCTGCTTTGGAAGGTTACATCGTATGGAATCCAGGGAGAGCTAGCTGACTGGATAGAGAATTGGCCTTATGGAAGGAAGCAGAGGGTGATGGTGGAAGGTTGATTTTCAGACTGGAGGCTTGTGACTAGTGTTGTGTTTCACGGATCAGTGCTGGGCCCTTTGCTGTTTGTGGTTTATTTCAATGGTATGGCGCAACTGGTAGAGTTGCTGCCTCACAGTGCCAGACCTGGGTTTCAATCCTGACCTCGAGTGCACTCTGTGCGGAGCTTGCATGTTTTCCCTATGACGGTGGGTGCTCTAGTTTCCTCCCACATTACATAGACATCCAGAAAGTACCCTCTAGAAATCTATTCCTGAAGCACACCACTGGTCACAGGCCTCCAATCTGAAAAACATTCCTCCACTACACTCTCTGACTCCTAGTACCAAGCTAGAGTGACTTGGTAAAAGAGAACTGAATCCAGCTTGCTGAAAGTAAATCAGTGTTGGAGAAATGAGAGTCATATAAGGAGGTGCAACAGCTTTCAGATAATTCCAGAGTATACAAGTCCAGCCACTCCATTCTATCAACAAATGACAGTCCCGCCATCCCAGGAATTAACCTCGTGAACCTACGCTGCACTCCCTCAATAGCACGAACCTACGCTGCACTCCCTCAATAGAAATATCGGATAATTTCACGAAGAATGAGTATAGGACTGTCCCGAGAATTACAAGGTACATTGAGGTAAGATAAGGAATAAAAAATGTTTATATGATATACCAAGAGTTTTTATACAGCAGAAAACCTGAAGAAATCTAGGAACAAGTAATTAGGAAATTAAGAAAGCAAAGAGAGTGTGTAAATATATGGGCACCTAAAATCAAAGAAAATTGGAACACGTTCCATAATAACATAGTGAGGGAATAACCAAGCAAATAGTACAGCCTACATGTGACCAATCAGTAACCTGTTGTGGAGACAGATGATGTGTGCAATGTTCTTTTTATTTTCTGACCGTTTCACGAAAGAGGTGATGATGCCGACATTAAAGTTAAGGCTAATGAGTGTGAAATATGGAATGAGATAAAATATGTTAAAGGAATAAGTATTAAGATGCTGTCATCTTAAAAAATGAAGAAATAACCAGGTCCAGATGAAACTCATCCCAGGCTATTTAAAAAAGTCAGAGAGGAAACTGCAGTAGTTTAGACTACAATTTTTCAGTTTACTGTCTACTGGAGTATTGCCAGTGGCTCTTAAAGATCTCACATACGATTACTTTTTAAAGTACTTGGAGGGAACAAATCAAGTCATTCTGAGCCATTAAGGGATGGCATAAACTCATTTAGAAAGGAGCAGTTGACATGATTTGTTAAAGTTATGAATAGCTGACTTGTTTTCCTTGACTTACCTTCTACCCCACAAGCCTCCATGTTCAACAGATCATTCTCTACAATTGTCTTCACCTTCAAAGAGATTCCAACACTTGACACATCTTCTCCATATCTTCCCATTTCTATTCCTTAGTCTGCTCATCCATTCCCACTAACCACTCCTCTTCTTATGGCACTTGCATCCGCAGATGATGCAACACTTGTCCTTTTACCTCTTCTCTTTTTACTGTCCAAGGACCCAAACAGTCTTTCTAGGGTGTAGCAGCAATTCACTTGCCCACCTCTAGTCTAGTGAGTTACATTTGATATTTCCAACGTAGTCCCATCTACATTAGGAAAACCATATACAGATTGGTATTTGGTCACTGATTTGGTCACTGAAACATGTTTGGTCACTGATTTAGATGGCTGATAAATCCCAGGGTACTTAAGGAAGTGACTCTAGAAATTGTGAACGCATTGGTGATCAATTTCCAATGCTCTATAGATTCAGGATCAGTTCCTGTGGATTGGAGGGTAGCTAATGTTATCCCACTTTTTAAGAAAGGTGGGAGAGAGAAAGCAGGGAATTATAGACCAGTTAGCCTGACATCGGTCGTGGGAAAGATGCTGGAGTCAATTATTAAAGATGTAATAGCGGCACATTTGGAGAGCAGTAACAGGATCGGTCTGAGTCAGCATGGATTAATGAAGGGGAAATCATGCTTGACTAATCTTCTGGAATATTTTGAGGATATAACTAGGAAAATAGACAAGGGACAACCAATGGATGTAGTGTACCTGGACTTTCAGAAAACCTTTGATTAGGTCCCACATAGGAAATTAGTGGGCAAATTTACAGCACATGGTATCGGGGGTAGGATACTGACATGGATAGAAAATTGGTTGGCAGATAGGAAACAAAGAATAGGGATTAACGGGTCCCTTTCAGAATGGCAGGCAGTGACAAGTGGGGTACCGCAAGCTATTCGGTGCTGGGACCGCAGCTATTTACAATATACATTAATGATTTAGATAAAAGGATTAAAAGTATCATTTGCAAATTTGAAGATGACATTAAACTGGGTGACAGTGAGAACTGTGAGGAGCTCCGATCACTCTCTGTGCGGTCCTATGACTTCTTGGCTTCAGCCGGGTGTGACTCCACTATAGCATCCAGTCTCTTCGCGGCAGCCTCTCCAGCCAAAGATCCGAGAGGAGCTCCTCTAGCAAAGATCCTCTATAATCTCTGTCCTCTAGTATCTTTGGACACAGCCGAGCCTCGTTGTCCATTTCCGACGGAAACCATTGAGCGACGCACCAACCCGACGTGCACCGGCCGGCTCTTCCCCCCAGTCCCCAGCGACAGGACCAGCGGCGTAGAGGCCGCCAGGTTTCCCTTCCTTCTTCCCCCTCTCTTTCCCGGTCAGCAATGCAACCCCGGTTGCTGTTTTTACAGAGAGGCGCCGGGGGCTCAGCCCTATGGCGACTCAGGAACATCGTGCTGCGGCCACTGAGTGGAGCCTGGTGCCCGTCGTTGCCACGGGTGAGACGGGTGGCGACGGCAGCAGGTGAGGCGCTGGTGACCCCCGAGCTCCACATAACCTCAAAATAATGGCAGGGATATGTAATCCCACATCCAGAATAATCTCGCCCAAATAATCCTGTGCATTTCAACCCCAGAATAATCCATATACATTGAAGATAGACACAAAAAGGTGGAGTAACTCAGCGGGACAGGCAGCATCTCCGGAGAGAAGGAATGGGTGACGTTTCGGGTCGAGACCTTTCTTCAGACTGGATCTTTATACACACCGTATAATCCCTATCCTCATGTAATCCTTACTTAAAATAATTCCAAGTAATACTCCAAGCAGTCTCTCACACAACCGTAGAATCTGACATCGCAAATGTAATCAATGGAATGTAATCTGCACATCCACTGTGGAAAGCATCCTATCCAGATGCATCACAACTTGGTTTGGCAACTGCTCCACCAAAGTACCACTTCATTCTACCTCGGAATAGCAGTCAACATATTCAATTGGCCCACATTGCCTATGCCAACCTTGATGCCAATGCCTGCACATGATCAATATCTCACTATTCCCTGCTTCATGTATTTGTTTAATTGCTGCTATGTTATATCTACAATACCTGTCCTGGAATAGCATTCCAGGCACCTACCGCTGTGTTAAAACAAAATTGCGATATAAATGTTTGAAATTTCCCCTGTCACCTCTCTGGAAGGCGACTCTGTACTGTCAAAGCTGCCAGACATAAAAACAGCTTTTTTTTTTCACGAGTAGTAGCTCTACTCAATAACCAAAAATCTCTAGCCTCCTTTTGCTCTGGTATTTTATTTAATTCACATGTTCAATTGATAATTATTGATGTTTAATTATTAATGTTTAATGTTTTATTTGTCATTCCTAACTGTCGTTGTGTTATGTTAAAAGTGATGTCATGTTATCACTTGCGGGTGGAGCACCAGGGCAAATTCCTTGCATGTGAATACTTGGCTAGTAAACTTATTCATTCATTCATTCATTGACTTATTGTTATGCCCTCTAGTATTCCACATTGCAATAGACAATAGACAATTGGTGCAGGAGCAGGCCATTCAGCCCTTCGAGCTAGCACCGCCATTCAATGTGATCATCCACAATCAATACACCGTTCCTGCCTTCTCCTCATATCCCTTGACGCCGCTATCTTTAAGTGCACAATCTAACTCTCTCTTGAAAGCATCCAGAGAACCGGCCTCCACTGCCTTCTGAGCCTCTCTGTGTGAAAAAGTATTTCCTCATCTCCGTTCTAAATGCCCTTATTCTTAAACTGTGGCCCCTGGTTCTGGACTCCCTCAACATCGGGAACATAAACATCTGGAACATATTTCCCCCCTCTAGTTCAAACCCTTAATAATCTTATAGGTTTCAATATAATCTTATGTTTCAACATATGACAGTACCGCCATCCCGGGAATTAACTTTGTGAACCTACGCTGCACTCCCTCAATAGGAAGAAAGTCCTTCCTCAAATTTAGAGACCAAAACTGCACACAATACTCTAGGTGTGGTCTCACTAGCGCCGAAGGACCTCTTTGCTGCTATACTCAACTCCTCTTCTTACGAAGACCAACATGCCATTTGCTTTCTTCACTGCCTGCTGTACCTGCATGCTTACTTTCAATGACTAATGAACAACGACCCCCCATATCTCGTTGTACTTCCCCTTTTCCTAATTTGACACCATTCAGATAATAATCTGACTTCCTGTTCTTGCAACCAAAGTGGATAACCTCACATTTATCTGCAATGCATCTGCCCACTCACCCAACCTGTCCAAGTTACCCTGCATCCTCATAGCATCCTCCTCACAGTTCACACTGCCACCCAGCTTCGTGTCATCTGCAAATTTGCTAATGTTACTTTTAATCCCTTCATCTAAATCATTAATATATATTGTAAATAGCTGCGGTCCCAGCACCGAGCCTTGCGGTACCCCACTAGTCACTGCCTGCCATTCTGAACAGGACCCGTTTATCCCTACTCTTTGTTTCCTGTTTGCCAAACAATTTTCTATTGTGACCCCTCCACTCGCCACATCTTCCCATCTCCCCCCCTATCTGCCTTCCGCAAAGACCGCTCCCTCCGCAACTCCCTCGTCAATTCTTCCCTTCCCTCCTGCTCCACTCCTTCCCCGGGCACTTTCCCTTGCAACCGCAAGAGATGCTACACTTGTTCCTTCACCTCCCCCATCCACTCCTTTCAGGGACCCAAGCAGTCATTCCAAGTCCGACAGAGGTTCACCTGCACCTCCTCCAACCTCGTCTACTGCATCCGTTGCTCCAGATGCCAGCTAATCTACATCGGTGAGACCAAGCAGAGGCTAGGCGATCGTTTCGCCGAACACCTCCGCTCGGTCCGCAATAACCAACCCGACCTCCCGGTGGCTCAGCACTTCAACTCCCCCTCCCACTCCGTATCCGACCTCTCGGTCCTGGGCCTCCTCCATGGCCAGAGTGAACAACACCGCAAGTTTGAGGAACAACATCTCATATTCCGCTTGGGGAGTCTGCATCCTCTGGGCCTAAACATTGAATTTTCTCAATTCTGTTAACCCAGACTGCTCCTTTCCCCCCACCCCCCCACCTCTCCCTCAGCCCTCGGGCCCTGACATTCCTTCTCCATCTCCCCCCCCCCCCCCCCCCCAAGTCGCACTAGCTTCTCATTTTCACACCAGAAACAGCTTACAATGGCCCGCTTTCCTTATCACCAATACTTTTTTGCATATCTTTCACTCATTGTTCTTGCTTTATCTCTCCATATCACTGTTTATATCTCTCGTTTCCCTGATCCCTGACCAGTCTGAAGAAGGGTCTCGACCCGAAACGTCGCCTATCTCCTTCACTCCTTAGATGCTGCTGCACCCGCTGAGTTTCTCCAGCTTTTTGTGTAACCCTCGATTCTCCAGCATCTGCAGTTCCTTCTTTAACAATTTTCTATCCATGTCAGCACTCTACCCCCAATACCATGTGCTCTAATTTTGCCCACTAATGATTTAACCATATAACCATATAACAATTACAGCACGGAAACAGGTCATCTCGGCCCTTCAAGTCCGTGCCGAACAACTTTTTTTCCCTTAGTCCCACCTGCCTGCACTCATACCATAACCCTCCATACCCTTCTCATCCATATGCCTATCCAATTTATTTTTAAATGATACCAACGAACCTGCCCACTCACCCAACCTGAGGGATTTCAACCTTTGTAAATCCATGCTGACTCGGACTGATCCTGTTACTGCTATCCAAATGTGCCACTATTTCATCTTTTATAATTGACACCGGCATCTTCCCCACCACCAATGTCGGGCTAACTGGTCTATAATTCCTTGCTTTCCCTCTCCTGCCATTCTTAAAAAGTGGGATAACATTAGCCACCCTCCAATCGACAGGAACTGATCCATTGGAAAATGATTTCTAGAGCCACTTCCTTAATTACCCTGGGATGCAGATCATCAGGCCCTGGGGATTTATCAGCCTTCAGTCCGATCAGTCTATCCAACACCATGTCCTGCCTAATGTGAATTTCCTTCAGTTTCTCCGTCACCCTAGATCCTCTTGCCACCAGTACATCAGTGAGATTGTTTGTGTCCCCCTTAGTGAAGACGGATCCATAGTACCTGTTCAACTCGTCTGCCATTTCCTTGTTCCCCATAATAAATTCGCCCTTTTCAGTCTTCAAGGGTCCAATTTTGGTCTTAACTAAATTTTTCTCTTCACATGCCTAAAGAAGCCTTTACGATCCTCCTTTATATTCTTGGCTAGCTTACCTTCGTACCTCATCTTTTCTCCCCGTATTGCCTTTTTAGTTATCTTCTGTTGCTCTTTAAAAGTTACCCAATCCTCTCAGATTGTAGATTAAAACTAGGGGGGAAAAAAAATCACTGACTACCCTATTTATGCCTCTCATAATTTTATAAACTATGAGTTACTCCTCAGCCTCTGTCACTCAACAACCCATTTTTGTTCATAACTTTATGGAACATACCTGTAATCCCTAATCCCATGTAGTCCCTATCCCAATTTAAATCAATTATTTATTCCCACAAATAATTATATGGCCCTCATATAATTTGTACTGTCTTCTCCCGCTCCCTACACATCCTCCATTTATTCCCTATCCGACAATCCAGCACCTTGTGCCTTAGATTTAACCACACCCTTTGTTGTTTGTTTTCCTTTATTTTCTCTTTTCTCATTATTTTGCTGCCTGAGGGGGGGAATTTCCTTGAAGAGTGATCTTTCACAAAGACATACCCAGATCTTCGTTACTTGATCTTCCCAACTTTCAGTGTCAAACACAGATTTTGCCAAGGGTACTTCAGGAATGTTAGAGCCATGCAGCATGGAAACAGGCCCTTCAGCCTAAATCAGCTATGCTGAACAGGTTGCCCTATATAAGCTGGTCTAATTTGCCTGCATTTCGCACATATCCCTCTAAACCTTTACTATCCATGTACTTGTGCAAGTGCCGTTTAAATGCTATTATTGTACGTTCCTCAACTACTTCCTCTGACAGCTCTTTCCTGATACCAACTCCACACTGTGAAAAAAGTTGCCCCACAGCTTTTCCCTCTCATCTTAAACTTATATCTTCTGCTTCTTCAATCCCTTACTCTGGGTAAAAGACTGTATGCATTCTCCTCATGATTCTCCTATCTATTCCCCTCATGATTTAATACACAATACGATTACCCCTCAGTCTCCGAGGCTCAAAGGAATAAAGCCTGCTGAACCTCTCCATATAGCTCAGACCTTTGAGTCTCGACAACATCCTCGTAAACCTCTGCACTCTTTCCAGCTTAATGACATCCTTGCTTTAGCAACATGACCATCCTTCTGAGCCCACAACTGCCTGCCCTTGCCCCAGCCCCATCCTTTTAACTCTGACTCCCAACTCTATCACTTCCTATCTCTCAACGCATTGCAAACTAATTCCATACCTTCCACACCCAGCCCTACCACTTCATAGCCTCTGTGACCCTCCACCTTTGCACCACAACCATCTCCCATTTCCCCCATAGATCTAACATCCCACTTCCCCTGCGCTGCTCCTCCAAGCCAAACCCTGGATCACCATTACATCTTCTTCCCCCAGCCCCAACTGAACACTCGGGTTCCACCCACCTCAGCTCCACCGTACCTTCATTGCGCCAAAGGATACCATCACCTCGCCAAAACCTTCCCCCAGTTCAGCCTTGGTACACAGCCACATATCAGCCATGGCATGCCACCTTTCACTCCCCACTCTTTCAATGTTTAAAAATTAATCTGCTTCTGATATATCTGGGGCCAAATTTATCAATTCTTATGTTGCTATTTTGGTGGATTATTTAACAAGTGATGTGTGAATAGTTTAAAGTACCTGGGGATCTTGACCAAATAAATAATTTTGAAATTATGCCACTTGTTCTGACACTTTGTAACTCATTGCAGTTGACTGATGTGACAGATGTTTTGAGAATGTTCAGATTCATTAGATCTATATTTAAATTTGTAGGAGACACAGTTAGCATTGGTGACGTTCATTTCAAGCTGAAACAACCTACAAATCCTGAATTGGTCCCCATGAAACACAGTAAGTATACTTATTACCTTTGTACTTTTTAACTTTTCATAGGTTGATGACTTTGTTGGGACTGTAAAAGTGTGGAGGTTATAAGAACAGCTTTCAAATTAATGATAATTACGAAGAAATTCTTGCAATAGAAGCATACAACCATAGAAAATAGGTGCAGCAGTAGGCCATTCAGCCCTTCGAGCCAGCACCGCCATTCACTATCATACTGTCCCTTCAGAGTCCTCTCAGTTTTTTCATAACCGCACCTCCAGATGTTACTACAGAACATCCAGACCCAATCTAGTACTTATGGAGGTAGTTCCAGAATCTTGATCCAGCAATGATGGTCAGCATGATGTGGGTCTTGGTGGAGACCGAGGAAGTGGTGGTGATTCCAGGTTCCTTTGCCCTCTCTGATGGTGAGAAGGAATCTGTACGCTTGATTGTGTGACTCATTAGTCCATGGAACTGTGTTGTCATCTTTAATACAGAGAGATAGATCAAGACAACTTTCTAGCAAGGGCCATGAAGCTCATTGCCAACGTGGAAAGGGAAACTTAATTAGTGACGACTCCATCATTCATCCTTAATGTTTATTTCTTCCTCCACTGGTGTTTTGTGGCTTAAAACTGCACCATATGTGTATTGAGGCAGTTATTTGACTTGAGTACTTGACATATGCTTCACCAAGAAGGGCAAGGACAGCAGGTACATTGGAGCCACCCTTTGTCTTTATTTGGAAATACATCGCTGTACCTTTTCACCAAATCTAAATCCTGAGCTCCATCCCCAACAACACTGGGAGCTGTAGACTGGTGAGCCTAAAATCAGTGAGGGGTAAGCTACTGGAGGCTATTCTGAGAGACAACAGCTACATGCATCTGGAAAGGCAAGTACAAATTAGGGATAGTCAGCATGGCTTTGTGTGAGAAAAGGTGTCTTGAGTTTGAACTTTTTGAAAAGGTGACAAAGAAAATTGACAAAGGTAGTGTGGTTGACATCTACTGGGAGTTTAGAAAGGCGTTTAACGAGGTGCTGCATGGTATACCGGTCTGAAAGGTTAGATCACAGGGGCGAGTTAACCAATTGGAAACAAAATTTGCTTGAAACAAGACAGAAGATGCTGGCAGCAGGTTATTTTTCAAACTTGAAGCGTAGCAAGTGTTATGTCAAAGTGACTGGTGATATGTCCATTGTTGTTTGTTATTTACATTAAATATCTGGATGTGAGCATGGTTAATAAGTTTGCAGATGGCAGAAACATATTGGTGGTAGAATGGACAATGAAAAGGGTTATCTAAAATGTCAATGCGATCTCAGGTCAGGTCAATTCGAGTTTATTGTCACATACACGAATATGGTGATGTACAGGTGCACTGAAAAATCTTGCATACAGCATCACAAGGACTTAGACCCAGACAAACATAAAAAAACATATTATTTATAAAACTATACATTAAAAAGGAACTTCAAAGCCAAAGCATGACATTAGTGCAAAACACAATTAGAGAAAAAACAAGGCCATGGTAGTGCAAGATGTGGACCATACTATTCAGTTGTTGAGGTTGGTTGGTTTAAGAACTTGATACTTGCAGGAAAGGAGATGTTCCTGAACTGGATAATGGGGACTTCAGATGTCAATACCCTTGCTTGATGGTATGGCCGAATGGTGGGATCCTTCATAATAGATACCTCTTTCTTGACGCAGCATCAAATGTAGATGCTTTTGATGGAAGAAGGCTTGAGTTGAGCAGCAGTAGCACCAAGCCTGGCTCTGAGGCACAGCCAGGAAGGGTAATGTCAGGCAAAGCCATTGGGACTCTTTAGTTTAGTGCAGACAGGAGATATTGTGGCAGCAGTGGAGGAGACTCCAGGATGCTTCCCTGCAGGGTCCAGGATATCGTGGAGCAGCAACATGACATTCTCAAGGGAGAGGGGGAGCAGCCGTAAATCGTTGTGCATGTTGCAACAAATGACATAGGAAAGGTAATGAGAGATGTGCACAGCGAGTTAGGGAAAAGGCTGGAATATAGGACCTCCAGGATCTCTGGATTACTTTCAGTGCCATGTGCTAGTGAGAGTAGGAACAGGAAGATAAGGCAGTTGAATATGTGGCTGAAGATTTAGAGCAGAGGGCAGAGATTTTGATTTTTGGACCATTAGGATCACTTCTGGGAAAGAGGTGACCTGTATTTGAGGTGTTTACAGTTCTAGCTAGTTTGATTTAAATCCAAACAATATATATTGCCTGGTCAGAAGCCACCCCAAGAAGATCAAAGGGAATGGATGATAGAAGGTTGCCAGGATGTTGGCTGCTATTTAATTACAATTTGCAATAAGAGTAATTTTATTTTCAAATGGCCTGTAAACAGCTTTGAGGTTGTTATAAGACTAAATGGCTAATGGAATGATTCAGACTGTCAAAGTTTAGTTTCGTATTAGTTAATAAAGTTGTGCTACTGATTATGATATTAAAATAACAAATGGTGGATGATTGTAGTTTGATTCTTTTATCAGTATTAAAATGGACAACATGAAATAATTCATGTATGTAAAATTGTGCAAGTGACGTATTATCTTTCAATTTTGACTCAAAATGAGCTGTTTAATTATTTTGGGATTGGCAAATTTATCGGCAAAATGATACATTTGTAATCATTTTAGTAATATTAAATGAGGCATGCTAATGGTTTGATTATTTTGGCTTGAGATGTGCAGTTTAATTATTTTGGTAACATGATGTCACTCTGTTTAAATGCCATTTTGTTGGGAATGCATACTGTATACTTCAACTGACCATATAATGATCTAAATCCCATCCAATGTTTGCTTTTCTCTTGCAATGACGCCTGAAGGTTTTTTACTGAACAAACACTGTTAATGCAGAGCTGCTTGAACGAAAACCAAATGAAAATTGATGGCAACTGCTTCACAATTTCATTTATAATCAAAGTGGCTTTGCTTTTTGACTAACTTAGTTGTTAGTAGTCTCATGGTCTTAATGTTTGATTTAATGTGTACTTTATATTTGTTTATCCCAGTGATTCTGTTATTTTGTTGAGCAAGTGGATGTTGAACCACTAAATTTACAGGCCAAAATTCACGTGATAGGATGAGAGTAACTTATACAAATGAGGTTGGAGGTCAAGTCAAAGCCTGATCTTGATGATATAGTTTTAACTGTTTCATATTTCTGACAAATGCTGAAAATGTTAACTCTGATCCAGGGAGAGATTTACCTCAGCCCAGTCCTTCAACAGTTTTGATGAAGGATTATTGACCTCGAAATGTTAACAGACGATGAGTATCCTCAGCATTTTCTGATTATAACGCAAGAGCTCTTTTCTGTAAGAGAATATTCTTGACAATTTGCCTTTGTAAATACACATGGAGGCACTATCCTAATAATTTAGGTTTGTTGTGGAAGAGTTTAGTCAAAGTCAGGAACACGGTAGCAAAGATTCAGTCTTGAAACTCCCTGGAATTCGAGTAGCTGAGTTATTTTGAGAATCTGGTGCGTGATATTCCTGGACACTGTGCTCAAATACCATGCTTCAATTTGACACTAATCATCAGGCAGGCTACCCGTGGACACCCAAAGAGCAGGGGAGCAGCAGGAATCACAGGGAACAGAGATAGAGGATGTAACAGAACTCACATCAGAGAGAGGAGAGATGGACACCCAGCTGGTTGCAATCACACTCCGTATTTTGTGAACTCTTCATTCTACTCCCCTCTGATTCCTGCTTGCTGGCTTAACTTCTATTAATTTATCTGCAAGTTGGTCAAGAAACATCCACGTTGTTCCCAATCTACCACAATATGAAGACTAGTTCAACCCACCAGTTGCCCCTCTGATTGCAGTGCCTTCTATGACTGGCCTATGTGACCTGAATGTAGCAATGTTACAAAATTTTGAGATTTAAAAAATCAAGTCTGCAATTTATCCCATCAGATAAAGCATAAAAAGAAGCTTAATTTGACACCTAATTCACTTTCATATCTTCAGTATTAAAACAGTTATGGCCATTTTCATGCTCAGAAATTAGCATTTTGTTCCCCATTGCCTTTCCATTGACTTAACACAAAAGCTGTGATCTAGGACAGTCAAAAGCCCATAACTTTCTTAAAAATTAAGAGAACTCAATGAAATTTTCAGTTATTGTAGATTGAAGCATTCTGAAACAAATATGAAACAATATTACTTGGATGACCTGAAATTAAAGCATATAATTAGTTAGGTACCTAATTGTAGCTAATTACAAAATTCAATTACTAGATCTAAACATCTGTCCATTTCTTAAGAGAAGATAAATTTTTTAAATTGCCTGTGTCCAAATAACATTCACACAATAATTCACAATATAACATGATTTTTAAATCTCATTTTCATGAATTTATAGGCCACATGGAAGGAATTTAGTGTTTAATTCCTGTAAATTAATGGCCATTTAAATCAACTAGCGAGTGGGTTTTAGTGGAATGTGGTGGATTAGAACGTTGCTGTTTGCGGTGAAGTCGGCATGAAAAACACTGCCGGTTCATACTTTTTTTTTGTCCCCATTTCGCAACATGAAAATGTGATTATAGCCTTCCTAAAAACCAAGTTTTAATGTAAAAATAAACTCTGCACTTTATTTTCTCCCCTACGTAAAATCCTTCCCGTTGTCGGCGCTCACAACTTTAGAAGATGATTTTTAAAATACTCTAGTTAATAAATAATCTAGCATAATTTAAAAATACCTTCATGAGTGAAATGTCGGGCGATTTTTCTTCAGCAACGAAATCGCCCGACATGGATTGATTTGTCCTGTCTGTGGAAAAACGGCACTTTAAACACGCCCCCCTCTGAATGGCGCCAAAGTCACGCACACGGGGAGCGGCAGAACTGCAGCGCTGCTCAAGGTAAGTTTTGTAACATACCTACTGAATGTCTCTGCAATTTGAAGAAAGAAGGGACATCAATGAACGTGAAGAACTAATTAATCTTGATGAACCCAACACCCACTGCAATTGGTTTGATGTGGATTATACTGATCAGACTTGAAATAAGCCAAAAATGACATGGTTTCAACTGTGTATCCTCCCAAATTAACTACCATGTCTAACTATGCTGATTGAATATGCTCAGCAAATGAAAAGTCTTTCACTAGACTAAAATATAAAATATTTTACATTGTTTTCTTGTTGACTGCCAGACGATACATGTTTGCCATAAGCCGATATGTTTCCTTGTTGATCTATCAGGGCTAGAAATAATTAACATAAAATATAATGTATATTATCAGTAAATCATCAGTGATGGTTTAACGTTGTGATGGATATCTATAGAGTTAACTTAACCCTGTTTATGTAACAAGACTATTTTGTACTTTCAAAAATTCCCAGATAAATTCTGCTGTCCGAATTTTTGTTAGAATATGCCAATGTGAATTCATCATTGTCAGCACCAGGTTCCCAAATTTGTTTAAGATACATTTTGAATTTTTTATGCATCCAATTCTCTCTTTAGTAATTGAATTTTCTGATATAACAGAATGGACAAATGTGGATTTTTATGTCATTAGGTTCTGTATAAATCCCCTCCAAAATCCTGAATCATAAATATGATAGGTCTGCACACAGCTGTGATTGAATTAAATGTACATTCAGCAACTTGAGCATTTGCTGAAAATACTGTTTTCCAGAAGGCATTTTTAATGTTCATTCAGCTGTACTAATGGAAAATATTCCTACACGATGCAACGGTTTCTGTTCAAATAAATTTCAAAATTATTTGAATATAATATCAAATTTTATGATCTTTATTGAGATCTAATAGTTTGCTGTTTATTATTTTTCCAAATAGGGACTCGTATCACAGATACGACTGTAATCTTGATATCTCAAAGTGCATTAAGCTCAGGAAACCACATTCTCCTCATGGTGATTGAGTACCATTTTCAAATAAAGGTTAAATACGATTAAAACTCTCTGGCTGTAATATTATATTTGATTACTTCCCATAAATTATGTATTTCAAACATTTTAACTGCTAACAGCTAGGAGATACAATTACACAGAACTTTTTATTTCCTTCCATTAGTTTTTATTCATATTTATTAAACAATTAATGAGTGGGATTTTGAAATTTTAAATTGCCACCTTCAGGCTGTTTATGCATGTTAACATTTGTTCTATAAATTAAAGTTGTAATGTTGATGTCAATTAGGATGTTTGTATTTTTACTGATTCTCTTGCCTTAATAATCATATCCCTTCCGCTCATGCCATCTTCCCTCTCCTCAATACAATCCTTTGATCCTTCTCCTTTACAAATAACTAATTCATATCTTTCTTTTCAACTCATGAAATGTGCTGTCACAAGTATATATGCCCATTTTCACCAGAATTCTTTTAATCAGGTTTCAGAAGCACCATAGAACTGAAACTCTGATTAAAGTCACAACATTTAGTGATTATGAAGATTACTTCTCCGCATTCTGCGACTTGGCAGTGGGATCTAAAGTAGAGTGTAATTTCCGGTGTGTACACTGGTGTCATCTGTTACAACCTCCTTGACCTCACCTATGCCTCCATATTTCAAGGTTAATAAAGAACTAAATAAGCAGAGATTTCTTCAACTAAGTCTGTAGAAGACAGTATCCACTATGGTTGGACTGGACACAAATTCTATTCAAGTCATGAGTGTTTTATTGTCATTTATCCTGAAATGGAACAAATAAATTCTTACTTGCAGCAGCAGAACAGATATGTGAAGATAGTACTCAATAGACACCATAATAAACAACAAAAGGAAGTTCAATATATAAAAACAAACAAACAATATAGTGCAAAGATAATAACAATGTTCCCCAAGTCCCAAATGCATTTAAGTCAGTTTGTGGTTCAGAGTTCATTTGGAGTTTGTGGTGTTCAATAAGGTTGTTGGGAAGAAGCTGTTCCTGAACCTGGATGTTAGTTTTCAGGCTCTTATACCTTCTTCACGATGGCAGGAGTGAAATAAAAGCGTTGCCAGGGTGGTGTGGGTCACTGATGATGCTGGCTGCCTTTTTTGGACAGCGCCTCCTATAGATCCCTTCGATGGTGATGAGGTCAGTACCCTTGATGGACTGGATAATATTCACCATTTTTTGCAATCCTCATTGTTCCTGGGTGTTTGAGTTGTAAACCCAGGCCGTGTTGCAACAGTCAATATACGTCCACTGTACACCTGTAGAAGTTCAAGAGAGTATTCGTCGACATACCAAATTACCTCAATTTTCTAAGGAAGTAGGCATTGATAGGCTTTCTTTATAATTGCCTCAGTTTGCTGGGTCTTCAAACTGAGACTGAACCAGATTATCCCCAATTTCCATGGTTTATTTAACTTCTGAAATATGATTTGGACCAGATATCCACTCATTCTGTAAGACCATTTAATGTTACCCCATGCCATTGCCTGATTTCATCAGTGCCTCAACTCGCCTGATAACCAAATCTTCAACGATATCTCAATTAAGTTTGGACTGAACTATTCTGATACATTTTTAGCATATATTTCTGATTCTGTACTTCTGATTCAGTCATTCTCAAAATTCTTATAAAAGCCTTTCTTCTTAAAGCTACAGTAAATTAAATTAAAAAAAAAACAGCAAAGCTGAAAATCTTAAATAAATATACAAATAAATTGTTGAAAGCTCTCAGGAGGTCAGGGTATCCGCTTTATAGAATACCTGCATTCAGTTCAGCTTCCTGCTGGCTGCCACTTCCATTCTCTATTAGAACTATTACTCTGATCATTCTGGCCGCGACCTCCTGCACTGTTGATGAGGCCGAGTGTAATCTTGAGGGACAACACTGCATTTGGGCATATTGCAGCTTTTCGGACTCATTGTCAAATTTTATAACCTCAGTTAACTATCTTTCTTTATGTGCCTCAGAACTGGCCAATTCTGCTATAGATTATTCATCTGTTTGGCATTTCCTACAGCTCTGCCATTTACAGATTTATGTGCAGCAAGGAACTGCAGATGCTGGTTTGCATGGAAGATAGACACAAAATGCTGGAGTAACTCAGCAGGTCAGGTAGCATCTCTTGAGAAAAGGAATAGGTGATGTTTTGGGTCGAGACTCTTCTAAAGACCATTCAGACCAGGTCTGAAGAAGGGTCTCGACCCAAAATGTCAATTATTCCTGTTCTTCAGAGATCCTGCCTGACCCGCTGAGTTACTCCAGCATTTTGTGTCTATCTCTTGCAGATTTATGTTCCTATGTTTTCTCTCTCTCTGTCTCTCTCCAACGATTGTTAATTGCCTTAACTACCAGTTGAATAACTTCATCATCAGTTTATCCCCAAGGCAATCCTACACTCATGCTGTAGAAACAAGGAACTGCAAATGATGCTTTACAAAAAAGACGCAAATTGCTGGAGTAGCTCAGCGGGTCAGGCAACATCCCTGGAAAACGTGTTTTGGGTCAGGACTCCGCTGTGGACATATTGAGGGTGGGGGGGGGGGGGGGGGTGGTTATGAAAGCTAGAAGAGGTGAATGGCAGGACAAAGCAACCAGGTAATAGGTGAACACAGGCGAGATGGGGTTTGATAGCTAGAGATGGACAAAGGCCAGAGATGAAAATGTATGAGACAAAAGGATTAATGAGTTGCGAATTGTGAAGCCAGCGAAAGGAATATAGGTAGAGAGGGGAAAAATATGTGTGAGTTCAGGTGGGGCACAGGAGAGGGGTGGGGAGGAAAGAGAGGGACGTGGGGAGAAAGGGAAGGGGTGTTGATAGAAGTTACCTAAATTTGGAGAATTCAGTGTTCACACTATTGGATTGTTAGCTACTCAAGCAGAATATGAGGTGCTGTTCCTCCACATTATGTATGGTCTCATTCTGGCAATGGAGGAGGACCAGGACAGAAAGGGCAGCATGTGAATGGAGTTAGCAACCGTGAGATCTGAAAGACATTGGTGAACCGAATGCAAGTGTTTCACAAAACGTTTGCTGAGGTATTGGTTGGTCTTGCCGATGTACAGGAGGCCACATTGGAACACCATGTACAGTGGATGAGGTTAGAGAAGGTGTACGTGAACCTCTGTCTTACTTGAAAGGACTGTTGGGGTCCATGGCTGGAGGTGAGGTAGGTCGTATAGGGACAGTTTTACATCTCCTGCAGTTGCAGGGGGAGGTTCCTCGGGAAGGCGTGGTTTGGGTGGGAAGGGATGAGTGAGCCAATCGATTGCCTTGGGAGCGGTCTTTGCAGAAGGTGGAAACGGGTGGAGATGGGAAGACGCGTGTCAGGTGGTGGGATTACGTTGGAGGTGACGGAAATGTCGGAGCATGATGTTTTGGATGGGGAAGCTTGTGTGGTGAAAGGTGAGGACCAGGGGATCCCTATCCTTATTCTGTCTGGGGGGGAAGGAGAGCAAGAGCAAAACGACAGCATAGGCCAGTGCCATCGGAAGTGGCGGCACTGCCTGGCAGCTGCAGCTCGCCTGTAGTCCGTCTGTTTTTTCTTTTTGTTATGGTTTTACTTATGTCTGGTTTAGTTTAGTTAGTTTATTAGATTGTGTAAGTGTGGGGGGGGTGGGAGAAACATGGGTTTGTCTCTTCCTTCGGGGGGATACGACCTTTTCTTGTCGTGTCCCCTGTCTCCGTCTGCGCTGACGGCCTCGGGCGGCGCTCGCGGCAGCGGCAGTTCTGGCAGCGGCAGTGGCCCGACTGGCCCAACCTGGCAGCAGCAGCGGCGTGACTTGGAGCTGTGGCGGCACTCCGGCATTCCAGTAGCGGCAACGGCCCGACTTGGAGCTGTGGCCTGACTTGGAGCTGTGGCGGCACTCCGCCGTTCCGGCAGCGGCCCGACTTGGAGCTGTGGCCCGACTTGGAGCTGTGGCGGTGTTCTGGCGTTTCGGCGGCGGTGGCGGCGCGGCTTCCGAGGCCCGGCCGTGGGCCCAGTGGACGACATCGTCGGGAGCTCGCAGGTCACAGGTTGGTGATCTGTTTTTCTGGAGCTCCCGCAACAACAGCTGCATCCGTTGGACTGGAGGGCGGCAGCTTCGGCAGCTTTGACCGCGGAGTTTGAATCGGCCCGTTCGCGTAGCGGGATTCAGCTGCGGGACTGACTCACTTACCAACACCCGGCAGGGTCACAACATCGGATGCCTGGATCGCCTCAGCGCAGAGGGAGAACAAGGAGGGAAGAGACAAAGACTAAGACTTTTGCCTTCCATCACAGTGAGGAGGTGTTTGGAGAACTCACTGTGGTGGATGTTAAATTTGTGTTTATTGTGTGTTTTTGTTACTTTTAATATATGTATGACTGCAGGCACGAAATTTCGTTCAGACCGAAAGGTCTGAATGACAATAAAGGTAATCTGAATCTGAATCTGAATCTTCTATGCTGTCGTGTGCTGGGGTAGCAGGGCGAAAGCCATGGACGCCAACAGAATCAACAAGCTCATCGGGATGGCTGGCTGCATTGGAGGTGGTCTCAGAAGGGAGGATGCTCCTCAACAGCGGGGCATCTCATGACACACTGGTCAACCTGAGGAGCACCTTCAGCAACAGACTGGTCCCACCACGGTGCAGCACAGAACGCCACAGGAGATCCTTTTTCCTGGTGGCTATCAAACTATACAGCTCCTCTCGCTTCTGTCATCGAGTAGACTGACTCTCACTCCCCCATCTTTGCACATTCGTTATCCTGGACTTTTCCACTCAATAATTTAATTTCATGTTTGTACAATATTACATATGTGCTGTGCAATAACAGGTCACTTAAATGTCATTATTATCATAATGCACATGACACTTTTAATGACTTGTAACTGTATCTTTTGACTGGTGGCAGACTCATTTCCCTCCGGAATTAATAAAATCGTATCGTATCGTAAACAGCAATTATAATTACACTAGATTAAGTGGGACCCGTTGGGTCCCATGTTCACACGGGAGGACTGGTCCCCCAACGCAATATTCCACCTCTCCACCAATTCCAATATTGGTGGCCAGTGGGGGGAGTGCTTTCTGGAGTGCAAGTATGGGTGTTGTGGGCCAAAGGGACTGGTTTCCAGAGGGCTAGTATGGACATTGTGGGCCAAATGGATTCTTGGGCTGGCAGCTCAGTCACTTGGGCCTGGTGGGCTGGTAGCTCAGTCACTTGGGCCTACTGGGCTGGCAGCTCAGTCACTCGGGCCTTTTGGTCTGGCAGCTCAGTCACTCGAGCCTGGTGGGCTGGCAACTCAGTCACTCTGGCCTGGTGGGCTGGCAGCTCATTCACTCAGGCCTGGTGGGCTGGCAGCTCAGTCACTCGGGCCTGGTGGGCTGGCAGCTCAGTCACTCGGGCCTGTTGGACTGGCAGCTCAGTCACTCGGGCCTGTGGGCTGGCAGCTCAGCCACTTGGGCCTGGTGGGCTGGCAGCTCAGTCACTCAGGCCTGGTGGGCTGACAGCTCAGGCGTGGTGGGCTGGCAGCTCAGTCACTCAGGCCTGGTGGGCTAGCAGCTCAGTCACATGGGCCTGGTGGGCTGGCAACTCTGTGACTGGCCTGGTAGGCTGGCAGCTCAGACACTCATGGCTGGTGGGCTGGCAGCTCAGGCACCCATGGCTGGTGGGCTGGCAGCTCACTCACTCACGGCTGGTGGGCTGACAGCTCAGTCACTCATGGCTGGTGGGCTGACAGCTCAGTCACTCATGGCTGGTGGGCTGGCAGCCGACTCACTCACGGATAGTGGGCTGGCAGCTGACTCACGGTTGGGGGCTGGCAGTTGACTCACTCATGGCAGGTGGGCTGCCAGTTGACTCACTCACGGTTGGTGGGCTGGCAGTTGACTCACGGCTGGTGGGCTCACACACACACACCCTCCATCACATACACACCGTCCAACACACACACACACACTCCATCTCACACACACGCACACCCTCCATCTCACACTCACATACACACCCTCCATCTCACATGTACACCTTCCATCTCACACACACACACCATTTCTGACACACACACTCACACCATCCATCACACACTCTCACACACTCACAAGCTCACACACAACATATATATGACAGTAAAACTCTCTTGAATCTACTCATGCGGTTGAGCGCGGTCTCTCCCCTGAGCGGGACTTCCGCAGTGAGCGGGACTTCCGGAATGAGCGCGACATTCAGTTCAAGCAGCACAGTGCAGACCAACCCTTCCATTTACTTCAATCTGCACAGTGCAGACCAATCCTTCCATTCAGTTCACACTATCCCACACACGCTAAGGACAATTTATACAAACCTGTGCGCCTTTGGAGTGCGGGAGGAAACCCAAACCTTAACCACTCCAAAGGCGCACAGGTTTTTATAAATTGTCCCTAGCTTGTGTGGGATAGTGTGCGGGGGATCGCTGGTCGCAGGCTGGGTCCACAAATGGGAGAGTGACGGGGAAAGTGGGGGGGGGGGGGGGGGGAGAATCGGAAAATGAGGGAGAGAAGGAGATGTGAGGGGACGGGGTAGTTGATAAGGGGGAGAAGAGTGGAACGGGAAGAAAGGAGGAAGAGGGCGGGAAGGGAAGAAAGGGGGAGGGGAGAAGGGTAGGGCGGAATGGAGAAGGTGGGATGGGTGCGGGAGGGGGGGGAAGGGGGAGAGGGGAGTTCAGTCTACACTCACTGAATCCATCCCTGGTGATCGGATCTGGAAGCGGACCAATACATCTATAAATAAAACAGAACGGCTCAGACTTTTCATTTGCATAATTGATTTTATTGTGTTAATTTAATATATTAATGTTTAAAATCCATGCATTGACCGAATAATATTTTACACGCTCAACCCTAACCGGGTGTCACCCGCATGACAGCATACGTCAGCGTGTATGTCGTGCAACTTGACAGTTTTACGGGCGTCAGTCACTGATGCTCCGCAGTCGCCCAAATGTTGCCCAAGTGGGACAGGCCCTTCAGTCTCATAATGGCTACTTTGACTTTCATTGGCACAACTTTGGTCCTCCTGTTGATAAACAGCAATAAAAGTTTCCAAATGTGATGGAAAGATGGAGGAAACACAAGGTGCTGAGAGCTCTCTTATACCTGCAATAAGGAGGCAGTTAAACCCACCTAAGCAATTACAAACACTCGGGAAGCCATGTGTCCCAAACACTATGATGCCCTGAAATGGGGGTCTATGTATAAGCACAGCTCTAATTTCTACATGGTGAAACCAAAATGGACAAAAATACCCTTTAATAAAATTTGACAATGTGCACTTTAACCACATGTGATTTTTTTCTTTTCCAAATCTCAAATTGTGGAGCACGAGGCAAATAAATAAATGAAGGGTTTTTGTCCCAAACATTATGGAGGGCACAGTATATTGTCGGAGCAATTCTGCATAAATAACTGTTTTGTTCGACTCAGAAATTCAAATTCAGTACAAGAAAATGTTAGATGAAACTAAAACCATTTGAATGGCAGATTTCAGCTAACTGTAAATGTAAAAGTAAAGTACCTTTTTTTTTCCTGTGCTTTTTGATGGGACAATTGTCTTAATGATGGGTTTACAATCATGTGTTCTCCCGCCCACAGAATGTCCTGAATATCTTTGCAGACAATAAGTACTTTTCAAACATAATAACTGCTGTAGAGTTTTATATGTAGTAGCAATTCGCATACAACATACTCATATATAAGGCCACACGATAAAAGGCAGTAAAAATAAACTGATGGAGGAAAGCAGATCAGGCAGCATCAGTGGTGGTAAATGAACAGAAGGTTGGTAACCTTCTTTAAGACTGGCGTCATCTCTACCATAAATGCCATACGCTCAATTTCCTCCATGAACGTTGCGTGACCCATCGCGTTCCTACAGCATTTTGTTTTTTGCTCAAGATTCCAGTATTTATATTCTCTTGTATCTCCATGATTAAAGGCAGTTACATTATTTTGAAGGTAATGAGACCTGAATATTGACAAGCTCACCGAGGACGATTGCCTTTATTTGAAATACTGCTGTGGGATAGACAATAGACACCAGACAATAGGTGCAGGAGTAGGCCATTTGGCCCTTTGAGCCAGCACAGCCATTCAATGTGATCATGGTTGATCATCCCCAATGAGTATCCCGTTCCTGCCTTCTGCCCATGTCCCCTAACTCCGCTATCTTTAAGAGCCCTATCTAGCTCTCTCTTGAAAGTATCCAGAGAACCGGCCTCCACCGCCCTTTGAGGCAGGGATTTCCACAGGCTCACAACTCTCTGTGCGAAAAAGTGTTTCCTCACCTCCATTCTAAATGGCTTACCCCTTATTCTTAAACTGTGGCCCCTGGTTCTGGACTCCCCCCAACATCGGGAACATGTTTCCTGCCTCTAGCGTGTCCAAACCCTTAATAATCTTATATCTATATTACTAAAAGTTTGATCTTAACCACTTCCTGTTGTTCTGTATATTGAATTTAGAAAAAACGCTGCCACTTATGGCTGTCATTTCTGTCCATCTTACTCAGAGCCCCCTCCGCTGCGCAGGACAAGAGGATTTTTCCCATCGATGAAAAGTAAAAGAGTTATTAGTGTTTAAAAAATGTTGAGATTGTCTCTCCTGAAGGCCACGCCCCTTCCGGAGGGACTATAAAACCCAGAAGTATAAGTGCCTCAGTCTCTTCAAGATGGGGAGTGAGAGGGTCACCTCTCAGTTTGAGCTGTGAATAACACTGAACACATGTCTACTAAACAATGAGTGGTTTTACTGACCTGTCAGTGCCCTTAATGTGGTTTGAAAATATAGTTTGGAAATGCTAAAGCTGTGTTGCCTTTGGTTTGGAATTGCTAAAGCTGTGTTGCCTAAATATAGTTGACTTGCCTGATTAAAGTTGCCTTGCCTAATTAAAGTTGCCTTGCCTTCTATATAAATAAAAGTCTAATCTTGACCACTTCCTGTTTGCGCTTTATATTGATTTTAGAAAAAGTGCTACCATGTACGGCTGTGATTTTTGGCTATCTTACTCAGAGTTCCCCTCTGCTCATCAGGTGCCGTGGACTTTTCCCATCGATTAAACATAAAAGAGTTATTAGTGTTTAAAAAATGTTGCGATTCTCTCTCCTGTCAATCACGCCATGAAGGCCATGCCCCTTCTGGTGGGAGGGGGGGAGGGACTATAAAACCCAGAAGTGTGGGCGTGGCTCAGTCTCTGCAAGATGGAGAAGGGAGAAGTCGTGACTTGCTGTCTTTAGTGGCCTTGCATCCTGCTTGAAATGGTATGAAACTGCACTTGAATTTGGTGGCCTTGCACCCTGCTTGAACTGGAATTTCAAGGAATAGCCGTGTCAACTGCCAGCCCACAATACCCATACTAGCACTCCAGAAATCCCCCTCCCCTCCCCACTGGCCACCAATATTGGAATTGGTAGAGAGGTGGAATATTGTGTTGGGGGACCAGCCCTCCCGTGTGACGCTGGGACCCAACGGGTCCCACTTAGTCTAGTGTTTCAATAGGATCCCCCCTTATCCTTCTAAATCGAGGGTATACAAGTCCAGCCGCTCCATTCTCTCAGCATAAGACAGTCCCACCATCCCGGGAATCAACCTTGAAAACCTACGCTGCACTTCCTCAATGGCCTTCCTCAAATTAGGGGACAAAAACTGCACACAATACTCCATGTGTGGTCTCACTAGGGTCCTGTACAACTGAGAAGGACCTTTTTGCTCCTATACTCAACTCCTCTTTTTATGAAGGCCAACATGCCATTTGCTTTCTCCACTGCCTGCTGTACCTGCATGCTTACTTTCATTGACTGATGAACAAGGACCCCCAGTTGTACTTCCCTTTTTCCCAACTTGACACCATTTAGATAATAATCTGCCTTCCTGTTTTTGCTACCAAAGTGGATAACCTCACATCTTACAGATACCTGTAAGAGCAACAGGGCCTTGGTTAACCTTGTTAATAATAACCATGGAACTATTTGAACTGATTTCCCAGATCATTTGTACTGCAGAATAAATCCTGTATCCACGTTATCGCTTTTGGATTATATTTTTTTGGGGTGAAGACCATTCGATGCAAGATGATCACTTAGTTGCCACGGATCTTGGTTAGCATTGCCATGAATCTTCCTCAAAAATTACATATGGCATTTGATTCATTCGTGCTCAATTAGGTGCCCTATACCCCCCCCATCCCCCTCAAATATTCATGACTGGAAAGCTCTTTGTCACCTTTCCATAATTTTGCAAATGACGTAGGTAAAATTAATTTGTCACTTACAATTGTGTTTTTAAGGGGAAATTATCTTATCATCTCTGATCTTACAGCAATTTGTTTTTTTGCTCCATCCATTAGCTCCATCCAATTGCTTAATCTGCTCAGTTCTTTCGCAGTTTATTCTTTTGCTTTGAATTCGAGCATCTGCAGTCTCTTTTGTCTTATTTCAATCATTTCACGCTGGATGGAAAATTATGTTATTTCTATGTGTAGGAAAGAACTGCAGATGCTGGATTAAATCGAAGGTAGACACAAAATGCTGGAGTAACTCAGCGGGACAGGCAGCATCTCTGGAGAGAAGGAATGGGTGATGTTTCGGGTCTATGTTTCGAGAAGAAGGGTCTCGATCCGAATCATCACCCATTCCTTTTCTCCAAACATTGATACTAAATTAAGATTAACAATTTTTCATTTAGTTTAGTTTAGAGATACTGCGCGGAAACAGACCCTTCGGCTAACGAGTCCGCACCGACCAGCGATCCCTACACATTAACACTATCTTACACACACTAGGGACAATTTACACCTTCATCAAGCCAATAACCTACAAACCTGTATGTCTTTGGAGTGAGGGAGGAATCCGAAGATCTCGGAGAAAACCCACGCGGTCATGGGGAGAACGTACAAACTCCGTACTAAGCACCCATAGTCAGGATCGAACACAGGTCTCCGATGCTGTAAGGCAGCAACTCTACAGCTGAGCCACCGTGTTGGTAATTGTTTATTTAAAAATGCATTACAAGTTGCACTATTGTGTTCACTGGGAATGTGGTCTGGTTACTCGGTTGGTTTGTGTTCCTAGTGTCATATTAAATGCAGATGGGCAAGACATATGTGGTAATTGCAACATAGAAACAAGCTGTTTGGCACAACTGTTCATCTGTGCCAGTCAGAAATGTGTTCCCCTACATGTACTTATCGAGCTCCTCCTTAACATCTGTGCTGTTTGGTTCAGCATGCCGTCATTGGTGAAGAGGTTTCTCCTAATTACAACTGGTCACTCATTAGTAGCTCCTTTATAGTTATTGTCTCTAATTTTAGGTTCTGTCTTTGATGACATTTGTTTAATTTATTGTGTCAACCCTATCTGCTGCGTAACTCCTAACCCTCTATGGGATCTATGGGAGAGGCATAAAATAGAAAAACATTAGCTTTGTCATGTCAGGTAAAAACACTTTGGGAAATATCGCCCCAATCCACTCAGAATATCAATCTTGACTCCCCAAAGTCTTTCAAATCACCTACAAGGCACAGATTTTGAATGTGATAAAACAAACTTAGCTCTTTTTCACTTTTGTAGTCCTTCTATCAACGATGTACCGTAGCAAGTAGCATCTAAAAGATGCATGAGCAACTGCACAAGGCTTATTCAATTGTACTTCCCAAATCCACATCAAAGTCATTTGTTGCATGGGAGCACCATGACATGATGTCTCCTTTTAAAATACACATTCTTCTGACTGGAAGCATATTGCAATTCTTTCATCACCATTGCATCAAAATCCTGGATTTTCTTTTTAGAGATACAGCACGGAAACAGGCACTTTGGTCCACGGAGTCCAAGCTTACCAGCGATCACCCTGAACACTAGCACTATCCTGCACACTAGGGACAATTTATAATTTACAGAAGTCAAATAACCTACAAACCTGTACGTCTTTGAAGTGTGGGAGGAAACCGGTGCACCTGGAAAATACCCACGCGGTCACAGATAAATTATACAAACTCCATGCAAATAGCATCTTAGTCAAGATCTGACTAAAACAACAGAGTTTTATCATGCATTCCATTTTTGAGAGGACTGTTGTAAAAATTATTGTTCCAATAGTGCAAGTCAGATTGCTGCCATGAGGAAGATGTCAATTAAGCCTGCGTTCCTTCTCTCAACAGTGTTGGAGCCTTTACCTCAGTCTCTTGTACAGCATCTTCGATGGATCATGCAAAAAGATTTGCTGGGACAAGATGTGTTCTTAATTGGGCCACCTGGTCCTTTACGACGCTCTATTGCCATGCAGTATTTGGTGAGTCATTTTCTTGTTCAGAAACAAATGCTGTATGAACTAAAAAATGTCATTTTAATTTGTGAAGAACAATTTTAATATGGTAAATAAATCAGTCTACAATTGAACAATGTATGAGTATAAAGTAAGAATGGCATAGCTTCTGGAAAAAAATCCCGACCCAAGAAGCCAGTTTCATTGCACATTTGTTGCGACATTTCGGCACCGTAATGTTTCGACACTTGAAAAAACACCGCACGTCATACGTCATCACGCCGCGTCACGCCTCAAATTTTTTGGTGACCTGATACATCAGTCAATGATGCCGGCAGTCACCGAAAAAATTGCCAAGTGGGACAGGCTTATTTTACACTGAAATAACAATTCACACAGATACTTTATATTTGCCTGTTTCATCATTGGTCATTAGCAAGCTTGCTGTCTTAGTCTTTGTAAGAAATCTATTCATGGGCAAATAAGGCTACAAGTTTTTGGAACCCAACCTCTTGAATTTTCCCTTGACAGGTTTGGCACTATCCAGATTTATTCCAGGTCTGAAGAGAGTTGGAAAATCTTGGATGTATCATTGGTTCTCAAGCCACCACTTTGATGATTTTGACCACTTTTTGCTTTCCCTCAAAAGCCATACAAATCATTTATATTCTAAACTTTGCTAATTGCCCCAATCCTATATCTCAGCCACATAAATCCCACTCCAATGTGCTGATATGTACGTTTCCTCTCTCCTTTGAATATTGCCTCCGCAGAGGTGCTTGGGTCCACGCCTGCGCACCGATTACACCAGATACCATAAAGTCACTGTGCAAATACAAACCCTTCTCTGCACATTCAAACCATAAAGCATCAGTCTCCACTTCAAATCCTCAGTTTCCCTCTCACATGAGCACCCAGGCATTCTATCTCCTGCATGCTAACCTGACCGGCTGTTGCTACTATCTTGTTGAAAACCCTGGATTTATGAGGAAGTGAGGAATAAAAATTGTGTAAAGTAGTATATAAAAATAACACAGGCTATGTGGAAATATTGGCTTGTAGAAGGAATCTCACCCCCACAACATCAATTTGACATCAGCCCTCCCAAGCTGAGTGAGGTAAAAGAAGTAATGAGGAAGGCAAGAACGGCCTCTGCATCAGGCCCTAATGGTTTTCCATATTGTGTCTACAAGAATGGCCCAGATATTCTGAAATTCCTCTGGAGGAACATGAGGGTTGCGTGGGAAAAGGAAGTCATCCCCAAAGCCTGGCGAAGAGCAGGGGGAGTCCTGATCCCAAAAGAAAAAGATTCTTCCACCATCGAACAGTTTCGGCAAATAAACCTTCTTAACATAGAGGGTAAGATCTTTTTCATTGTGGTGGCAAATAGACTTACAAAGTATCTGATACAAAACCATTTCATTGATACATCAATCCAAAAGGCTGGCATAGCAGGCTTCTCGGGATGCCTTGAACATACCAGCGCCATATGGCATCAAATCCAGACTGCTAAGAAAGAATGAAAGAATCTGCATGTCTTGTTCCTCGATCTGGCCAATGCCTATGGACCAGTTCCTCATTCGCTACTGTGGACTGCTTTTGAATTCTTTCAGGTGCCAGGAATAATAACAAATCTGGTAAAAAACTACTTCCAGGATCTGCAATTTTGTCTCACAACATCAGACTTTACCACAGTGTGGCAACCACTGGAAGTAGGCATCATGGCGGGGTGCACCATCTCACCATTGACCTTCACTATGGCAATGTAGCTCATTATCAGAGCATCAAAATGGGTTGTGGGAGGAAAACGGTTACAGTGTGGTCAGCGATTGCCACCGGTACGAGCCTATATGGACGATATAACAACACTAACAACAACTATCCCCTGCACCAAGAGACTTCTGGAAAAACTTCATCAAAACATCGCATGAGCAAGGATGAAGATTAAACCCAGCAAGTGCAGAAGTATCTCCATTGTCAAAGGTCAAGTCAAGGATCAAAGATTTCATATTAACGGAATACCTGTTCCAACTGTTTCAGAAATGCCAGTGAAGAGTTTGGGCCGATGGTATCCGGCCAATCAGCACACATGTGAAAGAGTGGCTTGGACTTCCATGATGCTTAAATGCTGTCGGACTGTACGGGAGTGGCAAATTGGAATTACCCATTACAGGACTTGTGGAAGAGTTCAAATGCACTAAAGCAAGGTTGGTCATGACCCTCACTGAATCTGAAGATACTGTTATTCGAACAGCAGCCCCCCCGAACCCATCTGAGGCCGTTCAGAGTGCTAAGTCTGCTCTTCATTTCTGGGATATGGCTGGCCAAGTCCAACCCAAGGCTTGTGTCTCCACCCGGCGCGGCCTGCGGACTTTGGGAGCTGCGGACTCCGGTAGGAGGTGGCCGACTCGAGGTCCAGGCCACTGAGGACGTCCCCCAGCCCCGACATTGGACTTGCATCGCCCTGCCGAGTGGGCCTGAACATCGGGCCGCCTGTAGCGGCGACTGCGGAGCGCTCGGGGAGGCCCCAACCACGGGTGAACAGTGGGGAACATCAGGGGAAGAGACTGACTTTGGTGCCTTCCCTCACAGCGGGAAACTTTGATCCTGCTGTGAGGGGATGTTTTATGTTGAATTTCTACTCATGTTGTGTTCTTTATTTTTACTGTATGGCTGTATGGTGGTTTCAAGCCACGGTTGCCTAGCCAGATGCAACTAAATTTAAAGTGGCACTTTCTTCCCAATAACCCTCTCTGGCTTAACCCCTCCCTTCACCACCTCCAGTTTAAATTCCAATTGGAATATTTTGGAGGACCAAGAACACCGGAGAGCCGGGCTCGGGCTCGTCCCAAAAGCTCCTCAATGGCACAAGGCAACATCAGTGCAGAAAAGACGGCTCGTTGGGAAGGAGGTGAGAAGACGGGAGGAGGCAGAGCGACACACCAAGGCCCTCTCAATGGCCAAGCAAGACCAATGGACTAACTGGGAGAGCCTGGAAAAGAGGAAACTCAGCTGGCGTGAAATCTGGCAAATGGAGGATCTCGGCTAAGTTTTGTCATCAGAGCCACTTATGATGTTCTACAATCACCGCAGAACCTGATGCAGTGGTTTGGAGAACATAACCAAGTTCTCAGACGGCTGTCATCAATACTTGAACAGAGGCGAATGATCACAAATGCTTCCCCACCAACATCGGCAGGAAATGTCCACTTCACAACATTTGTACCAGCAGGCCAACCTCCAGAGCACCAGATAACATCAATGGATGCAAGCATTCTGCAGCCAGCTCGGGATTGGAAGTGGACTTAGAAAAAACGCTTGTGTTTCCCCCAGACATTGTGGTTACAACACTCTGGCCAGACATGGTTCTGTGGTCCCCAACAGCCAAGTTGGCATATGCTGTGGAATTGACAGTTCCATGGGAAGATGGTGTTGAAGAAGCTTATGAGAGGAAAAAAAACAAGTACTCTGAACTGCCAACTGAAGCTTCCCAGAATAGCTGGAAGACCAAGATTTTCCCTGTCGAAGTGGGATGCAGGGGATTTGTTGCTACATCTATGACCAGGCTATTAAAGAAAATGGGGGTGAGGGGTCTCTCCCTCCAACAAGCAATCAATCATTATCAAATTCTGCAGAAAAAAGCAGCAATTGGATTTGGACAACAATTGGGCTGCAATATGAATACAGGAGGGTATACATGGAATACATGGAATTGAGGGGGTGTAACTGGGCCGCCAGGTATCACCGTTGAGCCCTCTGGAGATGTTGTGGGCTTATCAATGAAACGTCAAAGAAGGAGGGTGCCCACCTGATAACCCTGTACCTACCCTACCTTTCACCACTCCATTCCCACTGCAAATAGCAAGAGTGCCGACTTATTACATGTTGACTTGAAACATCAAGTCCTATTAGCTCTACTGTAGGATCGACTTGGTTTCTGAGAATATTTATGTTTATTATAATAAATGTCCTTAAATTCCCAAGATAAAGAGATCTTGGGAACATTTTCCTAATGAGTTGTCCCCTTCCTTATAATTATTTTAATTATAATGAGTGTACAATTTAAGATGTGCATTTTAACAAGCTCCTTAGATATGTTTGTTTTCCTTGGTTATCATTATTAATTTAGATGTACCCTTTCCCCCCAACAGTTCACATGGGAAACATCTATTTAGTTATTTTCAATGACGTACATCATAGATTTTGGATTGAATTAAAGTATTAACTTTAACCTCCCATTTAGCTCCACATCCACTCGTAGGGTTTGCCTCTGGTCCTATGGTTTAAACAACTTCTCCGGTGGGCATCGTTTTATTTTTTTTCACCATTTTTCTTTTGGGGTTCAGTTGGGCTTCAGATTCAGTATAATGTGACCTCTTTTTTTCTGCATTCCGAATGAACATTGAAAATGGGTAGGCTGAGAAGAACAAGCTCATTGATCAAATGCCTCCCATACCAAAATGACTAGAGCATTAAGGCTAGACACATCCAGATCCAACTCTCAGTAGTTATATCATCTCCTTTAAGACAAAAAAGAAAGAAAGAAATGAATGGTGCTATGAAGGGAAAATAATGTGTAAAATACCTCCACCATACCCTGAGGTGTGAATATATTATGAAAATGCATTTTGAAGTGATTTTGACTGATTCTGTTAGTGTTCTCCTAACCTAATTTCTCTTGCTGCAGTTTCTATGAATAAAAATTGAACCAGACGTTGAAGGAGTTGCTGTAATAAGGAATATTGCCAATAAGCTGGTGATAAGTAGAAGCTGAAGAGCACATTTCATATAGGAAAATTAGTCCACATCAAAACCATGACTTCTTGATTTCAATTTCAGTTGCTATGCTGTGTGAAAGTGACATTTTTACTGCTACAAATACTAGCACATCCACCATTGCAACAATGACCTATGTAACACCCTTCCTTTTGGTAGGTACCTCAGTATCTTACTCCAAACCCGGAATGACTGAGTTCATATGGGCTCTATATTTTATACCCTGATATATTCCATGTTCAGCATTATAAAAGTTTGGTTAGGCCTCATTCGGAGTATTGTTTGCAGTGCTGATCACCCAATTACAGGAAGGATATGGAGAGTTTGGAGAAGGTGCACAAGAAGTTAACCAGAATGCTGTCTGGATTACATGATATTAGCTTTTGGGAGAGATTGGACAAACTTGGTTTGTTTTCTCTGGAGCATCAGAGGCTGATGGGAAACCTAACAAAAGTATAATATTATGAGCGACATAGAAGGGGTAAACAGTCGGAACCTTTCTCCCAGGGTGGAAATGCCGAAGACGAGAGGATATAGCTTTTAGGTAAGAGGGGGAAAGTTTAAAGATGTTTAAAGTTTTATACACAGACAGTGGTGGGTGCCTAGAACTTGCTGCAAGGGGTGGTGTTGGAAGGAGATGTGACAATGGCATTTAAAAGGCTTTTTGATAGGCACAGTGATATGCAAGGAATGTAGAAGTATGGATTATGGAGCAGAGAAGATTAGTTTAACTTGACATAATATTTGGCGTAGATGTTGTGGGCCATTGGGCCTATTCCTGTTCTGTACTGTTCTATGTTATAGATGATGTTTATATTTAGGGAAACCACGCAAATGCTTGCATGATTTTTATAATTTTGATATTCTTTTCTGGAAATGGAACAGCAAATCTCATAGATACATTAATAAAATTAGAAGTTAACGTAGCCACCGAATAAAAATTAGTGATAGTTAACTCGCATTTTTATGTGCGTTAAATGTGTCTCTCCTCATGAAGCAATTTATAATCTCAGCCACTTTATTTTATCGAGCAACTTAATATGTATCTTTCCTCCCTAAACATCTTGTTCTCTCTGAATCTTTCTCCTCATTAGGATAGACTTTTTTCTTCACTTAACATTTCCTTGCGTGGCTCAGTGTCACATTTGTTACATACTCTGCATGTTAAACAATGTTTTATTAAATTATAGATAGTATATTAATTCAGGGAGTTCTTAATTTCCCTTCAAAATCATTGTATTGTGCTTCTTTCATAATTTTGGACTTGGGTGGTGTGATGGCAAAGTGGTTAATGCTGTTGTCTCAGAGCGCCAGCCACCTGTGTTTGATTCTGATCTCTGGTGCTGTCGGTGTGGAATATACATGTTCTCCCTGTGACCACATGGATTTCCTTTGAGTGCTTTGATTTCCTCCCACATCCCAAAGATGTGGGCTGAGAGATTAATTGGCCACTGTTAATTGGCACTAGTCTAAATGGGTGTGAGAGAAGTGACGCTGGGAGATAGATAAATAGGTGCAGGAATAGGCCATTTGGCCCTTCGAGCCAGCACCGCCACTCAAAATGATCATGGTTGATCATCTAAAATCAGTACCCCATTCATGCTTTTCCCCCATATCTCTTAATTCTTTAAACCCTAAGATCTAAATCTAACTCTCTTGATAACATCCAGTGAAATGGCCTCCACTGCCATCTGTGGCAGAGAATTCCACAGATTCACAACTTTCTGGGTGAAGAGGTTCTCCTCATCTCAGTCCTAAATGACCTACGTCTTATTCTTAAACTGTGACCCCCTGGTTCTGGACTCCCCCAACATCGGGAACATTTTTCCTGCATCTAGCCTGTCCAATTCTTTAATAATTTTAAGTTTCAATAAGATTCCCTCTTGTCCCTCTAAATTGCAATGAATACAAGCCTAGTCAACCCAATCTTTCATCATATGTCAGTCCCGCCATCCCGGGAATTAATCTGGTGAATCTACGCTGCACTTCCTCAATAGCAGTAATGTCCTTCCTCAAATTAGGAGACCAAAATTGCACACAATACTCCAGGTGCGGTCTCACCAGGGCCCTGTACAACTGCAGTAGGACCTCCTTGCTCAAATCCTCTTGCAATGAAGGCCAACGTGCATTAGCTTTCTTCACTGCCTGCTGTACCTGCATGCATACTTTGAGTGACTGATGTACAAGCACACCCAGGTCTCGCTGCACCTTTTCCTAATCTGGCACCATTCAGATAATAATCTGCCATCCTGTTCTTGCCACCAAAGTGGGTAAACTCACATTTATACTTATTATAGTGCACGTCATGCATCTTCCCACTCACCCAACCTATCCACGTCACCCTGCAGCCTCATAGCATCCTCATCGCAGCTCACACTGCGACCCAGTTTTGTGTCATCCGCAAACTTGGAGATGTCACAGTTAATTCCCTCGTCTAAATCATTAATATATATTGTAAATAACTGGGGTCCTGTGAGTGTGAGTCGGAGTGAATAGAGGACAGGAAAATAAATGGCCGAATGAGATTGATAGGATTGTTCTGTGGTTGGATAAACCAAATGGCCTCCTATGTCGTTAGAAAATATGTACTCAGCAGCTGGTGAATGTGATTATGCAGTTGAGATTTAATCTAATGCGTTAGGTTAATTTGATAGGAGTACTGCATACCTGAATTGCCACCCTGAAGGAACTGGTCAAAATCTCAACCCATTTTCTATGTTTTTCAAATAAATCTTCAACTGAAAGAGAATGAGAAAACTATTTGAACAAAAATAATATAAAACTTGGGAATTTGAGCAATTTGTCTCTGTTGCTAGACTTCCTCCCAACACCATTCTCAAGTTACCTGAACGATATTCTCAAATTTTACATTTGGAAAAAAAAGTCTTACATTTATTTTTAGTTCTATTGCCAACTATGTTAAGGTTTAGGTTTATTATTATCATCACACGTACAAAGGTACAGTGAAAAACATTGTTTTCTAAGCTATCCAAACAAATCAGATAATACTCTACATAAATACAACCAAGCTAAACTCAAGCATGAGAGATAGAGTGAAGGGAAAGATACAGTGTACAGAGTAAAGTTCTCAGGGTTCTAGCACATCAGTTCCAAAAATCTAGGCTTATCTGGCCTCATGCCAAAATAATTATGTTCACCCTGTTTACTCCGTTATTGTGAACACATTTACTTTGGTTTTCCTTAAACTTCTCCAATTATTCCAGAATGCATGATTATGCACAAAATGCTGCAGCGAAGAGGAATCTGGGTTCCCTCAAACATGCAACACTCAGTTAACATGTAGTCACTAAGGAGGCGTGGAATTTTGGCCTTTAATACGGCAAGTCTTGCAACGCCTATTCAGGGTGTTGATAAAACCACAACAGAAGTCCCGACCTGAAATGTCACCTGTCTAGTTTCTCCAGAGATGCTGGATGGACACCGCTGAGTTACTCCAGCATTTTGTGTCTATCTTTGGTATAAACTAGCACATGCAGTTCCTTTTTATTACTCTGTATAGTTTTGTCTTCTATTTAGAGAGAAATATGCTTAGTTTGGAAGCAGTTTAAAGAAGATTCATCACATTGGTACGTGGGTAAAGAGGTGGTTTACTGCGGAATGTTTGAATAATCTGACCCTGTTGGAATTTGGCAAAGTAAGAGCTAATCTATTGTGTGAGGTCCTGTGGATAATCAACAGGGTGGATGTTTTCCCTCCTGGTAGTAATTTAGATCTGATAACATAGCATCAGAATCAGCACAGAATATGAAGTTGAGAAGGATTTCTTTTTCCTCAGTTGGTTGTAAATCTTTAGAATTCGCTATCCCAGAGGACCACAGAGGCAGAATCATTGAATATCAACACTGATTTTTTTTACTCTAGTCAGCTGTGATCTTACTGATTTGTGAGGTGGGGTCAAGGTTTAGAATGGCCAACTCCTGCTCCTGCTCTTAAATTCGAGGGCCACATGAGGGAGTCTTAATTATTTGCTTTCATCAACTGTATTCCTTTCCTTGGCCTGTCCCTTCTCATATTTGGATGCCTGAATTGTTGGTGATGCTCCAGCCAAAGCCTATCCAGTAATTTTTAATTTATTGTCATATCACTATTTAAACCCAATCATCTGTATCATTACTTTGCTATCATCTTGTCAGGACAACTTACTGACAGTGAAATATATCAACAAACTGGTAATGTAACTAAGTTATTTAATCTGTCAAGTGTCAATGGTGCAACTATTATATTAAAAACCTGACTAATCGTATTCCACCGCAGGAATTGACCAAGCGAGAGGTGGAGTACATGGCCTTGTCCAGAGATACCACTGAAACAGACCTTAAGCAACGCAGAGAAATTCGAGCAGGAACAGCCTTTTACGTCGATCAGGTGAGTTATACTTAGCTGTTGAACCAATTTGTTCATTAATAGGAACAAATTTTTATTTTTATAAAATTCGTCTTCACATTAGTGATATAGAAAAGGAAGGCAGGATTGAATCAAAATGTGTCATATCATATTGGTAAGACCCAGGCATTGAAAAAGGGATACAAGTACAAAAAAGTAGAATTCTGGAAAACCCAGCAGGTCAAGCAATGCTGCCTGTCCCACTGTCTCCAGCATTTTGAATGTCATCAATGAATGTCTTTGTTGCTACAGCATTACAGACGCCTTAACATGACAACACAACAAATAACTATACAATAAACAATGATACAATAAATTATCTGATATAAATTATCTGGTAACCAGACCATTATTGTGCAAGCTGAAGTACATAGTGCAATCTTATACAAAGTTCAGAGTCGACATTTCGGCTCAAGACCCTGCATGAAGATCTAGTCCACATGTCGGGTTTTGATCTGAAACACCAATTTACACCTTTTGCACCTCAGATGCTGCTCGACATGCTCCAGCATTCTGTATTTTGTTTGTGATTCCGGCACATGCAGTCTTATTGTCTTTGTAAGTACAAGTTTGCTGAAATGTTGCATTTTCATGCCTCGCTATGATTTCTAATAGGTACTCAGTAGCAGGTCAGTGACTGTCAATTTAATAAAACCATGCTGACTTTCACCTGTTTTATCGTGTGTTTCCAAGTACCACAAAACTCATCCTTAATAATGCACTCTAAAATTTAACCAACCACAGAAGTCAAAAGCCTGTAATTTTCTTTATTTTACATCACTCTCTTCTTAAACAGTGAAGATACATTGCATTTCGTTGTCTCTGTACTGTACACTGACAATGACAATTAAAATTAAAAATTGAATCTGAAGATACATTTGTGATTTCCAGTCCTCTGGAAGCATTCCTGACTCTACTGATTCTTGAAAGGTCACTAACAGCTATCTCTTTGATAACTCTGGAGTGTAGTCCATGTGGTCAACGTGACATAAACCTTCAGACCTTTCAGCTTCCTAAACACCTTGAAAAAGGCATGGCGACTGCAGATCTTTCACTGTGAATTTCTGGCACATTGCTGGTGTCTTCTACTATGAAGACTGACCCAAAAGTAACTCATCCCTCATCTCTTTGTTCGCCTTTGCTACTTCTCCAGTGTAACTTTCCAGTGTTCGAATGTGCTCTCTTGTTTCTATGTTACTCTTTAAAAACTGTAAAAACGTTTTTTGTTTAGTTTAGGGATAGAGCGAGGAAACAGGCCTTTCATCTCACGAGCCGGCGCTGACCACCGATCCCTGCACATTAACACTATCCTACACACACTGGGGACAATTTACAATGTTACCAAGCCAATTAACCTACAATCCTATGTCTTTGGAGTGTGGGAGGAAACCAGAGCTCTTGTGGAAAACCCATGCAGATCATGGGGAGAACATACAAACTCAGTACAGACAGGCACCCGCAGTCAGGATCGAACACGGGTCTCTGGCCTGTAAGGTAGCAACTCTACTGCAGCGCTACCTTGGTATCCTTTTTTATGTTGTTGGCTAGCCTACCTTCATATTTCATCTTTCCTCCCCTTTTTGCTTTTGTCATTGCCTTCTGCTGGTTTTTAAAAGCTTCCCATTCCTCCAACACCACTAATCTATGCCATCTTCTTCTTTCGTGTGGCGTGCACAGCCTAAAGTTGTTGGACAACTTATTCTATTTGATCTTCCGTTTGTGCACATCGAGTTGATTGCATTAGTCGAAACAGGGCGGACCACGTGAAGGTTGCAATCTCCCACCCCATCTATGCCATGTTCTATGCCTTCTCTTTTGCCTTGATGTTATCTTTGACTTTCTTTGTCAGCCACAGTGACCTCATTCTCTCTTAGTATATTTCTTGCTCTTTGGGAGGAAAAGATCCCGTGTCGTCCACTTCCTTCCGCATGCCTCTGTAGTTACTCAACTGTAACATTAATACTCCAATTTTAGTTTCTCCCTCTCAAACTGCAGGTTGAATTCTGTCATATTATGAATGCTAACTCCTAGGAGTTGCTTCACCTTAAGTTCTCTAATCAAGTCTGATTCATTGCACAACTCCAAATCCAGAGTACACAAAAGGCTGGAGAAACTCAGCGGGTACAGCAGCATCTAAGGAACGAAGGAGATAGGCGACGTTTCGGGTCGAGCCTCCTCTCCTTCTTTAACTCCAAATCCAGAATTGCCTTTTCCCTAGTGGGCTCGACGACAAACTCTGAGAAGTCACCTCATAGGCATTTTGCAAAGCAGAATTGCAGGTGATATAAATTAATAGTAAATACATTTACACCTGTATGATATCCCTATTTACATGAATCAGCCATATTTGATTGGATAATATTGTGCAAGTTTTTTTAGTACTTATGAAAAATGTTTTTTAATTAATACCAATTCATAAGATGATAGTGAAGCCATCAGGACAGTGTAATTGTGGCATTATGTAAAATGCAATTTACTCTTTCCTCGAGCTGTCATACAGCTTGATCTTCTATATGACTCAGAGGTAATAATTACTATCATTCTTGATGTAAAGGGCAACCTTTTCTGTTAAAATGTTATAATTATATTTCTATGTTCAAATAGGCACACTGATATATTACCCATCTAAATATGAGTGGAATTAATTGGTGGTTTTTGTGTATTTTTCCAAATAATGGTAGTTACATAGCTGACACCTCTTCTGCTCTCTGTCATTTGGGGCCTTTAAAGAATGAGCTTTTGTATTATTAAACCAAAAATAAACATTTGTAAATAAGATGGTAAACTAATTATTAATACATACTCTGCTACCGCATGATTCCGAGCTTCCTTTTCATAGAATTCAGATCATCATTTTTGAAAATGTCATGAAGAGACATGACACTGTTCAGCTGGCAACATACTCCAGAAATGTGTTAACCTTTGCAGAAACAAGAACCAACTGGTGTCCAATTTATAATGTTTTTGAGATTTAAACACACTCCTCCCAAAATAGTTAAATTGTAATAATGTATTGAATGATACACAATCTATCTCCCCATTATATTATAAATCTAACAGGTCACCTCAAAATTATCTTGGTTCTTTAATCTCAATTGAGTGATGTAACTCAAATGACACTGCACGAGATGTCTGCTATTTTTAGCAGGATGGTGGGTCCGTTATAAGGTATAAAGCCCCTGTCCCACTTTCACGACCTAATTGGCGACCTCTGCCGAGATTGTCCTTATTATACTCGCAGCATGGTCGCCACAAGGTCGTAGGAGGTCTTTGTTACTCTTCCTCATGCTCATGAGTGGTCTCTGCATACTCGTGGCCTCAAGTAGGTCGCGGCGGTTTTTCCAGCATGCTAAAAAATGTCCACGAGTAAAAAAAAGTTGGCATGGAAAAAATTGATACATTTTACTCGTAGGTAGGTCGTAGGTAGGTCGTAGTAGGTCGTGATGGTAGTCGTAAATAGTCATAGGTAGTCGTAGGTAGTCATGGGTTGGTAACTGGCCCGAGAAAAAACATGCAAACATTACATCATTTTATCATGAGATCATTTTCCACTCATAGCTAGGCGTAGTTGGTCTTCGGTGTGGAAGACTAAGGTCGGGGGGGGGGGGGGGGGGTCGTAGGAGGTCGTAGACATATTCGTAGAAGGTCTTTTACTTTGGCGACTCAACACGCCCTTGACATTTTTTTCAACACCTCTAGGGTCTTCTAAACTTGTGGATTAGGTCGTCCAAGTGGGACAGGCCCTTAGCTAGGCAGAACCGAGCTGCTTTGCAGCAGAATGATAGACTGACGACCTCCAGGCCCAGGAAATTGATAATCGTGATAGAATAAATGAAATTGAACGATTTGAACCCATCATTGATTTCAAGGAATAGGAAGGAACTGCAGATGCTGGTTTACACCGAAGCTAGACACAAAATGCTGTAGTAACTCAGCAGGTCAGCCAACATCGTTTGTGCCTACGTGCACAACTACTGCCGGCTTTTCACCTTCTCTCTTTCTCGAGGATGTTCTGAATTCGACTTGTGACATTCTGAACCCTGGCACCAGGGAGGCAACAGACCATCCTCGTCTGCTGCCACAGAATCTCCTGTCTGCTCCTCGAACAATGGAGTCACCCACCACTATGGCTCTGCCCGATGTTGGACTCGCTGGTCGAGCCCCAACTCTAGGATTGGAGCCACCGACGTGTCCGCCGCGTGGACTGGAAACATCGTCTCCCCCGACTGTTCCCAAGAGGGCGTACCTGTTTTCATTAGGCACAGACACCTGGGTCTCCTGCACTCCACGATTTCCACCCTTTCTCTCAGTCACACACCTTTGTTCTTCCCGTATCCTTGGCATGACAACCTCACTGTAGATCCTGTCCCGGAAATTCTTGTTTGGCCGGAAACCTTGAGGTCATCCAGCTGCTTCTCCAGTGCCCCAACACGGTCCTTCAGGAGCTGAAGCTGGATGCACTTGCCACAGTTATAGCAGCCAGAGAATCCATCCGTGTCCCTGGCCTCCCACATCCTGCAAGCATCAGACTGCCTCATCTTACCCATCATGTGTTCACCGTGTCCCATCCTCTCCAGCTTTTTGCGTAGCCTCTTCGCCGAAGACTCTCGAGCCAATGACTCACACTTTACTCACAAGGCCGCTCCCTCACTGCCGCTCCCTTAGAACAGCCTTGCTTATATTCACTGCTAAATTGCCAAATTTACCAATTTACAAACTAAATTCTTCCGTTTTAAGCTGTTTTTCCCATGTGACTTACTCACCTTTTCCACTGGTTTCAGCGAATTAGCTCTTCTCCCTGCTTCTCTTTGATTGCTGCTTGTCCAAGATCCACGTAAGCACTGGATCTTGAGGTCAACAAGAGCAGTAGTCCTTATACCAATGCTGCAGATACATACTTCCTATCGGTTAGAGAAATAATTGTTTAGCAGTTCCACAACTATGCTGCCACTGCCTCTTTAATCTCACACATTTCAAGTCAGCTAACGAGTCTATTATTTGGATATTTGCCTGTTAAAAGTCGATATGGAAAACAAATTTTGCATTGTTCTCATTAACCTTCTCTGTTATTTTGTTGAAGAATTCATTCCAGTTTTTATGGTTTATTCTTGTGAAATCAGTGTTGGTTTTCCTTTTCAGCCCATGCATTTCTACATGGTGGTTAATTTTGCTGCTTCGTAATGGCTGTAAAGATTCTGCTCTGTGTATCCACCCTCCCTTTATGGAACAAGAATGCAATGGTTATTATTTTACAGTTTTATGGAAGATTGTGACCTGAGGTATTATTTCCATCCTCAGTCGTATTCTATCCAGGCTGCGTGATCTTTTCACAAAGGAGTGCTTCTCTTTATTCTCATCTGAGCCAATTTTTACAATTCCTCTGTTTTAACTCTGGTGTTAACAGCAACCTGTGAATGAATGCATGCACAAATTTGAGATGGTGTTTATTAAAGCCAGATCATCCTTTGAGTGGAAATCATTGGCCTGTTTCACATAGTAGAAATGTGGGACAATCATCTCACTTTATTCAGTCTGAGATTGAGCGATCCTATTTTATTTAAAGCAGCATATCAAAAAATAGTGTGATTCATGAACCCAAGGTTATTTGGTAAAATAGGTACAGAGGTACAGTACAGTCTTCCCACTGCTTTGAGAAATAGAGAAGAGACCTGCTGGTCAGTTTTCTGGTCAGTTTGCCAGTTAGTTCTGGAGAGGATGCCTGTCTGAGGGAGATTTAATTACACACCTCAAATGCACTGCTAGTCAGAAGCAAAAGCTACCTTGCAAAAAAATCAAGCAAGCCTGTTGATTGGTTGTGCGCAATAATTTAGTTATTGTGTTCTTGTGCTTGAGAATGATTCTGAAATTAAGTAAGTTTGGAGTAAAATATATTGGGTAGATGCACAGTCTCTTGCCCAGAGTAGGTGAATCGAGGACCAGAGGACATAGGTTTAAGGTGAATGAGAAAAGATTTAACAGCTATCTGAGGGGAAACTTTTTCACACAAAGGGTGGTTGATGTATGGGCCAAGCTGCCAGAGGAGGTAGTTGAGGCAGGGACTATCCCAACATTAAAGAAACAGTTGGACAGGCAGATGGATTGGATAGGTTTTGGAGGGATATGGACCAAATGCTGGCAGGTTCGACCAGTGCAGCTAGGATATGTTGGCCAGTATGGCAAGTTGGGCCGAAGGGCCTGGTTCCGCTCTGTAACACTCTATGACACTAAAACTGACTGTACTCTATCTGTGTATTTGTATCTTTGTGGAAGACACTTAATCTTGCCTCCCTCAGATTTTCTCAGCATGTCTTTGATAAGATTCAAGAAAGGTGCAACTGCAGTTTTGGTCTGAGAGAGCTATTAGAAGAAAGGTGCTTTGTGGGCACATTTATGAATGTAGAATTTTCATGCTTTAAAAATTGAAATTATCATAACCAAGAGAATAGTTAAGACTGATTAATACTATTTTTAGTTTCAAAAACAAAGTGCTAGAAACCTGATAAAGCTGGAATCATTCAACAGATCAGGCAACATCCATATAGAGAAAGAAATGGTGTTAACATTTCAGTTGAATGACTTTTCAACAATAACTTTTTTTTGCAGTTGGTACCTGACCTGGTGAGCATATTATTTCCATTCTGTTGGTTGTTTAGCTCAGCCGTAGCTTTCTTTCCTGAGTCAGAAGATCATTAGTTCCAATCTTGCTCTGGAGCTTGAATGTAGGCTTAAATGTAGTTTTACACATAACACATTTTGCATTGTTATAGATATCAATATTTGTGATGATAAATGGAGGCTAATGGATGTAGGGCTTGGCATGGATGACTTGAAGACTTCACTATTCATATTATCAAAACCAAATTAAATTACTTTTAATCTGATCACTTTTCTGGGATTTGAGAATGAAAAATGGCTGCACATTTGTACTGCATTATCATAGAAATTACCTTCAGAATTGTCCATGCAATGCGTTGAAATTTTTCGGAGACATTGTAAGCTGTTGTATGAATGTTAGCTCATGCACTCTTCATTAAATTGTGTTGCCTGAAGCACATTCTCTTCCAAGTAGAGGACATTGTTTAATAGTGCTATATCTTTGTGTATTCTTTCTCAACTGTTTAAAAATGGGGATTTTTATTTAACAGATATATTAAGGATTAAATCTTTGTGGGTCATTTCGGCAGGCAACCAATAGCCAACCAGATTACTGTCAGACTTAGAGTTGTGTATAAACTGCAGCAGGGAAAGATAAGAGTTATTTCCCAAAAGATGTTGGTGAACCAATTAAACTTTAACATGATATTTTCATTGTCACTATTACTGGTACTATCCTTTTATTCCATATTTATTAACTGAATTTAAGTTCTTCAGATGTCACATGAGATTTCAATGTGTCTAGATTCCAGATTGGTAGTCCAAGCCTCTGGGATATCCTGTCTAATTTTACATCAATGTTCTTTTATCCTGTGCCAGAGTACTTTCTGATTAATTATTTTTGCATTAATATTGCATGGTCATATTTTGTTAGACAGTTGACTTGAACAGTGGAATTATGTTTACTGCCATTTTGAAATTACTTGTTAGTTGACGTTTATGGCAAACAGAAGTAATCAGTGATTTAGCAGAATACCAGGCAGTTTTAGCACGTGTATGCTTCACAGTTGCGTAGGCGTTTTTTTAAATGTCTGGTGGGAAATCATTTACTGAAAGCTTGTCTGCAATTAAAATACTATGATTATGATATTTAACACCACATTAGTGTGTGAGCCATACAACAGAGCTCAAATAAATTAGATGTTCAGCTCTTTAATAACAATTGTATATACTTGAAATATTAACAAAAGTTTCACTGAAGTACATTTGAAGTGTGGTCATTTTTGCAATGTAGAGAAGCATAATATCCAATCTGGTCATACCAAGTTTCTATGCAAAGTGGTGAGATGAAAGAGTATGTGATATATTTTTGGAGGAACTGGTTGTGTTTCATATTTGCTGGGAAAAAGCTTAATTCCTTCTTCGATAGAGATTTTTTTTAACTTCCATGTTAGTGAACCAGAAAGACATTACCTTTCAAGCCTAGTGCTGACGCTGGAGCTCAGATTTTGAGGGCACCAAACCAAAAGGATCACTTTTGTTGGATTGGAACATCAGCATGAATTATATGTTCTAATATATATGGTGGTCCTAAATTCACAGCTGCCAGAATAAAAATAAATGGTGCTCCCACTGCACTGAAGGTGATTATATATTAATAGGAAAGTTGAGAAATCAGGGTTCATTATCTATCTTTGTATTTGAAAGAGAAGCCAGACTTTTTACAATTGCATTCTAGGCCCACCAGCACACAGTTGACGATAACAATTTATTTAACAATAAAGAAAGTAAAGTTACTTAAGAATATATAATAAAGATATAATTTGGAGAAACAAACTAATAGAAGGTCAAAGTGTTATCTCTCAGTAAACTACCTCAGAGATGTACATTCAATCCAAATAAAAGATTAGCAGACAGATGGTTTCAGAGGGTGAGCACCCTGGATTAGATGGAATTTGGAATTAATAATGTACTTGTACTTGTATCATTGGACACCAAAGTGGGAAGATGTAATCAACCTTAATGATTGTTGTAAAGGTCTGGCCCACCCAAATAAAAATGTAGAGGACAGGGATTGAAAGGCAAGAGGAGACTATCAGAGAGGGAGGGGAAGAGGGAGAATGAGAGAGACTATTTCACTCAATAAATTGTCACTTCACTTTTCAATGATTTTTTTCACTTTCCAATTATTTCTCAATACCTAGGATTATCTGTGACCTTTTTAAAAAAATAGATCCTCTGGATTTATTGTAAGAAATTGGATTCATGGACATGGGATAATAAAAAACTTTAGTTTTAGAGCTGTGATAAAACTGGGTCACCTCTGTGTGGTATTAGTGATCAGATATCTCAGGAGAGGTGTGTTTGAACCTGAAAATCAAAACAATTACAGATGAAATATGAAAAAAAGCAATGCTGAAAACACTCAGCAGGTCAGGTCAGGAAGCATCTGTGGAAACAGAAAGAGTTAATGTTTGAGATAATCCTTTGTCATAACAGGAAAGTGAGAAAACAAGTTTTAAGTTGCAGAGAGATTGTGGGAAGGATGGAGAGGACTAAGGGAATATTTCTAATCAGATCAATGTGTGCTAATGAAGAGAGAGTAACTGAACCAAAATGATCACAGATAGATGATTTAAATTAGAAATATCCAGCTTTGAGATAAGCATGGAAAGTAAGTTAACAGAAATAGTAAACTTTGATATTGAATCAGAAAGGCAGAAATGTGCCCAGGTGGAAGATGAGATACGTTTCTCAAGTTTATGTTGGACCTCATTATAGCAGTGCAGAAGATCACAAACAAAATGGATCAGAATGAGTGGGATGTAAAATTAAAAGCAGCAGGCAACAGGAAGCTCAAGGGTTCTGACTTCATGTGAAAGGATTGTTTGGGCACCTGAATGGCAAGGAGACAAGAGGTGAAAGATCTGAAAGGACAGTATAATGGTGAAAGGTGCAGTATAATGTGAATAAATGTGAGGTTATCCACTTTGGTGGCAAAAATAGGAAAACAGACTATTATCTAAATGGAGGCCGATTAGGAAAAGGGGAGATGCAGCGCGACCTGGGTGTCATGGTACACCAGTCATTGAAAGTAGGCATGCAGGTACAGCAGGCAGTGAAGAAAGCGAATGGTATGTTAGCTTTCATAGCAAAAGGATTTGAGTATAGGAACAGGGAGGTTCTGCTTCAGTTGTATAGGGTCTTGGTGAGGCCACACCTGGAGTATTGCGTGCAGTTCTGGTCTCCAAATCTGAGGAAGGACATTATTGCCATAGAGGGAGTGCAGAGAAGGTTCACCAGACTGATCCCTGGGATGTCAGGACTGTCTTATGAACAAAGACTGCATAGACTCGGTTTATACTCTCTAGAAGTTAGGAGATTGAGAGGGGATCTTATAGAAACGTACAAAATTCTTAAGGGGTTGGACAGGCTAGATGCAGGAAGATTGTTCCCGATGTTGGGGAGGTCCAGGACCAGGGGTCACAGCTTAAGGATAAGGGGGAAATCCTTTAGGACCGAGATGAGAAGGAATTTTTTCACACAGAGAGTGGTGGGTCTCTGGAACTCTCTGCCACAGAGGGTAGTTGAGGCCAGTTCATTGGCTAAATTTAAGAGGGAGTTAGATGTGGCCCTTGTGGCTAAGGGGATCAGAGGGTATGGAGAGAAGGCGGGTACGGGATACTGAGTTGGATGATCAGCCATGATCATATTGAATGGCGGTGCAGGCTCGAAGGGCCGAATGGCCTACTCCTGCACCTAATTTCTATGTTTCTATGACAGGTGAAACAGTGATTCATTGTACTTCTGCCAATCTCGTGTTCTGCATTTTGTGTTCATAATATGATCTCCTGTACATTGGAGAAGTCAAATGCTAACTGGGTGATTGCTTTATGGTACACCTGCATTCAATCCGCAAGGTAGGCACAAAATGCTGGAGTAACTCAGTGGGCCAGGCAGCATCTCTGGAAAGAAGGAATGGGTGACGTTTTGGTTCGAGACCCTTCTTCAATCCGCAAGGGTGAACCTGAGGTTTAAATCGGAGCAGAAGGGTTTAAAGAAGAATTTATGCAAACGATTTGAATAAAAATTGGAAAACGTTGCAACTCTGGTAATAGTATGGTTGAATTTCACAGAGGAGCCTTTCATTTTGTGCCAGAGAATAGGAAGTGAATTTTGTGAACCAATACGGCACATATATTCATTTAAAGAGCCTTATTCTCCACAAATTAGTCTTCTGCATGACTCTTTGTATTTCAACAGTTCTCTGCCATAAACTAAAATCTTCTTTCATGGCAATTATTTTTATTCCCAGATCCTGGCACTGAATTTGTGAGTCCATTTGAAACCTACATTGGAAATACCTATGATACTATTCAATGAGGTGTATGGAATTTTTTTCCTATATCTTTCAGAAGAAGTTGGTCAAAAAGAGCAACTGCCTTGAATGTTCCTTATTCTTACTAGAAATGTTTGTGAAATGCTGGAGACTGGAACTTTCTTCCGAGCTATTTCACGTGTTGGGCAGCTTTCAACCTTTCACCGGCAGTGTCATGAGTTTCCTTAAAAACTATGACAGTGGTCAGGGCAATTATAATGTTTAGAAAAGAAAGGTGGAACAGGTTTGAACAGGAAAACATTCAGCAAGTTAAAATTTGGGGAAACTGCATGAGTTTAGAATGAAAGTTGAAAGCTCTTTGAGAGGTGGCACAAAATGTGCCAAATTGCTTATTTTTAGTCTAGTTTTTATTCTTTGCAAAACACACAATGCCAGATTATATTGGCCATCCCTAATTGTCCTGGAGGAGATAGTGAAATTCTGTAACTGTGAGCAGGGTCTCCGTGTTGCAATTAGTCAGAAATTCCACAGTGTTTACACAATGACAGGGATCGGAGGGCTGATGACAGGGTTGACGCTTTCAGAGAATAAAAGTCCCATTCACTTGCTGCCTCCAGTCCTTCACGGTTGTAGAAATCTTGTCAAAAATGGCATTCAACATAATGCATCAAAGAAGGTGACAAAGCAGTCCTGCATACTCAATAACCAAAAAAAACAATGTGCTGAAGGAACTCAGTGGGTTCGGGTTAAGGCTTTCTTTAGACTGATGGAGTAGAGAGGGGGAGAGCTGTAAAAGAGAGATGGGGCAAAGCCTAGCAAGAGATAGATGGACACATATGAAGGGGGTGATTGGCAGATGGGTGAAGTAAGTGACAAAGGTTGGAGATGAAAAGGAGCCAACAAGTTGTCAGATATGGAGGGATATAGGTAGAAGGAGAACAAGAGTGATAAGAGGAAAATATGGGAATTTGGAATGGGAGATGAGCATACGGAGGAAGTGAAAGAAGCAGGGTGAGATGGTTTGCAGAATGATGTCCTTTCCCCTCCTCCGAATACATGCCTTCATCCCTGATTTCCATTTTTCCTTTAATCCCCCCCTCTTTCCACTTCTGTCTTCCCTGTCTCCTTCCACCACCTAATCTCTCCTTATCTGCCAGTCTTTTGTCTCCTTTTCAATAAGCGAGTTTGGTATTCTGAAAAACAGAAGGAATCATGAGATTTTTCAAAGGTCATTCACCACAAAGAAAGGCGAACAAAGCGCTGGCCAAAGAAACTATGTATAAATTCTCAACTTTATTCATAATTTATGTGTAAAAATGCATTTAATCTGAGGAACGAGGGTGCCGTGCGGTCACATTATCGGAAAATTAATGTATTCCAGACTGAAACACAACAATGATAGTTTCGGAGTCAATCTATTCTGCTAATTGCAAGGCAATAGAATTCTTCAGCCTCATCTATGAATACGAATGAGCAAAAAATTTGCGATTCCAGAGAGACTCCCATAAATGGTCAACACCTCATCCCCCCCTCAAAGGAACAGGTACCGGGAGAGTGGGGTGTAACAGTGAGGGAGAGGGGGCAGATGCGAGTGGGAGACGGGAGAGCACGCACACATACCCGCGCCTTATATGCGGCTGGGATGGAGCCCGGGTCCCTGGCGCCGCAGGGGGGCAGCCCGAGACGTCACGTCAAATCCGCCTGTCCCACCGGGCCAACCGACAGCCCCAGACCGACAACACCAGCGGCCCTAGGCCCACAGCCAGTGCGGAGAAGAAGCGCCAACTCGAGCCCAACCCCGCTCCAACTCCCAAGAAACCCACTCCTCGACGGGCCAGGAAAAAACCTGGAAAAAACAGAAGGTGTATATGTACACAGTTCCACTGCTTTCCAGCAATGTTTATGCATAGTGACCTTTGACCTGGGCATGCGCAGTCGGAATACCAAGCTCGCGTATTCTAGCCTTTGTTACTTACTCCACCCATCTGCCTATCACACACCCTCTCCTGTATCCACATAGCAATTTTCCGGCTTTTCCATACCCCCACCTCTCTCTTTCAGCTTTCTCCCTCCTACTCCATCAGTCTGATGGATCACAGTTGTGTCTAGCTTACACACCATTTCACTCCGAGTTACCAATGCTGACACTGAATTTTTTTTGCAGTGGATGGATTTGTGACATATTATTCTTCAAATGTAAAATATATTTTCATGCCCAACTCCTGCAGTTAGCCCATTTAATACTCCCAGCAATCTAGTTAGAGGCTGCTGCTCTTTGAAGCAATAGCCCCATCTTATGGACAAAAACACATTTCTATGATAGTCTGCAGGTTTTGACCTTAAGTAGTAAGAAACCATCAACTGACCATTTCCCTTTTTAAAATGATGATGAGATGGGTAATAGATAATTTGATGGGGGATAAAATTCTCATACCCAACAAGGACCTAGGTACCTTTCAATCATGACCCATTGGTATGACATTTGCCCCTCTCAGATTTTCCGGAACTTCGTCTGTGGCTGAAGATAATGCAAATATCTCCACAAGTGCCCCCGCAATTTCCTCCTTAGCTTCCCACAAGGTCTAAGAATGTACTTGGTGGGGCCCAGGGGATATATCCATCTTAATGGGCTTTAAAACCACCAATACATGCTCTTTGGTAATTTGTGTATGATCTAAGATATCCCAACATCTATGCCTCCATTTCCTAAAAAGAGACCCAACATCTCTTGTCATCCAGTGTTCCCGTGACTTTCTAGTCTTGCCCTTCACTCTACCAGGAACATGCTGCCCCTGTACTTTTGCTATCTCACTTTTTGAAAGCATTCCACTTGCCAGCCTTTCCATTACCTGCAAACGACCTCCGCAAATTCTCACCGAATGCCTGCAAAATTGGCCTTATCGCAATTTAGGACCTTAACTTTTAGGGTCTTAACTTGTGGTCCAGTCTAATCCTTCTCCACAACTTCTTTAAAACAAATGGTCATGGGCCCAAAAGTCCTTCTCCCAAACACTTGCAACCGCAGGAAATGCTACACTTGTCGCTTTTCCGCCCCTGTCGTCTCCATCCAAGGACCCAAGCAGTCTTTCCAGGTGAGACAGAGACTGCACCTGCACCTCCTCCAACCTCATCTATTGCATCCGCTGATCTAGGTGTCAAATGCTCTACATCGGTGAGACCAAGCGCAGGCTTGGCGATCCCTTTGCCCAACACCTCCACTCAGTTCGCGTTAACCAACCTGATCTCCCGGTGGCTCAGCACTTCAACGTCCCCTCCCATTCCAAATCAGACCTTTCTGTCCTGGGCCTCCTTCATGCCCAGAGTGAGTCCCACCGCAAATTGGAGGAGCAGCACCTCATATTTCGCTTGGGTAGTTCACACCCCAGCGGCATGAACATTGACTGCTCCAATTTCGGATAGTCCTTGCTTTCTCCCTACCATAAAATCAATACCCTGTTCCTGCTTTTTCCGCATATCCCTTGATTCCTTTGCCCAAAGAGCTAAATCTAACTCTATCTTGAAAACATCCAGTGAATTGGCCTCTATAGCCTTCTGTTACAGAGAATTCCACAGATTCACAACTCACTGGGTGAAGACGTTTTTCTTCATCCCAGTCCTAAATGGCCTACCCCTTATTCTTAAACTGACCCCTGGTTCTGGACTCCCCCAAAATCTGGGAAATGTTTCCTGCATCTAGCCTGTCCAATCATTTAAGGATTTTATTTCAGTCTGAAGAACGGTCTCGACCCGAAACGTCACCCATTCCCTCGCTCCATAAATGCAGCCTCACCCGCTGAGTTTCTCCAGCATTTTTGTCTACCTTCGATTTTTCCAGCATCTGCAGTTCTTTCCTAAGAATTTTATATGTTTCTTTAAGATCTCCTCTCATCCTTCTAAATTCCAGTGAAGTGCAGTGCTGTCATAGAAACATAGAAAATAGGTGCAGGAGTAGGCCATTCGGCCCTTCGAGCCTGCACCGCCATTCAATATGATCATGGCTGATCATCCAACTCAGTATCCCGTACCTGCCTTCTCTACATACCCCCTGATCCCCTCTGTCACAGGGCCACATCTAACTCCCTCTTAAATATAGCCAATGAACTGGCCTCAACTACCTTCTGTGGCAGACAATTCCAGAGATTCACCACTCTCTGTGTGAAAAATGTTTTTCTCATCTCGGTCCTAAAAGACTTCCCCCTTATCCTTAAACTGTGACCCCTTGTTCTGGACTTCCCCAACATCGGGAACAATCTTCCTGCATCTAGCCTGTCCAACCCCTTAAGAATTTTGTAAGTTTCTATAAGATCCCCCCTCAATCTTCTAAATTCTAGCGAGTACATACAGAGTCTATCCACTCTTTCTTCATATGAAAGTCCTGACATCCCAGGAATCAGTCTGGTGAACCTTGTCTGTACTCCCTCTATGGCAAGAATGTCTTTCATGTAGTGAAGAAGGTTGATTTATATTGCCTGCAGGCTGGAAATTCCATAGCATGGCACCATCTGTGCTCATTTGATTGTTAATTAATATTGAGCGAATTTAGAACGTCCTATCCGTACTGTTTGATACTGTTTGAGTACGTATCAAATTAATCCTCTCTAATTATGTAAGGTCTTGGTGCGAACACATGGAATATTCGGATTTAGCAAAGATTTACTAGATTGACTCCTGGGATGGCAGGTTTGTTAATTCAGGAGAGATTAAGTTTGTGACTGCAGCACTAGAGTTTGAAAGCATGAGTTTGGAAGCACCAAGATTATTGGATATTTGTATAGGCATAAAATACTAATTTTATTTCTCCCTCCATACATGCTGCCAAATCAACGGAGTATCTCCTATGTTTTCTCTTTACATTGTAGATATGTAGCAGCTGTTGACAATTTATGAGACTTGTATAGTTACAATGCCCTCCATAATATATGGGACAAAGACCCATCATTTATTTATTTGCCGGTAACCTGGCCGGCAGTTAATTCTACAGCAAGACAATGATCCCAAACATACTGCAAAAGCAAAAAAGGAGTTTTTCAAAGCTAAAAAATGGTCAATTTTTGAGTGGCCATCAATCACCCGATTTAAACCCAATTGCGCATGCCTTTTATTTGCTGAAGAGAAAACTGAAGGGGACTAGCCCCCAAATCAAGCATAAGCTAAAGATGGCTGCAATACAGGCCTGGCAGAGCATCACCAAAGAAGACACCCAGCAACTGGTGATGTCCATGAATCGCAGACTTCGCGCAGTCATTGCATGCAAAGGACATGCAACAAAATACTAAACCTGACTTATTTCATTTACGTGACATTGCTGTGTCCTAAACATTATAGTGCCCTGAAATGGGGGGACTATGTATAAACACTGCTGTAATTTCTACATGGTGAAACCAAAATGTATAAAAATGGCCTTTATTAAAATCTGACAATGTGCACTTTAACCACATGAGATTTTTTTCTATTACAAATATCAAATTGTGGAGTACAGAGGCAAATAAATAAATAATGGGTCTTTGTCCCAAACATTATCGAGGGCACTGTATGTTTAAGTTACAATATTTCAGTTTTATTTCCAAATGGTTGCATAGTTAAAACATACAAAATATGGGGTTTGATGGAGTGAATGATGTCTTTTTAGTTGATGTCTTGAAACAGGTCATAATCCCAAATTAAATAATCAGAATTCAGGGCAGAATTGAGTAGACATTCACTACCCAGGCTGTGAGGCTTACTCCCTGAGTATTTTCAAAGCAGACATTGCAGATATTAGGGGGATAAAGATGATGGGGTTTGTGCAGGAAATTGCCTCTGAGGTAAACAATCAACCATGAACACCATGAATTTATTCAATGGCAGAACAGGCATAAGGGACCGAATTGCCTGCTCTTATATCTATTTCTTATGTTTTTACATTATCATCCTCCTTTTCTCTGAAAGTGTGCTGTTCGAGCTGCGACTAAAGGCAGGATATTGGTGCTGGAAGGACTGGAAAAAGCCGAACGCAATGTTTTACCCGTATTGAACAATCTATTGGAAAACAGAGAGATGCAGCTGGAAGATGGAAGGTTTCTTATGTCTGCCGAACGTTATGACAAACTACTGAAGGTAAATTGACAATGGATTTATCTGAAAGAATGTGGAAATAACATGTTCTTGGTTTGGCCCACCTTTGAAGTTGCCCAAATCTCTGTTGCCAGATCAAAAATGAAAAGCTCACCAAATAATATGAGGCTGATCAGTAGTCCAATGTTTGCTAATCTACTATTTCAAGATGTTATCAATCCCATCCTTTATCTCCTACAACATTATCAACTCATAGACCAAAGTTCAATGCTTGTTCTATTACATTCCCTGTGTCTTTATTTCCTCTTTCTGTTATGTTGTCTCACTTTAATGTTAAAATTTGGTTGACGCCCTAAACTTCACAGACAGATGAAGCCTACAATATACACTACTAAAATTACCAATGAATCTACTGAACCCACTTCATACCCTACCCCAAAAGATATTGAAGAAGAAAGTTCCAGATCTTAACTATGTGTGAAATTATGCTTCTCGGCATCATTTATATACGTTCCAGCCCACTGCCGCTGTATCCTGGAGGGGTTCCTTGGTTCATACATGTGTTCCACTCCATTGCCTTATTTATCAAGAAACATTTGTGGGCACTGCTGGGATGTAAGTGCATTATTTGGCCTAAAGTGCTATTTTGTGCGGTGTTAAAGGCTACTCTTAATTTGGAAATCACCTATTTAGTTCAATTAATGTTATTTAGAAAATAGAGTTAATTTTGTTCTGTGTTATCAAGTATCAACTAAAATTTGTCAATGGCTGAAGAATTTTCTGTTTGTGTGGAATTAAAATGCAATTGCTTAGGAAGGATTATTTATGCTTGGAACCCAGAATCTACACCATGTTAAAGTGATTTAGCCATTTAGATATTTCAGGAATTTCCTTCACATCTGTTTCTTAACGTCAGCTTTCAACTGGCAAGTTTGTATGGCCAGTGGCAGATTAGTGCTAACTGTTCATGACCCAGTTATTTACCGTCACATGATTCTAATGTTTTCAGTACAGAACTGACTCTGTTCTTCTTATTAATTTCTGTATGTTTTTAAAATGTGACGTATTATGACAAACATGGCTAATTGAACGTCACTCGGCTCGTGTAGAATTGACTTGACTGCAAAGCCCTGCATATTTAATTTACTGCGAGCAAGAACCAGAACATCCTTCATCCGATATGTATTTTTGGTTTTAATGTTCTGGCAAGTAGAAATGTGAGCTTCTGTCAAATGTTACCACATCTCAGACTACCAGCCCTTCCCTAAAATCTGTCCAACATTTGACATTTTCCCTCTCCAAACTCATTGAGTTAACCACTTGTGATTAGCAGAGCACACCCCTAAATGAATGGATGAAGTAAGATCTGGTGGGGCATTGAATGAGACCACAGCCCTGTCAGCCTCAGCTGGAATTCTTCAACCACTTTCAATTACTCCACTCCTCATAGCTTCAAAGTAATGAAAGAACACAAGGGAAATCCAACGACCACACTGTCTGTCTCAATACTCTTCCTCTGCTGGATCCTGTCTGCTATTTGTTGATAGTCCTTTTGATGTTATGTGACTATGTGACTGGTGTAGGACCATCCGAGGTCATTGGTATAGAAAGCTTTGAGGAGAAATCAAAAAGCCTTTTTCTAGTTCTGAGGCGCTAACTTCGGCTGACTGGTGCTGGGCTCCGCTGTTCAAAATCTCAGTGACTTGGATGAGCAGATCATGTTTGGTAATGGTATAAAAGCAGCTGGTATTGTGGGTTATGAAGAAAATGCAGGGTAGATTAAAATGCACGGGATTAACAGTGACTACGATTAAAATGTGGGGGATTATCAGTGATTTGGACGTTTGGATTCAGAACTGGTTTACCAATAGAAGACAAAGGGTTGTGGGGTGAAAGGACAATTCTATGGCTAGAGAAGATGCAAAGATCTCTGTCAAGACTCCTACAATCTCCTCTCTGAACTCTCTCAATAACATTGGATAAATCTTAACAGCTAATGAGCCTTTATCCACCTTAATACTCTTCAAGAGCCCCAGCACCTCCTCCTCCTTAACCAAAATTGCCCTTGCATATTAGTATTCTCTACACTGATCCATACTTCTCCTTGGTGAAAACAGATGGAAAGTCCTCGTGTATTACCTCACCTACATCCACAGACTCCAAGCACAAATTCCATCCTTTATCCTTGTGCGACCCTACTATTGTTTTTAATATGGTTATAAAAATCTTTGGGATTTTAAAAATCTGATTCACCAAAGCCATTTCCTAGACTCTTTAATCCCATCTAATCATATGCTTGAGTCTTTCCTCCTTTCCTTATATTCCTCAACGGCCCCGTCTGATTCCAACCTCTAAAACCTTGCATGCATGCACTTTTATCTTTTTGACTAAATTTACCACCACTTTGATCAAGGCCATCCTTATCCCCCCTCCTTTCGAGAACATACTGGTTCTGAATACCAATTAACTGGCCTTTAAACAACTCTCTCATGTTTTACTTTCACTGGATTTATCCAATAACAATTAGTTTAATTTAGTTTATTATTGTCGCGTGTACCGAGGTAGAGTGGAAAACTTGTTGTTGCGTGCTATTCAGCCAACAAAAAGGCTATACATAATTTCAATCAAGCCGTGCACTGTGTTCAGATACAGGATAAAGGATATAACATTTAGTGCAGGGTAATCTATATACTTTTTAATCTGTGTGTGTGTGTGTGTGTAGGTGTATGGCATTTTGCATTTGAAATGTATCTCCTCGAAAACCAGACGCAAAAACGCAGAGTCATTTACAATTTCGGTAGGTATTTAACTTACGATTTCATAAAAGCACTCCTCTCTAAATTTGGTCAATTATTTCTCCAGATTTTGAATAAAGTTGTTCACAAAACTCACTTTTTAAAATATAATCACCGCTTGCGTCAAAATGCCCGCATGCCCACCAATCAAGGCGCAACTGCGTCCTGCCCCCCCCCCCCAACTTGCCTGCTGGCCCTACCCCCCATCTTTGGATTAAAGCATTGTTTATTTCTTTTTTTCATATCATTGAATTTTAGTCTTTTTCTGTGTCCCACTCCGTGTCCCTCTCCACCCCCAGCCCGGCTCTGGATTAAACATCTGTTGTTTTGCATGAGTTAAGTCACCCCCTTTATCCCGCGCCCAGCGTTAGCGGACTTCTTTTGTGGGAGTCCAGCTGCGGGAGGCGTGGCATGAGCGTACTTAGTGACATCAAGTCCGCTCGCGCTTCAGCTCGGCTTCCAGAACATTGCGGCGGCGACCTCAACTGTTCGCAGTCGGCCGCCGCCTCACTCGGGACCTCACCTGCCCGGCCACTCCCCTCCCCCCCTTCTCCCCCCTCTACCTCTGCGCTTGGTCTTGTGTCCAATTAAACTCAAAGGTCTACAATGAAGTTGATGGCAGGTGAAGACCACACTCTAGGTGGTGAGAGGATGGTTCAGTTGTCTGATAACAGCTGGGGAGAAACTGTCCCTCAATCTAGAGATATGTTTTTCAAACTTCTGTACCTCTTGCCTGATGGGAGACAGGAGGAGGAGTGGCCGGGTTGAGACTGGTTCTAGATTATGCTGGTGGCCTTGCCAAGACAGCATGAAGTATTGATAAATTCCATGGAAGAAGGGTTGGTTTGCGTGATGGTCTGGGCTGTGTCTACAACTTTCTGCAATTTCTCGCAGTCTTGAATGGAGCTGTTCCCAAACCATGCAGTGATGCATCCTGAGGGATGTTGGAGACATGCCAAATTTCCTAAACATTCTAAGGAAGTAGGGGCGTTGGTGTGCTTTCTTGGCCATTGTTTCGATGTGGCTGTTCCAGGTCAAATTGCTGGTTTTGTGAAGAGGAGTTAGTGGAGTTACTGCACCAACCTATGAACTAACAATGGAATCACCTCTTTTCAAAAGCTCCTCACATTCTGCTTTGGGAAATGTTTAATTTCATGAACTATGGTAGGTTCAGTCCCTTATAGAGAACAGCTACACTCGGAACTAATGCCAGCAGAGCCTGAAGTTTGAGAGCTTTGCTTCATGTTTTTAAATAACGGAATATTTATCATCTTCACATTGCACTTTCTTCTTGACAAGTTGTGTCAAACAGTAGCATATTTTCAAGTTTCAAGTTTCAAATTTCAAGTTTAGTTTATTCATCACATACACATACGAGATGTGCAGTGAAATGAAAAGTGGCAATGCTCGCGGATTGTGCAAAAATACAAACAAACTACAAACAGAATGGAACAAGAACAAATATTTACATATTACATATTTGTGGGAGGAAAACAAAAAGAAAAAAAGAACAGCAATTTTAAAAAACAGTGAAATGGTCCAGTGAAGTTAGTCCCTGATGAGATAGGAGTTTACAGTCCTAATCAAAGATTATACAGGAGCAAGATGCGCCACTCAGTGGAAAAGGCGTATCTAATTGAATGACAGCACTTGTTCAAGGGTCCAATTGGGGGAAGAGTTCCTTTCACAGCGTGTGGAGAGTCTGTGCCAGGGGTAAAGTTGCGGGGACACTAGGAGTGTTGAGAAGGAGGGGGTCGGGAATAATGCCAATAACTCACTCACTCACCGCTGCTGCAGCTCTCCGGGCGCGAAGCCACGCACTGTAGCCGGAGATAGAAGCACTCGGGGAGCTGCGAGCAGCCGCCGGGACCCGACAACAGAACTGGCCGCCACTTCAGCACCTTCTGCCGGCTCGCTCACCTCTGGCAGTGCTCTCTGTCTGAACAACTTTCACCTGCCACTCGCCGACTTCGCTCATATCAGCGGCTTCCTGCAAATCCTTAAATTCCCACAGCCGAGTAACCTCAATCGTGCTGTTGGAATTTATGGATTTGCGGGACACGAGTGAGGCCAGAGAGCGGCAGGAGAGAGGTTTTTAGATGGAGAGCTGCCAGAGGTGAGCGGGGATCGGCAGAAGGCACTGAGGTGGCGGCCAGTTCTGCTGCCATGCCGCTCACAGCCACCCGAGCTGCTTTGCCCCCCGTTCAAGGAGGGTCACAAGTGGCATTATTCCGATCCCCTCCCTCGCAACATTCGTGCCCTCCCCGCAACTTTACCCTGGGCCAGACTCCCCAAACGCTGTGAAAGGAGCTCTCCCCCCACCCCCACACCCCGGGAAATACGGTATTCAAAACCATCACCAAGAAATGTACTAACCACATAATTGTTACACGAGCTCCATTCATCTCTCCCAGTTTCCTAAGATACACTTAAAATAATGCCAATCCATATTTGAAAACCCCGCCAAGAAACTAGCGCTGCGCAGGCGCAGTAGGCTCGTGGGTTGCAGAGAGCTTCCCGTGTTACAAGCGCTGCGGATGAAAGGCACAGAGAATTATGCCTACCTAAGAGATCGATCTCTTACAAAGGCATAATTCTCCCATGCCTTTACTATTTATATTTAGTTATTACCATGTTATAATTTTAGTCAGGGTTGGCAGTGCCTACCTTGCCTACCCTGACGGCACGTGCCTGTCCTGTTTTCTCTGGAGTTGCACCTTCTGATGTATAGTTCCTGCAGGGGGAGCGAGTGTAGTTTCCATAGTGCATTCGCCCGAGAGCCTCCAGAGCCTTCTTGTCCTGGGCAGAGCTGTTCCCAAACCAATTTGTCATATTTCCGAACATGATGCTTTCCACAGCCGCTGAGTAGAAGCACTGGAGGATCCTCAGAGACACTCTGAATTCCCTCAATTGCCTGAGGCGGTAGAGGCACTGCAGCGTGTGATGTCCATGTTATATCCTCAGAGATGTGGACTCCCAGGTATTTAAAACAGCTCACCCTATCCACAGTATCCTCATTTATGTTCAATGGTGTGTACGTCCTCGAATGATGTGCCCTCCTGAGGTCCACGATCAGCTCCTTAGTTTTTTGATGTTCAAGAAGAGGCTGTTGTCCTGACACCAGAGCACCAGATCAGCCACCTCCTCCTGGTAGGCCTTCTCATCGTTATCTGTGATCAGGCCCACCACCTGATCAGCAAACTTGATTATAGAGTTGGAGTTGAACCTAGCCACACAGTCATGTGTGTACAGGGAGAATAGTAGGGCGCTGAGGACGCAACACTGGGGGGACCCTGTGCTCAGGGTGAGGGACTTCGATGTATTTCCCCCCATATTGACTGCCTGGGGCCTGGTGGTGAGAAAGTCCAGGATCCAGGCACACAGGGGGGTGTTGAGCCCCAATTCCAGCAGCTTCTAGGCCAGTCTGGTGGGGACTATCGTGTTGAAGGCTGAACTGAAGTCTATGAACAGCATCCTCACATAGCCCCCCTTCTGGCTGTCGAGCTGAGAGAGACCGGTGTGCAGAACCTGGCAGACCCCATTGTCCGTGGATCTGTTCGGACGGTATGCAAATTGTTGCGGGTCCATGTTTCGAGGGAGGAAGGCGCAGATGTGTTTCTTGACCAGCCTTCGAGGTGAGGGCCACCGGACGGCAGTCATTCAGACAGGCTGGGGAGGCATTTTTAGGTATGGTTACAATGATGGATCTTTTGAAGCAGGCAGGGACCACGGACTTGGCCAGGGAGAGGTTGAATATTGTAGTGAGCACCGGAGTTAGCTGCATAGCACAGGACTTAAGTAGATGCCCCGAGATGCCATCGGGGCCGGCAGCTTTCCTCGTGTTCACCCGTGTCAGAGCCCTCCTCACGTCATGCTCGGACAACGAGAATGTGTGCACATTCCTCCCTTCAGCTTCGATAGACAGCACGCCGGCGGTATTATCGTTAGTCGGCAGACCTGGGGTGATGTTGCCCATCTCAAAAGGAGCGTAAAAGTTCAGGTTATCAGCTAGGGAGGTGCCGGCACTTCCGGATGAGGGGGGTGGTGCTCCGGTAGTTGGTTACAGTCCGTAGTCCCTGCCACAGACGTCTGGTGTCCTGCTGCTCCATCTGTGACTCCATCTTGTCCCTGTACCTCCTTTTTGCGTCCACCTTGTAGACGTCCATATTTCTGGATGCCAGGCCCGAGTTGTAGTCAGCGATACGAGCATTCAAGGCAACACGAACGGACCTGTCTACCCAGGGCTTTTAATTCGGAAAGGTGCTTATCCTTACTGTGGGGACGATGTTATCAGTTATTGTTGCGATGAAGTTCGTGACTGCTTCCGCGAACACACTGAAGTCATTGGAACTTGCTTGGAACATATTCCAGTCGACATCTGTCAGCATGGCCTCTGACGGGTCGGACCACCGCTTTAAGTCCCTCGTCACTGCCGCTTCCTGAACTATCCTCTGTTTATACTCCGGCAGCAGGAAAATGGCAGATTTTCCTAAGGGAGGGAGTGAAAAGGCCTGGTAGCCTTTCCAGAATGATGTATAGCAGTGGTCCAATGTTCTTTCCCCCCTGGCGGCACACGTGATGTATTGGTAGAAGTTCGGCATGACCTTCTTGAAATTTGATTTGTTAAAATCTCCAGCCACCACCATAGCCGCATCCGGGTTCTTGTTTTGGTGTCGACATAGCACATCATGTAGGGCCGATAGTGCCACGTCGATGTTCGCATGCGGTGGAATGTAGACGGCTGTGACGATCATTGAGCCGAACTCCCGGGGAAGGTAGAATGGGCGTCATGAGATCGTCAGATGCTCCAGGTCCGGCGAGCAGGAACGGGAAAGCATCTTGATATTTCCAGGGTTGCACCAGTTCTTATTGGTCATGAAGCAGACTCTTCCACCCGTGGATTTCCCAGATTCTTCTGTTCTGTCAGCACGATGGACAGTGAAGGACTCGGTTGGGCAGATTACCTGATCCGGATCAGCAAGGTCAGCCATGTTTCGGTCAGGCAGAGGATGTTGCAGTCCCTTATGTCCTGCTAGAATCTGACCCTCGCCCTGAGGTCATCCAGCTTGTTTTCCAGGGATTGGACGTTCGCCAGAAGAATGCTGGGCAGAGGAGGACAAAAGGCTTGGTCTCTCAGCCTATTCCTAATCCCCCCCCCCCCCCCCCCCCGCTTACCCCAATGTTTTCTCCGGGTTTTCTGTTGACCTCTGCTGGTATGCTGGATCGGTAAGTACAGCGTTTAAAAAGTCTCCGTTTGCGTTAGAGTTTAGATTTAAGAGGGTTTCCCTACCATACTTCGTTAGTACTAGGGAGTTGGAACTTAGAAATAAGTTAAAAAGGAACATAAAACTTAAAAATACGCACAATTTTCGCGGATCTGCCACGACGGCGACTGGACAGGGCCGCACCATCTCCTAGATCATGCCTTGTTTTTGCCTTGTCTTTAGCGTATTAACACAAGCTTGTGGAATGGATTAGTAATGGCCAGAGCACATTTTCCATACCACACAGATCCAGCAACAAACACCTTCCCTATTCATGTAGTGTGCTCATCTTTCTGATCAACATTATCATTCAGTGGGTTCCCAGAGTTTATGGGGTAAACATACTACTTCCTGATAATCATGGCTATTATTCCTTCCTCACTGCCCCGACACCCTTTATGAGCCCTGAAACATTATATTTCCACCACCAGCTTCTTGAAGCATCTGTGGCTTTTGAGAAGCCACAGATGCGTCTGGTTTCAATCCAGCCACAATCTGGCCCTTCCTCTAGACCATCTTAACACTGAAGCAGCCAAGGATCTGATTGTGATTCGCTGTGGCAACATATTCTGTTGACCCTTGCTGTCTCCTCCCCTTCCCACCTCTCCCTCAGCCCTCGGGCTCCTCCTCCTTTTTCCTTTCTTCCCCCCGCCTCCCCCCACCCCCTATCAGTCTGAAGAAGTGTTTCGGCCCGAAACGTTACCTATCTCCTTCGCTCCATAGCTGCTGCACCCGCTGAGTTTCTCCAGCATTTTGTGTACCCTCAATTTTCCAGCATCTGCAGTTCCTTCTTTAAGACTTTGGCTACTCCACTGCGAAATCTCCTCAAGGTATGCCTACTTTGAAGAAGTTCTCCTCCCTCCAGAGACAGTTTCACAACCTCCTCTCTAACTGCTCCCCCTCTGTGATTCCCCCTTCCCTCCAACTCTACGACCAAGGAAAAGCACCTCATATTCCGCTTGGGGAGTCTGCATCCACTTGGCATGAACATTGATTTCTCTCAATTCTGTTGACCCTTGCTGTCTCTTCCCCTTCCCACCTCTCCCTCAGCCCTCAGGCTCCTCCTCCTTTTTCCTTTCTTCCCCCCGCCTCCCCCCAACCCCCTATCAGTCTGAAGAAGGGTTTTGGCTCGAAACGTTACCTATTTCCTTCGCTCCATAGATGCAGCTGCACCCGCTGAGTTTCTCCAGCATTTTGTGTACCCTTAATTGTTACAATCCATTGCTTCACAAAGGCAATCATGCAAGTTCCTCACAAGACTATGTTTGTATTCATACATTTACTACCTACTTTGATAGCAGTTGTTTCAATATTGCACCGACTACAGGATATATTAATGAATGAATTTCCTCCAGAGCCAGGAGTTCAGACATCAGTTGTGGCAGTCCAGGTTGTCCTTGACCCTAAATGAGGTGACACAGCCCACATTTTCAACTATTGTGATATTTAATTCTCCTCCTCAAAATACTAGTAGTGGAAGAAATCACAGGCAATCTTCATCTCAGTGGCAAAATGTTCAATCATTGGTGTTGGTGGTAGGCAAACTGTAATCAAGGATAAGTCACAACCTGGCCACTCCCTCTTCTCCCCTCTCCCATCAGGCAAAAAAGTATAGGTGTGAAAATGCACACCTCCAGATTCAGGGACAGTTTCTTACCAGATGTTTACAGATAACTGAATCATCCGACCACAAGCAGAGAGCAGTCTTGAACAACCATCTACCTCATTGGTTACCCTCGGACTATCCTTGATCAAACCTTGCTGGCTTCATCTTGCATTAAACGTTATTCTCTTATCATATATCTATACACTGCAATCAATTGTCATCATGTATTGTCTTTCTGCTGACTGGATAAGATGCAACAAAAGCTTTTCACTGTACCTTGGTACATGTGACAATAAACTAAACTAGAGGTATTTACTACATTGTTCAAGCAGTTCTTGAAAACCAATATGTTGATTTAATGTCATTTGATTTTACTTTTGTTTGTACAGGAATCTTAACTTCTAGGATGTTCTAAATGGAAGTTGTGATACCATTGAGATGGGCTGCTGCCAACCTTATTAACCTTTTGATCTTAATCTTAATGACTGCCGGGAAGCCATTACATCACATCTTTCAATGTAGCCTAAGTGTTTCCTGTAAAAGCCATTGACAACCACAGGATTAAACACTTTCCTTGCTTTCCTAATGTATCGCAACTAATGTGCTCACTCTGAAGGAAGCTAAACTAATGGCAATCTTGGCCACAGGCTACCTAATGGGGTTTAGATTGTCTTTAGCAATTATTCCTTTGTTAAGAAAGAGAGTGCTCTGCATATGGGAGTCAGACACATTGCCAGAGGTTTTGACGCCAAACGAGGAAGGACATATCCTGGCCAGTGATGACATGGTGCAAAGAGAGCCTGGAATCTTTCATGTTGAGTGTTTTCAGCTTATTAACTATTAACAGAAATTTGGAGGTTATTTTGCTGCACAGTTCTTGGACCTCTCAGGCACAGCATTCCAGTTACCCTAGTGAACTCCAATATTTTGAACTCATTTCCCTCTTTGGCAGATCATTCCAAATAATCATCACACTCTGAGGAATGAATAGTGCTCTTTGCAAAATTATTTCGAAATTAACTTTTCATTTATTTAAATTATTTCATGAGTTCATGCATTGGGTGGAATGACTGACAGTACGGGAGTGGTGTGCGAGTGATAGAATAGGGATTTTGCCCATGATTGTGAAAAAATGCTTGAGATTCTTAGTAGTTAGTGGTCTGTGGGTGGTTTGGAAAATCAGAGAATTGTGAATGGGCAAGAGATGTGAGACCAGAAATCGAGAACGATGCAGTTTGTCTGAGAATACTTTGTATTTGTGTAATCAGAGCAGTATGACGTGGTGGGTATATTTGAGAAAACAAGAGTTCAGAGAGAGAGAGAGGATAGTGAGGGAATAAGGTGGTGTGTCTAAAAGATTGAAGCTGGTGTGTGGGGTTGTCGATGGTGAATGGTCATAGCATCATAGAATATGCAGCACACAAGTAGGTAATTTGGCCCTTTTGAGTTTGCTCTTTGTTCGAATTATCCACTTAGTCTCACTATTCTACACTTTCCAAAAAATCCTTAAATCATTTGTCCAATTCTCTCAGTGGGTTTTGATTCTGGTTAACCATCCTTCTGAGCTTTAAAGACTCTTTGTTGTGCCTTTAGGTCCTCTTTCCATCATACTGTCCCTTCAGAGTCTACTCAGTGCATCCAGACAGTTTCTGCATAACCACACCTCCAGATACTACTACAGAACATCCAGACCCAATTTAGTACCTCCCAATATCACACAGTGCCTCAGGCCTTTCCAATTAAATCTATGGCTATGTTCTAAAGCCCACAATCATAGAAACATAGAAAACATAGAAAATAGGTGCAGGAGTAGGCCATTAGGCCCTTCGGGCCAGCACCCATTCAATATGATCATGGCTGATTATCTAAAATCAGTACCCCTTTCCTGCATTTTCCCTATCTCCCTTGATTCCTTTAGCCCTAAGAGCTAAATCTAACTCTCTCTTGAAAACATCTGGTGAATTGGCCTCCATTGCCTTCTGTGTCAGAGAATTCCACAGATTCACAACTCTCTGGGTGAAAAGGTTTTTCCTCATCACAGTCCTAAATGGCCTCCCCTTATTCTTAAACTGTGACCCCTGGTTCTGGACTCCCCCAACATCGGGAACATTTTTCCTGCATCTAGCCTGTCCAATCCTTTAAGAGTTTAATATGTTTCTATAAGATCCCCTCTTGTGAACACAAGCCCAGTCGACCCATTCTTTCACCATATGTCAGTACCGCCATCCCAGGAATTAATCTGGTGAACCTACGCTGCACTCCCTCAATAGCAATAATGACCGTCCTCAAATTAGAAGACCAAAATTGCACAAAATACCCCAGGTGCGGTCTCACCAGGGCCCTGTACTGGAAGCTCATCAGTTGTAGATTCTTACCTCTCTTCGCAGTATTTCTAGCCCTTGTAGAGACTATCTTCATTACCAGTGAACTCTCTCAGTATCACCAGGCTCTCCCAGCTAACACCATGGCCTTCCTTGAGCCTTCAAGTCTCCCTGGAGCCTCCAGGCACTTTTCACTTTTGTTAGATCTGTGCTTCACGAACCATGGTCATATCTACCAGTTCTTCCCTGTGCTTCCAGACCCTCATGTTCATCGTCTTTCATCCATTTCCTGCCCTTGTCATGTCTTCTTCCCTGAATCCCAATGGATATTCCTTAATAAGGGTCCAATTTTATCAGCATGTTATAGTACTGGCTCTCAAGGTTTCTTTCAGAGTACAATATAGAGGTCTGTCACTTTGAGGCATAGTTTTGCTGTGGACCAAAGATTTATCTTATCCCTCAATACATGGAACTTGCTAGCAATTGTGAACTATTCCATCTGACAAACTGCATGCATTTTGCTTCACAAATATCAGCAAATGTCTTTTCGTCTTTTTATTATTTTATTTTTAGTGTTTTTTGAAAGTTTGCGTTAATTATCTCTGGTTTGTTTTATGTGGGGGGTGAGGGAGTGGGTCGGGGGAAAGTTTTTTTCAATCTGTTACCTTGCCGGAGATGCAATTGTTTTCCGGATCATATCTCCGGTCGCTCTGCGGCCTAACATCATGGAGCTGGACGCCTTGCTCGGGACTGACTTTGAGTCCCACTGCGGGGCTGTGGACTTACCATCCCAGCTGATCCCTTGCCTGGGATCGACGCTCCAACCGCAGCCTGCGGATTTCACCATCGAGGAGCTCGCAGTCTCGGGTAGAGACCAATGTCAGGAAGCTCCAGTCTCAGAACGTTTCGACCAGCCCCTACCCGGGGTCCGATCGCCCGGGGTGGGGGAGCTGAGATTCCCCACCCCGATGCGGGAGCTTGATCCCCCCGATGTGAAGGCCCAAACGCCGCCGGCTACGGGAACCAAGATCTCCCCGTTAACGGAAGGCCCCCGACTGCGGGAAATCAAAGAAGGGTTGAACTTTTTTTCGCCTTCCATCACAGCGAGGATTCACTGTGGTGGATGTTCATGTTAAAATGTATCTTGTGTGTTCTGTTGCTTTTTATTGGTATGACTGAATGGCAAATAAAATTCCTCGTATGTTGCAAAACATACTTGGCAAATAAAGTATGATTATGATGATTATGATTATGAAGTTTGGGACTTAGGCACAGACGCAGAACTCCTGAACTTGGTGGCCGTTGTCTGATTCCACGCTGCACTTGAGTGGAATTTGCTGGTGGAACAAGAATTTGATGAACTCCATGGTATATAATTTGGAGTGCATGGCAATTTAGAACCAGTGCTGGAACACTGAGCCGTTTCATTGAAGTTTGAGGAAGAATGTTAAGATTGTGTTAAAGTCAGATTTTTTTTCACATTGTATTTGTTTAATGCCTGTAATTAATTTGTAGTTGTTTCAAATTCATGAGGTGCTTTGATATTCTCTTCTGAAATTTGGCTCCATTGACTTTAGTAATAGAATTTCAGACACAGAGTTTAACGTACATATGTTAATGCATTGTGCATTTAACACATGCAACTGTGTACAAATTCCTGTACCCTTTATGTTCATGTTACCATCAATCCACGTGGTTGATGACACGGAAAATTTGCAGTGAACTTTTTTTTATAGCATTTAGAGATCAATGTCACGGTTTTGTTTTGGCTAGTTAATAACATGCTACTTTCCATACAGGAACATACAAAAGAAGAGCTGGACACGTGGAAAATTGTACGAGTTAGTGAGGACTTCAGGGTTATAGCCCTGGGTCTACCGGTACCAAGGTATCCTGGAAACCCTCTGGATCCTCCGCTTCGTTCAAGATTTCAGGCCAGGGATGTTTATTGCCTGCCTTTTCGGGTAATTTTGACCTGTCCATGTGATGGTGGTTTCAGTGATTTTACCATGATTTTTATATTAGGCACAAATTGGAATGATGCTATCGTGATTTAATGTACTTTCATGGTAGAATATATTTGCATGCAATGAACAATTCATAGTTCTCATAACTAGTTAAAACAGTTTTCTTCACTTTGTATTAAAATCATTATTGAATGGTTTTGCTCATAACATCATACATCACACAAACAGGCTCTTTGGTTTGCCAAATCCATACAACCATTATGTAACCACTTATACTAATCCTACACTCATCCCATTTTGTTTTCCCAAAATTCCAATTAACTACCCCAAGATTCTGCCACGCAACTAAGCTTGGCCAATTTAACCTGTGTGTCATTGGGATGTGGGAGGAAACAGGAACACCTGGAGGAAACACACAGTGAGAACGTGCAAATGCCACACAGGCAGCACTAGAGGTCAGGATTGAACCTGGGTTGCTAAAACTATGAGGTAGCAGCTCCACTAGTTGTGTCACTGTGCTGTCTTTAAATTTGCCAGATCTGGGAGAGAAGGACATTGCTTACTCATCAGTTGATTTAAACAGGGCAGCACGGTGACGCAGTGGTAGAGTTGTTGCCTTACAGCGCCGGAGACCCAGGTTCGATCTCAACCACAGGTGCTGTCTGAACGGAGTTGGTAAGTTCTTCCCTTGACCGCATGGGTTTTCCCCGAGATCTTCAGTTTCCTCCCACGCTCAAAAGATGTACAGGTTTGTAGGTAAATTGGCTTGGTATAAACGTAAATTGTGCCTAGTGTGTCGGATAGTGTTAATGTGCGGGGACCGCTGGTCAGTGCGGACTCAATGGGCCGAAGGGCCTGTTTCCGCTCTGTATCTCTAAAATTAAACTAAACTAAACATGTGAAGTAGCTCTTTTCTACACACCCATTCTCCAGATTGACAGTTTCAAATTTCAGAGGTTAGTGAAGCTGGGAAGGGAATAAGGGTGAGAAGGAAGGATGAGGATGAGAAAAATATGAAAATATGGATGGAAGAGTAAAGGTTAAAAATAAAAATAGAAAAAAAGAGTTTAATTTAGTAAAGGAGAAGAGAGGATTAAATGTCTGAAGAGGGGTCCTATTCCAAAACGTCGTCTGTTCATTTCCCCCCCCACAGATGCTGCCTGACCTGCTGTGTTCCTCCAGCACTTTGTGTTTTGTTTGAGTGAGGATTAGAACATAATAGATGAAAATTGGCAGAAACACGGAGTCAGTGTATATTTTATGTTAAGTGCCTTGCTTTTTTGTTGGTATCAAGTACTAACAACTGGAATAACGTCTGTGGAATCTGTTATTTTTTAATGGATGAGAACATTGGCTTTTTTGTGATGAAGGTGGGATATGTTAGAGAGAGGGGAGTCTACCTTTATGTGAGGAGTGGTGGTAGCGGTATTGGGATTAGTTTTTGGAACTTTGAGTATTCAGTGTATTTGGGTTCAAATTTGTGCCAATTATTGTGGGGTGAACTCAGTGTTACTAATATCAGCGCCAATGATGTTGCATATCCCTGCCGTAGATTATATTGCAGCACGAATCTCCAGCTTCAGAAATTATGGCATGTGGATATTTACATTTTGATTGGTTTGAGGTGAATTTACACAAGACTTCGCAGTTTGAACAAATTCTGTTTCATCCCATTTCAAATTTCATTCATTTTCGCCTATTTTTCCAGGACCAGTTGACAGTCTTGTATGCTATCGGACCAAATGTGCCCACTGAGAGGTATGGATTATGATATCATATCTATTATTTGTCAATATCATAAAACAAAAGTTGCGAGAAGTGTTAAGCAAGTTAGATAACATCTACAGATAGAGAATGAGTCAATATTTCATATCCCTAACCTTCCTCGGAAGCTGACTAATGAATTATCTATTAAGTAGTCAAGTGCTTAAGCAATTGATCCAGTATTGAGCTTTTTATAAATAGACCACTTTTCTGAGTTATCTTCCTTGACAGTCTTTTCCAATCTGGCTATAATAACTGCTCCAGTTCCAGATTCCCTGACATGTAATTTGGTGAAGTGCAATGTCATACATTTTTATCGAAGAAAGGCAAAACAGCTTATTTTTGATGCAAGTGCACAAAGTTATGTATTGCATATCTACATAGCACCATTTAAGTATGGGTGAACAGTTAATCAAACCAGACTAAAGTGCTCCCTGGTGCATGTCAAATGATTTTGCCCCTCTCTGAAGTATTTGGAACCATTATCAACTCATTCACATTTTGCAATATATCATGAAAATGGGGATGCTAGCTGACTAGTGACAGGGATTGGGCACAACATCAGACAAGGGCATGAAGTTACAGTCAGATAGTGCTGCACCCAGTGTGATATCTCAACAGCACCACTTTAAGATTTAAAATCACTTGTAATAAGATGATAAACATTGATTAACATTCAAAATGAGGCTAAAAATAAAAATAAATGTTCTGCAGCGTAAAACCACAAAAAGTTAACCTGATCAATATCCTGCAACATTTATGACTAAAGCATTTTCTTCTTTGCTAGAATATCTCAGATGTTATCCTTTGCAACAACCCTCTGCACTCAAGAGTCCACAACTCTTGGTTTGCCTGAGTTTCCTATGGATAATTTACCGGCTATCATTAAAATCATGGTAGGTATAAATGATAGCTGAACAATCTTACACATTTAATTCACAAAATAATGTAACTAATGTTCCACTCTCTGACCAGGATGCATTCCCCATGATGTCTGCCCAGCTACTGCTCCATAGACTTTATCCACATGATTTAATGCTTGGGAAAGAAGGTAGAACTGGAGTTGAAGATGTATTGAAAGTAAGTAAGAACCATTATATAAATGAAGCCTTAGTTATCATGACTGTGTGAAAGATACATCTTCTAGATGTGCTGGGACACATCCTCAGTGATGTGACCTGAGGTCATCGGGTGTTTCGGGTCTCACAACATCAGACACCTTCGCCCAGGCGACCCAGCCGGGGTTAATCAAGCCCCGTCTTACGTCCCAGCAGCAACCGCCCATGGATCAGCCCTCTTAATCCAAAGCCACCGAGTGGCTTTCTCTGCAGCTTCACTTGCGGATTGAATGGCCCTCTTCTTTGCCAGCCCCGTAAAGCCCAACTGGTTGAGGACTTTGCAGAGTGAGCGTCCTGCAAAGCCTCTACAGCCCACCTCTATCGGCTCATAGTATGTCTTCCAGCCTCTGTCCTGGCACATCTCCACCAGTTCCTGGTACTTTGCGCACTTCCTCTCATTAGCCTCCTCAATACGCTCTTCCCAGGGCACTGTCAGTTCCAGAATGATCAGCTGTTTTGTCACCGGAGGTGATGATCATGTCTGGCCGGAGTGATGTTGCTGTGCAGAGGAGATTTCAGCTGTTTGTCCAGATCGACGTGCAGCTGCCAGTCAGTGGCTGTGTAGAGGAGGCCCGTCCTTGTTTTTGGTTGTGGTCGGGGCTTCCCTCCACCTTTGACAAAAGTGATTGATTTCTTTGGGGCATGGTGGTGTTTGCTGTTACAGATGGCAGTGGCGATGCTCTCAGCAACCACTTTGAGCACCTGGTCATGCCGCCACCGATAGCGACCTTCCCCAAGAGACCTTGGGCAGCTGCTGAGGAGATGTTCTAATGATCCTCTTCCCGAACAAAGTGGGCAGGAAGGTGTCTCGCTCTTGTCCCAGACGTGGAGGTTTGCTGGACTTGGTAGGGCATCGTAGACAGCTTGGACAAGGAACCGGACACGCTGGAAGTCTGCCTGCATGATGTTTGACCAGGTAATCCTGCGCTGCGGTATGCTCTCCCACCTTGTCCACGCTCCCTGCTGCCTGAGCCCCACCGTCCTGCTCACATGCTCTTCCTCCACACCTGCTCGGACCTCTTCCTGGATTAGATGGTGTCTCTCCTTGCCCTGGGCCTTGCCAACCGGTGTCTTAGGGAAGTATCCCAAACCCGCTCTGCCAGTTGCCACGACTCCCACCAATGCCTTTTGCCTTAGGCGTGACTCTGCCACCTCCACTGCTTTCGCCGCCCTCCATTTCCTCCCTGTTCTCACCTCAATGCCAGCCGATGACACCTTCTGGTCCCTGGAGTCCCTGTACTGCAGTGCCTCTCTTGTTCTTGCCACCATAAACTCTTCCGTGAGGCCACTGAATGGGAGCTGCAAGATGTTACTGGTCCCATACAGTGCAGCACTGTTGAGGCTGCGGGGAAGGCCAAGCCACCTGCGGAGAAAGCCGCTGACCTTCCTTTCGAGGGACTCAACTGTGGTCAATGGAACAGCGTAAACCAGCAGAGGCCACAGGACTCAGGGCAGGATGGAATGCTGATAGATCCAGGCCTTGAATCTGCCTGGCAGACCTGACCTGTCAACTTTGGTGAGCCAGGCTTCAAGGCCTTTGATGGACTTTTCAATGGCGGCAGAGTCTTTCAGAGTTGCGTCAAAAACCTTCCCCAAGCTCTTGACAGGTTGTTCTGTGATGGAGGGAATGGCAGTTCCAGATAGAAAGTGCATAAAAGCTCTAATTGGGGGCTGTCGCACACCAGACTTGGTTAGGGGGCTTCTGCATTCCACCTCGGCTGACTTGGCCACCATGTTCATGGCAAGAGCAAAAAGAATAACAGAAATGGTGCATCCGTAATTATTCCTTTTCCAAGCCGATGCCAGTCTGATGTTTCTGACCCAGAAGTCACCCTCAGCCTGAAATTATGGTAATAATCCAGGATCAGGTCCTTGATCTTGCTGGGAACATGGTGTCGGTGTAGTGCAAGCTCAACCAGTTTGTGCGGTATGGACCCATAGGCATTGGCGAGGTCCAACCACAGAACAACTAGGTCGCCTCTGTTTTCATGGGCTTCTCTAATGAGCTGCGTGACTACTCCAGTGTGCTCCACACAGCCGGGAACTCCCGGAATCCCACCCTTCTGCACTGAGGGGTCGATGTAACTGTTTTTGAGGAGAAACTCAGTTAATCTTCGGGAGACAATGCTGAAAAACACCTTCCCTTCGACGCTCAGCAGCGAGATTGACCGAAACTGATTGATGTTCTTTGAGTTTTCCTTTTTCGGGATCCAAACTCCCTCAGCGCACCTCCACTGGTCAGCAACTCTCCCCCTTCGCCATACCACCTTCAAGATCTTCCATAGGTGTCGAAGGAGCTCTGGGCAGCGCTTATACACTATGTATTGTACACCACTAGGGCCTGGAGCAGAGGCTGAGCGTGCCGCCTTGATGATCTCCTCAACCTCCTTCAGACTCGGCTCCCTCAGATTGAACTCTGTTGTTGGGGGGGCTGGGCTGATGAGAGCTTTGTTCAGTTGTCACTAAAACATGTTAGCTGAATGCAATATATTTGTGAATGTTGCTGTGCATGTATTGCTTAGACATACATTGATCAAGATCATGAAAGTGCTTTGAAAATGCAAACTTTCCAGCCTAAGGTGCAGCAATGTACCCTCACTCGTCTTGACTTGACCAGAAAGTGAAATTTGCATGTTGTAAATAATAAACTATCTTAACAGATAATCAAAGAGCATCTTAAAGCACCAGCATATTAGGCAGCTGAGATAATATCAGCAGATTATCAATGATATAAACAATATGTTATTGCAATAAAATGTATACATGGAAGATTTCATTGATTTAAACGATGATTATTTTCCATGTGACATTATTCTATTTTCTTTTGCAGTTTAGTAAAAACAGACTCTTTCAATGGTGCTGAACTACTGACGTAATAAGCCGTGTACTGTCATTAATTTTCTGCTGATCAATATGTAGTTTGTATAATGTGGGAACGTGACACTATACTCTTTAGCAACAAATAATTGCAGATGGGTCAGTACCTTTATTTCAGCGATAATAACAATATTCTCAAACTTATTTCAAGCCCTTTGCCCTCTGTGATCTCTGTAATCTCCTCTGACCTCTGGCCTTCCAAGATATCTATGCTGCTCAGTTATGGGTTATTGATGATACCTAAATTCAATCACTCCACTAATGGCCACCTAAGCTCTGGAATTTCCTCCCTGCTTTTAAAATGTTCTTTCCATATTTATGCTCCTTAAAAACCTACCCCAACTACATTTAATTTACTTCTCAAGGGAGGTAAAATCAAGCACAGAGCCACATCTTATAGCACTGACCAAAAGGTTCAGAGTGGAAATTCCACAGGTTGAGGCTTAGGCAGCTGATAATAATAGCTGTTAACAAAGAACGATGAATATCAAGATTGTGATCAAATGTAAAACAAGTATATTTTTAGATTAAAGTAATTGATGCGTAGTTGAGTAGTAGAACAAAAGTATTAGGCACGTGGAAATGTCCAGCAAATACCTCCTTCAAGTTGTCCACAATTCTGATGTAGCTGTGCACTGCTATTTGTTTGTTTGCACAATATGGCACTTTAAGAAAGTAGCTCACCCACACCTTCTATTTGTGATAGGTCAGGAATCCTTGACCTCACAAAATAAATATCAGAAAATGGGGTGCTGTTGTTCCTGAAGGAAGTTATGGATCGGAGCTGAGACAAGACGATGGTTATATAATTTCCCAGCTCTTCTGCTCATGGCTTGTTCATCAAAAATAGGTTTCCTGAATTTAGCCTTCTCCTGTGTGTAGGCCTTGTCAGTAAGAATTCCTAAATACATTTTCCATAATTAGTATTTGGGCAACCCTAAAAAGAAACAGGAAAAGCATGTATTCACATACATTTTGAGCAACATCAGGGTGTTGCAACTTGCTGCTTCAAAGTGTAGACAAATAAACACAGCAAAGTTTCAGAAAAACCAGTGGCCACCTAACTGACTAGACAATCAGCTCCTTGTAGTTTTGGTTGTTAAATTTTTACCATGTTGTCATGAATCTCTATGCAGAGGTGTAAAGTATTATCGTACATCCTTTAAAAACAATTTTTTATTAGAAGCAATTGTACAAGGATAAGACGATCGACATAACAGTTATACAATTATTGTACAGCTTAATTTTTAACATTATAACCTAAATCAAAAAAAAGGGGAAAAAAGAGAGAAGAAAGAAGAGGATGAAGAAAAATAAGTAAAATACAAAAGAGCAGGAAAAAGACCCCTAAGCTACCAAAGAAGTGCAGGAAAAGAGAAAATAAATAAGAAAAGAAAAGAAGGAGATATACCTCCCCCCCCCCCCCCCCCCCCCATCCTTCCCTGGCATCGGGTTTAAATTTGTTTAACCATTCTGTTGTTGCAGAAATTCAGTAAAAGGTAACCATGTCTTAAGAAATTGGTCTGCTTTTTCCGCCAAGACTAGCCTAATGTTTTCCAAATGTAGTGTCTCGGACATATCCGTAATTCACATCTTCACTGTGGGGACTGTTGTCTGTTTCCAAAATTTGAGCATTACATTTTTTGCCGTTATTAGGCCGTAATTAAGGAAACGTCTTTGAAATATCGTTAGCTTAGAGCAGGCCTCTGACATACCTAATGTGATCAGTTTTATATCTAGTTCCAATTTAATTTTAAGTATTTTGCAGAAGGTATCAAATATTCCCCTCCAGAAGTTTTGTAACTTTATACAGGAAGCAAAAGAATGGGTTATAGTCGTTTCTTGGAGGAGACATTTATCACAAATAGGAGAGACGTTTGGGAAGATCTTGTTCAATTTGGTCTTTGAATAGTAGAGTCTGCTTCCGGTTGGCGCCATGGAGTAAGTGGAGTCGCGCCATTACAGCTCCGCTAAAAATTGAATAAAAAACGGGGGTATAGGGGTCAGTTAAACGCACTTACCACAGGAGAACGACTGGGAACAGCTCCGGTAGCGTTTAAAAGGTGCGTGACGTCATCAGGCGCACGACTTTAATAAGAAAACATGATGCAACGCTCCCCCCCCGCTGCTCCTGGAAAAAAACCTACAAGAAGGGAAATAGGCCCTGCTGGTGCCCTGAGCTCGAGTTTGGCTGCTTCCCAAGAGGAGCTCTCACAGAGGAAATCCGAAATGGAGGAACTCAAAGCTACTATCCTAGGTGAGATGAAGAAACTGAGGAAGGATTATAAGGAGGAGATAAAAAATTTAAAAGCGGATATGCTGGTGTCTCATGAGAGAATTAAAGAAGATTTTAAAAAGGAAGTTATAGAGACGGTAAAGATTATGATGAACGAGTGGAAAGAAAAGGCTGATGCTGAGTTACAAACCCAAATGGAGGAGATAAAGGATATAGCTGCTGGGATGGAAAGAATGCTGGATGACAAGATAGATCCTATTGTAATCTCGCTCGACCAACAAAATGAGGCAATTAAAGAGCTAACTGAGATTGCTGCATTAAATACTAAGGAGACAGAAAAACTCCGCGCCGAGAACAAACGTCTATCAGAATTATTACGCAAAATAAACGAGAAATGTATCGATTTGGAGGGACGTCAACGCCGTAAGAATTTGCGTATAGTTGGTTTGAGCGAGGGTCGCGAGGGAAATCAAGACCCTCGAAAATTTGTTGCAAAACTCCTAAAGGACATTCTGAATTTGGATCAAGAACCCCTGTTGGGGCGTGCACACAGGGCTTTAAGACGGGCCCCTGGGAGAGGTGCACCACCAAGACAAATGATTGTAAAGGTGGCTTATAATCACGTCTTCGAAGAAATGATGAAGATAATAATACGAAAGAGAAATCTGAAATACGAGGGAGACAACATCAGTATTTTCAGAGATTACCCAGCGGAAGTGGCTAAGAGCAGATCTTTATTCACAGAAACAAGAGGCATTCTGAGGAATATAAAGGATACAAAGGATCTGATATATGGCTTGATGTACCCAGCAACATTGAGAGTAACCTACGATAACAAGGAATACCGTTTCGTTAAGCATACTGAAGCACTAGAATTCGCCCGAGACATACAGAAGAAGGTAGAAGAGGAAGCAGAAGAAGAAGCACTGGAGGAAGAAAAAGATGACTGAACTTTTATCACCGACCTGCGGTTATGAATTACTCACTGAGAAAGAGGAGGAATAATGGACACGAAGTTGTAGTTCTGTATTAATTATTAAAATTTTAATTATTCCCCGAATATAGTATTACTTACTATAATATTAATTGTAATAGAAACTAGTAACTAGTAACTAGTAATATGAATAATAGAAATAATTACTAAGTATATAAAGTTAGTACCCCACCCCAATATACACAGCATCTTAGACAGGAGCTGGAACAACTAACATCTTTTTTTTTAAAAACGGAAGTCACTAGATTAATAGCCACGCTAGTGTGGCTTCCACTAATACACACTACACATTATATAAGTGTAGTTTCTTTTTTTTCTGGGCACCCTATTAACACCCTTTACTCTTTTTTCATTTACATTTTTTATAATTTTTTATATATTAAATATTTGATCTTATATTATATATTATATGAATGTAGTTACGATCGATATTGTATAATTAGTTTAAGAAGACATGTATATGGATTAATGGGGATAGTAATTTTCATCAAATTGATGTTTGGGTGTAACGTAGAGCTGGAGGAGTCGAGAAGGCTACTCCAAAAAAAGCCACCCTAACAGTAAAATGCAAGACATGAATGTGAAGACCGGGGGTGATGGAATTACCTTCTGTAGTTGGAATGTTAAAGGAATTAATGAACCAATTAAAAGGGGAAAGGTGTTAGCTCAGTTGAACAGATTGAAATCAGACGTCACTTTCCTTCAAGAGATTCATCTTAAAAAAGATGCTCAACATAGATTAACAGCAAAATGGATTTCTAAGGTGTATCACTCTTCATTTACACATAAATCTAGAGGAGTTGCAATAATTATTCGTAAAGGTATACATTTTAAACAAAGTTCTATAATAGAGGATAAAGAGGGTAGATGTGTAATAATTACAGGGGAATTATATTCAAAAAAAGTAATTTTTGTGAATATATATGCCCCTAATTTTGATAATCCATTATTTTTTAAGAAAATATTTAATAATATTCCTATATCCACTCAATATAATTTAATAATTGGGGGTGATTTTAATTGCACTTTAGATAACTATCTGGACAGATCTTCTACAAAAAGGAAAGCTGCCTCTAAATCAAGTTATCACATAAATTCTTTTATTAACACATCTAATGTTAAGGATATTTGGAGATTAGATAACCCATCCGGACGAGAATATTCCTTTTTCTCGCCCGTATATGGAACTTACTCGAGGATAGATTATTTTCTAATAGATTCAAAACTACTTCCTTTTACGTATGATGCAAAATATCACAATATTATTATTTCAGATCATGCGCCACTAACATTCAAGATAAAATTAAAAGATATATTTAATAAAACTACTACTTGGAGATTTAATCCCCAGATATTAAAGGATAAGGATTGTTGTAAACATGTGGTGGAACAGATTAAATTATTTTTTGAAACTAATGACAAACCTAAAATTTCACCATCGCTACTTTGGGATACATTTAAAGCATTTATGCGTGGTGCAATAATATCAGCACAAGCATATTTTAATAAAGAAAATCGAAAGATGGAACAAAAGTTAGAAAATGAAATAAAACAACTAGATAGCGAAAATATAAAACATCCTTCTAAAGAGTTAAGTAATAAAATTGCAATAGTAAAATACAGACTAAATAAAATATATTCTAACCAAGTCATTAAACTTTTTCAACAAAATAAACAAGTGCATTTTGAATTTGGAGACAAACCACAAAAATTGCTGGCACGACAACTTAGAAAATTAGAAGATGAAAAAATGATACATGGAATCAAATCTGCGCATGGAAATATATTGACTATACCAAAAGATATTAATGACAGATTCCTACAATATTATCAAAATCTTTATTCATCGAAATTAACAGGACAAACAGATGGTATGGAAACATTCCTACAAGAATGTCAAATTAATAGTTTAGATCAGGAAGGTAGACACTTGTTAAATGCTGAAATAACAGTAAAAGATATTGAAGAATCAATTAGTTCGTTAAAGAATGGAAAAGCTGCAGGCCCTGATGGCCTGAGTGCAGAATTTTATAAAAAATTTCAAGATCTGATTTCCCCAAGATTACATACAGTGTATAGATATGCATATGAACAAAGAAAATTACCAGAATCTTTAAATGAATCCACAATTACACTCATTCCTAAGGTAGACAAGGATTTGGAAGATCCAGGATCATATAGAGCGATTGCCCTTCTAAATACAGACCAAAAAATATTAACTAAAGTTTTATCTCGGAGATTAAGTCTGGTGATTTCTAAATTAATACATTATGATCAAACAGGTTTTATTCCAAAATGCTATTCATCCCATAATCTTAGGCGCTTGTTTAATATTATATATTCAAAAAGAGTACGGGACATGGAATTAGCGGTTGTATCGTTAGATGCAGAAAAGGCATTCGATCAGGTGGAATGGTTATATTTATTTAATATAATGGAAAAGTTTCAATTGGGGGATAGATTTTGTAAATGGGTAAGAATTCTATATTCGAATCCTACTGCAAGAATCTTAACTAATCAAATACTATCAGCTAAATTTAAGCTCTCTAGGGGATGCAGACAGGGATGTCCGTTATCGCCTTTATTATTTGCTTTGGTGATAGAGCCTCTGGCGGAAAGAATTAGATCTGAACCTGAAATATACGGCTATAATACTGACACAACAACTAATAAAATATCTTTATATGCAGATGACGTTTTGATTTATATTACAAAACCGGAAATTAGTATTCCCAAGCTGTTTAATGTTATAACTAAATTTGGCACATTTTCTGGATATAGGATTAATTGGAACAAAAGTGATATTATGCCTATAACTGGAATAAATTTAAATATATTACAACAATACCCTCTAAAAATAGTTACAGACAAATTTAAATATTTAGGAATTAATGTAACTAAATCCTATAATTCATTAATTAAATCTAATTATCCTCAACTACTAAATAAACTTAAAAAATATATTTTATATTGGAAAACACTTCCTATATCTATGATTGGTAGAATAAATGCTATAAAGATGGTTTTTCTACCACAATTGTTATATTTGTTTCAGGCTATTCCTTTTTTTCTCCCGAAAACCTTTTAAAAAAAAATAGATAATATTGTTAATAGTTTTATTTGGGAGTATAAAAATCATAGAATAAGTAAAAAACATTTATGTAAATCTAAGATAAATGGAGGATTAGCACTTCCAAATTTTTTATATTATTTTTGGGCTGTCCAGATTAAGAATATGAATTGCTGGTGGGTAAATATGGATCATGAACCAATGTGGTTAAAGATGGAAAAGGAAGACTGTTTACCTTTCAATGTAGGCTCGATTCTCTTTGCCCCAAAGGAAGTACAAAAAAAAATTTATAGGGACAACCCTATAATTTATAATAATAGACGTATTTGGAAACAAATAGTTAAGACTTTACATTTAGATAATCTCTCACTTAGACTACCAATTACGAATAACCCATTATTTAAACCCTCTATATTAGATGGGGGGTTTAGACATTGGGACGATTTAGGAATTAAAAGGATAGAGCACCTTTATAGAAAAGGAAAATTTCTTTTATTCCAGGAGTTACAAGATATCTACGGATTGTCTCCACAACACTTGTTTAGGTACTTACAAATTAGAGATTATATTAAATCCAATACACAAGATTATAAAAATAAAGAACCAGGATTATTAGATGAACTGTTTAACTTGCACCCAAATACAGAAAAATTAATAGCTTATATATATAATATTATTTTGGATAAGGAGAATCCAATAACTGAAACATATCGTCAAGCATGGGAAAATGAAATTGGTTTATCGATAACAAAAGAAAATTGGGAAGAAAGTTTACAACGAATACATCGGTGTTCGTTAAATGCCAGACATACATTGATACAATTTAAAGTATTATATAGATTACATTATTCGAAAACTAAATTAAATAGTATCTTTCCCAATCTCTCCTCTATTTGTGATAAATGTAAGAATTTAGAAGCAAATTTAATACATAGTTTTGTTACATGTCCTAAATTGAATTATTACTGGACAGAAATTTTTAAAGTTATTTCTGAAGTTCTTAAAGTTAGATTGGACCCTGACCCAAAGTTAATAATATTTGGAATTCCGGACTCAAATTTGGTACTTACAGTAAATCAAAGAAATGTCTTTGATTACTGTTTGATAATAGGGAAAAAAATCATATTGAAATTTTGGAAGGGAACATTATCCCCCACAATTAAAATGTGGGCAGCAGAGATGTTGGAGACGTTACATTTAGAAAGAATTAGATTTGTCCTATTGGACAAATATAATTCCTTCGAACAGATATGGTCTCCATATATACAGTATTTAGAGAAGTAGCTGTTCTTGGCATCACAGCTCGGCGGGTACCCTACGGGATTTGATGAGAATAATTTATTTTCATACTAGGATTAATATGCATGTCTCTATTGATATTATCATTTGTAATAGTTTTATTTACAATATATTTTGTTGTTTTTCATTTATATATATATATAATATTTTTTCACTTTTTTGTTAACCTTTTTTCCTTTCTCTTTTTTTCTTATATATAATCAAATTATTATTTAATCACATCTTTATTGATTTATAACTGCTCTATTCTTTTTCTATCTTTATTTCCAAAAAAATAGAAGTTAATAATTATCAATGTGTTATTTGTATAAATATTGAATTAAGTTGATGTTTGTAAATCTGTTTAAAACATTGCAAATTGGTTACTTCTAATAAAAAATATAAAAAAAAAAAAATATTTATGAATAGTAGAGTCTATGCAGTATTTAAAATTGTATCTGGGAGTGCCTAACATTTAGAGAGCAGTAGTGTATGTATAGAAGGCTTTCCAGCTATCCTTTGAAATTAATAAACCTAATTAATCTTCCCATGTTCGCCTATGCATTTCAGAAGATTGGATGTGTACAATTAAAAGAGTAGTGTAAATGTAGGATATTAACTTACTTGTATCCTCCAGTCTATTCATGCATTCGTCTAGTATATCTGGACCCATAAAATGACAGTCTTTTGTATATGTTTTCAGATAGTCTCGGATTTGAAGATATCTAAAATAATTACTTGCTTTCAAATGATATTTCTCCTGCAATTCTTGAAACAAGAGGAAAATCCCCTTCTCGTAAAGATCTCCCAGCGTTTTAATTCCTGAGTTTTTCCATTGTGCAAACGCCTTATCTGAAGTAGATGGTTTAAACGAGGGATTGTTAGCAATTGGTAAAAGGAGAGAGAAATTTCTCAGTTTGAGGCTTGATTTCAACTGTTTCCAAATTCGTAGGGTGCTATGTATTATCGTACATCCTTAACTTTTAATATATCACTGGACCAAGTGGGACCCATAGTGGGGGGGGGGAGGAGAAGGGAGGGTAGAAGAGAGGCTCGGGTGGAGGAGGCGGTGGAAGAGAGGCCGGGGGAGGGGGGGTGGTGGAACATAAGCCGGGGGGTGGTGGAAGAGAAGCGGGGGAAGAGAGGCCAGGGGGAGGCGGGGAAGAGAGGCCAGGAGGAAGAGAGAGGCCGGGGGGGAGAGAGAGGAGCCAACCGAGGAGCCGAGAGAAAGCAACCCCCAAGTATCTTTTGAATAATGAGGGAGAGGAAGGGGGGAGAGGAGGGGGCGGAGAGGAGGGGCGAGGAGAGGGCTGCTTCTTTTGAATAACGTGGGGGGGGACGTCACTAGCTGCGCATGAAAGATGGCAGGCACGTAGATCCATGGTGACGTCATGATGACGGAACCCATTGGTACGGAACTTTTGCATTTTTCAGTTTTAAATTGTGCAATATGGTGTATACTGTAGCGAGTCTTTTAATGTACACTTGAATGCAATATATATGTTTTAAATTGGATTAGCTATGAATAAGGTTAGAGTACATTACATTCCTAATTACATTCCACAGTCGAGCCCAGGCTCTGATCAACAGATGCAGCACATGAATGATCTTAGTGTATTCATGTATGGAAATCAGATTATAATCAAGCACTTGGTCCATGTTGACCAACCTGGGTCTCCCTGCACACCTGGTACTACTCCTGGCAACGAGTCCAGTTGCATACCTTCTCCCATTCCTGACCCTGTCCATCCTTACACCTGGCCCCCTATTCTACCCTAAGCAAGTAAGCATAGCTGCTTACCTGCTTAGGTTCCCAGTGCTGAACACACCCTTGGTCCCACCTTTCTGCACTCCTAGTACTATTCCAGACCTTGACTCTGGATGCAAACTTGGCCTTGCTCCTAGCCCATTTGCGCTGACAATATATCTGGCCCACACATAAAGCCCCATATCTCACCCTCTGGACTTAACCTATTAAGTTCAAGTCCACAGGTACTTATCTAATGCAGTAATCCTTTATGGGGCACTTCACAGACCAAATTATGGATAACAACATTTGCTACATTCATTGGCTTCCTTGTTATCTAACATGCTAGTTACTTTGTCAAAGAAGTCATCAATTGGTTGAACAGAATTCCCATCCATAAAATTAAACTCACTCAGCTGTATAAGTAATCTGGTACAATTTCTTTCATTTTCGTAACAAACTGATGTCATTTTCACCCCCAATATTTTCAGTATTTTGCTGTCTTCTTCTCAGCCGGGACTTTTCCGAAATTCAAAGTCCAATAACTATATATTTAAGCAATATTATTCTATTAACTGTGATCTTGAGATTACATAATATTTTCTGTGGTATTCATAACACAACAATGATAAAAATATCTTTGTTTTGATTGCACCTACCAACATGCATACATTATTACATTACAGTTAATAATAATAATAATAATAATATATTTTATTGTCATTACACATAAGTGCAACGATATTTGGTTTGCAACTTCCATCCAATGACAGAACTTAATCGACAAATAAATTTAGGTTTAGATACCCCAAGGTTTGTAAAACGAACATTAGACCAGTAAAGTCAAAACAGACTAAAGTGCAGATGTGTCTGTGCGACGTGACCATCCGAGGGAGACAGTCCATGGGGATGGGGGGCACTCAGCAGGGCCGGTTCAGAGCCGCTATAGCTCTGGGAATTAAGCTGTTCCTGAATCTGGAGGTGCGGGCGTAGAAGGCCTTGTAATGTCTGCCGGAAGGGAGTACTTTGAACAGTCCATTATAAGGGTGAGAGGAGTCTTTATGGATGCTGACAGCCTTCCTGAGGCACCATGTGTGGTGGATGCTATCCAAGGCTGGTAGCGGTGTCCCAATAATCTTTTGTGCTCTGTGGACGGCGCGCTGAAGAGCTCTCCTCTCCGCCTCCGTGCAGCTGAGATACCACACAGAGATGCCATACGTTAGTATGCTCTCTGTCGTGCTGCGGTAGAAGGTTGTCAGCAGCTGTTGGGGCAGACCAGTCTGTTTCAATGTTCTTAGGAAGAACAGTCGTTGCTGTGCCTTTTTGACCAGCGCAGCGGTGTTGGTGGACCATGTGAGGTCCTCTGAGATGTGAGTGCCCAGAAACCTAAAGCTGGACACTCTCTCCACACTGTCCCCGTAGATGGAGATTGGGGCGTATTCCCAATTCTGTGACCTCCTGAAATCGATAATCATCTCCTTGGTCTTGGAGGTGTTTAGCGACAAGTTGTTCCGTGAGCACCAGTCTGCCAGGTTCTGCACCTCCGCTATGTAATTTGTTTCATCACTGTTGGCGATCAGCCCGATCACCGTTGTGTCGTCTGCAAACTTGACAATGGTGTTGTTGTCGAATGCAGGAACACAGTCATGAGTGAAGAGGGAGTAGAGCATGGGGCTCAGTACACAGCCCTGTGGTGTGCCAGTGCTCAGGGTGGAAGACATCACAGACAACTGGCTTCAGTTCCCCGCTCACATCTGGCAGTGTTCTCCGTCTGAACCAGGGTCTGTGGAGCGTTTTCAAAAGTGGGGAGGCTGAGCGATCATTGATCACTGGCCTTAGGGGTACCCGGTGAGGGAGTGGAGCAACTAAGTGGGGAGAGGGTGTAGGAGAAGGGTGTCCCCCCCTCCCAGGGTAGGCACTTTTTGAAATTTGAAGTATTAAAGTCATGTTTTAGTGCATTGTAGAAGTATTATTTCAATTAAGTTTAGTTAATATGTACCGAGGGCAAATTTTTGTTCCAATGCTCCCCATTCCCAATTACTTTTACATTGAAGTGATTGAAATCCATGTGAAGTTTAAATAGCATCATAAAAGTAAAACCTCCAGAATGAATGATATTCATTACTTGGTTGGTTGGGGTCAGTATCAGCACAATTACTACATTAAACTTTGAATGTTCAGATGTCCTGGTTCAAGCTAAAATTAAAGACAAATAATAATCTACTCGCACATTCCCCTGCAAGTATCTTTGTCACTCCTTTAAAATATGCCCTTTCTTTGAACAAGCTCTTAAATATCGCATCTGAATCAGTTTCCATCTGATTACACTCCTTGAGTGATAAAAATTTCTTTGCTTTGATTGCACCTACCAACATGCATGAGGGTGCTTGATCGGGTGCCAATCATGTGGTCTGCTTCGTCCTCACAGTGTTTAGCTTTTTGAGATTTATCGGAACACTTCCAGGCAAGTGAAGACTATTCCATCGTACACCTCACTTGTTTCCTTCATGATTTTAGAGGTGAATCACTGACCCCAACCTCTGGCTTGTTCTTGCAGTCACAATATTGGTGTGGCTAATCACTTTGAGACCAGAGTTTTCAAGAGAATATTTATTTGCAAATATCAGCCGACAGCAGAGTTCATTTTGGACATCATTCAGCACAAGTGCCCTGATAACATTTTCACTAGAGGTTGGCGTGGGATAAATTTGTTCATCAATATCGAAGAGGTATCCTCATAAAGTGGAGGCTTGTGAGTTTAACCTGTGAGTTTTTCCTTGTTATTGTGATGTACTATTTACTTAACAATCAATAAACTGAAATTCGATTATTTTTAGACATTTGATTTGCTCGGCTCAGCGAGTTCCTCTCTCCCGAAGGAAGTTAAAGGTATTAAAGAAACAAGTGGAGAAACATCACAGGCTGAGGCCATTATTCAAATTGGAGACAAAGAGGTGGCCATTAAGGTAATGAATTATCTCTTGGTAATGGTAGAACAATAAATGCACTATTGATTACTTACTTTTCAATTAGTACTTTTATCTCTTTTCCTCATTCCTACTTGAAAAGGAACGTGTTGTAGTAACATTTTCAATTCTTCAACACTTGTGTAAATGGATTTTGTCTCCTGTTCAGCTATTGCAGCAAATGGATTTTAATTTTACCAAACAACACTGCTTTTCACTGAATAACTTTGCTCAATCTACGTGATTTACTGGTTGCCAAACAGTTTAACTCCCCTTCCCATTCTGACCATTCTGTCATGGCTGATCTATCTCTCCCTCCTAACCCCATTCTCTACCCTTCTCCCCATAACCTCTGACACCCGTATCTATCTTTCTCTGCTTTAAAATTATCCACTGACTTCTTTGGCGAAGAATTTCACAGATTCACCACCCTCTGACTAAAGAAATTTCTCCTCATCTCCTTCCTAAAAGAACGTCCTTTAATTCTGAGGCTGTTACAATTCTGTAACATTTGTTTTGTAAGTAAACAAAGTACACTTTATTATTTCAGCTTCTCTATTAAATATACTGAAATAAGCCAGATTGACATTGTATCAAGAGTTATCTTTAATTTGAATTAGTGTTGTTCACTACATGGCTGACAAATAAAATTTGCTGAAAACACTCCTCAGGCCAGTGCCACATGTTTAAGGGTACGCAGTTAACGGTTCAGATCGAGACCCCTCATCAGCATTTGCGTTTAAATTTATTTTTTATTTTCCCTCTGTGTCTAATATTGGTAACTATTGTAAATGTTGAATGGAGATGAAAAAAATCAGTCCATGAAGCTGGGATTTGTATTCAAATCCAAAAATATTATAACATATTAAGTGCTGAGGAACATTTGTTAATCTGGTTACCTGCTTTGATAATCTAGTTACATACTTCGTTTCTTCACATATATTTTGCTAATGAATTACAAATATCACCTCTATAAAAAATCTTTAATTTCTTGATTTATTTTGTTTGGTTTTGTCACATCCTTGTCAATAAATGTGGAAGCTTAGGTACATTGTACCTAAGTTCTTATGTAGAAACAAAGAATTGCAAATGCTGGTTCATACACAAAAGGACACAAAGTACGGGAGTAACTCAGCAGGTCAGGCCACTTTTCTGGAGAACGTGGATAGGTTACATTTCAGGTTGAGACCCTTCTTCAGACCAAAAGGGGTCCTCGAAATGTCATCTATCCATGTTCTCCAGAGATGCGACCTGACCTGCTGAGTTCCTCCAGCATTTTGTGTCTCAATCCTGATTAAACATTGGGAATATTGCAACTGATTTTGCAGAAGTACGGAAACATAATCGATTCAGGTAAATCTTTTGAAGTTTTAATTTGGGTTGAAGGAGTAAATAAACTACAACTTTCCAATGTAAAAAATATGTCTACTGTGCAAATTATCCAAAATGCAGTGAGCCCTAAGAATATGACTCTTCATTGTAATTCAATTTGCTTTTCTAAAATATTTTGACTAAGTGTCTTCTATTGCCTCAACTGATTGTCCCTCTGCAGTTAACAGAAAATGTGAACATTCTCATTAGGATTTCACCGAGAAAGATGTGATCATTCAGGTTTATTTTCAAATCAAATGATAAGTGAGTTGAATTTTAAAAGCTCTAATTATTACTTCTGCTTTGTTGAGGATTTGCAATCAGTAATTTCCTACAACTAGAAGAGATGCACATACTCGGGAAGATAGACCGGCAGTGTGTGATAGAGCGATGAAAGGACACGTTTACCAGGATCCTCTTAGAATATTACTGCATAGAGGGTGCCTCCTCTCCCATCCAATGTGCTGATTAACATGTGCATAAAGTTTTTTTGCTGTTGTCAGGCATCACATTTGGTTCCAGCATCCATACCAACTTCTTATAGAGCCCATTCTAACTTCCTTAATTCAATCCCATTTCCCTGTTCTCTCCCTGTAGTCCTCCCTGTAGAAATTGTTTATCCTTAAGTGCCTATACAATGATCTTCTGAATTGGCTCAGTTTCCCGCACAGGAAGTGATTTCACAGAGTGAAGATTCAGGAACGTACTCCTGCTACAGGGAACGATTTCCAAATCATCACCACTCTCTGTGTTTAAAAGAATTTCTGTCTGAGCAACTCCCTGTGTTCTAATTGGGCATTATGACCATCTGCTATCTTCTCTCCGCCTAACATCACAGAATTGTACCCGCTATCTGCTGCAGCGACTCACAGCTTCCTGTGGCCTGGTATTTTAATTTGTCATCCCACTCTCACTCGGAACTATTTGTCTGTGACCTCCTGACTGTTATAACATGATACCATAACGTTGCTGCACTCCAATGCATTACCAACCTCACCTGAGTGTTTTTGCAAGTGGCATCCACCTGAAGATTGCTGCCCAATTCAACAATTCCTGCACATTTTGCCCTTTCAGATTACCAGAACTAGGAGAAGCAAGGATGTAATAAATGCAAGTCTTGTTTTTACTCCACAGTAGCTCCACCTGTTGCTCGAGCTTAGCAAATCTTCCAGTTTGAGCTGAACGACTGCTGAACATGTTCCCTCAGGAAATGTAACAGTCTGATTGTGAGCTGCAGAGCTTGAGTTTAGTTTAGTTTTTTTAGTTTAGAGCTGCAGCGCGGAAATGGGCCCTCTGACACACCGAGTCCGCGCTGACCAGATAACCCCGCACACTAACACTATCCTAAACACACTTGGACAATTTACAATTATACCAAGCCAATTAATCTACAAACCTGTACATCTTTGGAGTGTGGGAAGAAATCGGAGATTCCGGAGAAAAGCCATACAGGTCACGGGGAGACCCTACAAACTCCGTACAGGCAAGCACTCATAGTCAGGATGGAACCCGGGTCTCTGGCGCAGCAAGGCAGCAACTCAACTGCTACGCACTGTGCTGGCCATTGGGTTTGCTCAATGTCAACAGCCTTTCAGTGCATGGAAGCTAAAATGTGACCACTTTTGTGAGAACAGATGTTTAACATGGTATAAGCCTATTGATCGAATTCCTAATGGCTATTGGGCCTTCTCTCATCAATGTCTGTGAAAGCTTGCAATCATTTCTATAGGTTTTCAAAATAGTGCTTGGCTATAGTGTTTGAAATTCGTGGGCCATCTAATGAAGTTATGGAATGGTTGCTATTGAGCATGCAAATCACACACTAAATTGAAATATAGTCAACAGCCTAGGCACAGCAGTGGCTTTGTACAGTCATATCCTATATGCAATCTCAGAGTTTTTCTTTGGCTGATAGTCATTTGACTTTGCACTGTCCATTTTCAAAAGTTACTTTATGAAGTATTTGCAGTGAAGGTTTGTACATCATTTTACAGAAACTCCCCAGTGTTCTTGGCAAACCTTTACGATCAGATAAATACTCGTAAAACATGATCAAATCTGTACTATATTATTTAGATGATATATCTGCACATGGTGCAGTGATAAAACCCTCAAAACAGCACAAATAATGTCAAACTGTCATGAAATCTCAGAAGGCTTTACTAAATGGATATATTGTGTCAGATAAAGTAAAAAAAATATTATCTTCTAAGTACATTTTTGTCTTTCAATTTATTTTACAAACTGCTTTTAGTTAAAGATTTAGTTGATAGCTCAGTTTTATTGAGGGCAACAATTATCTGTTTCTTATTTGTGAATTTTATAGATTCCCACTGGAACAAAACCGTTAAAGTTTCATACAACATCATCAAATTTCATCAGGACCTCTAGTCATGATAGGCTTCTGGCAGAGATGATGCAATCACACATGGTGAAGGATATGTGTTTAATTGGTGGAAAGGTAATATAAATGAAGTTTATGTTGTGCATTATAAAGCTCACATGTTCACATTTTAGTTCATCTATGTGAATGAATTAAAAAATCTATTATTTCCATTATTCAGGGTTGTGGCAAAACTGTGATTGCTAAGGAATTCGCTGATATGCTGGGCTATAGCATTGAACCCATCACTCTTTATCAGGTAATCTTGCACCTTCATTAAACCAAATGGTTGTGAAAGATTGCAGCAGGTTCTGGGTCGATTAGCCAGGTAGGCGGATGAATGGTTGATGGAATTTAATACAGAAAAGTTTGAGGTTTTGCATTTTGGGATGTCGAACAAGGGCAGGACCTACACAGTAAATTGTAGGCCTCATGGTAGTGTTGTAGAGCAGAGGGACCTAGGAGTACATGTGCATGGTTCCTTGAGGGTCGAATTGAAGGTAGATAAGGTGGTCAAAAAGGCTTTTGCCACTTTGGCCTTTATCAGTCAAAGTATTGAGTATAGAAGTTGGGATGTCATGTTGCGGTTGTATAGGACGTTGGTGAGACTGTATTTAGAATATTCTGTTCAGTTCTGGGCACCATGTTATGGGAAAGATATTGTCAAGCTTGAAAGGGATCAGAAAAGATTTACGAGGAGGTGGCCAGGACTGGAGGGTGTGAGCTATAGGGAGAGGTTGAGTAGGCTGGATCTCTATTCCATGCAGTGCAGGAGGATGAGGGGAGATCTTATAGGGGTATACAAAATCATGAGAGAAGTAGATCGGGTAGATGCACAGAGTCTTTTGACCAAAGTAGGGTATTCGAGGACCAGTGGACAGAGGTTCAAGGTGAAGGGGAAAAGATTTAATAGGAATCTGAGGGATTACATTTTCACCCAAAGGGTTGTGGGTGTATGGAACAAGCTGCCAGATGAGGTAGTTGAGGCTGGAACTATCCCATAATTTAAGAAACAATTAGACAGGTACATGGATAGGACATGTTTGTAGGGATATGGAACTAGCGCAGGCAAGCGGGACTAATGTAGCTGAGACATTGTTGGCCGGTGTGGGCAAATTGGGCCAAAGGGCCTGTTTCGACACTGTATCACTCTATGACTATATGCTGTTATGATAACAGGCAAACAGAATGGGAGAGGAAAGCATAATTTTAAGACTTGGTGATAATAGTAAATTTGAGGGAGACCATTGGAGACAATTTAGATGAATGTGGACAACAGATGAGAAGTGGGTGGGCGATGGTTCTAAGTTGCACAAAAATACAATCAAAGGGATGAAGATTAGAAATCCTCAGCGGGAGAATCACTTTTGAACATATTACTTGAGTTTGGAGCTTTAAGAAATTCACTTAATGAAGAAGAAAGTCTTGTATTTGTGTAAGGCTTTTTGTAGGTTGCATGTGTTTCATTTGGAACCAATAAAGTATGATTAGAAGGAATTTGGTAACCAATCTGTGCACAGCAATATCTCATTAGCAATTTATTTGTTTCAGTGATTAATTGGATGATGGGTAACTATTACGCCAGATATTGGGCAGATTCCACATGATCAAAATAGGATAACAAAATCTTTAAAATCCACCTGAGAGAGCAGATGGATACAGGTTTAATGTCTTTCTGAAAGGCTTAATCTTCTGCGTTTTTTTTTACATTCAGTTTTCAAGATATAGGCATCATTGACAACATCAACATTTATTGTTCTCGAGAAGGTGGGGGGGGGGGGGTGGGGTGGGGTGGGGGGGGGGGGCGGGGTGGGGGAGAAGCTGCCACCTTGAATACATGCAGTCTCTGTGATGGAAATCCCACAATGATATTAGGAGAGTATTGTGAGCTCAAACTAGTGACAATGCAGCAGTTTCCTGATCATGACCAGCTGCCATTTGGAAGGGGTAGTGTTTAAATGTGCCTTCTGGCTGTGTAGTAGACGCCAGAAGCTTTAGCTGTTGAAGTAACCTCGGTAATTTACCATGTAGCATTTGAAGATACTACACTCTGTTGTTATACTGCACAGGTATTAAATGGAATTATGTTTTAAGTGGAGGACAGGCTTTATATCTAGCTAACGGTGTTAAATGTTCGTGGAGTTGTAATCTTCCAGTTGTGTACATTATATTTTGCTCCTGAATGTACCCACTATGTGATGAGAATGAGTTGGTGTGTCAGGACCTGAATCACTCACCAAGGCTCTTCTTTGTTCTTGCAGTCACAATATTTACGTGGCTGAATCAGTTGGGTTTTCCTCTTGATACCTTAATTTAGCCAGGATTCCGTTATGAGGTCTGCAGCCAAGCAGTCCTGGGAAACTTAAATTGAACTGAAATAAGAGGGTAGAGTGCTGACATGGATAGAACATTGGTTGGCAGACTGGAAACAAAGAGTAGGGATTAACGGGCCCCTTTCAGAATGGCAGGCAGTACTAGTGAGGTACCGCAAGGCTCGGTGCTGGGACTGCAGCTATTTACTATATACATCAATGATTTAGATGAAGGGATTAAAAGTAACATTAGCAAATTTGCAGATGATGCAAAGCTGGGTGGCAGTGTGAACTGTGAGGAGGATGCTATGAGAATGCAGGGTGACCTGGACAGGTTGGGTGAGTGGGCAGATGCATGGCAGATGCAGTTTAATGTGGATAAATGTGAGGTTATCCACTTTGGTAGCAAAAACAGGAAGGCAGATTACTATCAAAATGGTGTCAAGTTGGGAAATGGGGAAGTACAACGGGATCTGGGAGTCTTTGTTCATCAGTCAATTAAAGTAAGCATGCAGGTACAGCAGGCAGTGAAGAAAGTGAATGGCATGTTGGCCTTTATAATAAGAGTAGGAGTATAGGAGCAAAGAGGTCCTTCTGCAGTTGTATAGGGCCCTAATGAGACCACACGTGGAGTATTTGCAGTTTTGGTCCCCTAATTTGAGGAAGGAATTTGAGGAATTCTTGCTATTGTGGGAGTGCAACGTAGGTTTACAATGTTAATTCCCGGGATGGCGGGACTATCATATGCTGAGCGAATGGTGCGGCTGAGCTTGTATACTCTGGAGTTTAGAAGGATGAGACGGGATCTTATTGGAACATATAAGATTATTAAGGGCTTGGATACGCTAGAGGCAGGAAACATGTTCCCGATGTTGGGCGAGTCCAGAACCATAGGGGCACAGTTTAAGAATAAGGGGTAAGCCATTTAGAACGGAGACAAGGAAACATTTTTTCTCACAGAGAGTCTGTGGAATTTTCTGCCTCAAAGGGCGGTGAAGGCCGGTTCTCTGGATACTTTCAAGCGAGAGCTAGATAGGGCTCTTAAAGATAGCGGAGTCAGCAGATATGGGGAGAAGCCAGGAATGGGGTACTGATGGGGGATGATCAGCCATGATCACATTGAATGGCAGTGCTGGCTCAAAGGGCTGAATGGCCTACTCCTGCACCTATTGTCTATTGTCTATGTAGTGAACTGATGAATTAGTTATGCTTGTTGGCAGTGTCAATAACGCCTCCCCTCACTTTGACGATGATTGATGTTGATTGGGTTGCAATTATAAGATTGGATTTTTTTGTGCTCTTGATTAATTCTTTTGCCTAGTAAAAATGTCTACATACTACCGTAACAGCATAGTTAGAGGTATAATTAGGTCAGGGGCACAGATCTTTAGTTGACATGTTGTCTGGTCTCAGAGCCTTGCTGTAACCAGTCCCATCAGCCATTTCCTGATATCATGTGGAGTGAATCATATTGGCCTGAAATTGCTGCAGTGATCATGGGATTCTCAGTAACGAACTAGAGCATCAGTCCAGAATCTGGACCTGGGATTTGCACCCATGAGACTTCTGATTCACAGACGAGCGTTCTACTTTTAAACAAAACTATTACCTGTCAGAGACAATCAATACAGTAACAGGTGCTTGAGCACAATATAAAGCATCATCTTTTTACACAAATTCCATGCTAATCGTTTCCGCACCAATTGTCCCCAGATTCTATCACTCACACAAAGGCTAGGAGTAATTTACAGTGGCCAACTAACCTATCAACCCATGGGCCTTTGCGATGTGGGAGGCAACTGGAGTCCCTGGAAAAAACTCATGCGACCAATGGTAGAATGTGCAAACACAACATGGCCAGCACCCAAGGTCAGGACAGAACTGTGCTGAAAGTAGGTCCAGTGATCTTGGGGATCTCGGTACTGAATTAGACTGGATGCAAGGTTAGGCCATTCAGACTTTTAACCCGCTCTGTCATTCATAAAGATCATGGCTGATCTACCTCAGCAGTATTGTCTGTGTCCTTTGATCTCCTAAGATCCAGAAATCTATCAATCTCTGTTTTGAACGTACCTCCACAGGTCTCTGGGATAGAGAATTCCAAAGATTTAACACCCTCTGCATGAAGAAATTTCTCTTCATCTCAGTTCTAAATGGGCTGCCCATTATCCTGAGCCGATGTCCCCTAGTGCTTGACGTTCACCCTGTAAGAATTTGTAAGTTTGTAAGAATTTGATGTATCTGTGAGATCTCTCCTTTTAAACTCCAGCGAATACAGGCCTAGTCTTCTAATTTCTCCTCATATAATAACCATATACAATTATGGTCTCCTCATATAATAACCATATAACAATTATTGAAACAGGCCTTCTCGGCCCTTCCAGTTCGTGACGACCATTTATTTTCCCCTAGTCCCATCTACCTGCACTCAGACCATACCCCTCCATTCCTTTCCCGTCCATATACCTATCCACTTTACTTTTTAATGTTAAAATCGATCCTGCCACTTCTGCTGGAAGAGCATTCCACACAGCCAGCACTCTCTGAGTAAAGAAGTTCCCCCTCATGTTACCCCTAAACGTCTGTGCGCTTTATTCTCATGCGGTAACTCACCTATTTCATTTCGGAGTCACGTGAGTGACTTCGTGAAGAGCCCGCCGGCGCGCATGCTCGACATATCGTCGTAACGCGTTGCTGCGACGGCTGGCGGTGGAGCGCGCTCCTCGCCAGCCCTTCATAAGGGGCCACGGAGGTAAGTATTCTACCTTTAGTTGGTGGTCCTTGTTGTCTGATTATGTCTTGCAGCAAGGACATGGATGGGAGTTCGAAGGGCCGGAGGACGTCAGGACGAGTTCGCCGGTCAACAGTTCCGGGGCCTTTACCATCGGCAGTACCTGCAGCGCAGGCCGGGACTCAGGCGGAGATGTGGGTAAGCCCTGTGATTACAGGTCCAGATCCGCCAGCACACCACAGCTCGGAGGAGTTCGACGAGGAGGAGTGTGGTGTGCCGCCAGAGCAGGGGGACCCTGCCATGGCAGTCAGGTCGTCAGCGGGCTCGCTGGCGACCTCGAGCAGGGCACGTGCCGTTGCACGGCCTGTTCCACTCAGCCCTCCGAGAAGGGGGAGGGCAGGAGCCAGAAGCCTAACCCTGTTAGGGCTAAGGCATTGCCTATCGCGGAGGAGCGGTCAGGTTCCAGGGCGAGACCCGGGGCGGCTGTGAGGTCCAGCCGGCACACCCCGACTCTCGACGCCGGGACGGGTCGGTCGAGTCGGGTCTCGTCACGGTCGCCGAGCCCCCCATGGATGGGTGGGCGAGACCATGCGTCGGCAACGTCCACGATGTGGGCAGCCGGCAAGACTGCGCGGGCCCCAGGCAGCCATGCTTCGGCTGGTGCCGACACCTCGCCGCAAGTGCCCTTAGTGGCAGCGGCTTCAGCTCCCGCTAAACGGAGGCGGTTGAACACGCCCGCGCAGGAATCGCGCAGTTTCGCCTCGGCGGCTGTTAGCGACAACTACCGGCACCGGCAGGGCCTCAACGAGGTGCGGGCCGATGACAGGAGCCCGGTTTTCTTTTCAGAGCCGGAGGACTCCGACCACCTGAGTGTTCAGGGTGAAGGGCGTATTGACCGTATGGAGCGGCTGCTGGAGCTCCTGCTTCAACGTCAACAACAGCAGGGCAGCAACAGGCACAGGGTGTCTTCACCAACATCTACTATCAGCCTGGAGCAGCAGGAGGAGGAGGTTCTGGTGGATCCCGTACCACCTCCGTTGGAGGTGCCAGCGGAGGAACTCTTGGATGTGGCGACCAAATTCGCGGCCCCACATACGGCTGGTCTTCCTCTAAATACAAAGCTGGCAGCCACAGTGGACTTTCTTAATAATCAGGTGCTGCAGGAAGAAGTCCTCATCCAGGCTATGAGCCGTCACAAGGCTCCATCAAACTGCAACTCCCTCAACGTGCCTGTGGTCAATACGCCAATATGGGGCAACATCAGTGCGGCTATCCGTCAACAGGAGCTAAAATTGCAGCGGATCCTGAAACTCCTCACGGCCGGTATTACCGCCTTTGTGCGGTCGGTGGACGGGACGAACTGAATTTGGACCAGGAAGATGCTCTGGCCTTATTGTGCGCGACCCAGCACGAAATCAACGGGTTTCGCAAAAACAGCATCCGCCCAGCACTCAACCCGAAGTTTGCAGGATTGTGCAAACCACAGCCGCCGCCCCGTCAGCTCTTTGGTGAGGACCTCTCGAAGAGAGTCAAAGAGCTTGACGAACAAGCCAAAACGGTGGGGATCATGCGCTCTCAGAGTGCCCCCACACCGTCAGGCTCAAAAGCTCCATACATTCGCTCACGAGGGTCGGCCAGTGCCTCGACGAGGACTCGCCCTCTAGCTCCACAACGACAACAGCACCAGAACCAGCACCAAGGGTCTTTTTTAGGACAGGGTCGGCAGAGACCTTTGTGGAAATCGAAGACGCCGCGCCCTCAAGCCAACCCAGCACCTCCACGGCCACCCACACGTGTCAAGGACCGCCGGTAACCACGGAGGTGAGGGGGTCTGGTTCTCTTTTTTCTCTCTGTTTAACTTCCCATGTTGGTGGTCGTTTACGGCTGTTTTTGGATGCATGGGGTAATTTTACTGGTGATGAGTATGTGTTGCAGAATATTCAGGGGCATAAAATTGAGTTTATTAATGGCGACATTCCTCCATCCCAGCACATGCCTGGTCGTACGTTCAAATTGTCTGCTGCAGAACAGGCAGCAGGTTATAAGGAAATTTTAAGTCTGGAACAGAAGGGTGTGATTGAGAAAACGGTGCATGAGCCAATTGAATTTGTTTCGAACATATTTACTAGACCTAAGAAGGATGGAGGCTGTCGTGTCATTATTGATCTAACCCGTTTGAATACGTTTGTAACATATACTCATTTTAAAATGGATACGTTTGAAACAGCCAAATCATTGATTTCTCATGGCTGCTTTATGGCATGCATTGATTTGAGGGATGCATATTATTCAGTATCCATCCAGAAATATGATAGAAGGTTTTTGAAATTTATCTGGATGGGGCAACTTTGGCAGTATAAGGCTTTGCCTAATGGGCTCACTACAGCCCCTAGATTGTTCACTAAATTGGTGAAGCCAATCATGGCTTATTTGAGACAACGACATCATATAGTTATGGCCTATTTAGATGATGTCTTTATTGTGGGCCACACCCTGCAATTGGCTGAACAGGGTGTTGCAGCTGCTGTCAATATATTTCAACAATTAGGATTCATTGTCCATCCAGAGAAATCGAAGTTCTGCCTTGCCCAGGTAATTAATTACCTAGGGTTCACGGTGAACTCAATGAGCATGAGGATAACTATACCAATTAACAAAATTGAGGAAGTCACTAAGGTGTGCAGAGATTTAATTGGCACCAATATACCATCGATTCGGCATACAGCCACAGTAATTGGCAAGCTAGTGGCTTTGTTTCCGGCAGCACGATATGGACCTTTGCATTATCAGAATTTGCAAAGAGCTAAAATTACTGCGTTAAAACGGAACGCTGGTCATTACGATCGATCAATGCAGCTGCCGTCCGAAGCGATAACTGAGTTGCAATGGTGGGTGTGTCACATTAGCAACTCATTTAAGCCTGTCAGGGAGGCTAATCCGGTGGTATATTTACAGACTGATGCAAGCTCCAATGGCTGGGGAGCTACTGATAATTGCTCTAGTTGTGGGGGCAGATGGGACACCCTTGAGGCATCGATGTTGTTGACTCAAGGGATTAACTATTTGGAGTTGCTGGCAGCATTCCACGGACTTCGTGCATATTGTTCCAAGCTTGTTGGAGCATACGTCCGTCTCCAAATAGACAACACCACAGCTGTGGCATATTTAAACCATATGGGTGGTACCAGGTCAGTTTCGTGTGACAAATTGGCTAACTCAATTTGGCTCTGGTGTGTTCAAAGAGACATTTGGATTTCAGCTACCTATTTGCCAGGTGAGCTTAATACTGTGGCGGACACCAGGTCACGCAAATTTAATGACAACATTGAATGGATGTTGCATCCTGAGATTTTTTCTAGAGTCACAGCCAAATTTGGTAAACCGGACATTGACCTTTTTGCGTCACGGTTGAACCATCAGGTACCAGCCTACGTTTCATGGGAACCAGATCCTGGGGCAATAGCGCTAGATGCATTCTCGCTGGACTGGGGGAATTGGTTTTTCTATGCCTTCCCTCCGTTTTGCCTCATCAGTCGGGTATTGCGAAAGATTCAGGCAGATGCTGCCAAGGGCATCCTTATTATACCCGACTGGCCCACACAGCCTTGGTATCCGGTGGTCTTTGACATGCTCAACGAACCTTGGGTCCTTTTGAAGGGTTGCCCACAATTGGTTACTCACCCTGTCTCAGGGGAGCCACATCCCTGCCATGGCTATTTAAATTTGTTGGCTTGCAGGTTCTGAACAGGCCGTTAGTCCAATACGGCCTCTCGGCTCGGACCATGGATACCATCGGGGCGTCGTGTCGAGAGTCCACAAGGCGAAGATACCGCTCGCATATTAAGAAGTGGGAAGCCTACTGCAGCCGCTCTCGCATCACGTACGATGACGTGACAATAACCGACGTCCTGGAATTCCTCGCGGGGTTGCACCATGATGAACACTTAAGTTACAGTGCCATCAACAGCGCCAGAAGTGCGCTATCATTCTACCTCAAGATTGGGGTAGGATCCAACAGGCTAGTGTCCAGACTCATGCGGGGTATATTCAATATGAATCCGCCTACACCACGCTATAATATCACCTGGGATGTCAGGGACGTATTAACCCTGCTCAGGACGTGGTCTCCCATGGAAGGGCTCCAACTGGACCAACTCACCATGAAGCTGGTGATGTTACTAGCGCTGACTTCAGCTCAGAGGGTACAGACACTACACAAACTTTGTGTCGACAGAATGACATCTACCCCTACAGAAGTAGTCTTTTTCATTGACGAGCTACTAAAGCAGCATAGACCTGGGTGCACAGGGCTGCAGCTGAAGTTCCCGGCATACCCCGCAGATGCTAGGCTATGTTTAGCCTCATATATCCGCCACTATGTCAAGGTGACGGCACGCATCAGAGGAATGGAGAGATACCTGCTTGTCACTCATAAGAGACCTCATCATCGAGTGACAGTCCAGACGATATCCAGGTGGCTTCGAGTCGTCTTGGGTAAGTCAGGTATCGACATTAATGTGTTCAAGTCTCATTCCACCAGGGCTGCATCGACGTCAGCGGCGAGGGTCATGGAGGTGCCCATGGACCAAATTCTCGCCACAGCAGGATGGGCGAATGAAGCTGTGTTCCAGCGTTTTTATAACAAGCCTGTTGCTGCTCCTCTACAGTTCGCAGAAGCCGTGCTGAATGCAGGTCAAGAACGTGGAGATGTCCCCGCATGAGGGGTTTTTTGATTTGTTATTAATAAATATGCTCTTGTTTTGCAGTATGAACTATTGAGCAAGTTTGTTCCTCCCATCCATCCCTGGTAGTGGTGTGTCAGCATGGACGTGGTCCAGGGCGTGTAATCACAGAAGCTTTGAAGTCTTCACGAAGTCACTCACGTGACTCCGAAATGAAATAGTAAGATTGAACGAGAACTTACCAGTTCGAAGGTTGATCTTTATTTTATGAGGAGTCGAAGTGAGGGATTTCGTGCCCTCCTCGCCCAACCCTCAATCACCTTCATCTGGTAATCTTAGTCAATTCAATCATACTATGCGAAGTCATTTCTATTGTTGGTTCTGTGATTCCACGCCGCTACTTTGAAGTATGTCGAGCATGCGCGCCGGCGGGCTCTTCACGAAATCCCTCACTTCGACTCCTCATAAAATAAAGATCAACCTTCGAACTGGTAAGTTCTCGTTCAATCTTACTATTCCTAACTACTTGCTGCATTGGATGTACAAGGGCTGTGACCAAAGGAGGGCAGCTGGGTTCTTTTGAACATCAACATTACTTAGTTAAGTTGATACAGTATGTGTCACAGCTGCAAGACAGCCCAAAACATTAAGTTGCCCATGATGATTCTGAAAACTCTGAAAGCGAATTCACTGTTGCAATGAAGGAAACATTGCAAATTTGCTCAAGCCCCATTGAAATAATGCAATGATAAAGCGATGTACAACAAAGCTATACTGACCACAAGATGTCCAGTTCGGTACCTGAACCCTGCTGAGTTAGTGGTATAAGGCTTTAAGATTGTCATGTGTGGTGAAAATCGCAGGGCATTTTCATTTCAATGAACCATTCCCAGTTGAAAAATGTTTGCGGAAAATTCCGATACCTCAGCTGTGTTGGCACCTCTCGTTGAATGATTCTGGCCTCAGCACATGAAGTGTCATTTGAATGGTCACCAGGTGTCTATGAAACTCTTCAAGCAGCAGTTGTCGACTGAAGGGAGGAGATAGGGGTGAGAACTAAATATAAGTGTGTATATAATATGAGTGTGTATATAATATGAGTGTGTATATAACATAGAATGGAACTGTGACACCCAGAGCAATCATACTTTGGGAAATTAAATGTTAAGCTTTTAGTCATCCTTCCAATCAACAGCTACTTCAAGGCTAATGGAAAATACAATATTCATATGCACCGTAATATGTTATAATTGTAAATAGCTATTGTAATAAGTTTGAAGGAATAAAGGTGAAAATGTGAAGGAACACCGTTTATGATGTTAAGCACAAACATTTTAATTTCTATCAGTTGTGGATATATTTACAGTTGGATTAATTCTGTCGTAAAGTCATAAACAGTGAATGTCACAGAACATTAAAGCTCAATCGCTGAGGCTTTGATTTTGGGAAGATTAAAGGGAAGGAGCATCCAACAAATTAAATTCAAGTTAAGAAAAGGAATTATGACCAAAAAAAACTCTGCTTCTCAGAACATGAAGGCACTCGTGTTTTACAAGTGTTTTATCAGGTTTGTGAATAAACAAGTTAACAATTCAAATTAGGACAAATTAACAGCAGCCAAAGGAAAGAGCTTTCAACACAGTAACAATAGTTTAAAAGAACAGGGAATTTCAGTTATTTTCTTTTGTTCTGCTATTTTAAGCTATTTTAAGTATCCTGTTTTTAGACCCGTCACTGATGTTGGTACAGAATTCATTTTGAAGTTGCTATGACATAAAATGTGCCATTGGTTCTATATTTGCACTGAAGGTTGTTTGTTTCCTTGGCAACAATCTCAAATGATGTATTTTTTCATAGCTAGACACAAAATGCTGAAGTATCTCAGCGGGACAGGCAGCATCTCTGGAGAGAAGGAATGTGTGTTGTTTCAGGTCGAGACCCTTCTTTCATAGTGTATATTGCCATCCCAGTTATAGACTTAAAATCCTACCACTTATGAACAGCTCAATACTGAAATTTAGTTCATAGACTTAAATATCACAGTAATTACATAACATTGTTCTTGTTAAGGATGATTATTTTGTTTCACCCAAATGTTGACCTCATTGAGAGATAATTCACTTCATGTTTTTGATCGCATTACTACTTGAATCAGTTTGAAGAAGGGTCCTGACCCGAAAAGACACCTATCCATGTTCTCCAGAGACGTTGTCTGATCAGCTGTTACTCTGATTGGTGGAGTGCTGCAGATATAGTTGTCCTTCTGGAAGGTTCTCCCATCTCCACAGAGGAACTCTGGAGCTCTGTCAGAGTGACCATCAGGTTCTTGGTCACCTCCGTGACCAAGGCCCTTCTCCCCATATTGCTCTGTGAAGAGTCCTGCTGGTTCCAAAGTTCTTCCAATTAAGAATGGCGGAGGCCACTGTGCTCTTCGGGACCTGCAATGCTGCAGAAATTGTTTTATACCCTTTCCCCAGATCTGTGTCGGTGGTCTATGGACAATTCCTTCTTCTTCATGGCTTGGTTTTTGCTCTGACATGCACTGTCAACTGTGGGACCTTGTAGAGACAGGTGTGTTCCTTTCCAAATCATGTCCAATCAATTTAATTTACCACTGGTGGACTCCAATCAAGTTGTAGAAACATCTCAAGGATAATCAATGGAAACAGGAAGAACCTAAGCCCAATTTCGAGTGTCGAGGGTCTGAATACTTATGTAAATGTGATATTTCAGTTATTTCTGTTTAATTACTTTGCAAAAATTTCTAAACACCGGTTTTCGCTTCTCCATTCTGGGTATTGTGTGAAGATTGATGATAAAAAAATGAATTTAATCGATTTAAAAATAAAACTGTAACGTAACAAAATGTGGAAAAATTGAAAGTGTCTGAATACTTTCTAATTGCACTGTATATACAAATGGCGTAACATTGCTAAAACCTGCACATTATTTGAAACAATTGAACCAATGGTTTACAAAGATCAAGAGTATATTGACAGGGCCAGGATCACAGAGCAGATCACACTTTTCTGACTTGACTATTTTTTAATGTTGTGTCACAGGATATGACGGCCAGAGATTTACTTCAACAGAGGTACACTCTTCCAAATGGTGACACTGCCTGGCGACCTGCACCTCTGGTCACCGCGGCCTTGGATGGAAAACTAGTTGTCCTTGATGGCATTCATCGTGTCAATGCTGGAACACTAGCGATTCTTCAGAGGTAAAATAACTAAATCAATGTTTGCTTTTCCCTCTCTATGTACGATTCAAATAGTTGCTTCCTCAACAATAGCAATGACATGTCTGAAAATTGTATAACACCCAGCTGGTGGGATTCCGATCATTTTTTGAGAGCACTCATATTATGGTGATTGTTTTAATGCATTCATTTTAATAATTGACAGTGCAAAAATAAGATACAGTTGGCTCTTCATGTCTGTATCTTTGCCAGATCTTCTATGGACTACTAATCATTCTAATCATGTTCCCTACCTTTGCTCATGGTGAATGCTCAATATTTTAGTTTAGACATTTTACATTTTACATTTATACCAAGCCAATTAAGCTACAAACCTGTACATCTTTACAGTGTGTGAGGAAACCGAAGATCTCAGCGAACTCCCACGCAGTTCACGGGGAGAACGTACAAACTCCGTACAGACAAGCACCCGTAGTCAGGATCATACACGGGTCTCTGGTGCTGTAAGGCATTAGCTCTACCGCTAGGCCACTGTGCCACCGTGTCTTTACCACTAAATAAGTGTTTTTAATTTTTTTTAAATATATGAATTGATTTTCTCAGATACTAAGTGAAATTTCGTAGAGTCACTGCTTGACTCAATAGACAATAGACAATAGGTGCAGGAGTAGGCAATTAGGCCCTTCGAGCCAGCACCGCCATTCAATGACAGGTGCTGGGTATCATGGGTATCATCCCCAATCAGTACCCCGTTCCTGCCTTCTCCCCATATCCCCTTACTCCGCTACCTTTAAGAGCCCTATCTAGCTCTCTCTTGAAAGTTTCCAGAGAACCGGCCTCCACCACCCTCTGAGGCAGATAATTCCACAGACTCCCCACTCTCTGTGAGAAAAACTGTTTCCTAATGGCTTACTCCTTATTCTTAAACTGTGGCCCCTGGTTTTGGACTCCCCCAACATTGGGAACATGTTTCCTGCCTCTAGTGTGTCCAAGCTGTTAACAATCTTATATGTTTCAATGAGATCCCCTCTCACCCTTCTAAACTCCAGAGTGTACAAGCCCAGCTGCTCCATTCTCCCAGCATATGAAAGTCCCGCCATCCCGGGAATTAACCTTGTAAACCTACGCTGCACTCCCTCTATAGCAAGAATGTCCTTCCTCAAATTAGGAGACCAAAACTGCACACAATACACCAGGTGTGGTCTCACTAGGGCTCAGTACAACTGCAGAAGGACCTCTTTGCTCCTATATTCGATTCCTCTTGTTATAAAGGCCAACATGCCATTCGCTTTCTTCACTGCCTGCTGTACCTGCATGCTTATTTTCATAGACTGATGGACAAGGACCCCCAGATCCCGTTGTACTTCCCCTTTTCCCAACCTGACACCATTTAGATAGTAATCTGCCTTCCTGTTTTTGCTACCAAAGTGGATAACCTCACATTTATCTGCATTAAACTTCATCTGCCATGCATCTGCCCACTCCCCCAACATGTCCAAGTCACCCTGCATTCTCCTAGCATCCTCCTCACAGTTCACACTGCCACCCAGCTTTGTGTCATCTGCAAATTTGCTAATGTTACTTTGATAACATTAATCTTATAAGATTCAAAATCTTATTTGTCTTTGCACTCATACAACCATACCCGCACTTTATTCAAGCTAATCTTATCAACATTAGCATTGGTTGATTATTGTCACATGTACCAAGATGCTGTGAAACCTTTGCCTGCTATCCAGTCTAATCATACCACGCATCAAAACAATCAAACCATATACAAGGACAACAGGTAGTGTAAAGAAAAAAATAGAGTGAAGAATATAGTGTTACAGCTGCAGAGAAAGTGCAGATTAAAAAGAATAAATCAGCAAATTGGGACATTTTGACTACACACTCATCTTATAAAAGGTACGTTCAATACTCGGAAAAAAACGGGGAAGAAGCTGCTCCTGAATCTATGGTATGTGCTTCCAAGTTTTTGTATCTTTTACCTGTCGGGATAGTGGAGAAGAGGGAATGACTGGGATGTAAATGGTCCTTCATTATGTTTGCTTTCCCAACGCAGCTTGATGTCAAGATGGAGTTGATTGGGGTTACGCAAGTTTACGTGATGGATTGGGCTGCATCCACAACTCTGCAATTTATTGCAGTCTTGAGAAGAGCACTTGCCAAAACATGTTCTGACGCATCGCAATAGGGTGCTTTCTGTGAAGCATCTGTAGAAGTTAGTAAGAGTCATTGGAGAAATGCCAAAATTCCTTCGTCTTCTGAGGAAGTGAGGCATTGGTATGTTTTCTTAGCCTTAGTATCAATATGGGTGGTCCAGGACAAATCATTGGTGATATTAATGCTTAGGAACTTTAAGCTTTTGACCATCTCCACTTCCACTTGATTGGGGCATGTATGTCACCTCATTGCCTGAACTCAATGATTAACTCCTTTGTTTTGCTGCCATTGAGGAACGGTTGTTGTCATGACTATGTTACTAGGCGCTCTATCTGGTCATTGTTCACGATCCTGCCGACTATGTCATCTGCAAATTTGTAAAGGGGCTGGGAACACATCCTTCACTCATTCCTGCAAGCAGTATCAGCAACTTGACTTGATGTGATGCATTTAATGTCAATGAAGTATAAGCAGATTCACTGGATGAGTTATTAGCAGTTAGTAACCAAAGCTTGGTCAAAGAAGCACATTTAGCTTAATTCTGTTCTATTATGTTCTGTAGTTTTTGCACAATCCGCAGGCATTGCCACTTTCATTTCATTACATGTGTATGTGACAAATAAAGTAGACTTGACTTAATTCATCTGCTTCGGGAAGTCACACATTTGGGAGGTGTGGTCAGAGTAATCTACCAAGTAAATAGCTCTAACCAGAATG